>JAOQGH010000023.1:108131160-108145519 GCA_025769975.1 Gallinago jamesoni | reverse complement strand
TGTCAAAAGCCTTGCTGAAGTCAAGGTAGATGACATCTGCTGCTCTCCCTTCATCTAACCAACCAGTTACAACATCAAAGAAGGCTATCAGATTGGTCGAGCATGATTTACCCTTGGTAAATCCGTGTTGACCAATGACGATAACTTCTTGATCTTCAATGTGCTTGGAGATGACGTCCAGCAAGAGACGCTCCATTATTTTCCCAGGGACAGAGGTGAGACTAATTGGCCTGTAGTTCCCTGGGTCCTCCTTGCCCTTTTTGTGGACTGGTGTGATATTTGCCTTCCTCCAGTCCTCAGGCACTTCTTCTGTTCTCCAGGATATCTCAAAACATCCGCCAGTTCTCTCAGCACTCGTGGGTGCATCCCATCATGGCCCATGGACTTATGGATGTCTGGTTTGGCTAAGTGGTCTCTAACCCAGTCCTCCCCAACAAAGGGGAAGTCTTCCTCTCTCCAGACCCTCTCCCTTGTCTCCAGGGTCTGGGATTCATGAGGGGCAGCTTTGGCAGTGAAGACCAAAGCAAAGAAGGCATTCAGCAACTCCGCTTTCTTTGTGTATTCCACCACCAAGGTACCCACCTCATTCATTAGCAAGTACAGAAAGCAAAAAGTGAAGAGGTATATTGTTCTTCACATGGGACTATGAGATTGCGCCTAGAATTGCACTGCATGATGGTGTCATCTACAAACTGTAGCAAGACAGACAAAGAAAAAGCAAAATGAGAAAAGAACTGAAAGGAGTAAGAGCAGAGGAATGGTTAAAAGAAATCAGGCACAATGTCTAAGCCTTTAACAAGATCTTTTCTTTTACATATATGTATTTGAAGAAAAGTTTTTCAAATGGAGCAGTTGCTGAAGAAACAAAAGATGTCCTCCTCTGTGACGGCAAGATCCATTTGAATTTAGTCCAGCAGCTGTTTGATCTGCCTGTTATTGAAATGAAACACGGTATGTTCTCTTTATTTCTGGTATCTGGTTTCACCTGAGATTTTTAGCATAAAAGAGGCATTTGTGGTAGAATAATTACCCGGTAAGGTAGTAAACTGAGAGAGCTTACTTTTTTTGATAAATATGTGCTTTCCTTTGAAATATGGCAGAATGTCTCTTGAAATCACTTAAATGCTAAGTAACTGCAGAACTACCTACTACCAAAGTAATGTGTCAGATGCCTCTCCAGAGGAAGGCTAAGAAAATAATCAGTACACTCTATTACCTGCAAATAGAAATGCTTACTTGAGACCTTTTGGCATTTTCCTTTGCCCATCTTTACAAGCATGTCCCAGACCTGACAACAGAGACTAGTCTGGAGAAAAAGTCATCCTCAGAATATGAGATATATGTACATGTTTCGTGTAGCATTTGGGATTATTTTAATGTAAGATAAACAATGAAGTTCAATGTTCTAATTTGCCAGCCTCACATTTCTACCACCCACCACTGATTAACTTGTAAGGACAGATGCAGCTGGGGAAATCCTAGCTCAGACTGGTCTCTGAATCACCTTGTCCCTGTCTGTTCATGTACGCTGCCTTCTCAGCAACATACATACTCTTATTTTTTAGCCATTTCTCTGTAATACTTCTGATGGCTTTTCTCATCACAGTCTAAATATATTATGATCTTACAGTACACACAATTACAGTTGGTTATAATTATGATTTCCTTGCACAATTTCCACACTGAGAGATCCATAAATTACTCTCTGTCTTAACCCCGACAGTATACTCTGTCTTATGAGAAATGAATTCAACTGCTGGTGAAATCAAAAAGAAAAGTAATAATACAAGCTATAGTTTTCTAAAGAATGACAATTATATACCAGACTGCTATATAACAGGCTTATTGCTGAAAAAGAAACCAGGCCTGGGGTGTTACTGGTGCATCAAGGACAGCTTTGGAAGGGGGATACCTGCTTTGACAGGAGGGTTGGACCATAGGATCTCCAGAGGTCCCTTCCAACCCCATATCATTCTGTGATTCTGTGACGGTGGGAAAAAGAGGTGTAAAAAATGCACCACTCTGACATTCATATTCTGCTTATCTCCTTGTTGTTGACCACAAGAATGAAGAAAAGGAGCTACAAATATAACACAGATCAGTGGAGCTGTATTTATTCAAGACACATTGGGCCATTTCACTTTTCCCTTGGCTTACAGCAGTTTTCTGAGAGTTGTTCCAGAAAATAAGGATATGCAGGTTTCATATTTTTGTCAACAATCTCTCTTGACGCTACAGTGCAGTGGAGGCACATATGAAAAACCTCCACTTGCTGCAGAGGCCTGAGCTATTTCCCAGCAGGCTTTTGCCCTTGCATGGCACAGAGGATGCCATTTTTAACCTGTGCTTCCAAGTCTTGATTTTTGAAATAAATGCCCATAATGAAAAAAACAGTTTAGAATTCTGTATGAAAATAATAAATAATGGGCCTGTAAGAAAACCTATTTTCAGCTCTATAGAACAGTTAAATATTTAAAATTTAATTATCAGAACACCACTCCTCAATTTCATGCATTAGACTTTAGAGATATGATGATGTCTCAGAATCATCCTAATGTGTCCCTCTTTCCTTTTAATGTGGTGCTTGCCTTTTCTGAAATTGAGTCTGTTGACAGCAAAAAGAAAAACTGAAACAAGAAGCTTTCTAAACTCACCAAAATCTTGCAAAATTATCAATTTTGGGGCAGAAGTAGTTATGTAGCTCTTTATTCAGCTCTGACCAGTACAGGTTTATATTCCTAAATCTTTCCGTTGCCACAAAGCATGAATATTAAATGTGATGTTTAAAAATATCACTCCCATCTTTTAATACTGTATAATTAAAGGGGAAGTAATGAAGAGTGTACTTGTATTCCAATGACAGCCTGGCATTTTTTACTAGGAATAAACACTTAAGCTGGAATATATTGGGAAAAAGAAGTTCACAACTGTAGGCCAAATTCATACTTGCACACAGCAAGGCTATTGAGATCATCAGAGTTATACGAGCAGTGAACTTGGCCTCACCGTGTGAACTTTAAGCCCAGGACTGTAATACCATTGCCTGTACTAAATATAGCCTGTCATATAGTGCCCTGGTATTAGAACACAGAAGTCTCTCTTTTCAGCAGGTCGTCATTGTAATAATTGTGCAGAGCAGAAGGGTACTACATCCTCCACAGGGTTTTCCACCATTGAAATACTCTGTGGGATATGCTTCAAATCAAGTGTTATCAACAACACAGAGAATTTAAAAACATTTCAATGCATGAAAATAAAATGTCACAAGAGTTTGACAAAAGAATATGCTTTATCAATTTGACCAACAGTGGAACTATCAAATTGGACAGCAGAGTTTCCACTTTCAGGCCTGTCGCTTATGGAATCTGAAGTCTGTCCAGAATTAGAAAGAAAGTATTAAGAGTAGAAGATTAAAGATTCATGGTTTGGAACTACAATCTTCTTATGATGTAACAGGTGACGTGACAGCATGCAATAGCGTAGCAGCCTGGAAAAGTGCTTTGTTAATAGTATAAGGTGGGGAGATTTACCTTGCCCAGGAACATGCTTTGTTAAGGACTGAGAAAAATTAAGCATGATTCTTCTGGATTTTCTACTCTTTCTTTTCACATTCCTTTTCAAAATATCTCCCAAAATTAAACATTTCAACAACAGAACATAACATGGCTTTCTTTACCTCAGATCCCAGCTAATGTTCTTGCTCAGTAATGAGAGGAACGCATGGTCTGAGAAAAACACGTGATACAGGGGCTCTCACAATGCTTTTCATTTCCCACAGAGTTTTTTTTCATTTTCAAATGTCAAACTGAAAAAAAAAACAGAATGGGAAATTCACTATTTCCTATAAGAAATGCAATATCCAGTCCAAAAGGAAACAGATTAATCACTAGAAAAAATATGTATGGTAGACATAGCTTCATTGTCAAGCTGATTTGCAAAGAAAAGTAAAAGAAAAAGGGATGGTAGCTTTATTTTCTGCTTCTATGCAACATAAAAAGTGAACCTGAATGATTTTGGTGTCTTTGCTTTAAATGTCATTCAGATTTTTTTAATTCTCTTCTCTATAAAAAGATTCAATAAATAATCAAAGGACAAGAAATTTTATTCTATCCTATTTTGTAAATAATCTTTTATAAATCATGATACTTTTTGTACATCATCTTCAAAGTGTAACTTCCTTCTATTTGTGATATGAGTTTGAGAACATACTGAACAATCTTGGCTTGACAGTAAAAGAGATGGAAATTCCCGCTTCCTTCTAGAACAAATAGAGGAAAATAATTTTCTTTGCCAACTTTTTCAGGTTCTATGATCTCTTCATCAATTGGGTAGAGCAAAAGAGCATAAAGGATAAGCAGAAGTAGAACAAAAGTCAGCATGGAAAGGCTGCCTGAGTTTTCAGAAAATGGAGATAGATACATATAGTTTATCAGAACTAGCAAAGATGCACCTTGTTTTTCAACTTAATTTAAATAAGGGACAAAATACTTCAAACCTTTCAAGACCTTTCATTTAGGTCCCCCTTCACATTTACACAAAGGTGTGTTTAATGTGGATTGTCAGACCTTAATGTCATTAGCGTAATAAGGCTTTAGTGCACAAAAAGAAAGCCTGCTCTGCTCGTGTGCTGGCTGACTTTTAAAACGTGCTTGTTCATTTTACGTAACCAGAGCAGTACACTCATTTTCTCTTTTTTTTTTCTTAATTTTTGTAGGCTCTTCTTGGATTGTGCTTACTGCAGACAAGGACGGCTTTGTGCCATTAATATTTAAAGCAGCACAAGAGATAATCATAAGGGATGGAACTGAGAGTTCAGAAGTCTGTGGAGGTCACTCCTACCAAAAAAGCATTTCAATGCGACCACCAAGCAGAGTGACATAAATCCTGAACAAAGAACACTAATGACCTTGTGTTATAATACAATACAGAGACATTCTGCAGTGTCAGAGTGACTAGAAAGCTGTCTTCACTACTTTCAATGTATTTTAATTGTAAAATCTGTGGCTTGGTTACACTATAGCTGAATCCTAGGGTTGGCTGGACCCTGTGATTTCTTCTGAAGGATCAGAGCAAGACTGAAGTTAACCACAGCTGTTGTTATTAATGGCTGCCAGTGGCCTGGAGCAGAGATTACCCTCTACTTTAATTGTGGTCAGGATGTTCTTGGAGAAACTATATTATGCTAAAAATCATGCAGTGACACTAAATCTAGCTAACACAGGTGTACAGTCGACACAAAAGCTGAAGAAAATACAACTAAAGAGCATTTATATTCATTAAGGAAAACTGGGAAGGGGAAAACTGAGAAGCTCAACACGACTGGCAAAGTGTGTTCGCAGCCAAGAAAGCCAACCACATCCTGGGCTGCATCAAAAGCAGTGTGGCCAGCAGGGCAATGGAGGTGATTCTGCCCCTCTACTCTGCTCTGGTGAGACCCCACCTGGAGAACTGCATCCAGCTTTGAAGACCTCAGCATAAAAAGGACATGGACCTCTTGGAACAGGTCCAGAGGAGGCCATGAAGATGATCAGAGGGCTGAAGAACTTCTGCTATGAAAACAGGCTGAAAGAGTTGGGGTTGTTCAGCCTGGAGAAAACTCTGAGTAGACCTTATAACAGCCTTCCTGTAGCCCCCCCTGTACCTGAAGGGGGCTATAGAAGAGATGGGGAGGGACTCCTTATGAGGGAGAGTAGTTATAGGACAAGGGGAAATGGTTTTAAATTACAATATAGAATAGATATTAGGAAAAAAGTCTGAGGATGGTGAGGCACTGGAACAGGTTTCCCAGAGAAGTTGTGGATGCCCCATCCCTGGGGCAGATTGGATGGGGCTTTGAGCAACGAGGTCTAGTGGGAGGTGTTCCTGACCGTGGCAGAGGGGTTGGAACTAGGTGATCTTTAAGGTCCCTTCCAACTCAACCCATTCTATGATTCTATGAAAAAAAGGAAAACTAATTCAGGCTCTCTTTGCTGTTCCAGTTGGATCCCATGGAAACGTGAAACATTTTCAGAAATTCTTAATTTTTATATGAAAATGTTCAATTACTAAAAACACTGCATCATGGTCTCCTGTCAGTCTTACACAGCACGTAGATTTATACATGCACACAGAAGAGAAAGAAAAAACCTTGCAAAGTAAAATAAGGATCAAAGACATAAAAGTAAACTTCATTTGGCTAAATGCAGGTGTCTACACTGAACTTGTCATCTAGACTCCTGTATGATCAATCAAAAAAAGAACAGCACTTCTACAGCAGATTATGCTCTAACAGATTTCTAAAACGGATTGTGGTGAACCATCCCTATTAAGTAAATAAGTGCCTATTCCTTTCCACTGACTGCAAAGGCAAGCAAAAGTGACTAGTTTAAATACAAACATTTACATCTAGTCAGATGAACCTCACTGTCAGAGACAAGAGGCATTACAGATACTTCTGAGAGGCAGGCAGACAGATTCACAGAAGTTAAACTACCATGGTTACAGTGACAGAAACAGGCATAAGGGAAGCAATGTATGAACTCTCTACCTTTTCTTTCTCTAAATGCAGAGAGATGGGTAAAGTGTAATGAGTAGCCACATATGGAGGCCTGATGTTTTGTACTGCTGCACAGGCCCCAGCAGAAACCATGGCAAGGCAGGCCTGCTTCACCCTGTACGTGCAGGGAATCTGAAAAGGAACGAGACATATAAGATACTATTGAGATTTATTTTTCATACCGTACATTTTGGGTCTTGTTAATACTCTTGGAGAGTCTTTTTTCCCTGGCTGGGAACCACAACAAGCCTGTTTATAGGGCACAGATATGCTAAAATCCAGTTACAATACTTCACACCATACCATACTGGATTGAGAAGGTAGATCTATGGTCTGAAGACACTTAATGGGTTTGGAGGTCTGGCATTAGTACCGTTTCAGTGATGCAACTAGAAATCTCATGAGGAGCGGTTTCAATTCCTGAAATAAGGAAGGGGTTTCAATTCATTGAATTAAATAATGTCCTTCTCATGTAAGTATCCTCCCAGAGACAAAGGAATCATCATTCTACATCACTTACAACCACACATATGCAATGTAGCTGGGTATATTTGTACTACCTTGTTCACAAAGATCTTTTTAAGCAGTCTCAAGGAGCATTCCAGTTTGTAAAAAAAAAATAAATTAGCAAAACAAAATAAAATAAATCTGACCTTTGAACTATTAAACACACCCATTACTCTACAGTTACGTAATTGGATTACCTAATACTTTGCATTAAAATTGTGTTCAAAAAGGTATTTGTATTATTACTGCTTTAAAAATCAGTGCCAATGTGTGCTTTCCTTCACTGAAATCAGCCTAAATCATTGGAATCAAATAAGTAACACAGAGGTTCACAGACTTAGTATGGAGCGGGATGACATTATCAGATTTCTAAATGACATAGCACATTTTGAAGCAGCAGATGTTTCTAATCCTGCAAATATACTTGAACAACATCTTTGTGTCTCACAACAATATCTAATATCTGGTATTTACAATACTTATGCTATAGCCAAGTAAAATAAAACTTAATTATAACTAACTGGAATGATGGGAAGACTAACTAGAATGAATTTAAAGGACTACTTACGCTTAACTAAAGGAAGAACTGAATGAAATTTTTTCTCACAAATATTATCTTCTACGGGTGGTAGCCCCATAGTTAGGTCCACTTGAAATTAGGCTAATGAAACACGACGATATGTCACATGGAATGGGCCTGCACTCCGAACTTATAAACTTGAGGAAAAATGGTATTGGGCCTATCAGGTTGATAACAAACACACCAAGACACTTTTCTATGTACCATATAATTTCTTTGGGTTCATTACATATATTCTTAAGGACTTCCATGTTGCTAAAGATACGCTCCACCTTTTGTCATCTTCATGCCTGAGCACTGTTGCAACAGCCAAAAGGGAAATTCAACTGAGAAGGTGAAAATCTTAACTAGCAGAGATCCGGGAGTATCTAGGCATCAAAGATGCTTCAGAACTTATAATTATCACTAGATATTTCATTGTTAGCCTGTCAGACTACCATTTCAATTTTTCATGTATTACTCTTCTATAAAACAATCTGAATGCTGAGAAGATGAGGAGTGAAAGGACCTTCTTTGAACAGCTATCAAAATTTGGTTTGGTAGAGATAAGAAGAGGCACATAAACTTTTAGATGACAAGGCAGTTAGTTTCAGGGTTTAACTGGCTGTAAAAGTCAAAAACTTAGTTCTGTAATGTTTAATGAACTTTGGTGACATTGTTTTTCCCTGCTGTATGATTCAAGGGTTATTGAATCTAAGTAGAAACTAATCTGCCTGAAGGTGCTATCATCACCCAGCACAATTAGTCTGGTAACAAATGAGGACCCCAGTTCAACTTGTTGGACATTTACAATATCATAGGAAGACTTAGGAAAAATATACTATAAATCAATTAAAATTTTATTATGTTAAAGAATGGCACTGCACCCTCCCACACACCCCCATTTATGAACACACTATTATGTACAGATATTTGAAAATAAGTGTTTAAATCATATGCATGCCCTTAAAAATGGAAAGCACTTAAATGAAAAAATATTTTGTTTCTGGTAATGATTTAGGAGTGCAATGCACTGCAGAACTATCTTATATAGTGTCTATCACAGGGCTGCAAAGTTAAAATTGAAAGTAATAAAAGCACTGGAAGAACTGCTGAAGAGATTTACGCAAAGCAGAGAATAAATTTTCAGCTTTGGTTTGGATGGAGAACAGATGGAGAATCAGTGAAGTAGAGAGATGTAAGACGACTGTTCTATTAAGCACAAGCTGTACAGAAGATTTTTGCACAAGCAGTGACAAAGGCATGTGAAAAGATAGAAAGAGTTTGTACTAAATGAGATGAGAGACAGTAGGCTGTGAAAAGGAGAAAAGCATTGACTGAGAAGCATTCATCATCCTCCAGAAGTGCTATTTTTATAGGTCTGAAATCGACCAGTTTAGAAAAAAAGGGAGTTGTTCAGACCACCTAAATTTCATGACAGCACTAGCCCCCTCGTTTTAGGCTCCTTATTTCATCAGCAGAAAGGGCAGGCTCCTCTGGAAGAATAATGAGACTACTGGTGCTAGGTTCCTGTCCAGAATCACCCCACAGGGGAGTGTGTCTTCTGTAATTAAAACAGAGGAAAGCTAGGAAGACTGGGAGCTTAAATTAGAAGTCAAAGCAGAATGACTACACTCAGTATGCCACACGAGTGGCTCTCGGAAGACTAAATGGTGTACCAGCTCCTCCAACTGAATTGTTTATTCCCCTGTGGGGAATAAACAACATACCAGAAAGTCTAAATTTCCATTTTAATTACTCTGTGTCTTTATCCAGCACATTTATATGCATCCTAGTATACTTTTAGGAGCTGGTATATCTTTTCTTAAAAGTAAAATCTGCTTCAAAATAAAGTTAAAACTTACCTTATATTTTCCCTAACTCTGCTGCTAAACATGCAACAGTCTGCTTTATTCTTCAGGCTTACTTGTATTGACCCGCTCCTTGGGAAAACGCTAACAACACAAGTTCTATATGCCAGACAGGCTTTTTCTTTTTTGATTTTGAAAACTATTTTGTAAGAATAATGATAAAATAATATAAAAATTAAATGCAACAAAATCAAAGTCAGCTGAAATTCCGCTGGCCGATCTGCGATGCTGACTTTGCACAATTAAATATTACTATGATATTCTTTATAATAGCTAAAAAGTGAGAGATCACTGCAGGAAGTGTATAAAGTAGGCCCTGCATGATCCTCAACTAGTTCTTCGTTTTCTCCTCTACTACTCCAGAATATTATTATCTATACTCATGTGAAAAATCTTAAGTATCAATTTCCTTTAATATATTTTCAATCACTGAAATAGTATTAATAGTATCATCAAGCATAACTTCCTTTCTCCTGAGTCTTATTTTTATCTATGTTTTCTCAGCTTGGACAATGAAATTATTTTTAGCCGTATTTACTTTCATGTTTTCCTATCTTAACAGAAAACCACAAACATTGGACTGTTTTCTCCATCCAATATCTAGCTAAAGAGTCCTTTCTGTAACCCAAGACAGTGCCAATTATTAAGTAACGCTTGACAGATGTTTATCTAACTTGTTCTTAAAGAAACAACATATAGTACCACATTGCAATCATGAAACAGTTAAGTCCTTTAGACCCAGACCCATCTGACCTAATTTTTAAACATATGAAATCAGGCAAGGTAAAGCCCAGGGGTTATGCAATTTCACACCTGCTAGTATGAATTTATTTTCCATTGTCCCACACAACAGAAATTAGCTTATCTATCAGTGTTTCTTATGTTAATAGGTATTTTATATGTTTATATAAATGTTAATCAGTCAATATTATGGCTTCATTTTTTCTAACAGCCATTGCACAATCTGTATGTTAAAAGCAAACTCACTTTGCTGAGATCCAGTACTTCCCTGCTGGTGCTATTATCTAATGGCAAGTAGAGGACTGGCATTATCTCCCAGCTAATGACATTTGGGTACCTCTCATATGAGTTTCCAAAGTGCTCAGTGTAATTCAGCCTCTGCTTGCAGTGAGCCAATACTGTCCTTGAACTTCATGCTTCCCTTTCCTCCACTATTATTTGACACATATGTGTGAACAGCCAGGTGTGATCAAATGTTTGGAGGCACGTGGTGACGAAGTTCAACTGTTTGGAGACACAGAACGATTTCCTGCTCAGGTGGTGACATTTTGCTGCATTATACCGACTTGCCAGTTAAAGCCATTAGTTTTCCACAACCTCTGTCCTTTGGCAAGCGTCCATCCCACTTGTCAGCAGGCACCATGATATGTTAACAGGCAAGTACACAGCCAGGAGAGCAGCACATCTAAACAGCACAGCGTAATACTGCAGACAAAAATTAACCAAAACTCCAGACAAATGCAAACTGTTAGTTCACTTTACAGGCAATAGTCACTTCCTTCAAATCAAACACACCTAATGCATTTCAAAAATATAAAAGACGGTACAGAAAGACACAGTCCACAAACATCATTAAAAAAATTAGTACAAAATTCATAAGAATGTAGTAATTTCAGCAATCAAAACCTGAAATTTTGCCATGTAAGAAAAACTCTAGTGTCCTCATTGAAATTTAGTGTGGGATTTTGAGGTGAAGTCTTCCACAGCAATACTGGTGAAATCCTTCTCATTCTCTACTGACCCCTGTTCATTCATCCTGCAGTCGCTGGATGGAATGCATGAACCCCAAAATTTACATGGCTAAAAATGCCTACCAAAACACTTCTAAATTGGATCAGTTTCTCCATTCAACCTACAGCTCGGCTGCACAGTCATGCTAGCATAGTGGAGAAGGCATCATGATTCTTAACTCACACCAATGAATTACTAACACGCCCACTGCCATCATCTCATACCTTTTATCTAGCAGCAAATTCTGTGTCTCTGTAATTATCAATAAATTCCTTTTTAAATTTAACACTTCAATGCATTTTACAATAATGCTAATTGCATTTCTTTACATTTTACCTACCACAGATAGCATAACCAACAATTAACGAACTAGTCACAATTTGATTAGTAAGTATGACGCTAATTGTTTCCCTTGTTATCCTTCCCTCAGAAACTCAGTTCAGCTAAAAATAAGTCAAATAAATCAAAAAAATTATAAGTCAAAATATTGGCTCCACTGCAAACTTCTGTCAAAATTTCCCTTAAACTTCAAACAAGGCATGATTTCACACTCAGTTTGTAAATATTCTTTTCTCATGTAACTTGTATACAGCCTGTCATCTCCAAATCTACCTTTCCTTATGAACATTTTATTTAGATATTAATGATATTGTCATCAACACAAAATGTAGCTACACTGATCTCCCTCAATACACCGTTATCTCACAACACTTGTACCTGTTAATAGCATAAAAGAAAACTGTGCGTGATAACAGTGCGCCTGAAATGCAAGATTAATCTAAGAAGTAGCAAAAATGAAAGTAGTGCTTTTGCAGATTAGTTACATAAAAAGGAAAACAGAAAATGCAACAGTAGGAGATAGAACCATCTAGGACTGAATTGTTTACAGCCACAAGAAAGGATTCTCACAGCAAGACATATCTATTGAGAAGAAAGAGAAAAGATGTCTAAATAAGGTGGCACAAATAAAAGGGAACTCCAGGTGCCTACTAGAAAGATTGATTTGAACAATCTCTCTTACATGATATTATTAATATCTGTAAGGATGTGATTTGGCTTGTATATTACCTTGGCTTAAGACTAACCACAATTACAAGGATGTGTAATTTAAAAGAAGATATCATTTGTTCTGAAGATGTATGTCCTCTGTCATATCAAAAATACTTATTTACAACATAATTTTTTTACCCAAATCAATTTTAAAACTCTGAAAAGGCTATCTCATTTTTAATATAACTTATGCAGTTTTGCATGTTATTTATTGCACACAACAAACTGCATGACTAGTCAGGAGATTGATTTTTTCTTCCAAACACCTTCACAGCAGTGCAAGTACATAACATTGCCACAGAACTTTATGCTAGTGGACTGCAAGGTCCATTTTCCTGCCTTAAAGCAGAGATTTTGACTATTCATGGTTTATGCCCTTTGCCTTTTGCAGCTGTCTGTTAAATACTTGAAAAAATTATGTCTTCTATGTCTCACTTCAGTCTTCTTTTCTCGAAGCAATACCACTCCTGCAGTTTGTCTCACAGACATGCACCCCAGACCTCTTGTTACTCTGCCCTGTGCCAGCATTCAGTACCTCTCTTAAACTGTAACAGGTAGTAGAATTTAGTTGAAGGCCCGTTTCAGACACAGAAAAAGCACTGGTGTAGGATTTTACACGCAGAAAAAGTAGGCTGTCACAGTGTGAACAACTGCAGGGGGTGACAAAACATCCCTGTATGAGTTTTCTACATTGCCCATGGCTTCTTCCCAGTGTAAATAATCAACTGTGTGAAAACTAATTTAGACAACAGCCTGTGTCTCCTTTGTCTCTACAACAACCAGCAAAGCATCGGACTTGCTAAAGTCCAACCTGCTCAGGCAGGGTTCAAGGAGATGTGGAGTGGAAGCTGCTTTAGGAGATGAGATGTGGTATCTACTGCTGCAGAGAAAATCAGTAATTCCCCCTCACTTTGTCACTGTCCAAATCCCCAATATTTTCACCGATCCTCTCCATTCCTCAAAGTCCGGAGCCACAGGGAACCCCCTGCAAGACCTTTCGGTAGAGAGCGCAACATTCAGATTTGCCTACTCTGTGGAAATACTGTGACCCCTTCTGGCTGGCTTTACTCAGCCAAGCAGAACAGACAAGGTACTCGCGTGTCTCGCACACAATGATCCTGTTCACACATCCCACAGCGATGTCTGCCTTCTTGTAACAGCATGATATTGACTTGGCTCTAGCTAATTTCCTGCAAAATTGCTCATCTTATATTATCTTTATTACTAACCACCTCCCAAAATTAAGAAGAAACATTTTTAATCTAATAACAAAAAGCACATAAAACATCCTTACCTTTTAGATACTGATCTTAGGCTTTACCACATCATGTTTTAAAGGTCTAAATTGTATTACAATGTCTCATTAATTTTTCCCATTAAGAAACATGATTATGAGATCAACTTGCTCATTCAGTAGTGTCCATAACCTAGATTAAATATATTTAAATATTAAATATATATTTTTAAATGCTGCTTTTGAAGTTGACAGGAAATATCTTCAAATTATTCTTTTCCCTTATAACATTATGCTTTTTGCATGTGTTTATATTCAATAAGAGTAAATAAAAAAAAACCTTTGGAGTGCATAAACAATAGCTCTACAGCATATCACCCCATCACATCTATTTCACCTTCTTTCCCTGCCATTCTTTCCCTCTAACAGGTATTCATAACTCTTCTTTCTCAGACTGAGCTATATTCTCATTAATGTTGTGTTTCAAGCTAATTTGAAAAGCAGACGCCCAAATGATAGAACAAATTAAGTTACCATAATGCAAATCTGTTCTCAGTGCAGGGACTGAGAACAGATTTGTGAGACTGTTCAGTATTTAAGGATAAGCCTGACTCAATGTAAGCACATATTTTTAAAAGACAAAATGTGTGCTTTAAATGAGCTTGACCATAGCAAATGACTTCTATAATTTCAGCTTTTTAAACACTTTTCCTTGCGTAATTTCACTGCTCCACTTTCTGCCTAATATACATCTCCTAAGGGGTTCTGCATTCATTTAAATCCCTGAAGTAACAGACACATCCTATATATCTGCAGTAAACAGCTTGAAAAGTCGGGGGGGGGGGGGGGGG
>JAOQGH010000023.1:108103705-108129004 GCA_025769975.1 Gallinago jamesoni | reverse complement strand
TTTTTGTTTTGTTTTTTTTTGTGTGGTTGGACTCGATGATCTCTGAGGTCCCTTCCAACCACCACAATTCTGTGATTTCTGTGATTTCTGTGAATGAAACTCACAGCTTTGTCTTTCATCTGAGTTCATCCATGACTCCTGTTAAACCTTCCTTCGCTAACTTAAAGAACTCTTTAGTTCTGATTTTTTTCCTCTGTAAAGGCACTCATGCACTATAACCAAGTCACCACGTAGTGTTCTCCTTTCAGCAAGTTTGAGTGACTTATTTATTTGACCTTGCAACCATTTCAAGCATTTTTTTCACACCTTTGGCAGCTCTTTAAGGTACCTTTTCCAGTGTTTCGACATGGTGTCAGAAGTATGGGTTTCAGAAACTGTATGATGAGCAGACTGCTCTGCAGTACTAAGTAGTGACAAAGTGGCACAGTCTTGCAATATAATTAACTTTAACAAGGCTTCAGAGACTTGCAAGTTCTACCCGATGCAGTAAATCAGGATCAAAGCAGCTGCATTGCAGTAGGTCCGTATGATATGTATATGCTTTCTTCACTTAAGTGTGACCTCCCAAGGGGAAAAAAAAAACCACAACAAAACCAAATCCAAACACAAAAGAAAGCAGGCACATATCTCATTTTGCATCCTTATCTTATGCCGAGGATTCAAATAACTCTTCAAACCTGCAGCCTGAGCATTCAGAGCAGTGTCCTATCTTCTGCGTTGTAAGATCTATCTACCTTCCACCCTCAGGCCCCAGGGGGGTGGCCAACTGGCCCCTGGCAGCAAGGCCAGGCCAGTCACCCTCACAGGACGTGACAGCCACCCATATGGGTATCCAACCACACTGGGGACTCAGCCTCCGCCCGCCTCAGTGGTCTCCTCCCTCCATTGGTCCCTTCTCAGGCCTCACCGAGAGCCACGGGTCGGACATGTCACACGGTACACATCCCCCACCCCGGGAGCGACGGAGGGGACGAACCCCTGTCACCTCAGCGACGGCGGCCGCCGAGGCGCCCTGACGCGATGGCGCGGGCCGCCCCGTTGCCTCATGGGAGCTGTAGTTCTCTCGCCCGCTCCTTGTAGGCACCGCCCGCCGGGTCATAGAGCTCGGGCGTGCGCGGCTAGAGCGCCGCTGCCCGCTCACCGCCCACCTCCCTCTCGGGCGCGGCGGTGTGGGGCTGGGCACCGGGGAGGCGGGACCGGGCCGCGGGCGGGAGGTGCCCGCCGGAGCCCATCACTGCGTTGGGCTTGCACAGCGGCGGAGACCGGAGCCGAGCCGAGCCGCTGGGCGGGTGAGGCCGCTGGCCGTGGCGGGGAGGAGAAGGAGCGGGCGGGCCGTCTCGCTGGGGCGAGGTGGGGAATATCAGTGCGGGCGGGCCCGCGCGGGGAGCGGCGGCTCGCTGGTGCGGGCGGGCGGGTTTGTGCACTCTCTGTTGTCCCCTGCCATGGCCACCCGCAGCCCCGCCGGCGTGTCCCCTGCACCGTCTCCTCGTCCCCCGCCGCTGACTGCCCGGGGAGGGTGGGGACAGGTGCTGTGTTTCACTGAGCATCCCGCAGGGCCGTGGCAGCATCGTGACATCCGCCCCGGGGGAGCTTGGCCTCCACCGGGCCGGGGAAGGTTGAGGGCGTGAGGCGAGGCCTGTGGAGGGGGCTGCCCACCGCTGTGGGCCACTCTCCAGCAATGGCACGCCTCGATGCCCTGATGCCCTGAGTGCCGTGGCCTGCATGGCTGGAAGCATGGAATACCCATGGCCTGTGTGGCTGGAATGGGCAGTGGGCTGAGGGAGGGGGAGTTTTTGGGCGCCAGGTGGCTGGAGTGCAATATCCAGTGGGTGTCCTTCTGCCTTTGCTTTTCCAGATCCGCTCAGGGTAGCGCGAAATATCTCGCATCAGAGGATACTATCCAGATGGCCCAGGAGGCTTAGTATCTTAGCATATCTTACGAGGCACGTTATCATCGCCCTTCCATTGGTAAGTGTTGCCCAGCAGTGTACGCGCGATTAAGAATACTAAAGAACGAACAACTAAGGTTTTGATTTTCCCGCAAGTGGCAGTTGCTTAACGAGATTGAGGTAGGTTATACTGGAGTTTAGAGGAGAGCCAGGTAGATGGTGGAGAAGTTAATTGGAAAGTATCTCAAGTGCTTTCTCACCGTGAGGCAGGATCCAGTGTACTTAAACTTATCCCTGACAGACGTTTACTTAACTGGCTCTAACAGGTTATGAAATTCATGGAGGGCCTTCTTCCCCTCTCCAAGGTAATCTGCTTCAATGCTTAGCTATCACTTATAGGTAGAATTTTTCTTTAATAGCTGACCTAAATCTCCTTTGTTGAAACTAAGCTGATTATTATCTTGGTCTATCCAGAGTAGACCTGGAGAACAATGGATCGGTGTTCTCTTGTCAGCAGCCTGGTGGGTGTTTGCAAGTTTCCACTCACAATCTTCTCCAAATTGAGTGAACACACTTCTTGTGTTTCTCTTGTCCTTGAGCTCTGTTAAGCATTTCCATCATCCTTGGATGGTTAAACTCAGAATTAGGCTCAGTACTCCAGTGGAGATACTATTAGCTCTGAGGAAGGGAGGTAATTATCTCCCTTGTGTATGGCATCCCTCTTAAAAGCATTCTAGAATGTTTGGCAACATTCTCACACTACTGAAATATTCAGTTTGTGATCCACTGTAAGCCAGGTTGTTCTTTGCTATACTGCTACCCAGAGAATTTTCATGAAGAGGTATCTATGTTTGTTTGTTTTTTTCTCTTTACAAAGTATATTAATTTGCAGTTGTTATTAGCTTGAAGATAAGTTCTCTTAATCGCCATAACATAACTTTCTCTTCTCTATCTGATTTTAGTCTCTGAAACCCATTCTTCCAATCCCCATCCTCCAAGTTTGGGGTCATGCACAAATAGTTAATTAAAATATGGAGCAGTGCCCAACCCTTCACATTGTGATAAACTTTTCCAGTTTGACAACTTGCCTTTCTCAAACACTTCTTGTTTTTCACATTTTCTACTAAAGCTGCAACTCATTCTGTGCCATGGCTTTGCAGCTGAGCCAATGAAGAATCTTAAGTGATGAAACCATAAATTCCTTTGAATTTGTGTTGTGCTTCTGTGCACAAAATAGGGATTGTTCACAGCTCAAAAACTAGAAATGTATGTAGAACCCTGAACTCTGCTGAAGTTTTGGTGCCTTGCATATGGCTTCTGGATGTCCCAGACACTTGGTTACCAATTGCAGAGAATAATGACTGCTGGCAGTTTCCCATTCCCTCTTTTGAAGATACTGTGCTATTGAGAGAGAACTGAAAAGGCTTCTCTTGAGACATCAGGCAAATCACAGAACCAATTTTTTCAAAAATACTGGAATGTTTTTCTGTGGTTTTATTTTCTACCTATGAACCGGTAATTTCTACTTTGCAGAACACTATGGAAATAAGTACGCCTGAAGCAATATCCAAAGAATAAAAATGTCCCCAGAATTACTGCAGATATTTTTTTTAAAAGTATTTAAAAATACATGTATATTTTTGTATGGATATTCAGATATGTGTAAAGACCAGACTACAGGCACAGGCAGCTGCCTGCTGCTTTCATCCCTTCTGCTCACAAACAGTAGTGACCTAAAAGATGACGTGTGGACTCTGACATCCAGATGCTGAATCATTTAGGAAAAGAAAAAAACAATCCCTGCTTTAGAGGATGTTGAAGACTGTGAGTCATTCACATGCAATCACTGTACCACTTGTGCCTCAGGTAGATGAGTCTGTCCCTCTCCTGTGTTCTATGCTCTTTTGAATTCTTTTCTCATGCATTTCCTCAGAAAAAAATCCGCTTTGATCCTAAACTTGTTCAAAATTGCATTTGCTTTTTTGGAGAGCTTTCCAGAATAACCATAGAAATGCCTCCTTCTCACCCACTTAAACAGGATCAGACTTATAGATAATGCATTATTAATGTTTATTTTATTGGAAAGAAGAGTCCGGCATTGACAGGGTCATAAGTTGAACAATCGTACAGGTATTGTTCTCTATCTTCTAAAATATTATTTTTTCCTTTTATTTCTAATTTGTTTAGATGTCTCACATTAAAAATCATGGAGCTAGGAAAGGCGAAGCTTCTGAGAACCGGCCTTAATGCTTTACACCAAGCAATTCACCCTGTGCACGGTATTGCCTGGACAGATGGGAAACAGGTGATACTAACTTCTTTACACCTCCATAATGGAGAACCAAAATTTGGTGACTCGAGTGTTGTCGGTCAGTTTGAACATGTCCATGGACTGTACTGGGGCCCGTGTCCCCCCGATGCCCCAGCTCTGCTCGCTGTTCAACATAAAAAGCATATCACCGTTTGGCAGCTCTGTTTTAGCGTTACAGAAAGAAATAAGCTGTTGGTTTCTCAGATATGCGACATCAGCGAGCCCTTTCCAGTGCTCCCCCAAGGCTGCGTGTGGCACCCGAAGAAGGAGATCTTGGCTGTGCTAACCACACGGGATGCCTCTGTCCTGCACTCTGTTCATCTCAACAACTCCAGAATTAAAGCAGACATCAAAGGCAGCGGGCTCATCCACTGTGCCTGTTGGACAAAGGAAGGCAATCGCTTGGTCGTGGGGGTGGGCAGTGCCCTTCATTCTTACATTTGGGACGATGCTCAGAAAACCCTGAACGCCTGTTCTTTTTGCCCGATCTTTGATGTGGGAGGCTACATCTGTGCTGTGGAAGCGACTCTGAGTTTCCAAGTTGCTGTTGCCACCGAGCTTCCTCTGGACAAGATCTGTGGCTTAAATGCCGGTGTCGCGTTTGAGGTTCCAGCAAGTATCGAAACGGAGTCCTTCCCCTCGCAGTCCAGCTTATGCGGGGAGGAAGAGTATTCCATGGATGGGGGGAAAAAGTCGCTGGACTCTGAGAAGCCCTTGTCTGTGGTTACATCTCCTGTGGATCTAACTCACATACTTTCTAGCAAGCAGGGTGCTGATTCCAGTCCACTTCTTCATCTGAGGCCCAAGGACTACCTAACGGGAAGTGGCCAAGATTCTTCACATCTCATCTTGGTGACCTTTGAAAGAAAGGTTACGTCTACCAAAAAAGTCAGCATCCCAGGCATTTTGGTTCCCGATATAATGGCTTTTGACCCCAAAACTGAAACTGTATCAGTTGCCTCCAATACTTGTAACGTTATTTTAGTCTATTCCTTGACTTCATCAAATTTACCCAATATTCAACAAATTCAGCTAGAGAAAAATGAGAAACCAAAGGGTTTGTGCTTCTTGACCAATAAATTATTACTGATACTGGTTGGAAAACAAAAATTCACTGACCCTGCATTTCTTCCCTCTTCAAGATCAGACAAATATATGATCCGATTGATGATTAAGGAACTAATATTTGATGTGGGTCCTTCAGCATCTGCATCAGTTAATGGGAGCTCCAACCTGAGCCTTTCAAACATACCCCATGATCTCTCTACAGACGTTCACCCTCTCAGCCGTGGACTCTTGATACCAGATCGTGCTGCCATTCAGTCCCCTACCAGCAGAAGGAAACTCATTGAAGAAATTAAGAGTCCTGTTTATGAACAAAGCGTGTTGGGGAACATGAGTGATCTCAAAGATAAAAAGATTTCCATGAGTTTTCCTCCAGCCGTTGAGTCTCTTGATGCCGAACCAGTTAATCGGACTCTGACACTGTCTGCCACATCACTGGCATTTTCCAACAGGCCAACGTCTCCAAAAAGGCAGGCAGATCCAGCTTTCAAAATACCAAATTCTTACAAGAATAACTTATTAAGTGAAAAGGAGGCAAGTTACTTTTCGAAAAATGTAGAAAAATTGTCCGGTAACTTCACAGAATTACAGCACCATCTCTGTGAATTAACTGAGCTGCTAAAATCTGGGAAGAGAAATCTTCCAGTGTACCCGTCTTCTCAGGAACCCTCCTTTATTTACATCACCTGCCAGGTAATTTTAATATTGGAAGCCATAGTGATAAAATCTGTTTATGGATGTATGTTCTTCGTATGGATGTAAAACTTTGGTCAGATAATGCGCAGGAAGGGTGACATCCTGTGAACGTTTAGTACGTGCAAATTTGGTACATGTGAATGATCTTGCTGCATGCAGGAATCTTACTTAGATTTACTTAGGTTTTACGTAAGCCTGGCTTGGTTTTGTTGTCCTTCTTCCTTATTCTTCTTGGAATTGCATCTCAGTCCCTATTTACAGTTCTTTTAAAACTACATATTTGTATTTTTCTCTGAAGGGACATAGAATGAGGGAAATACTTCAGGTAATTTTTTAAACTAAACTTGAAGTAATGTCTGTAAAATTATTGCCATTTCAGATGGATGCTGTAACAGTGCTTTCATTTTTGCACAGCTCTCTGTACCAGTGGTAAAGACAGAGTGTTTCTGGAAAAAAGAAGACCATTATCGTGTAGTGGGTATGAGGATTAGATTCCCTGTAGCTGAGACTAATGTCACAAGTCCCATTTCTCTGCAGGCTTTCGGTGTTTTTGAAGCAATGTCATATTGGGGAATGTGCAGCTTCTCGTCCCCACATCCTGCTGGGCTGAGCTTGTTGGCTCTGCCCCAGGCAGGAGAACCTTCTTCTGCACAGGGGCTGGTGCAGAATTAAAGACTTGTATGAAGTTCTAGGAAGGTAATGTTTTTCCTAGAAAAGTTCTGCAGCTTTCTGTTCAGAAATTTAGACAAGTTAAAATTTCCACCTATGGGAATTGGTATCAGTCTCCTGTCCTCCTGTGAGCGATGGAGACTGAAACAAAAAAAAATAATGCTTTAGCTCTGAAGCTGAAATGTTGCTGATTAGTATTGAAAGCACTATCCGAGATGGAAAGAGACCCTTAGGGACACAATACATAATTCCATTAACGTAGCTTACAAATGGATTTAAAATCAAATTTAATGTGAAAGACAATTTCCGTGGCTGAAAGGAGGTGCTTCCAAATCCCATGCTAGAAAGTATAAATTAACTGATTATCAAAACATGGCACAAATCTACCATGTCTCTTCTAGAAGTCAATATTCAAAGTAATTTAAACTGCCATTTTCCTTCCAGTAAGCTTTTATTTTTCAGCTTTATTGTTGCAAAAAATTATTATTCTCAATTTTTGTAGCATAGAACTCTAGGTCCTAGATCACAGTCCTTCAGTCTCTGCGCTGTTTTCCATTATAAACATTTAATAATTGTAATAACTATAATTTTTCTAGCTCTCTTAAATCTTAATTATGTATGGGGCATTACTCTGAAAATCTTACCTACATATTTTGATCACTGATGATCTGTGGCAAGAAAAGCCTTTAACTATGTGCGCTGGCAGCCCAGAAAGCCAACTGCATCCTGGGCTGCATCAAAAGCAGCGTGACCAGCAGAGTGAGGGAGGTGATTCTGCCCCTCTGCTCTGCTCTGGTGAGACCCCACCTGGAGAACTGCGTCCAGCTTTGGAGCTCTCAGCACAAGAAGGACATGGACCTGTTGGAATGGATGCAGTGGAGAGCCACTAAAATGATCATAGGGCTGGAGCACCTCTCCTACGAAGACAGGCTGAGAGAGTTGGGGTTGTTCAGCCTGGAGAAGAGAAGGGTCCGGGGAGACCTTGTAAAGGCCTTCCAGTCCCTGAAGGGGGTTACAGGAGAGATGGGGAGGGACACTTTATTGGGGAATGTAGTGATAGGACAAGGGGTAAGGGTTTTAAATTGAAAGAGAGGAGATTTAAATTAGATACTAGAAAGAAATTCATTCCTGTGAGGGTGGTGAGACACTGGAACAGGTTGCCCAGGGAAGGTGTGGATGTCCCATCCCTGGAGGTGTTCAAGGCCAGGCTGGATGGGGCTTTGAGCAACCTGGTCTGGTGGTAGGTGTCCCTGCCCAGGGCAGGGGGATTGGAGCTGGATGGTCTTTTAAGTTCCCTTCCAACCCAAACCATTCTGTGACTTTTGGTTCTATGACTTTTGAATTACAAATGATACTGAGAAGTCTGACAGGAAATGCTGTGTTTTAACTTCAGTCAGAGTATATTTGATTCAGCAACCATTAACAGGTGAGCAAGATCCTCACCTTGTGTGCTGAGCCCTCATCGTTTCTCTACTGCCCAACTTATTAGCTATATATTACAAAATGTTGAGGAAGCCCAAAATGTCCCAAATTTGCAGTGTCTTTGAGGGGTCAGAGTATCAGTGCAGGGAGCAAAGAGCATGTCTGCATCTCCAGTCTCTCTCCTCATGGATGGATGGGTCTGTCCACAGCATGGAAAAGGAGTCAGAATTTACTTTATTGTGTTTTTTGTCATGACCTGGAGATGTTTTCAAGGCTTCCCTGGGAAATGACACAGTTGTGTGTGTGAATTTTATCCTATGCAAAGACAGAGTTTGTAGGTTTGGTAGCAACAGAGCTTTTGCGGATTTTAAAAACGCTCTGCTCTGCCCCTTGGGGGATGTTCTCTGAAGACACTTTTTGGACTTTAAGGCTTTGAAGCCCTTCTGATTTCTTAGTCTGTTCCTCATCTCAAAGATTCATGGGCAGGAATTCTCGCCTCTTCTTCAGCTGTGGATCAGGGAGGGGGAGAATGGAAAACCTGCAGCTCTACAGACTCCCCAGGACAATGTCCCTCACAGGTGGGATGGTGAGGGCCAGGACTGTGCTGTGGGTGAAGCTCACGGGTTCGTTAGCAGCAGCGTGTGGTTTCCTCTCCTGTTGTTCTGCCACGTGCTGAATTAGCGCGGTTACTTGCTGCTGCCCCTCACAGATCATCTCTTTGGGAGCTGAGAGTTTAAAGTATAAATCTTGCAAATGGGTCTGAATGGGTGTAGCATTTGACTTTCTTTAAATGCCGTAGTTGAAGTCTGTGAGCCTGTTTTGATTAATGCCATTTTGATGTCTCTGCTCAAATATACATCGTGGTACCTAATGATTCTTTCTTGAATTTACAGAAGCAGCTTTCCAGAAGTGATTCAGATGAAAGACGAGCTGTTATTCTTTGCGGCGGTAAACTCTGTCTAAATATAGTCCAGCAGATATTCAATCTCTCGCTGGTAGAAATGCAGCATGGTATGTTGTAATTATCCAGTAACCCAAACACTTGAAATACATGCGACGTTCTCAGAGAGCGGTAGCAATATGCATAATCCCCTCTGGGGGGAAAAAAAAAGGAATAAATAATGGAAAAATAGTAACAAAAGTTTGCTCATTTGTTTTATAAGATAAAGATTTTTTTTCTGGGTTTTTACTGAGAAGAATCTTTGCATTATAAAAAAAAAAAGCAAACATTTATGTCTTAGCAGCTAGCTAATTATATAGGAAAAATTACTGTTATCCAGTATTTTATTTATGTTTTCAGATATTCTAAAGAGAGAAGTGTGAGTGAGTAATGAGGAGGTTAGAGTTGACTGGTGGGTTTGGATAGAATTTTCTGTATTTCAATCTGTGGCTCCAGCATCTGGTCTCCTTTAAGAAATCCTATAGATTTTTATAAACACAAAAGTAGCTCTATAAATTTTAGCAATGCATTTCACTCTGACTTTTGCAGTGACGAACACTACCTTTCTTATTGCCGTGCTCTCCTCTGCCGTTACCCGTTCACCCCAAGTACGTCCTGTGTGTCTCTGTGTGTGACAATTCCAAGCGTCTTGCTTTTGGCAAAGATAGAAAAACATACCTTTGGGATATGATCTCTCGCCACCACAGATATTCCCTGTCCCCTGTTCCAGCCCCTGCCTGCAGGTCACCGAGCGACCATCCCAAAGCCTTACGGCTGCTAACGTTGTGCAAGGTTTATTTAAGTAGTTGTTGGAATATGGTCAGTATTCCAATACCTAGATAAAACTGTAGTGGGGCAATTCACTAGCAATTGAACCTCAAAAGGTTCTTACTGCTATTTGACATTATTGGTTCAGTAGTTTTCCTGTTGGGGGTCCGTTGCCTGCACCGACACACGGTCACTGGTTCAATAACGTCGTGGTGCAGCCCAGAAACGTGTGACAGACGCAGTGAGAGCAGGAGGCAGTTCTCTAGGTACTGATCTCTTCATTTTTCAGACTAGAATTTTATTTTGAGCCGTAAGATTTGAACAACAACTCTTTCTGGCAAAAAAAAAAGTTACCCGTTACCTGTGTTAGTTTCAACTTCTCATTTTCAGCTTAAAAATGTAAATTTAACAGAATTGGTTAATGTAAGTAAATCATGATTTCTCATCATGCATTTACTAGATAAATTTTAAAAGCAGTGTTACAGTAGGTTTCTGTATTAGTTTTACAGATGTTACTAGATAAATGGTCAGAGTAAGAATGGTATTTTCAAATTCCTGAATTGTATTGATTTTAAAAGTTTGGGCCCCATGAGATACTAAGGCAAAAGATTAAAGGGTTGCGTGTTTGTAAGCTACGATCTTCTCATGACCTTACTCATGACGTGACGTTACATAATGTGAATTTACAAATGGCTGGAAACATTTCTCTGAATTCCCTCCGCCTTTCCCACAAGCTTTATTTTATTTCTTCGTCAACTTAACGGATACAAGTACGAAAAATTTCTATGAATTGGTAGAAGTCAGTGTTTCAGATTCAGTAAACAATTTCAAATTGTAAAAATAATACTAATGATGATGTGAAATCAGATAGCAAATGGACCAGAGACCTGGGGTTTATATAATACAGTATTTCTTCCTTGGATTTACTGGAATTGTATTGAAATTGCATAATAAAAGTAGTTTTAAAATTGTTTTTATGATATTAATTCGTTGTTTAATAAATTTATGCTTTTTACAGTATCTGCACAGCTTAAGCAGTGGGAATTAGCTGATGAATACCTAATTAAAACCAAGTCTGGATTCTTATGAAACCTATGGAGAATTTCACTTCTCTGTGTTTGAAACGTGTGTTTCTTATACTTTCATCTCCTAGTGGCAAAATTGGTCAGGAAGTTGTTTCACATAGTTGTTAACTGTCCTTTGTTTTTGAGGTTATACCACCTGTCTCTCCCCATACTGGTTTTCCTTTGCTACAAAAACTGTAAACATACAGAAACATTTAATTTTAGAAGAAATACGTTTTTTATACCTTAAACATACCTAATTACAGGAAAATTTCTAAACAGAGGTTTATGTGTCTTCCCAGGCTCATCCTGGATTGTTCTCACGGCGGACAGCCAGGGCTTTGTTCCCTTAACGTTTACGGCCTCGCAGGAGGTCGTCGTAAGAGACGCCAGCGCGAAAGGCTACAGCGCCCGCTCTTCCAAAACTCTGGACATCATCAGTTCGACGGAAGGGTGTAGACCCGCTTCTTCTGAAAGTCTGGATATCACCAGTTCCCTGGAAGTCCTCAGAGACTGCTCCTCCAAGACTTTAGACGACAGCAGTCCTCCAGAGCAGCCCAGCAGTAAAATGTGATTTTTGACGGTGTTTTTGTAATGCCACGTGATGATGGGACACTCTTAAACTTATCGTGTAGGACTGCAAATTCCAAACAACAGGCCGTCTCAAATCTCTGTTGGATTTCCATAATTTTTTTTTGTTGCATATCACTGTAAATTATTTATCTGATCCTTGGAAACATTCTTTGGTTTTATACTGAGCAGCATTTTTTTAAATATGCCTCTTGCAATGTAGACCAAGTCTTTATATCAGGGCTTGAAAAGGCACGTTCTTAACGAGCTTCCGAGCTAAAGTTTCCATCTTGATCTTTAATAGGTTGGTGTTTTTAGATGATAGTAAACTTGCATAATAAAGAAATCCTTGAAAACGCTGCATTGTCCCCAGTTTCCTCACTTTGCCTGAAATATGCAAAAGCAAGAACAACTCCTGGGTTGAGATAAAGATAGTTTAATAGGTAAAACAGAAGCTGTGTTAGTGAAATGAGTTTAGTCAGTACTTTGCAGTGGCAGGCAGGTGTTCAGCAGCTTCAGGGAAAGCAAGGCTTCATTGCATGCAGTGGTTACTTTGGAAAATTGGGGCCATAACTCTGAACTTCCTCTCCTTTCTCCTCCTTCCCCCCCCCCGTTTTTCTTGCTGAGCATGACATCATATGGTAAAGAATGTCTCTTTGGTCAGCTGTCCCAGCTGTGTCCCCTCCCAACTTCTTGGGGTGGGACAGAGCAGAGCAGGAGAAGGCAGCTTTGATGCTGTGCAAGTGCTGCTCAGAAACAGCCAAAATATCAGTGTGTCACCAGCAGTGTTTGGTCACAGCTCCAAAGCACCGCACAGACCGCTCTGAAGGAAACTAGCTCCATCCCAGCCAGGCCCAATACATCATTAAGGGCATAAAACATCTTTAGTTACATTTGAATAACTAAACATTTGCTGGTTAATATTTCTAAACATCTCTAGTCTTCACATGGAGGGTTTTCCCCTTACCTTTGAAGCGATACTGTTAATATTAACGACCTTGCCTTCAATGCCTTCTGTTTTAATTTTCACAGCTAAGACGTGCTGAGCGAGAGCAGAAGGGATGTCAAATAACCCATCACCTTCAGAACATCCAGTGGAAAGGCTGACAGCAGAAAATGTTCTGTAGACTTCTGCCGTGAGAGACAGAGAGAGAAGATGCAAAGGTGAAATTTAGAAACCAGCACAAGTTTCTGTAGCAGGGATTGCAGCCCTGAAGAAAAGAGAGTAATCCAAGATTGCGACCCATAAAATTAAAGCACGATAATGTTAAGCAGTTTATTGGGCTTTCACAGTGGCACTTACTGCGTGAGAAGGAATCAAGTGACAAGATTATAGAGACAGAGCTGCTGTTTCAGGACTAATATAATCTTTTTTTATTGCCCATTGGGAAATTTAGCCACTGTCAAAAAAATCATCCGTCCACAAAATAGGATATCAAAGGTATATTAGTGAAAGCTGCAACTCAGTGTGGTGTGGTGCAACTAGAATGTAACAGTTTTTGATGAGCAGGAGAGGAGGAAAACAATCTGGTGCCTATGGGCTCCATCCTGTCCATAATGAGCACCTGGTCTCAGTAATTGTCCCTGTTTCATCAGGAGGTGGTCCATGATCTTGTTTACTTCTACCAGAAATTAATTGAATCCAGAGCCGCCTCAGAGGGGGGATGGTCCATGTTTCCTCCCAGCCACCTGATGGTCCTTTTTCACACAGTTCCTGGTCCCAGCATCTCCTGAACGCAGGAGAGGGTCAGGGCTGAGCCCGCTTGGGTCTGCGGGGAACTTCTGTCCCCTGCACTGCCCCGCTCACCCAGGAATTGCTTGTGCCTCAAATGCTGCTTCTATAATTTCGTCATGCAGCGTATAAAAATTAACTGCCTGTTTTGGAATTATTATCTATTTGTATTATTGCCAGATTGACGAAAGACAGTGCCTCCCACCAGAAGCATACTCAGTCCCAGATTGCACCAGATGGATTTGTAGGATTCCTCCAGGTCCCCAGGTGAGCACCAGGCGCACAGGGCACCGCTTTGGGGGCAAGTAGAGCAGACACAGCGAGTGCAAACCACCCACTAAAAGCTGTCAATAATTTGGTCAAGGCATTACACAAGCTCTTCACAGTGTGTTATGTGCATGCAGACAAATGTTGCATTTGAAATACAATCCTAGGAATCTCAGGAGAATTAAATCCTTGCATTAAGAGAATTGCTTATTTCTAATCAAGAAACCATTTCTAAATCTATGGGCTGAAGGTTAATTAAACAAAGGCCCAAATGGCTGAAGACGTATCAAGCACAGCACTAATGATCATAAGATTTTACTTTTCAATGCTGGAAACACGGGAGAGGGATGTGCAAGCAGTTGGAAGTCCCCGTGGTCTAACACGGGGGCTGGGGGCAGGACCAGCAGAACCTGCGGCTAAGGCTGTTGCTCTCTTGCTAAGATATTGTTGGTAAATTAAGTACTTTATCTTTTTCAGCTGAACTGTAATGTGAGTTAATAACAACCTTTTGTATAGGTTATATGAGGCATAATGCTACACATGTACCAAGTATTTATGAATAAATTTAGTGGGATAACCAGCTTACTGCTTCCAGATAGTTCATCAAAAGTGTTAGAAAAGATTACATTAAAAAAACCACCACACAACCTTAGAGATTTTGTTTATGTGTGGAAGCGTTCAAAGCCAGGCTGGGTGGAGCTCTGAGCAGCCTGGTCTAGTGGGAGGTGTCCCTGCCCGTGGCAGGGGGGTTGGAACTAGATGATCTTTAAGGTCCCTTCCAACCCAAACCGTTCTTTGATTCTATGAGCTGGAAAAGGAGACTGGTGAGGAGCTCAGCTGCTGACTAGCCCAGCAATAGAAGTGTAGAAGATTTGGGCTGCCAATACTACACTTCAGCAAGGGCAAGGAATGGGCATGGCTTGCCTTACGGGGACTACTTGGGGACACGTAACTCCATTATCCTCTTCTTTCCTTCCTCTGTTTGTGTAAATCCATGTTGGAACTGCTGGCATGCAGGTGGGAAGCGCTCTCCATTCGGCACCCAGCTGGTTTAATCCCCAATTTCCTATATTCTTGCAACTGCCTTTGGGAATTACTTGCCCGAGAGCCCCTGGGGATGAACCTGGCCCTTGTTACTGCCCCTCAGGGCAAGGCATGGGGTTACATTACATTAGTGCTTAATCCAAACGGTTGTCAATATAAGAATCTGCTCCTCTCAGTCACATGTTCTGAACATACACAAGGCACACACAGCATTTACAACTGACAAGGAGACATACAAACTTCATTCATTTTACAGCACCAACACTGAGCCCTAAAAAAACAAAATTACAAAAAAAAATCTTATCCTGCACTTCCTCTTCCATTCTTTTTATTTACAAAAATACATTCACTTTCTTAACAAAAGTACAACTCCGATAATCAAATAAAATAGAAGATTTTCAAAATACAAAAATGCTCTGGTACATTTCATCTACGGAAGCTTTCTGTTTTATTTTGGCAGTTCCCATTATTGCTACCAAATGCAAAGCGAGGACCGAGTACATCTCTGTGGGGTAAGTATCACGTTGATTCTCTAGAGAAGAGGAAAACAAGTTTACAATCGACCAAATTTACCTTGCGAGAGGCTGAATTGGGTTGGGTGTTGTGTAATTTAGGGGCAACTGCCCCAGTGACCTAGGAATAACATCTTAAGCCACATTCAAACTACTCCAATCAACCACAGCCAGCAGGCTCTGCAGCCCCTTTATCACTGGGCTGAGTATTCAGTTTATAGGAACTGACAGGGATCCACGGCTGTGCGGCTACAGATTTATGGCAGCTGAAAACATAACCCATTAAAAAACATTAACAACCTTTACTGGGACTTCTGGTTGTTTCTAACGAAGACTATTCAGAAATACACAAATCTTACAGAATAAATCAAACCCCACACGCACTGTTTTCTGTGATGTTTTGGAGCTATGTGAGATTGCTACATCACTTACCTACTTCAAAGTGCAGTAAATCTGCTATTTCAAATGCTATCAGACTCAAAATTGTAAACAGGCTTATGCTTTTTATTGCTGTAAACACATATGCCCCAGCCATACAAATCTCGGTTTGTCCTAGAACTGAAACAAACAAACAAAAAAGCCCCCCAGCTTTAGATGTCAATTCAACAGAAGCCTTAAGTGGAGCACACTCAAAAATACATCCTCAAAAGCTTACTCACGATTCAGCGTTGTGCTGAATTAGGACAGTTCGTTAGCGCTTAGACTTCAAACTTGCCTGAAAAGAATTCAGTGTTAAAGAGCACTCGGCGGATGCACTGATTTTACTTCACAGCACCTTTCATTAAGTTTCCAGTTTCCGGTCCCAGCCCTAAGTCACTTCAGGTGGCCCTGAGCAAATTACTTGTGGTCACTGCCTCCAGTGACACCTACTGCGAGTGCTCCCATGCAGCCCCAGGCCAGTCCTCCAAAGGCACTTCCAGGACAAAATAAAGGCACCCTCCCACACAGTCACACAGAGAAGCCAGTGGGCTGGAAATTTGTGTCTTGTGCTGAGTTCTTCAAGGTGAAGAAGCCTCCAGGTGTTGGATTCATCACTTTGCCCTCCAGGTTTAGAGATGTCTTCAGAGGCCAGTAGTTTTAGCTTAAGCTTGGGGACAGCCTCTGGAGGTTTCCTATCTCCACCGACTACAGAACCAGCCCAGAATGACCAGGTTTGAACTTAAGTGCTTCAAAAAGCGCCTGAGGTCAGGTGTGTCTTTCATCTACAAAATGTGTTCAGAAACTTGAATGGCATAGTCTAATTTTTGGGAGGGACTACTGATTTGGGGTGTCCTGAGTGGAGATGTTGATTTTGAAAATGTTAAGTACTCATTCTCTGACAAAGATCAGTTCACAGCTTTCAGAAGCAAGGAGCTGCAGTGAAGGGAAATGTAAGGTTCTGCTTCATATAAAATCTATAAAGTTCAATTACATCAAAATCTCTTTCAGAAAGCCTCTTCATGAGAAAATCTTCAAAACATGTCTGCATCCATGATTTGCTTCATTTCAAAACAAAGTAAATCCTAACTTTATATAGTACACTTCAGGATTTCCAAGTGCTTTCCAAACACACTAATGTGCAATTTATAGGCAGAGATTATGTCCAAAATCCACCCCAGACTTTAAGGGTAAAATATATCGCGTGAGTTCAGATCTGGGTGGTGCATCACATTTACACATTTTTCCCCTTCATCTACAAGTCCATCTCCTGTTGCAATGAGATCACAGCTTTCCGTTAATCATTGAAAAACAAACAAAACCTCCCCAACCCTTCAATAGCTCATATTCCTGACCATTTGTAATGTCTTTTTTAGCACAGCACATGGAGTCAGATGTGTATTTTGCACAGTGGTGTTCTCTCTTCATTTCATTCCTGACTCTGTCGGAATCATCCTTTATCCTTTTTGATAAAACGCGCGCGGAGAAATGACCTGGAAGACTCTTGCTGAGTTTGTGCATGGGATGTGAGACTGGACGTGGAAAGCCATTGCATTCAGAGCTTTCAGACCGAGGTGTCCTCTTTGTGGTCATCCAGGTTCTCTGTGCTTTGATGGCTCCTTCTGTTAAAAGCAGAACAGGCTGCTTTTAGGTGAGCAGTGAACAGACTTCTGGCCTTCATTACTAAATAATTAAGCTACACTTTGGCAATTTCAAAAAACTGAGAACCCCCAGCAAGGTGTGGTTGCTATGGACAGTGACTAAAGTAGCTAAACAGAGGGACGAGTGCTGTTTCAGATTGTTCATTCTGTCCCCTCTGGTCTGCAGCCACCACTCAGGAAAGCAGCTGGTGCCTGAGAGGCCTGTGGCAAACCTTCCAACCCCATGGAGGTACCTTAGATATCTGGTTTAGGTAATTAACTGGTCCCAGATACCTGGGCTTAGACCCTGGAATTGATCCCTTAGCACAGAAATCGGTTTCCAATTCCAGCAACTTGGGATAATAAAGAAAAGATGGAGTAACAGTGTATTTTGATATTTAATCCATCAGTCTACTAGGACAGACTGTTCTTGTGTATGTCCGCAATATAGCAAGGCTCCACTTGACAGAGGTAGATGACTTTGAGCTAGGCAAGATTTTTTAGGAGAGAGAGGAAAGGGGAGAAAAGGAGTGATTGGGTAAAAAGGGAAATAACAGCTGAAAGCCGCCTTTTTCTCCCATGATCTTTCCTGCCTACGCCTCTAAATGGTTTGGATGTTTCTTATATGCCATAAACACCAAGAATGCAGTCAAGAATCCCATTTTCTTCTGTATATAAGGAAATTGTAACTATTCACGTTTTCTCCAGGAATTTAATCTATGTAGAATATTCTTCATTTCTGGCTTGAAATACTGCACCGCAATAGTGCTTTGTGTGCCATCCCAGAGAGAAAGTAAAATACAGCAGCTGATAAAGGGTCCTCTAGGCAGGTAGTACCACACTACAAAATTAAGATACTGGAGCATGTAATGGTACCATTCAGTTAATTATTCAGCTAATCAAGTGTTGTTTTGTTTTGTTGTAAAGAATACAGAGGTCTGTGTTGGTAGCTAATAATTTTTTGCCCAGTAGGACCAAGAGCTGCTGTGGTCACGTTACTGCTGTTTGCTACAAACCCACCTTAACGCTTCAAGCGCAAGCTTTGTCTCTTTCCGACTTTCTTCAGTGATTGGGTAGAAAAGAAGTATAAATAAACCTACAAGGATGAGGATAGCGGGGACCGCTCCAATGAGGATTTTCAGTGTGAGGATCACGTCGTCGGATTGTCTGCATATCCCTGGCTTGTATCCAGTAAACCTAAACAAACGGAAATGAGAGCGGTGTGAGCGTGTCTAAAGCTAAACAGCAGTTGTTCATCTGAAGGTTCTCTTCTTTCTCCCCAGCAATCTTCAAGATTTTTCTCCCATTTTTCCTACATGCCTCTTTTTTTCCCCTTCCCACCACTGCATGTTTCAAATCTTTATCAAATTTCATTTTTTGGCTCAATTTCAGATAACTGCATTACCTCAGTATTTTCTCATTATTATTATTATTATTATATAACATTTAACTGCTAAGAGGAGCATGGAATCCCACGTAAGGAAATTGATCTGTTAATGTGTTTTCTATTCATAGTCAGCAAAGTATTTAGGCTAGGCTTTAAAACTATGCAAGTAATCTGACCAATTTCAACAGCAGTAATTAACTGTAATTTAAACACTCACTTAAGCACTCTTCTCAAGATAGACAAATTTGTTCAAGTGCTTAGAGTTAGGCATGTGCTTACAGTTCATTGATCAGGGCTTCCATGCATTCCCATAACTCCTGATACGCTCACATTCCCATTCCCAATTTGTGGAATGAGTTTATTTTCCTCGGAATGTGCACCTATGAAAGCTACAGCCCATTTGGCATCACTCTGTCTTCTGTGTTCTCCCACAAACATCTGCCTTGGCAAATTGCTAGGAGCTAACTGGAATGCAACAGAAAATGGGGCTAATTGGTGAACAGCGATCTGTTTGAGGGTGTTGGCAGTCAGCATCTAAAATTCCAAAGCCCGAGACGTTCAGCCAAGCACTGCCTGTTATTTAGCAGTTTCAGCTGAAGGCCCTGAAGCAAAACATTCTGGTTACCAAAACCTAATTTGGAGCCAAGGGCTAGGTAGTGCTTCAGACAAGTTCCCTTCTAAGTGTTCATTGCGTGCTTGTGTGCAGTCACAGCTACAGGCTCTTTCTGCCAGGTCACGCACAAAAGCGGGACAGGAGATGGCTGACTGCTTTCTCAACTGTCAGAACACACAAAGCAAGAGTGGAAGGAGAACGCAAAGCATCTTCCAAACTGACATGGTCCAAGTGATGGGCAGAGCTGTGTTCTTGACTCTGATCACTGTCCAGTTTCCTAAAACCATGCAAGAACTGGTGTTCCTTTTATGATGAACAGGCCACTAGTCACCCCTGAGAGCACTCCTGTCCATCTACAGACCTACAAGTTCATATACATAGTCCAACCCAGATGCAACAGGGAATGCACAATGTGGGGGACCTTCATCTGCTGAGCTTTCATGTTTAGTTCTTTATTCATATAAACCACTAAAATTTACATGCGTAATTTGGAAAGAGGAGAATCCAAAGGGAAGTCAGGTCTTTCCGATCTGAAACATGTCAGGGCAGGCTACTCAATGCTCTGTAGTCTGGCCTAGATGATAACAGTCCCATCTTTAGTGGTCAGCCATCTGGAGCTGCTGGCACTTCCAGGCTCAGGGCAAAATGGCAATTAAGTCCATAGGGTAAAGGCGGAGAAACCTCAGCATGCTTTCAGGGTAGATCCACTAAGTGCAAACAGTGTTACTTACTCCAGTCCTGCTGCAGAAATTCCTAAGCCAATTCCTGCTGACATCTTGGTAAAGAAAACATAAGAAGAATAGAAAATGGTTTCATGTCCTTTTCTGTGAGGATTCTGGAGGCGAAAGTTATCAACAACATCAGGCAGCATTGACCTAGAGATAAAAGCAAAACTGAAGCCAAAATCTCTTCTCAAATTCCAAACATACTGAAAGAGTACATCCCTCCTCCTTTACTATGATCAGACTGATGCAGTCATACACATGAAAGAATCCAATTCAAAAAGTCCTGCTGCTGGACAGGAAGGCAAAAATCCGTGTAAGAAATGCATGGCCACATACCACAAAGTAGAAAACCACCGAAAAGCTATCAAACACTTGCTGGGAAGTGAAAGATTCTGTAGAGTGACTGTCATTCCAATCAGAAGTTGTGATATTAAACAAAGAACAACAAAACCCATGTTTCTTAAGATTTCAAGGAACTCTGAATGTCTGAACAATCTCACTCTGAGATATCCTTTTGAGAAGCTAACAAAATTTTCAGAAACCAATGAGGCCTATTCTCTCTCTGCTTCAAAGAGACTGAATTTGGTAATGGGGAGTCAGAATGGAAGTTGCTCAAATGTCAATTGACATTTTATTTCCAACGTAGGTCATGGTTTGCTGTTGGAAAAAAGGGCTTCTTGCCCTCTGTGCAGGAAAGCTTATGTAGCCTGACAGCTTATTTCAAACTATGTTTCCACGTTCTCTTGGAGTTTTCAGGGCATTGTGCAAATAAGCAATGCAAAACAGCGCTCTCAGCCTTGCTTTCTGGTCAATTTGACCTGAATAAAATTATTCTCTCTGGAAAGGAAGTGTCCTATCCTGCTCATCCTTGAGTATTTTTTTCCCCACATATTTTCAGTCCTCAAGAGCAAAGGCCCTTGAATTCTCAGTTTCTTTTAATCATGCCCTTGTGTTATTAGATCTATAAGACAAGACCGTTCAAGCAGGGATACACATAGCTTGGTTTATGTTTCCTCTGCTTCTTCTTAATTGCTCAGCATTAATTGATTTATCTAACTACATCATTCCTGTAGTCCTTTTAAAAACCAAACCCAAGCAACTGATTTACTGTTATCACAAGTTCTATAGCTTCTTAGGTTATTGATTCATCTACACACTCTTATGTACCAAGAGCAGCCTCACTTACAGTAGAGGTAATGTGTTAACAACAGGGCAAACACAGTCTCGCCATTGCAAATAGCCTTTACTATAAAAGCAGAAACAGATTATTGGAAGAAGTGACTCTTGCCAAATTCTGCCTCTTTCAGAGGCAAATTCCATGCCGCAGTACATTCATGTCGTGTAGACACACAGTCCTTTCCCCACCTCAAATGTAAAATTCTCCTACCATGGCAACAGAAGAGATGCTGCAATGCTCAAACCAGAGACGAAGGCCACGACGTAAGCCAGGATCAGGTTTGGAATGGTCACCAGCATGACTGCAAAAGGAATCATCCACTGAGGAAGAAGAAAAACAGTACATCTAACTCACAGTATGCACTGCTTAACGGTATACAGATTGTTCCTTTCGAAATGTACGATTATGTTGTGAAACAGCTCACACACAGCAATGCCTCAGGATTTAGGTGGAAATGGCATTTCCAAAAAGCCCTGAGCCAAACCTATCCAGCAGAATCAGAGAAAAATAGGACAGGCCATGGCCGTAACTTCTCTGTTAGCATTATTAGGGCTATACTTGTGCTAGTGAATTAGACAGTCCCAAGAGCCTATTTATCAGTCATGAGGCCAACTGGCAGATCCTGGCCACGTTCACAGTCCCAAACATTCTGTCTCCAAAAGAAGCGTGGCCATATAAATACTTTTTGTGAAGAGCCCTTAAGTTGGCTAGTTCCTAAACTGTGCCCCAATACTTCATGGGAAATTGCTCATCAACTTGTGCTGAGATTTTTCTGCCAATTTAGTAACAGAGATGACCAAACACCAGTTTCTAAACTAGGAACCATTTAATTTACTATTAGACACAAAGCCATAATCACATTGCATTTCAAGGGGAGGGGTAGGTCATTTAAACTGTAATTTTAACTGTAATTAAACGGTCACTTAAAACTGTAGATATCTCATTTCACAGATCTTGAGTCTTGAATGGAGAAGAGTTTGCTTACACCTTCATTTCCAACCACCACTTTAAAGCGATCTAGGTACTTGGCAATAACTAAACCCAGGAGGGCAGTGTGGTTCACCCCACTCCGCACAGCCAGATACGCTCACGACATTGCACAAAAGCTACTCTCAAAACCAAACTAAATTGGGATGCTCAGGTTTTGTTTTCTGACAGTCCCTGAAACCACCAGATTTCCTAAACTTCAACTTGAGGCAATGGGCTTACAGGATTGAAAATCCACTATTTTAAATGCTGATTGAATGCATAGAGACCAGCTGTCCCATACCCATCATATGCTCTACCTCCCACGCCTGTGAACTGTGGGCACAGCACATGTAGAATCCAGAACCAGAGGCTTATCTACGGGGCTTTTTAATGATGGGGGATTAGTTTAACATTAAGTGTTTCAATCCTCTATACTTGCAGCTTGGGAGCTGAGGGTATGAGAAGAGCTTTCACAGAGAGCGATTCTCCTAAGCGCTGCTATTTACAGTTCTGTGTGATAAGTGATTCTGGGAGTCCTGGAGTCTAATCCATTATGTTTATGTTTTAAATGCATTTCCCATCTAAAGCATTTGCTCCTAACCTAAGGAGGCAGAAAATAACCTTTCCTGACTGCAAGTTTCCAGCACAGACAGATAATCCTTGCATCAGCCCAACGTTGTGGCAAAATCGTTATTTCACCACAAGAGAGCACTCCAGCAATACAAGATTTTTATGTTGCCTATAAGCAATTTTATGACTGCCTTGTGCTCCACATGGGGCACCCACTCAGGAACCAAAGCACTTAAACAAAAATCTAGATCGATAATAATAATCATTGTAACTGTAATTTTCTACTGACAGAGAAGCACGGCCCGTGGGACTGAAGCTACAATGCCCTGAAGTCTCACTCGTGCGCTGGTAGTGCAATCATGGGGGCAGTGTTCCTGCTGCAATAAACAGCTAATGCTTCTCCTCCTCCTTTCCTACTTGTAAAGCAAATATTCCCTTATTGGCACCCTGCTTCCTAGTCACAGGGCTGCTGTCCTCCGAGTCATAAACTATATCCTACGGTTGTCGTGTGCCTTCCACCCATTCCCTGACAGAACTATGGAAGGCAACCCTACTGGGATGCTAACGGTTGGTACTGGCCTGTGCAGCAGCACGTCATGGAGGGCAAATCAGGAAAGGCATAGCCGGGATGTGAGTGGGAATGGGGATGGGAGACTGGAAGAGGGGCTGCACAGCCAGGGTTGATCCAAGGGCACGCCTCCCACGCTGCACAGTGCTGACAGATGGAAAACAAACAATTCTGTCAACGAGGAGAGGTGAAAAGACTGGGGGCATTTTTGGATTTGTTTTTATTTTTTACTAAATCCTCCAAAACGCTGCAGTTTTGTGAGAGAGAAATCCTCCACTTTTAGATACCCTTCCAAAACCATGGACCAACAAGCTGCCACACTTCTTAAAATTTCTCATGGCAATTTCACCTCCAGTCACCACCTGGGAGACTTACCGAGTGCAAGTTTAACGTTTGCCCCATGAGGGCAAAGCAGACAATCTAAATGAGCATAGCACATGGAGGCAGAAGGAAATAAACAGAAGAGAATAATTTCTCGCCAGTGCACCAACCTGATCATGGGAAGAATGCTATCAAGGATCCTGCTTGGGTATGATCCTGTACTTCCAGAAGACCTACGCTTTAAACTTCTAGCAAGTTTAGATACTTAGTACTTAGACTGTTTGTCATCTCTGTGGAGCAACGAGTATAAGAGGGAGTAATATCACTGGAAGAAGCCAAGATTCTCGTTGCTTATCTACCTACCCTGTCTTCTATAGTCTTTCAGGGGTCTCTTCAACATAGAACTACTTTAACAGGAAAAATTACTCTGGAGCGGTGTGGACTTTTTTCCAGGAAGCTGAATTACAAATTCTATCTTAACCCTGAAAGCTGAGTAAGGTCAAAACCTTGAGAAAAAAGTCTTTTCTCCCCTGTGTCCTTTGCTTCCAGGAGAACATTCCCCAGTGACAACCATAGGAGCCTTAAGTGATGTGATTTTATTTTACATTGAGAGAGAACAAATGAGTTGAACAGATCACACAAAGTGGTAGTATAGGAAGCCCCTGGATTCGTTGCCAGACGAAATCCATCTCTGAGCACACACCAAGTCCCTTGAGTAATGTCTCCAAGGTGAAATAGAGAGGTGGCTTTTTTTCAGTCCAGCTCCCACTTAGACCATAATACAGTCAAGCAACTCAACTGTAAAATTAAGTTAAACCATGTTTACAGAAGTGCTGACAGGCTTTCCAGTCATGTTAAACTAAATTTATAGAGCCAAGTCGGTTGAAGAAAGCATTTTTTGTAGCCAAGTACAAAGAGGAGTAGATTTCCTGAGGAGGAAATCTGCATTCCATGGTCCAATACTGCTTTTGGCAATTCTCTTTGTTCAAGTGGTAAAAAGAAATGAGGTATCATGAAATTATGCACTATAAGAACAAGGGTGAGTGACTGTGAGAGCTCTGCCAGTTGCTGATAGAATATTTCATCAGCTACTACATCCTGGTTTGGGGGTCTGTAATAAGCTCCCACCATGACATCTGCCTTGTTGGCCTTCCCCTTCATTCTAACCCATAAACACTCTACCTTGTCATTTCCATTATTAAGTTCTATGCATTCAAATGTGTCTCTAACATAGAGGGCCACCCCACCACCTCTCCTTCCTTGTCTATCCCATCTGAAGAGTTGGTAGCCATTGATAACAGCACTCCAGTTGTGTAGGTCTTTGCACCACGTTTCTGTGATGGCAACAATATCATAGTTTTCCTGCTGTACAATGGCCTCCACCTCCTCCTTTTTCTTGCCCATGCTGTGTGCATTGGTGATCTTGTTTCTGGCCACTCAGACAGTTTCTCTGTATTCTGCTCAGTCTACCCTTCCCTGCTTCCATGCTCTAAAGGTCTCCCTCTTGGTCCTGGCTTTGTTCAGCAGTTCTTGCTAATCCACACAGGCCTGCTGGCTCTTTTGCATGATTTCTTCTTTTTTGGGATGCACCTCTCCTGAGCTTAGAGGAGGTGATCCTTGAAAATGACCCAGTCCTCTTGAGCCCCTCTCCCCTCCAGATCTTTTTCCCATGGCACCTTGACAATCAGATCTCTCAGGAGATCAAAATCAGCTCTTCTGAAACCCAGGGTAGCAAGGTTGCGGCACACCCTCCTTGTTGCCTTATGAGTCTTGAATTCTATCATCTCAAGATCACTGTAGCTAAGGCTACCCTTGACATACCAGATCAGACCCTCCTTGTTGGTAAGGACAAGGTCCAGCACGGCTCATTTCCTCCTCAGGAGCTTGGCACAGCCTCACTCCTCACGCCACTCCAGCTCCCTCGCCATGGCATCCCCTCCCTCCGCCACATCCACAGCATCAC
>JAOQGH010000023.1:108084478-108095940 GCA_025769975.1 Gallinago jamesoni | reverse complement strand
CTCTGTAAAGCCTTCTGACCCTCAAGCAGATCAACGCTCCCACCTAGTTTGGTGTCATCCGCAAACTTACTGAGGGTAATGATACTTAAAATAAATGATAATTTATTTAAAAATTTTATTTTAAAAATATTTAAAATAAAATGATACTTACCTCAGGCTTCTGGTGGAAATAACACAGCTGCAAAGCTCTTGAAAACAGCAGATGCTGTTCTTAACTGCCTAAGGGCACACTCAGGCAGAACTAGCTACCTTGGCCTCAGAGAATGATTCAGATCACTAACACTCCAAGTACCATCAGAACAAGGGATCATCTGAAAAAAACCAACTAAAGTCTCCATTTGGGAAAGCAAAGATCTACCCATGGCCATCCAGATCATACTTCACATATTCTAAATTAGTCAACAAGGCAGGTAGTTGTTACAGCTCCGTCGCAGGCGAGTGGTGAGTAATCTGGGTTCTAGATCCTTCTCACCCTGAGGGATTTCAAGCCTGCCACTCCTGCTTTCATGCAATATGGCCACAGCCAGCATCTCCATGGCACGAAGATAAACTGAATCTCTGTCTTAGCTCCAGACACTATTTATGCATTTTGTTAAAAGATACATAGGGTTGTATACATGAACAGGTTAGGAACAGGGACCAAGACTCCCTGTTTATGAGAGAATGCTCTTCTTGATGATCTAAACACGAGGCTTTTTTCTACTTATTCTCTCTTGGTGGCTCCAGGGGTCCTATGTTCCTTTCTCAGAAGCACCATGGGGGAATTTTAGGATGATTAGGGGCCTGGAGCATCTCCCTTATGAGGAGAGGCTGAGGGACTTGGGTCTTTTTAGTCTAGGAAGAGAAGGCTTATATCAATGCTTATAAATACTTAAAGGATGGGTTTCAATAGGATGGGGCTGATCTTTTCTTCAGGGGTGCCCAGGGACAGGACAAGAGGAAATGGGCACAAACTTGAATATAAGAAGTTCCACCTAAACATGAGGAGGACCTTCTTTACTTTGAGGGTGGCAGAGCACTGGAACAGGCTGCCCAGAGAAGTGGTGGAGTCTCCTTCTCTAGAGACATTCAAAACCCGCCTGAACATGTTCCTGTGCAACCTGCTCTGGGTGGACCTGCTTTGGCAAGGGGGTTGGACTAGATCATCTCCAAGGTCCCTTCCAACTCAATGTGATTCTGTGATTTTGAAGGGCTGCTTCCAGAGTGGTCTCTAGCCTGGTGGTTATCTTATTCTCCCTGGGAAGTGTCAGGCATTTCAAAAGCTTGTAGGTTCCAGTTTATTCAAGTTCCCTGCTCTCTAAGAGCCTTCCTAGGTGACCTTGGACACATGTCTTTTTGTATATCCATGGAAAAGAATAAAAGTACGTCTCCACCTAACAGGAGGGCAATGCACACAGACTGCAAGGTGTTCAGGCAGCACAGTAATGAGGGCTGTACGTAGCTATGGAAGATCAAGTAAGGAGAAAGAAATAGAGGCTTCCTGGGAGACCTTGGATCGTTTGAACTGTTGCTTCTATGTTCCGAAACAGACATTGCTTCTGGCTGGAAAATTTGAGGCGTCATGTAACGTTAATTTAAATCAATGGGAAGTTAAAAAAAAAAAAAAAGTTTCTTTCCTGAACTTCACAGCCAGTCTCACTAGTAATGTTACAATTCAGTCCATACACACAAAAATGCTGGCAGATGGTGAAAATTCTCACCTCAACCTGGTATGAAGTGTTTGGATACAAACTAGTCTCAGTTGGGCCTTGCAAAGCTTCCAAACTGTTGACTACCCAGTGCAAAGGTAATGCACCTGAGCCACACCTTTCATTCAAAACACCACCTGCACATTTATAACCATTATCTAGGGCTCCATATCTACACTTTACCAAAAGCTTGCATAGAATAAAACTCAGAAGCATCATTAGAGGCAACAGAAATACAACCATTATAAAACCTCACTTTATAAGAACTAGCAAGATCTGAGCAACAGGCATATTTCAAAGTTCTTGCGTGCTCAGAATTTACAATGTAGTACTTTCCACCTTAGCCAAGAAAGCTGATCTTTCAGAAAGCATATCATACCTTGAAGTAAGTTATATTTGCCCAGAATGTAAGTTGGATTTATGTTAAAGCAACTTCAGAATCCAGTATTTCTACCTTGCATTCATAGCAAGGAGCAGGACAAAATTTATAGTAAGTAGTTCTGCTTGTCTCCAGTAGAGGGTAATGGATCCTCTGATCCCAACCTCCTTTTTGAAAGCATACTTTGTATTATACAGATGGTTTTCTTTAGACAGCGGAAAAAATGCCTGAACAACTGTCTGCATCCAAGAAAGTCATCAACAAGAATTCTCTATGAAACCCAAAGAGAGGCAAAAGTGTAAAACACTTGTTTACAAGAGGGGAAAAATTTTTTTCACATAATCATAACCATTACAAGAAAAGTTGGCTCCAAACAAATATAATTTCAAAATATACAAAAATACTGACATTTGAAAAGCTAAAACTATGGTTCATTCCACCACCCTAGCTTGGCTTAGGAGAATAGCTGGACACTCAAAAGTTAAACCCTTTCTGAACAATAAGATGACACCATAAATGTATAACACCTCTCAGCCATGGAGTTCAACAGCTTTTATGAGCAAAAATTTCACATGCCTATGAAGCCTTGCATGGGACTAGCAGACAGGAAAGCAGATTTATTTGGGTCACAGCCTCTGAAGACATAAAACCAGACAATAGAAAACACTAGGTACATGGATTTAGTTAGAAATTAGGCCAGATGACTCAGAATACAGTCAGTGCCAAAGAATATAACACAAGTGGAATCTCCTGCTGTTTAGTCCTGTCCTATGACTGCTAGTCCAGACTTTCTCCTGAGATAGTTGATGATAATGCAAATTACAACTGTTCCATGTGCTGGAAGGGGATTGAGTTGCTCAGGGAGTATTGTATTCAGAATTTCTGACACCTTTTTTTTAGCACTTCAGGCCATTTCATTGTGCCTCTATGGTCTAGTTTTCAACATACTCAAGCAAGTGTGTTGATGGTTAGAAGGACTAATGGAAGAGAAAAGGGCTCTTGTTAGGAAGAAAAAGAGATGCAACAAAAAAAATACAAGTTGTTCTAAAGCAACACTGAAGGACAAGTTAAGACATAGAAAAGTGTTTCATGTGATACTTGACTCTCTTCTCTTTACCTTGCTTAATGTTGGTGGCCATGAGAGACAGCAGTTACATAGTGAAGAATGAGACTAGAGCGTGAGAACCAAAGTGAAGAGAGTAGGAACGGAAGAAACTGTTCTTACATTCAATGTATGATCTATACAGGAAATCCTGAAAATATTGCACTTTTTTGGTTTGATCAATCTGCTTCAAAGCAAAAATTTTGCCTGATTGTGATTGTTGTAGAGCTGGAGATGTTCCAAAGCTGGTCTGGAAGCCCTCATTCTTTTAACTAATACAGTCAGGGTACTAGTTATATAAAAGCAAGATCTGTCCTTAATCTACCTGGTGTATGTTAGAATTAAATAAATGCAGATGAAATAAAAAGAGAGATTTCAGCAGGTGTGAACATGCACACAAAATTACTTTCCTTTTTTGGTGAGGCTGTCTTGATTCTATGAGTTCTAGAATTTTTTTCAAAGAAAGTAGTTTTGGGATTTGAATTTATAACACGAAACACATGAACCTAAGGAAATCTGAATATCACCCCCACCCCTAAATACTCAAAATTACTTTCAGACTTTATTTAATTGAATGTTAAAGAAAGTCAGCACTTTGGTTTTTTCCCCTACAAATCACCTTTGAATGAAATCATTATTCCCTACCCTGGCTTGGGTAAGAGTGATTTTTATTGTTTCTCCTGGCTACCAATAAACCAAAACCAGTTTATAGCTAATGAGACTATTTGAGACAATAAAACATTAATGTTTCCTATTTAGCTAGAAAAATTGAAGCATTTACAAGACAAAATATTTTTCATCAGGTATTAGAAATCTCATATAAAAGTCCAGTTTAGGGACACAAACCATTAGGAACTTCCTATAGATAAAAAAATGATTTTAAATAAAACTCGTCCCTAATCCACATGAGAAAGCCCAGATCATACTCACGGTATGCAGTTGCAGAATCTCTCTCCTTCTGGTCCGTGCTGAGAAACATGGTGAGGGCAGAATATGGTACTTGGAATAACTATGCAAAGAAAGAATATCACTTAGGAAATATCAAGGTAAATGCTGTATTCTTCTAATATCCCAGAAAGTGTTTTAATGTGATCTCAGAATTCACTTATTTAGAACACTGCATTTTTTAGCATGTAGACCTGTCTTTGTGATTTGTAAAGCACATAAAAGGAAAAAAAAAAAAAGTAACTTTCATAATATAAATAAATTACCAAGAGGCTTTACCTTAATGCTGTGCTCCTTCAGCTTCCTTGGGAAAATGTCCTTCATAGCTAGGCAATAAAGCATCTAGTTTTCTTTGCACTAGGAGACTATCGTGTTCCTAGCTTGAGCTAACTAACAGGAAGCAAAGACATAAGGAAGACAACACAATTTTCCACTTTATTCAAGCCAGAAGAGTGTATAAATCCCCAAAATAGTTCAAATATCTGTCTCACTATGTAATTCCAGGAGATAATTGTGAAAAGTACTTTGTCTTCAGCACCATTTTGCCACACACTCCTTAATCTGTGTTGACAGTAGATAGAAACACCCAATTGCTGTGTGCATTCACTGAAAAAATGGTAGATAGGAGTGCTGCTTGTTTGTTTTTACAGCACTGTATCTAGCATGCAATTGATACAGTGCAGTAAAATCTTGGTGGAAACAATGCACTGATAATACTTATTGCAATGCTGGGTAAATGAGCCCCAATTTTACTGCAGGAGAAGCCTTATCTCCAATCGCACTTCATTTAAAATAACTATTGAACATTAAAGACTTCAACTTTTGGATGGTCATGATGTGAGTAGGACCTTGTCATCATCGTGTTGAACTAAAATAAAAATAGCTTCAAAAATGTCAGAACAACATATAGGCCAACCTCTCAGACTCTCAAACGAGAAATACAAACATTTTAAATGCCTGGGAGCCACTTTTTCAAAACGTGATCCACTGAAATTCAATCAGCCAAATTGCAAAGCAGCTGTCTCGCTTCCAGTGCTAATCTGCTGCCCGATACTGCTTTGCACTGAAGACACCTTGTTTCACCTTGATACTGGTTACAAGGCAAAGTGGATGATGCAACTCCTACATGTGCAGTATGGCATGTATCAGAAAAGTTCTTTGGGATCCACTGAAATCACAGAATTGCAGAATCACCTAGGTTGGAAGGGACCTTTTAAAATCATCTAGTCCAACCAAATAATGGCTTCTGCATAAATATTGCAAGTTCTGGGCTGTATTAAAAAAAATTATGTGCTCAAAATCTTCTATCCAAGCATGAATATTGTGATGTCTGCTATCAGGACTATTTGAGCTCTGTATTTCAGGACTTCCATTGTCTTCTTGCTTGAGTCAAAACAGCCAGAACTAGGGCCACAAACCTACTTGGTCTCTTAATCTGCTTCTTAACAGAGAAGCTATGAGAAGTTAGATGTCTAACTGGAATTAGGAATCCAAATGTCTCTGTGGGTCTGTACAAGACTGAGTTGAGTATCTAGGGCTCTGCCAATGAAAGTGACTGGAGTTAATCTATCTGAATGAGCAGGTCATTTGCCAGAGAAAGTGTTGGCAGAAACCATCAACCAGCAGAGAGTTTGACAAAAAAAGGACATCTGCTTATCCCTTCAACTCACTAGAAGTGGAAATCAAATGTAAAGTGTCAATAAATCTCAGTTTACTAAACCTGATTGCATTAACACAGACAGAAAACAAGCGAGTAACTGCTGAGAACATCCCGACCTGTAATCTACTTACTGTGGTCAGTGCTTGGAAAAGGCAGTAGAAAGTCAGGTACCATGCAACTCTTCCTGATACAAAAGGAGGCAGGTACCACATAAAAAAATAGGACACCACTGTGAAGGGTGTACATGCCAGCATCCTGCAAAGAAGATTAACACATGTCAACAATCTCAACATAATGATAGCAAAGCTCATTGAATTTTCCTGCTTATAATCAATATAATGTGATTTGGTTTATGTTTTATTTTATGTTTTATGATTTTATTTATTTTATGCAGTTCTTCTAATTGCAATAATGCTATCTTTTTAAGTATGAAACGTTAGCATGCATTAAATACACAGATTAATGTAAAATATATACAAGTACTTCCATAAAATAGAAAAAGCCCAGAAAACCTGAAGGAAAAGAGCTATACTTAATATTCCACTCAGAACAGACACAATTTCCTTGCACATGCAGTGTAACAGCAAACCTATAATGCCATTCCTTAGCACGTGTCTTGGACTACACATTTATTAGAAAGAATCACTGAAAACTAAAATTTGTTGTCACATGTCTTCATATACTTCAGCAATTTTTTACATGAGCCTACTCATTACCAAGGATTCCTTCTTCCAATTTCAGTGCCTTCAGTTTTCCTCTAAACTCTAGCCTCTTCATTGCTACTTCAAGCAAGTGTAAATATGTTGATACACTTAAAAATGCTGAAAACAGCATAAAAGATAATGGACAGGCCACTGGAAAGGTTCCTAGTGTCTGTACCTTCTTGGGTACATGACAATTTCCTTCATTTAAGTCAACAGCAAAATGCCTAATCACTTCAAACACAAAAGAATCATCTTGTGGTGAGGAAGGTGGCTAAAAAAAGAGCCACAATAACTTAAATTCAGACATTGCCATTAACCTGCAATGAATTAAACTAGTCTAAAAACTGTTTCAGGCAAGCAACACTTGTCAAACTCCTAATATGGAGAAAGTGGTCAAATGCTATTATTTCCTGAAAGTCTGAGCTGCAGCAGCATCAGGGCTCTTCTGTATTCTTGTAAATCAGACATTAAACAATGTAATTAGATGACCAAGAACCCAACAAAAAAATATCCAAACACGTAAAAGAGAAAACAGATTAATCCCTTCACAACAGCACTACTGACATTGGGGGTCAGCTGACTATTTTGCAATCATGAACTGAAAACCTTGAATACAAAAGAGTAATGTGGGTAAATAGTTTAGTGAAACAATGGCTTTCCCGCACTGCTCTTTGGGACGGACAGCATCGCTGGGAGCTGAGCATTTACAAGGAAAGTGCCAGGTTCTGGTATTCTCTGTCCCTCCAGTCCCCAGTCCATTCACAGCTGGCTAGCAATGGAAAACACAAATGAGGGTAAAATCCTGACATATCTCAGGGAATCTACCTTCCTCTCCAAAAGTGTGAGCTCTTCCAGACTGGTGTCCAGACAGAGTCACCACAGTAAAATATCTTCATACTCCGTTTTTCATGCAGCTTTTCAGCAATAACACTCTTAGTATTCTTCCTCCTTTCCATTCTCTTCCCATATTTTCTTTTCCTCATTAATGTCAGTGAGTTTTCAGAGCCTTGCTGAAGCTGCTGAAAATCTCATTGTCTACTATTATCTGCTTTGACAAAGTATCTGACCAGGTTTGGGTATTTCATCAAGTCAATGTCTGCTTATGCCTTTTAAACACATTGCATAAAAAAGACCAATAGCGATTGATGAATTACTTTATACTGAGTACAGCGTTAAACTATAGTTAAATGTTCACCTTTTTTATTAATGTTCTTGCTTTGCTGGCAAGCTTTTCTGACTGAGACAATTCCATTGTTTCACTCTAAAATACTAAATTATTTTTAAGTTAATGGAAGACACATATTTTTTTTTTTGCTCTGTGTAAATACAGTCTGGCCTCCTTCAAAGCATAGGAACAAAACTGCCTTAAAAAAATTACCATTACGAAATAAACCAGACTTCTGGAAAGAAAGCAGCTGTTTGATGAATGCATATTAAAGGCCAGTTAGATAAGCACTTTTCCTGTGAGAAGTGCAAGTTGTACAGAAGTTGGTTTACAGTGCAAAGGGTTGATAAGTTCATGCTTCTGCTAGGATGGAAATTACTTTAATATCGATTTAACACTAAACACAGGTATTTGCGGTATTGTCAAAGAACTGAAAAAAAATGACATCAGAATACATCCAATTGCATTTATATAAAAATGTCATTATTTTATTTTTTAATAACTTCATTACTCAGTTAATTCAGTGCTCATTGAAAAGCATTCAACTTATCTGGCCACAAACCAAATCCTGAAAAGAGAAACAGCAGCAAGCTCCTCTTTTCCCATGGGGCCCTTGACAAAAAGCTTAACTTTGACCTGAAGGCCCTTTTCCTGCTGGGGCCAAGAGCAGCTGATCTCAGCCTTCTTCCAGAATATACTTGCTTTCTAGTCTTTGTCAGATATAAGCTGGCCACAGACAAATTTCTGTAGCCCTAAAACCACACGACAGCAAAAGCTAAAAATCTTGGATTTTCATGAAAATTCAACTTCTTTACTCAGAATACCAAAGTTAATCTTAGATTTTTGTTATGAATCAAGTTTGGGGGTTGTATTCATTCAAAATTCATGAGTAATTCAAAATAGCATACAATATTACAATATATCCTTATAATGCATGAGATAGAGCAGTGATGAAAGACTACCTATTCCACTCAGTCTCCCCTTGACTTCCAAAAGATAAAACCCTCAACAAATAAATGTCCTATGGAATAGACAAACTTGGGTTATTTTAACATGGAACAATCCTTTCCAACTTTCTTGCCTCACACCTGCATATCTCCTTCTTTATGAGTAACATTCATTCTTTTAATTTCTCCTTAAAGCCCATGGGCAGCGTATGCGAGTAAACTAGCAAGAGTGCAAACAAGGGTAAGTATGTCACAGTGAAGCATCACACTGTCTCTTTAGAAATACTGATCAAAATCTCACAGCATCTCATTCATTATAAAAGTCATGGTGATTTTTTTAATTAAGTATCTCGATTACGGGGATGTAGGGGAAGCAGGATGACTGCTGTAAGGAAGAATATATCAGAGTGTCTATACTGATTGCTGAGCCCATCAATGTTCCACATGTATGCACACATCCTTCACTGAATTGAAAGGCCCAGAGAATTAAATAATTAAAGTTAATGAAGCTCCTGGAAGGCTGATGTGAGAAGTGAAGGCACAATAGGACACAAGTGGGAAAAAGTTCCAACTTTATGGAGGAGTGAAGACAAACTAAAGGAATCTAGCTAAAGTTGAAAATTCAAGCACAGATTCAATAAAATTTTAGATTTGAGCTTCCAGTTTTGTCAATCTTGGCTTTATTTATCCAGTGGCAAAAAATCTCTTCTATGTTTTCATGGGTGAACAAGGTAAAGGGAAACAGATAACAGACATTTTTTCTTTTTTATTCTATGTATGTAGAATGAATACAATCACTGTTGTCTGGGAAACAAGCAAAGAAAAATGTGTCTAATTCAACAAGTTGACTGTATGATCACAATACACAATATTGATAATATGTATGTAAATATATGTACTGGTTTATGCTTACCAAGGCATGAGCCGGCCAATTTTTGTCCATCTACTTTTGCTAATAAAAAAGCCAGCAACAGGATCAGTAAGAGCACCTGAGGCTTTGCCAATAAACAGCACCAGAGAGGCATGAAACGGAGTAATCTGAAAATACAGACAGAATGACTGTAAACAAGAGCCATTGTTTCACAATACAATGAAACAGCATAAAGCAACTTTCCAGAAAAAAAATCCTTAGTGTTTTAAAGAATAATGACAGTTCATTTACAAAACATGTTTGCTTTTTGCATTTTGTAGAATGTTACAAAACATTCTACAAAACAGTAGAAATTACTATTGGTTCCCCATAGCAAATAAAATGAGACATTGGGACAGGCACTGTGCAAGAAGGGATTGGAGGGGAAAAGTGCAAGGAAGAAGAGATTATGGATATGTTTCGAACTAGGAACATGAGTCAGATAGTCAAATAGTAGGCTAAAGTCCTTGTTTTAGTCATAAAACCTGTCCCTCTGTAATTATCCCCTCCCTTTGTTCCCCACACAGCCCCATTTCCCAGTATCTTTATCTTGACCTGATGTAGAAAAATGCAAAGGGACCTGTTTACATGCATTCATGTTTTTTCATCTCCTGAGATTACCAGCAAGGCTGCCAACTGGTGGCACATGTCTGTGGAAGAGGTTATAGCACAGGAGACTTCATCCACTCAGAACTGAACTGTGACAACTGAACCGCATAAGGCACATCTGTTCAAATCAAACTTGCCAGCGCATATCCAACAAATCTCACTTGAAAAATGTTCATGGATTACACAAGCATAAAATGGCCAAGTAGAAAAACCTTTGAAGTTAACCCAGGGGGACCGTACTTAAATGTCGATACAGAAATACAGTTTATCCCAGGCAATGTAGTTATTTTTCACATATATGTGTAGAGAGCTTGGGAATTCTTGTCACACAATGGTTAAAAAAAGTGGGTTCTCTGAATGGGTTCAGTGAGCACTGGGCTGTGTCCCACAGCAGTTTGCTGATGGTCACCTCGTCCACCTTTGCTGACTTGGGCCTGCCCACAGCCAAGGTGGCAAGTAGCCCACCAACCCTGCAGCCCATGGGGGGCTGCACTGTACCTGCTCAGGAGTCACTACTACTTCTCAAGAAGACAAGTCAGCTAAAACAAGAACAAAATAGCAGTCAGAAAGATACAGGAGTGGAAATACTGAAGTTATGGGGAAACAGGGACCTTCAAATTAGGTGGGTTTCACGTTGGTATTTTGTTCAGATAACTTGATTAGACAGAAAGGAATTGGATATTAGATAAGCAGAGTTTGAAGAAGTCCTTGAGGAAAATTAAAACCTCTCATGTTAGAAGTGGACTGTGTGTAGTCACCCTGTCTTCATCAGTATGAGCTCATATATCCCTTGGCTGCACCTTCTTAGCCACCTAAATCTAGGCAGTGTCTGTGAGCACCAATGCCAGAAACTTCTCAGTGTTAATAAAATACAACATAAAATACGCTAAATTCACCCATCTCAATAGGAATAAAGAACAGGATCCTATTAGCAGAGGTTTTGGTGTTTTCTGTTAATTTGACTCAAGGAGACTGTGTGATTTGGAGTTACATTTAAATGTCTGTAGTTTATACTTTAGTGTGTAGTGTAGGTGGAACGTGGAATTCAAATGTAAGCTATAGAAAGTGAATACAAAAGTAATTTTCTTAGAAAGGATACAGATTATGTATGAAAGATCATAGCTAGCAAGTTTCACAATCTCTCAAAGAGCTAAAACAGTTCTGCCCTCTAAGTGGGCAAGAATTAAATCCAGATAGTGACTGTAAAATTACATGCTCTCCCCTGAAAAGTTGTGGAAAAACCCACATGATTTCAGAGCTGTTTATCAGGCCTTGAAATAGAATCACAGAATCACAGAATCTTAGTGGTTGGAAGGGACCTTTGAGATCATCGAGTCCAACCACATAAAAAAA
>JAOQGH010000023.1:107991720-108080255 GCA_025769975.1 Gallinago jamesoni | reverse complement strand
CAGCCTGTCGAGATCTCTCTGCAGAGCCTCTCTACCCTCCAGCAGATCAACACTGCCACCCAGCTTGGTGTCGTCTGCGAACTCAGACATAAAGCACTGCTACGTAAATCCTGTATCCCATTCCACCCCCTTTCAGCTCCATAAGGCTGTTTTCCCACTTGTTTTCCATAGTAGCTGTTGTAGAATCAAAGGATGGTTTGGGTTGGAAGGGACCTTTAAAGTTCACCCAGTCCAACCTAGACCCCAAGGGCAGGGACACCTCCCACTAGACCAGGTTGCCCCATCCAGCCTGTTCTTGAACACTTCCATAGATGGGGACATCCACAACTTCTCTGGGGAACCTGTTCCAGTGTCTCACCACATTGATTGTAAAAATTTCTTCCTTAATGTCCTTCTTTCAGTTTAGAAACATTGCCCCTTATCATTTGAATAGCTAAGGCCATGATAACAGAGAAAAAGTAAATGCCTCTATATAATATACACAAATCCCAAATATTTCATAACAACAAAGAATGTTAAGTTGTTAAGAATTAGTCTAATTAAACTTGTGGTACAGGAAACAGTCAACCAAGATCTAAACTTACAGTAAACTCCTATGTTTACATCAGTTTCATGGTTTGAAAATTTACAATCTTAATATATATTTTGTAAGAAGTCTCACTGTGATTCCACAGACCCCCAGGAGGGGGTCTCTGCACCAGTAAAACTGAAACATTTCCTTCTTTCTAACTTCACAGGCTTAGAGTTAAGAGCAGAAAAGATACAGGTGGCAGCTCTCCGTTACAGGGTCTAGGGCAGTAAGTGACCCAGCCTTGGTTGGGTTTACACAATATTGCTAATAAATGACACCAGAAACTGTCTTGATAAGGATAACATCGCACTTGTGCTGAGCAGTGGGACCAAGGGTAGTGGATTGGTTTTAGGGAACTAACACAGTTTTTCTCTTAAGGCTGAATTTCCCCCCCGCATTGCTTCCTCAAGCACAGAAATTGCTTGATTTCTGTGAAAACCAGTGAAAGCTTTTTCACCTGTGTAAGTTTATCAGTGAGCTTGAAGTACTCCAGAAATTCCCTAGAGATCAGAACATGTAGGCAGTGGTCAAACAATGAATAAAATACAAAGTATTTAATGAAAATTTTGAGACCCCTGTGGCATAGTTGAATGTCAGTGTCAAATTTCTTCTACAGTGTTTAGAAGAAAGCTGAGATGGTGGGGTAGGAGGTAAGAGAAAGGAAGGTCAAAAGAAGTTATAAACTTTTTTTGTTCTTAGATTAGCTTGACAATTTTTTTTACTTACATGTCTCTGTCATATCAAAGTTAATTGTGTTTCGAGGTAAACTAAGAAAATAATAGCTGAGAGATTTTATTTATTATTTAGAAGAGTAAGTTTAAACATTGTTACAGAAAATTAATACATCTCATATACTATAGTTCCTTTATTTTTAATTCTCCTGTAAGTTTAAACTGTACTTTTCATTGCTTATAAGTTTTCCATTCCCCAACAGAACAGAAATTGAATCCACCTTTTATAACAGATCATCTTATTTCTAAAGAATGTATTTAAGCACATTGAAAATAACTCTTTGCAACTGTGTGAAGATACTGCATGAACATTATGGGCACAGGGAGCAGCTGCATTTTGTCCTAAGCTATTCTTTATCAGTCGAGTCCAGAACTGAACCAACAACTCATTTAAAAGCAGTAAGAAGAGAGAGCAAAACCTGTGACTCAAAGATAACCGCCAGTCTAGGTTTATCTGAGAAACAATGAAAATGTAGCTAATGAGGAGCAGCTTTTGAGTCAGCTTTTCTCTCGACATAGAATTAATGCTGGTAATATTTCTGTTGTTTCTGTTCTGTGAGTGACTGTACAACTGCCTCTTAAAAGCGTTGAGTGTGACAGTCCCAGGTGGGATGCCAAGTCCCTCACACCAAGTATCTTGAGGACTGTTTTCAGCTTTCTTAATGACATCAGCCCACCCCTGAGTGGAAAATGTAACAATAGCAGGGCTTGGGTACAGACACCTAAAGGGGCACACGAACAAGGCAGGATGCAGTGGTGCTTCCCAGGATGTTCTTCCAGCTGCTGGCAATGTAGAGCCAAGGGGCTCTGTGAGCCAGAGGTGGTGTATCTCTGCTTAAAATATTCAGATTTCTCCCGTGAATTCACCCAAATAGTTTCTGAACACAAACATTCAAGCCAGACCAGCGTGTACCCAGAGCATTTGATGAGTTCCCCGGCTTGAACGCCTTCCACCACACCGTGCAAGGCAACCTCAGCCCCTCCAGTTTGAAGCTGCCCCTTCCCCATTTTACCAGATGCCCCCTCAAGAGCCATGGAGACAAGGGGGGGCCTCACTCACCCCTTACCTGCCCCTCCACCCCTATCTCGGCGAGCACCGAGTCCGAAGAGGAAGCATTTCGATACTTTCTCACTCGCAACACCTCACCTGGCTGTGAGGAGTCGGTGAGGCTTCCTGAGGAGAGTGACCCCCTCCCGCCCACCCGCCCCTCTCCTCCACCGACACCCCGTCGGCCTTGCTCGGAGAGCGCCCCGGAGGGAGACAGTGCGCTCCAGGGACAGTATCAGCGTTACACGGAGCTTCTGGGTGGGAGAGAAAGGGGGCGGCGGTAGGGATTTAAAGCATCACAGAAGACACGGCAGCAGCAAGTTCAGGCTGCCCCAAACCCCCCTGAGGGTGCTCACCCCCCCTCCCCGTAACCTACCGGCAATGGAAATTAAGCCCCAGCGCGCCGGAGCAAGAGGGGGCGGGCGGGACCCCAACCCCGTTCTCACCCGGGGACTGCGGCCGAGGGGCTCCTCAAGCCGCCTTTCCCCCTCTCCAGTCCCTTACCTCCTCCTCCGGGCGCTGCGGGGTGTTCTTGGCAGCCCCCGCCATGGCAGAGCGAGGGGACACCCCACCCCCGTCCAACACCTGCGAGCCCGGGGCGGGGCGGCCGCGGGACTGAGGGGGAGCGGGTGGTGACCTCCCCCCGCCCCGGCCCTGGAGGGGCAGAGGCGCTATCGTTGCCCTCCAGGCTCGGGAGGGGGTATTCCCCGCCAGAGGAGCCCTCTCCCCGCCCCGAGGAGCCGGGTCCCCCACCGGCGGCGGGAACACCCCCTCACCCTCCGTCCCTCCATGCCGCTTCCACCATGGAGAGGAGAGGGGCAGCTCCCGCCGGCGACAGCAACGCCCGCAGCCTTTCCTGTGAGGAAAAAGGGCCGTCCGTGAGGTAAAATCCCGGCTTTATCGCTCTGGAAACTGCTAATAACCAGCCCAAGTGCCCAGGGAACGGCTGCCATAGCACCTGCCCTGCCCGACCCCTCACAGCGACCCATCTCACCCCATGCTGAGGGCTCCCTGAGATGAAGGTTTTTGGGGCTGTTTACATCCGAAGTCTAAAAATACCAGCTCTATCCTTTTGAAGAGACACGCTGTTGTCTGAATTGTTTGTATGAATTTATACCCACGCCAGTGACCTGGACGTGAGACGACATAAACCCCAAACCTGACCCAGTCAGCTCACTGTGGAAAGAGCCACCACTGCTCTCAAAAGGCCCTGGAGTCAACACCGTTACTTGGGCAGTAGAAGTCCACCACCACCATCACCACCACCACTCTGCCCATGGAAAATGGTCCTGCAAGCATGCTCTGACCCAGAGAAAATAAATAAATAAATGAAGTTTTAAAGTATGACTTCTTTCAATGGTGAGACAGGCTGACAGAAGAGGGCTTAAGCCAACGACAACAGGAGGACTCAGTGATGTGCTCGTCTTGGGAAGAGGATGACTTACCTATACAGAAGATTCAAATAGCTCTTTGAATCAGTCGATTCAAACTGATCCTGCTATTGACAGCATGACTTGGTGCGAACTGGGCAGCCACTGAAAACTACGCCATCGAGTACTGATATGCAAATCCTGCACAAACTAATCTGACAAGAATAATTACAGCAAACTTGCAAAATTCTGAAAGAGCATGGCATTAAAATGTTTCCTTAAAAACAGACCTTCAATGCAAAACTGGATTTGTGGCTTTATTAAGGCCTTGTTGAAAACTCTCTGAAGGTTTTAGGCTCCAAGGGGAGCCTAAGGGCTGAACCCAGCTAAGCTTCAAAACAGAGGTGGAGGTCTCAGTGACTTAGCCCCAGTATGTAATTTGCTCTAAAATACTAGGCTTGATACAAGGTAGGCATGTAACACTTAAATTCAACATTTAGTTTCTTCATTTTCTCTTCATAGATGTCCTCGTAACAAGTTAAATCTTTGTTACCTGCATTTCTTCACCAAGGAAAAAAACAACAGAAAACACTTCCTTTCTTTGATCTTTTCCAGGCTATTTCAGCTTTGCTGTAAATTATGTTAATGCACAGGCTTTACTCAAAACAGTAAAGAAACAATGAATAACTGATAGTATTTGTGTGTTTCACAAACTGAGGCATTTATCAAGCAAGTTTTACTGTTGTTTGACCAATGCACAATAGCTGTCTACAGCTCTGAATAAGAGATTAGGCTGTCCAGACACTACAGGTAGCTAATCAGTCTTTACAAATTGACCGAAACCAATTACATTTAGAAGGGCCCTGTATTCATTCTAAAGATGTTCTCCAAATCAGGAACTAAGTTATCCAATCACAGTCTGTTGCCTTTTTTTAAAGGCACCTTCTAGTCTAACATAGGATTAATGTAGTCAGCATCACTCTTGAGTTTTTAAAGATTTGCTCTCATTTTTTAATGAAGACCACAACACTTCCAAACTCCAAATACACATTCAAGCACCACCAAAGCTGTAGCCAGAAACACAATATATAGCCAGACAGAATTAAGCTACAGTCTCTTAAAATACTGATAGCAGACCTGAGTCAACATTGAAACACTAAATACTTCCTGCTCCTTTCCAAAAAACTTACTGTGATAACAAGCAAAATGGATTTACCTACTTTAAAATTTCATACCCCCCCTTCAATTTCAATCAATCTTACACTAATTATTTATTTGAATTTCTATGTAGGCATAGTATATACTGTGACATTTCATGCACCTTTTGGATAAGAACACTTGAGCTTACAATCAAGCACGTATAGTTTTCTAATACTTAGTTTGACATTAAGACAGATTTAAAAGCACCAATTAATAAAATTCACTGTTGAGGAAGCTCTGCAAACTTGAGGGTTGATCTGTGTCTGTAGGTGACTTGTCTCTTCAAATTTCACTAGGGGATTTGTCTCCACATTTCTTCCTACCCCTAGAACTCTGGTAGGCTTTTCATATACAGAGGACTCAATGCAAGAGCAAAGAAAATTTAATGGCATTATTTGCAACATAAACGTGAATGACACAGCAGCACAACGAGTTTATAGCACTGAAAACAGTTAACTGCATAGTTTGCAGAGATCCGCTTTCTAAATACATTGAATAGGTATTTGAGCAGTTGACTTTCATCTCACTGCCCCCGAACAGACCAGGAGAGATGCTGAAGCAAAACAGTTTTTACATCCCTGGGAATGAAGAAAGCGCATCCCTAATCCGAAGCAACACAACTTTTAGACAGAATTCAAGTCACTCCAATTAAGTAATTTTCTATTTAGAACAAAAGCAGGAAATCCCCAAACCCATCTTTCTTTCATCCACACAAAAGTACTACAAACCCCAAGCCCCTCCGTTTGTGCAGGCAGCACAAACTAGTCAGCACTCATTGAAGGCCCCAGGATAAGTCTTACCTAGAGACCCTAGTTCCGCTCACAAACCCACATGTTACTCAGCAAACACAGTACAAAATATTTAGTCTTTATGTTGATTTCTCCCTTAGCAAAACAGGGAATCATTGGCTACAAATTGTATGCCTCAAGTACATGAACAGCAAAATAAAAGATTCAGATGGAAACGAGGCAGAGAGGGGAAAGAAACCTCAGTTTCCAAATAAAAATTTTCAACATCTTTGAAACCTGGCTGCATGCAATTAGTGTCTCAATCAGCTGGCCAGCTCAGGACAGAGGGAGATACATAGTACAAAACCAAATGTGTCCCTCTAAGCCACTATTCCTCTATGGTTATCTCCAGAAAAGCTGAAGTTTTCGTGTGACAAGGCTGAAAGTGGATTTCTATCCTAATGAGCTGGGTAGTTTAACGTCACCCAACCTGCAAGACACCCGTAGAAGCACAAGAGGGGCAGAAACCACTTCAATCATTGGTAATAATTCCTTCAAAGCTTATTTTGAGGCACTTCATAGGCAGTATGCACCAGACTACCTCATTTCTATCTTCTCACACAGGCTCCTACCACCACGTGAAGACCTGACAGAACATTACACTGCAGATCTTATGATAAAAGTTAAATCCTGAAGATACTGATACTGAAGACTTTCAAGTTAGTTAAGAGTTCAAAAGGGAACTTCCCTGCTGAGTCTCTTGCCTAAAAGTTATTGTGAGAAGAATGCAAACTGCAGCAGCTTACACCGAAACGTAAGTGAAAACAAACAGTTCAGTTTCACTTTAGTCCAAAGTGCAAAAATAAATACTGTTTTTCCTTAAAAGGTGCTATCAGTAGTAATTAAGTCTCAGAGAACTGTTCTGCCTAAATACACTCATTAAAGAACTAATAGGCTTTCTACCTAAGGAAATTCTAAGGATGACCTGTAGTACAGTTACCTCTGCTACGTTTTATAGCCAGGCTCTGACCACCAAAAGTAGTCGAAAATACTTCTATTACAGCAGATGATAGCACAGCACACATTTTGCTCTCTGAGAGCACAGTACGAGAGGATGAGAGTGCATCCAGATATTGCTGGTTACATTTTTGGTTTTCTCTAGTTCCACCTGCATGTAGGTTTTGGCAAGTTAAAAGCTAATTTGATCTTGTACTTTTGATAGCGTTTTTTTGCTCGCCCTTGAGCTGTCCATTAGGTGTAGCAGCAGTTTTATAGTCATTGTCAGGTGCTTTTATCACTAAGAGTCTGAAAGGTTCAGTTGTTTTCCGAAGTCTTTGAACAACAACAGCGTTTTGCAACTTGGCTTCCTCTAGTGTGAGTGTCTCGTCTCGCAGTTCTCGAAACGGCAGCGAAGTAGTCAGTGTGAAGGGAACACTTCCCTCTGATCCTTGGTACTTTGTGATGAAGTCTCTGACATGGCTTATTCTGAGAAGAAAAAAAAAGAAAATTCAACATTAGAGCACTCCAATCCCAACAGATATCCCAATCCCACAACACAGACCCCACAACAAGAGAATCAGACGCTCCGTGTAATAGCTGATGGCATAGAAATGGAGGAATACAGATGGGGTGGTATCCTAAAGCGTCTGATCCACTGGGGAGGGAAGACCAGGGTTCGCATGCTCTGAGAGCAATCCCAAGGGAAAAACTATGAATATTTTACTCAGAGCACTCAAATGCTTCGCTATGGCTCAATGGTAGTTCCACAAGCCTACTATTTCTTAACCAGCTGGTGGAGCTCTTACCTGAGGTTTCTGTAGCCAAGAGCTAGCATAAAGATGCCTCCAGTGAGTGGTACATGCAGCAGAACCATAATAACAGTAAAGAAAAATGGTCTGAGGAAGTTGTCTAGATAGCTTGTGAGTTCACCAGGTCTAAATATAGTCTCCTTCTGCCAAAGCAGGTGCAACAGTGAACTCATTACAGATTCAAGCTGCCTGTTAAGATGCAAAGAACCTTGCAACAAGTGAGCAAGACGGGAGGTTTTGCCATGGAAGAATACGGATTGGCCAATTTAGTTAGAAAATGAAGATGACTGGATGCATCTACACCAGTAAAACAAAGAGAGTGTCAATGCCCATTCTCTGATGCAGAGGTCAACTGCAAATTATTAAACTCATCCTTCCTCTCCCCCATACATAGGGTAGCCCAGGGAGTTTACTGTATACTGGGAATGGTCCGTCCCAGCCCTGAGCTAACGTCTGAACCAAGCCAAGATATTGTTTGACAAAGTGCTGGCTGGCTTGGGGGAAAGCTGTCCTAACAGTTTAGCAGCTCAGAGGACTAAGTTTTCATGCCTTGGCCATACTTTCTAGGACAGATATAGCCAGCATCTAATTCAAGTGCACGCAGGCCTCAATTAAAAGAAAGTACTTGGTCCCTAAAAGGATTTCTCCCTATTTCTTATTCGGGCATACATAAATACTGTATACAGCAAAAACACGCTGGTCTTGTGGCGAGAGGATATGTTATGATGGAATATTTATTACAAGCTACTTCAAAAAGAGCATCGCATCAGTAATGCTGTTGCTCTGTTTATCTCACCTTTCCTCCCCCTCCCCCCTCTCCAAAAGCACTTAGCAGTTGCTCAAACTGCTACTTGCCATGAAGACGAAAAGCTTCTAAATATACTTAAATGTGTGAAACCTGGAATAATTAAGATATTAAGCCCTCCAATGAAGTATTTATAATTAAAATAGCAATTGACACTTCAGCAGTACATCGCAACAGTGTTGCAGTTCATACCTCAGGCGCTAACAGTAATAAATTAGTACAAGTTGAAGGTTAATGACTGCAACTTTTTCTTTAACTGCTGAGCTTTTCTTTGGACCAGCCACAACACACACAGTTTACTTTGACTGCAGGCTGAGTTGCATTAAATCTAAGATCACTTTAAATTGCTTCACAGAGAAACACAGGCAACATTCCCTTTCCATATGTGACTCTGTCGTACCGGAGTAATTTCTCAGACTACAAGTTTTTGAAAGGCCTTTAAAGACAGTAGTTCTACGATTTAATGTTAAACAGCTTATTCTGCTTTTTCAAAGCTCCTGCATGCATATGCTGCACTGACACCTTCTGACATTATCCCCACATATAAGCCTCTTTGAGAGCCACTGGATGCATTTGTTTCTGTTCACGTTGCCATGCAGGTGACAAACCCCCCCTGCCTGGTGCACTGACTCCCATCCTCAGAGTTGAGCCAGAGAAACCTCTAAGTCATATCCTCCACCTCCCACCTGGGGTGCTATGCCCAATGACTAGCAGCCTTTTTACTACTCAATTTGCTCCAGATGTACTCATTTTATGAGAGATCTGTCATCTTAAAAACTGTGTCCTCCAATAATGAGCAATACATACACCTTAACTTTCACTAACCTACAAGCAACTCCTACTACAGTTTCCTCAGATTTTCATTGATGCTCAGTTACGTGCTGACTAGTAACATCAGTTCACATTCCTCTTATGTTGCTCTCTCGTCAGCTAAAAAGAGATTTCTCAAAATCTGAAGGGGCACTTTCCAGACACAGCTGAGCAGCCAATGTTAAGTGATCTGAGGAGGTAGATGATTCACAGAAATTAGAGACTCATCATGCATACAAGGCATAATACAAACACTTCAGATGCAAATACATATTGACAGTGTTAAAATAAATCTTACCTGTGAGAAACATTGAATTTCTGAATAATCCTTTCCCCATCAGCTAACCAGATCTGGATGCTAGTGACAGGCTCCAACTCATTTAATGGTACTAAAGGCAAGTGTCTTTTGTTGTCAGGTCCCTCATGATCATCTCTTACTTTAGAGATTACCCTTGGAGTAGCACTGAAAAAAACAAAAAATACAAGCTTATGCCTTCTGTGAACGCTTCTGTGAAGCTTGAACCTCCCTCCAGACCTCTGCTTCTGGAGCTTTCTGCCCTGTATCAGGACGCAATGATGACTTCTTTTTTCAACAAATATAGGAATACTGACATAAATGTCAGTTGGTTTTTTTTTTTCCACTGTATGCCAATTATTTACCTTGAAGACTTCAACATGTTAAAGAATTATAGTTTACTCATTTTAAACATTTTTACAACATGGAAGGGAACTTACATATCAAAGGGTTAAATATGAATACACAAGAGATGAAACAGTCTGAAGATGCTTTGTGCATTTTTTTGTACCAATCACACAGGTGAGGCTTTAAGGGGTTTAAGTACTGAATTTGCATGCACAATGTTAATTTTCACTGTAATGTGATTACAGTAATTCAATTTAACTGAGTGTTGTTAGCCTTGAATTAGACCCCAGCATCATCTATATCAGCTTAGAAGCATTACTCATCTATCACAGAAAATTACTTCATGTGAAAATCCAGGCTGATGCAGCCAGCACTTGGATTTTGGTATTTTTTCCTAAGGCAGTTTTGACAGCTGACCCTACCATAAGGGCAAAGATCCATAAAATGATTTGACAGAATACACGGACCTCAGTCCAAGCGCGTGCTCTTAAAAAAAAAAAGTTACTGGCAAAAATTTTTATTCTGAAGAAATGTCTAGAGCTTAGTGCTTCTTTCAGGACAAAGCTTGCTCAGTGTGTACTGTTTAAGTCATCGTAAGGCCTGATCCAATGGGCACATCCTCAGCCCATGGGAGTATAACCAGATGTTTGCTTGCAAAACAATAGCAGTGATTTAAGGAGTTACCATTTCTTCTGAGCACAGCTGGGGTCACTGACTACATGAACACTTCACGGTGGTTTGCAGAAGAGCTTTCTCTTTGCACAGAGAATCGATGAATTACTGTTTCTTGAGAGAGAAGTCGGTAACCAACAGCCACAGAATAAGTCTTAACAATACTATATCTGCTTCACGGACAAATGCCATCCTTGCATCCTTACGTTCTTGTACCTGTCTTAGTTTAATGATAAAACAGAAAAGTCACAGCCAATTTATTATCAAAACAAAGATGGCTAATGACTTAATATATTCAGACTAATAAAGTTAGAGTCTTGGGCTCAAGTCCTTCTCAGTCTGAGGTACTTCAAAAACTCGGTATCGCCCAGTGCCTAGTTAAGTGCCCTAACTTCTAGGCTACCAACCGGTAGAGGCACATTTTATTTCTTCCATTGAAACTCTACAAAAAGGAAGAGAATCAAGGAATCTCATTTGCAAGCAAGTGATAAGAGATATTAGCTGCAACTGGAGGCAGATGAGAGGCACAGAATTGACTGGTTTGCATTACACAGGAATCAGCTGGGGCACAAGAACTTGGCACCAACAGATTCCATGAGGCACATCTGTAAAATATTCTGTTACTGCAAGTACAAGTGACTTACTATTACTCACCTGCCTCTACCCATTTACTCATCTCACACCTGGCTTCTGTTCATGCTTGACCTCAATACAAAATAAACCCTAATTGCCCTCCAGATCTGGAAGAAAAGCTTGAGCACCAGCAAGATAATGTTAAACAGTCTCAGGAGCAGAGCTTAAAAAAAAAAAAGTTCAAGTCATACTTCAGTCCAGCAACGACCAGCTTTTGCTTGATTGTCACTTGATCAGTGACATTCGGTTCCAGGTTCAGACAGTGAAGTATAAGCACTGGTGTGAGCTAGCTGTCCCCAGTACAGCAGGGGCTGGAGAGGTAGCCAACCCTGCAGCTGCCAGGCAACTGGGTTAGCCAGGGCTGAACTATATTTCAGCCCATCAGTCCCAGTTGTAGTTCTGACACCAAAATCTGTGTCCATTGGAGATGGCTGCCTTTCTCAAACCAACTTCCCTCCCAGTCACATCTCAGAATTTCTGGTAGGCGCAGAAGATGACTCTTTCATAGCAAGTATGTGTGAAGCTGAAGCCAACATGTTAAGCTAAACTGCAAGAGGAAGTTTTATATTCACCAACGTTTAAAGGATTTCTATGCTTAATAACTTCGCTCTTGCAGAACTGACAGATAAAGCCACCTAGTGGCAGGAGCTTTGACTAAAGCCACAAACCAGGAATCTAAGTCTCTTATTAGCCTGAGATCAAAGCATTATCACCCCTTTTAAAGGCTTATTACTTTTATAAGATTATCAGAAGAAGATGTAAACTAAAGATCGAAGAAGCATAAGAGCCTCCTGTCATTTTTCTGAAGAGAAAAATCCCAAGAGTTAGGTATCATGCCTTACCCTGACTAATGGTTAAGAAGCTTGATGCACAATGTTTTACTCTAATGATGTTACAGAGCAAGCCCACTTTCCTACAAGGGATTTCAGTCAATAGGTTAATTAACATGCTTCTGAGGCAGTCTTTAAAATGCATTGATAAGCTTAATAGAAAAGTGTGGTTGCAAATCTTTTTATAGTCCCAAACTATTAAATGTAGTTGAATGGTGGTAGAAAAAACAGAATACACCCACATAGGTTCACAAGGTATACTGGAAAACCCTGATAAATCTAATTTGTTTCTCCTGTACAACAAAAAGGGAGAGAATCAAGCTCATCTGAGTTATAGCAACAAACATAATTTCTAGTTCCTCCATTTTTCCTCCAATGAAAGTTTTAATGAGCCAGACAACAGACCAATTCATAATGGTTCGTCTACCACACAGTCCATCTATCTGGGACCACTGGCAGAAAATCTATAGACTATTAAAAAGATGTTTATCTAGTAAGCAGAAATCTAGCGAGGTCATAAGCTGAAGTAATCTGTTCAGTCATTTGCTTCTTGTTTCTGATTAAGCAAACAAATGCAACTGCAGAAAGGGAGTTCTATAGTTTAAAACTTGTCACAAGTCTCAGACAGCACTACTATTTCCCCACAGAGCTTTTCAGCCGAAAGAGTAGCATTTGCATGCAATGGACATGTATTAACATCAGGAAGTGAGCACTAGTCTATGGAGTCAGAGCACTTATGGCTCATGTTTCCAACATCAGCAAAAATATTTACTTATCTTTCTTGAAAGGGGTCTGATAGAATAGCACTAGCAAGAGTAGAAAAAAAATAAGCATTTTATCCAGCCTATAGAAAAAGAAAAAATGCTGAGCAAGTTGTAGGATGTCTCAGTGTACAAGACCAGTCAACCAAAGTTCACAGAATAGCACGTTTCCAGAACCTAACTCGCCTACTGGGAAGCAAGATCATTACTTGCTATAGGCATGACAGAGCACGACAAGCAACTGAACAACCTAACATTTAGCACTGGTTAGCAGCAGAAACCCAGCACATTGGAGATCTTTTTGCTTTTGCTATATACAGGTCTACTGGTAGATAAAATAAGGTTTAAGTTCTTGACCCTCGTTTGCTCACAATTTCAGTGCTCCTAAAAGCAAGCCTTGCAGCATCTCATCCATCTCTTAAGGGAAGATTTTCCCTATTGACCGTATCTACTCAAGCATGTAGCAACTGAATGGACTGTGCTACAGAAACAGATAAAACTGATAAAACAGATACTTGTTGCTCTGAGGCAGCCTGGAACCACTCATCCTTTAGAGTTATCAGTTTCTCACTCTGTACTATCTTCTTCCCCTGCCTCATGAATTCCTACCCAGGTCACGCTTTTCCTCATCACAAGCTCTGGGCCTTAGCAGCAAGCCCTTTCCACTTAATCGAAACAAGCTGTTCACCTAAGGTTCCACCACAGTCTAGTAACCCCAGTTGGCAGGTCATTAAGCAGTCCCACCTGTGAAGGCTTCCTGTAGGCTCCTGATCATCAAATGTGTTCTGTTCCCTAGGCTGAATTCTGCCCTTAAACAACAGGGATATGTGAAGCAGATAACTGAGCTGGAGCAAGCAAAAGTCACAGGGATAAAATACATGAACTCCTGGCCTGCCCCTCCACAACAGCCTTCCAAAATACAATACTGCTTGATTATAAATCAAGTCCAGTTTTAGCATGGTCATTAGAGGCTGACCTCAACCACAGGAGTCATGGAGAAAAGGGAAGAGGATCACTGTAACATGCTAAAGTGTCTTACTGCAATAAATACATGCATTAAATACTGAAGAAATTTAAGAGAATGCAAAATAACCTCTTACTTCTTCAGTTCCCTTTATGGGATTGTCATACTCCCATCTTCCTACACAACGTACTGCACATACAACCTTAAAAGAGATTATTTTCTCTTGAATCACAGAAGAGTGACTGCCTTTCAGCTGGAAACAGTTCTGCTAATATTGAGACCTTGAACAAAGAAAGCCAACAGGAACACAGCCAGGAGACTGTGGGAGCTGATTATCAACCATGCAGCGCTCATTAGACACACCTAACGACTGCATTCTGATTTGGTACCCAAAATAAAAGAAAGATGTTGACAATCTGGAGCATGTTCCACAGAGGGCTACCAAGATGGCCACAGGCTGGAACATTTGCTGTATGAGGAGAGGCCAGAGGGGCTTGTTAGCCTGTAGAAGAGATGGTGTTGGGGGAGATACCTGACAGCACCTGCCAGGGTCTACAGGGGGTCATCAGGAGGAAGGAGCCAGGCTTTTCATGGCAGACATAAATTGAAGCAACAGACATTCACACTGGATATAAGGAAAAATTTATTTCCCATGAGGACAGTCTAGCACTGAAGCAGGCTGTGCAGCTTCCACTCCTGCAGGGTTTCTAGGCCCAACTAGATAAAAGCCTGAGCAACCCCATCTGGCCCCACAGCTGGCCCTGCTTTGGGCAGGAGCCTGGATTAGAGAACTTCAGAGGTCACTTCCAACCTGAACTATAAGATCACTTTCCATAGATATAGTTCCCTTCAGCTACTCAAATACAGGTCACGTCAGACTACTCACCTTCCCAATCTGTAACCGTGTCCAGAAAAGGGATGAAATATTGGCTTTTTCGACAACAAATACATTTTGTCTTTTTTATCTTCCACTTTCACATCTACCTCCTCCTTATCAAAAACTTTGCGTAACTCAAAAGGCAGTTCCCTTAAGAAAAAAAACAACAAAACAAACATGTCAGAAAAAGAACTACTATCCTGCTTTCAGTACACAAAACTGATTAATACCTATTCTATGGTAACCTTTCAAGGATGATGCTTTTGAAAAAAAAAAAACTTATCTAAGAGTCATGTTAAGTGCATGGCATACAAAAAACTTCAAATTCCTGAACTGCAAATAAACTAGAAAGTGAACAATAAATAAAAAGAAATAGTTATTTAAGATGCTCAAATTTACCCAATGGTTACCACTCCAAAGCACACGATGTGCAAGAAGTTCAGTATCACCATACATTGCTGCAAAAGGTTCAGTTATTTCATCCCCATAGTAAAACAACAAAAAAAGACAATTGGTTTTAAAGAACTGAGTTTAGACACAACATGTTTAATCACAAGTAAACATGAATCTCAGCTTTTAAAAATTAGATCATCACTAATATCTGCACTCTTCAAGGCAGTAACATCACCGTGGCAATGCTTTATTTGCATTAAGCAGAACACAACAATGCTTTTGTCTATGAGCTCTGATGCAGATACATTTTCGGGTGGTGGGGCTCAGCTGGCGCAGGGGCTGGACTAAGTGCTTCTGCACTATAAATTATTATGCAGGAACCATCTTGTAATTAGCATCTTCACAAGCAAATAGTGGAAGAAAGGTGTCAAACTTTTGATGCGTGCACACAAAGAATGCAAAGGGCTCTAAACAGCGCAGTTAATTGCTGTTACTACTAACACAGGTGACAGCCATAGAGGAGAAATATAGTGTAAAATTAATTATTTTTGATGGGCTAGCAAAGTATGGAAAAGACAAAATATCCAACGGTTTAGTGATTTTACATACTTGGAAAGGAGTTATTAAATTATATTCTCCATAAAATTATCCTCTCCATTTGTATAGGTGAGGAAACCGACTACAAATTAAAGGCTCAAAAATACATTGGTTTGTACGGTACATTGCTTTTTTAAAGAAACACCACAAACACTAGCAGAAATGAGGATAGCATGCTAATTTCTTAGAGGGGGATAGAAGTAAGACTGCTATATACACACAAATGACTGAAACAGCAAGTTTGTACCGGAAAAAATGTTGGAAATCTTAGACTGATCAGAGTTTCTTGATGTTACATGGAGCAACTGTGCCCATTGAAGGCTTTTCATCAATAAAAAGAAAACAAAGACCAGAAAACCAGAAACTTTCAACCACTTGTGCATTGAGTTTGTTAGTCAAAGCACCATTTGATCAGCAGCTCTTACTGGGCAACCTGATTTATTCTTTAGTTAGTTCTGCACCTGCTGTGCCCCCTACCAATGCTCGCTTTTATCTGTTTCATCGCCATCTCTATGACGACTGCAATTGAAAGCCATATTAAACCTGTTGATGTTAAAACAGCCATTAGCACTGCAGGAACTGAGACAGGCAGTGGCCTACGCTCCTACAAGGATACTGCAGTGCAGCAAAGCCAAGCAGCTATGTAAAAAATTTTGAGCATAAACTAAGTGCTATCCAGAGCACGTTAATTCAGGCCGATTAAGAACACAAAACTTACCCTTTTTTAACAGAGTCCAAAAACTGCTGGTTTGCAACGTCAGTGTAGTTCCTAAGCTCACCATCATTTACTGTAAACCCATTTTTCCAAAGTTTAATGATTACATCAACCTATAAAGTAAAAACAATTCTTATCATAACACTGACATAAAACCAGCTTGGTACACGCACAGTACCCTATGATTATAAATCATCCACTGTATAGACTAAAAATACTGAGAGAAGGCTCACTGTTTCGGCCCTGTGCTAACAGAGAGAGCAACTGCAAGGGGTAAGTGACATTTGTAAGTATCTTGTGTCAATCAGAGTTAGAAATAAACCTTCCTCCAATCATTTTGCTTTCCTAGATCAGGAACATTCCTTCAATTCAGCAGGAGTAAAAAAAAAAAAACAAAACACACCCACAACAGAAAAGAGCTGGAAGATCCCAGCCAGCTGCAACTCTTCAAGAGCTAATTTGAGAGCACACATGGCTGGTGTTGGAACACTAGCTACCAGAATAGCCCAGCTGGGAATTTATTAGGGTAAAGCCTTGTTCTGATCATCCTGGAGGATTTCCTGAAAGTAAGGCATTGAGATAATGCATGCAGAAACCTTTCACTCAGGAAATGCAGCAAGGATCAGAAAACTTACTTTCAGACAGTCATACATTTATGTTACCCTGGAATTCCTGGGTATATTCAAAAGCTTGGCCATATGGCAGTGAAAAAATAAACTGTCGGTAATTCATTAAGTTTGCCAGAGAACATCTACTATTTCAGCTTGTAGCCTTCACATCGCACGCTGAAATCTCTCCAACTTTAACATAGATATGTTCAGGATTGTATTTTCATACTTATGCATCATGCCACTTAAGGAAGCATTTGACCACCCAGGTCTGATCCCTGAAATAACGTTGTCTTGAGAGATACTTGACCACCTGTGAGGTATATGAAGCATAGAAAAATGCAGAATTCATCTCAGCTGGAAATTAGGCTGAACTATGCTTCATAGTACTCAACAATTTTCTCTTTTTTTTTTTTCTTTTTTGCACAGTTAGATGATGATTTCTACACAAACACAGAGCACATGCAAACTGCTGAATAAAATTCCTTCTCTTTTGGATGGGTAATCTGTCAAAAAGGTATATAACGCTCAGCCAGGTTAGATTTCTTTAAGAAGTCCTGTGTCTCATGGCACCAACGCGTACGGAAGGAGCTCTTATCATGGGAAGGTGCCTCTACAGGGAACCAGTATGCAAGTTTAACGGGGACTAATTATTCCACACCAATGTCCCATTTAGACATTGTACTGCCACAGAATGGTATTTAGGAACTGTAAATTAAGGTATTGCTTCTGACACTCCTTTTCTCCCAGGCTCAGGTGGGGATCCATGAGTGTAACTCCCAGCAATGCCCACTCCAAATTTTTCCTTGACAGCTTTGTTCCACATGGCCTTTTCTCCAGCCTCTTACCGGTCTTTAGAGAGTAAAAGAGAAATACAAAAATGACAGAATCAACAAGATACATACTGAAACTAAGCATCCCAGAAGCACAGGCCTGGTTGACTAAGAGATGGGAAACTGTTCCTACTATTGTCTGAATTCTTTGTGCATGTATTTACAGATGTACTGGATAAAACTGCTTTTCTTGCATTTGTTTTCCAGAGTACTCCTGGAATGCTATTACGTTAAACACAAGTATTTTTAAGTCACCACCCACCTGATTCTTGACTGTAGTTGGGGGCATACATATAGCACCAACCTTCCGAGCTTCTTCAAAAAGGTTATCTACCAAGTAGTCACAGTTTTGTTCTGTACCATTCAAGATACGATCATCAGTTCCTGATTTACACATCCTGCAGAACAAAGATGTAACTAAAAACGATGCCTCAGAGAATACAATAGAAGACAAGCAGTTACCCTAGAAGTCCAGTACTAAGACACATAAAAGACATGCTCCCCGGCACCCAGCTTACCTGGGTTGTCACAAAACATCAGGTTAACTTTGCGTTGTGCCTTTTCTAGAAACTTCTTAGGAGTCTCTAACCACTCCTATTAGCACTTCAGAAGCACAAGTTAAAGAATTATAATAGAGAAGGTGAACTCATCTATACAGAAGCTTCTAAACTTGGTATCAGGGCAAGGAACACAAGTTAGATCATTCATACTTCTAATTCAGACCATCAAACGTTTAACTGCACACCCATGAAAGGCCTTCCTTAGAGCATTTCCATGACACAGGCTTGGGTGACTTCTTTTGCCCTATGTTTTAAAAACCACATACAAGAATATTGCCCTAGGATTTACTCCCTCATCCCCACTTGAGCCTCCCCATTCCCAGCACCACCATTACTGTCTCTGAAAGGACATTAGAGAAACTCAAGAACAAGTGACTCAACACCACTTGAGAACACTGAAGAAATATAATAGAAAACTTCAATACTGCGGAGACTGCCAGAGCATAAAAAAAGATGCAACAACCACATCTTTTTATAGAACACTGTATATGCGACAGCTGTTTCTGGTAGATTTTCATCAATCAAAATGCAGAAATATGCAACTTGGATGAATGATTATCTTTCAGTTTAGGTTCTTTGCATAGTAAGAGGATTATGCAGCTTTCGGTAAACACTGTAGGAGTTATTCCTGTTGGAGATTCAGAAAAGTCTATTTTAAGCAATTCAGAAAAAAAATCCCAGCTCTTGAAAAATATTCAGTTTTACATAAAACTGCATTGAATTCAAGATCAGCAATGCTTACTTGAATGGTAATTAGATAAATTTGCATAAAAAGGAATTGTTTACTGTGCATCTATGCAATGCTAAGAACCCCTACAGATTAACATCTTTAAACAAAAGAAAAACTCAACATTAAAAAAGACATTTCAGAAGTGTGCTGTCCCCATTTTAGGTTTCTAATAGAACAAAAGAAACTTGAAGCTTTAATTTAGGTATTCACTATGCTTTACCTCAGAAACATAACTAGAAAACTAAAGACCTCCACATCAGATGTAGAGGTGAACAGTGAGTTAGCAATTTGTAAGGCTGCCTTTCTATTTTAAATAAAAATCTTCATGCAGCTTCTTGCATCTAGGAAACATTCCAGGCATGTGAAAAATCTTTTAGCAAAACAATATTTATTTTTTTTTAGAACGTCAGTATATGTGAAGCAGGTAGATACAGAAGAAAAAGTTTAGCATTTTTAAATTTAACAAAGTTTGAAAAGTTATGACAGAACATACAAACAGCAATAGTAAAGGAAGAGAAAAAAGGGGAAGGGTGGAACTGGCACTTACCACTCTTTCTTTACAGTTTTGATATTGTCCATGTCTTTCATTCTGGTGCTTCACCTAATCACGAAAAGAAGATGGTTAAAAAAAACACACAACCACCAAAAAAATCCTAAAACCCCCAAAAAACCCTCAATCAGACAAAATACCCAGTTCACTTTGCCTCCTTTTCTACCTGAAACACTCTTGATAGTTTTTCCTGTGTTGATAGTACATTTAACCAGAAACGTCAACCTCCCCCCCCTCCAAAGTCTCCAGATGGTTCTTTGTTTTCCTGCAGTTTCTAATTTAATGACACACGAACCGTGCACTGGTTTCAGACATTCAAAACAGAGATTACTTTTTCACAGACATACAAAATAAATTCCACAATAACCATCTGAACTGAAAATACACGTCTACACTTACAGTAAGCAAGGAAAAAATATCACATTCCTTTTCTGACCAGCATGATTTTAACTCCCCTGATTTTTCACACCACTATGAGACAGTTACAGCAAAACTGCACTGGCTCTGCAGGCATTCTAATGACCTTCACCTTAATACTCTGCATTACTGAAAGGTGCAAGACATGTCGGGTTCCTCTTCCTATCATTCCTCAAGATATTGGTGCAGCATCCCAGAAACTGTGAATTATCATTTCTGGTCTACCATTTAGCTGGAAATTCCTGTATTTGCAAGAACTAATATACTACAGGATTAGTCTGCCAAGTCAAGAGAACTGAAGAATGCCACTCTGATCTCATTACACTCCTGAGCTCTCTGAAAAAAAGTTACAGAAAATCACAAAAAGCCAGAGACTCCCCAAAACACCCTTAAAAAATATAAAATCACTCTAAAAGTAGACAAGCCCCCAGGAAAATGAGAATTTTTAATTGCAACTGTGTTTAAAGATTTGCTCCTGAAGTCTGCAGGGTACAGGTTACACAGATGATATCCTGCTCCTGGCAGGTTTGGGACTAAGTCATGATATTGTGTGTGGCTTTTAGACAGCATCAAACCAAGCAGTGACAGCCACCATACTTCTAGTAGCATGCAAGTAGTGCGCACAGCAAAACTAAAACAAATTTGAAGTAGTATTGACATCTGATTTAACAAGGTTAGGGGGAAACTGCAGCACTAACAAAAAAAACCACCCTCATTCATTCATTCAGTATAATTCATGTTCCTCAAGAGGTTAATATTCTTATGCTTCCATCCTGAACCTTAAATCCTTGTGAGACATGTTTTGTAGAAATGTACATAAGCCGTCAGAAAATGACCAAAAAGATTCAGCCAATATGTCCATAACAGGTTTTAAACTTTAGGTAGCTTTCAATTTAACCAGTGCTGTTACGCATTAGGTCAAAATAGTACACTTAGCATGCCTGCTAAGTGTATGCATGCCACTTAGCCTGCTATACACAAGATGCAGTATAACCTTTTTTTTTTTCCCCACAAATGTTCTGCCAGAGCATTATATGTATCAGGCAAGTCTGTGCTGGTACATTACAACCTTACAAGCATATCTGATTGCTGTACTTGGAACTTTGTATCTGCACTTGGAAAAAAAATGAGCTTTCAGTATCAAATAAGTAGAGTGAATTTAAGAGTACTTAAAAAAAAAAACCACCAAACATATTTTTTCAGACTTTCCCAAATTAGTTTTAACAGGCTTCCGCACAAAGTAATTTTTTGTGCTTTGTGTTAACGTGCTTATCTTCTAATCTTTCACTATTCAGTAGAGTACTCCCCAAAGCAACAAAAGCCACCTCCAGCCATCTGCTTTTGTTGATTCTCTGTGACTTGTCACCAGAGCTGTTAAAAAGAGACAGACACAATGAAGCAGCTCTTCAAATTAGTTCTTTTGCTACATTAGCCTGGCCTCAAACGTGCATGAATTGTATTCAAAACTGGTCAGCTGTGAAAAGTCGCTGTTCCTTCTACAGTACAACAGCACTTACACTTTGAAGAGATGCTTGTGTTAAGAGATCAAGGTAAAGAAATCAGCCTATGCCGCTTATCGATGTTCATTAGGACCAAAAAGCCATTAGAGGATAGGGCTCGGACTGCACGGCAAGGGCACACCAACCGCCTCTCCAGCCAACTCCTGACAGACACCCCCAGACGTCACTCAAAACGTGACCGGTGTCAGTACCTATTTCTGTCACAAATGATGAAAAGTCAGCACAGAACTGAACTTCCGCCTCCGGAAATTAAATGTAAAAGGCAGGAAGAAACCAAAGCTGCCAGCAGCCCATCGCAGCCGCGTCTGGTACCTTTGCCAGGACACCCCTGGCCTCTCCCTGCAGGGAGAAGCTTCTCTCTCCATCCCTGTCACCGCAGGGGACAGGCCACTGTCCCCACCGTGGCCTTTCACCGCCAGGTCTTCGAAACGAGCAGCTCTCACCTACGCTGTTACCGACACATCAGTTTTAGCAGATATTTTTGTGCTCAAGACCGTTGAGCCCACACATTCTGTTATTTTAAAGGTTAAAAAACAAACAAAAAAACAACAACAACAACAACAACAAAAACCAAAACAAACCCAAACCGGAAACTACCTTCCCCTGCTTTCCTTGCTCTGAGGGGCTGAAACGTTCCAGCCGGCGCAGGCAGCCCCCTCCCCCGCCGAAGCCCGTCTCGCTAACTTCAGCAGAAAGTAAACTTTTTAAAGTTGAAAACCGTTTCGCAGCAGAGCGCAGCCCGTCGCTCCGCCGCAGGGAAATCGTGCCTGAAAACCCCACCGCCCCGCCTCACAAAGAAACGAGCAGCCCAGAGACGCGGCAAGTGCGAACCGAAAGCAAGACGAGCACCAGACCTAATGGCCTGAAGGTGACCGATACCCTCAGGGGGAGACCCCAGCACAGGCATTTCCTCCCCAGCTGCCCAGAAGGGCTGTGCGTTTTGGAAAGGACCTCAACCTCTTCCCTTCCCACCCCCCACAGCCCCCGGGGCTGCCCGCACCTGGACCGACCCGCGCTCCCCGGCACCGCCTGGGCCGGGCCCGGCCCGCCCGGCCCGGCGCCCTGAGAGGCAGCCCCCCGAGGCGTTTGGGAGCGACAGTGAGACAACAACGCGGAGGAGCAACGCCCCAGAGCGCCCGAGGACGGGGCCAGGCCGGGTAATGACCCTCCTGCCCTGAGGGACGCTCCGCTCCGGACGGGACCGGGGGGCCGCCGGGCGGAGGCAGCGGGGAGGCTCAGCCCGCCCTCCCCCTCAAGACGGCCGCAGGGAGGCCAAGTTGAAGAGTTGAAGCCCCAGTCAGTGCTGAGGAAGATCCGGCTGCGGCGGAACGCACTCCCCGGCCCCGGCCTGTCCCGGCCTCTCCCCACAGCAACTCACTCACCCGCCCGGCGCCGGCCTCCCCACCGCGCCAACTCCCGGCTGTCCCGCACCTCACCACGCAGGCGCGACCGCCGACGGCCCGGGCAGCCGCTGCCCCCGCTCGGACAGGGCGAGGCGGGGCGGGGGGCAGAGCTCCGCCCCCGCCACCCGAGAGGTGGGGCTTCGGCCGCCATGTCGGTGGCGGGGCAGGGGGGGCGCGGAGGGACGCCCGTTGCGAGTGGGGTTCTGTGGGAACCCGCAGCTTCCTCGGGGGCTGTCGTGCGCTGCCGGGGGTAGCGTGGCTCACGGCCCGGTGCTTCCCGCCCGAACGGGCCGGGTTCCCCTCACAGCGCTGCGGCTCCTCCTGTGAGGGCAGGGGGGCAGAATGTCCGGGCACGGCAGCCGTGGATCGTGTCACCCACTCAGGGGACTGATAAACTTCTGTCTGCCAGGCCAGCGCCTTTCAAGGCAGGTTTCTCCTCCTGAGTGAAGAACAAAAAACCCGGTTTATTTGTGCGGGGGAGCGCAGGCGAGGGACAACAAGCAGCATTCAGCCAGCATCCGCAATGGCGGAGAGCGGGGCCCTGTGTCGCGGCTGCCCCCGCACCCCCGCTTGGGGGGCACCGGCGCGGAGCTGCCCCCGGCTCTTTGTCATTCCAGCCCCGCGCAGACGGCAGGATCAGCCCCACACTGAACCATTCGGGGATGAGGAATGCCTCATTATGCAGGGAGGACTAATTAAGGGCGAGTGTTGACATTATGTGAAAAAGAGCTCTGTGGAGGCCTTGCACCGAGGACAAAAGAGCATCGCGCTGGCTGGGAAGCAGAGCCCCCGAATCCCCCAGGGTACCTTAGGAAGGAGAAAAAGGCATCCCGGAGGGACATGGAGCGGCGTGTCCCTGCTCTGTGCCGAGCGGTGAGGAGCCCTTGGCCGGGCCCTTGGCGAAGTGGCGCTCAGCAGGACGGGACGGTGGAGCCAGGAGCTATCCAAAGCAAACACCCGGCCCAGCGCAGGGCCGAAAGCAGCCAGACCCTGCGATTCGCTGCTGGCACCTCCATGCTTTTAATAACAGGGTTTTGTTTCCCCCCCGATAATGAGGGATGCACTGCAAAACATTTAGAATTAACCTAAATTGTGCCGCCACAACTAGCTAGTTCACATTAATTAATGGACAATCCACTGCCGATTTATAAGCGCCACCAAAGATACTTCTAAAAGCAAAGGTAATGCTTCACTGAATGTCATCTTCACATAGGGCCTGTTTCTGCGATCCCTTAAGCGTAATGATAAAAATCATGTTCTTCAAAAACACTGAAATAAGATGCTTAGTCTCAGAGTTCAGTGAAGGTAAGAGAAGTAAAATCTGACCCTTGACAGCTGTAATTTCTTCCTCTTTCTAATGTACATCACAACGCACTAAACTTTTGGAAGACAGTTTGGAATAGTTGTTAAATTTTAACTGGATGAGATCGAATTACAGCTCCTGCCTATGAATCTTCAGGGAAAATAGTAAGACAGTTGCCTTTTTGTTTTGGTGTAAAATATATGGAGTCTTACCTTTCAAAATATGGATTTCTGAGATTCTGTTCTCCCTGGGTTTGTTTAATGTTTTAGATGACTTTGAATTTTTTTGATAGAAGGTGCTTGTTTGTTATGAGTGTTACTTACTGACTCTATTAAATTAGATTTTATACATTTACAGCTTAAGACTATCATACTACTGCTGAAAAGTTCAAAGAATTTACAAAACTGTAGGTAAAACTTCAGAAGGTTGTTTTCCAGTACTGGACTGTTTTATATTTTCTTTCAATATTTTCAATGCATTGTCTCCATTTCATTAATCACAGAAGCTCAGTAATATGCTTAACCTTTGCTTGGGGACCCTTTCTGCAAAAATTTGATAGACCCAAAGGTAAGCTTAGGAGGAGGCAAAATTGGACTTACCTGGTGTAATGATGCAGGCTCCCCGACAGCAATCACGTATTGATTTAGAAGATTAGGTCTATTACTGGAAATCAGAGTACAGCTGACCTACTACAATAGGAGCTGGTGTCCTAGTGAATTCAGTGGTTTCTTAAAAGCTCTTCTAAATACAGCTGTTCTCCCTCAGGACTGAAAGTACTGACAAAGCATAGGAGTAAGAAAAATCTTAAGGAAGATACTACTGTGTCTTCAACTCCAGTATAGCGTAAAAAATCAGTTTTTCTTAAAAGCTGGAAATTTCAAGTTAGAGGGTTATTAGAATCAAGATATCACTAAAATCCTTTTAGACTTTGGGCTTATTCTCTGGCAAGAAATAGCACATGGGATGAACAGAAGCAAATGGTCCTTTTCTTACTGTGTGGTGAATAGAAGCCAACAGCCCAGACGGAGTTCTCTGAAAACAGGGTATTCATGCGATGAATACAACCATCTCATGCCCCCTTTGTCAGGGGAGATCAGATGCACTGGTGTGGAAGACAGTACCAACCCCTCAACTTGTTTTATAATGTAGGAGTGAATCCTGGTGTTGACAAAGCAAAGCAGTGTTTTAGCTGTCACCACCCATCCTGTCAAGGTCACAGAAGAGCCAGTGCACGTAGCGTATCTAAAACCAAGCAGAACATTAATTTTGAAGGGATATTTTTAAACCATGTATTTAACAAGGTTAACCCGTGCCAGAGGAAGGCATCAGCTACCTATAATTAAACATCAGCACATCGGCTATATTGATTGACCTTAACTTGAGACAGCAGTTGTTGCCTGAAGCCTTTTGTAAGTGTGTGCCTACAGAGCTGGGGCAGAATGGGAGGGAAACGGGAGTGTGAAATAAACAGGAGAACAGAATCTGGTTATTCTGTACTTGGCAATCCCATTGACAAAGACAGCACGTTCCTCTGCACAGTGTCCTTTCCCCACATGCTCCTTGCAGGAATGTTAAACCTTGTAGGCTGCCACACAGGGAGAAGTAGCTTCAGGGAGTGATGTTTCTGGGAAGTTCAGCTGTGCAATGGAAAAGGGAGTCATTGTTTTATGGGAGCTGCTGGGTGAATCAGCATTCATGAAAAGGGTGTTACCCCCATGCAATGAAAGGAGCATCTATATAGGCTGCTGCGCTCTTGGACTGTAAATCCACAAGAAAAGTAAATTTGGCTTCAATTTTAAAAGTAGCATGGACTGCATAAAACTGTGAAAAACTCAAGACAGCCTGAGCAACTGTTTGCACCAGATAGCACACATTTGGAAATGACACGTGTTGTGAATTGTTGAAACAAAGACACTTTTAAGTGAAATTACAATCATGATATGGTAGTGTAGTTTGTGAGAATCGTCCTTGGATGTTTTACAAGAAAACATACTTCTAAAGCCGAGATTGCGTGCGAGGACTAGGGAGATTTATGTGCAAATAATGTTTCTGATGGACCTCCCATGTGACCTCCGTCAAGCCATTACGCATTCGTACGCTCCTAAAGCTTATCTACAAATGCGTTAATAAATGCCTGTTTTTATTGTAAACATTTTAGGACAGAGTCTGTTTTTTACTACAGAGCCATATATCAACCAGCGCAGTAACAGGCTGGCGGTACTACCTTCAGATGATTGATGATCATAAACACCAAAGTGAGATGATTTGCCACTTTTGTCCAAGATGGAAGCAATTTACAGCCTGAATGATAGTGAAAAACAGACCCTGCAGATTCCTGGGTTACAATATCATCAGCCTGTGAGTTTCACACAATTATTAGTGTTAGAAAAACTATTTAGTGTAACCTTAGCTCGACTGGAAGAATGTTATGGAAGCCAATGGCTAGATGTGATGGGAAGATAATTTTGAAATATTAGGAGGTAAATCTGACCACTCCCATTTCATGTCATGCAAGAAATCTACTCTCTGATCCTGCTTCAGGTTGCAGTGATATTATCCTGTGTCGTGTGGGAAACAATCTTCAGATAGCTATGCTGATAACGTCTGAACATTAACCATTTCAGTCTACAACATTATACATTTTTAAATTATAATGGTAGTCTTCAGGCCATATACATATTCAGGCCATCTTTACTAACATTGCAAGACACTTGCAGTGTGGAGTGACTGTATCACCTTACATGTTTGAGTTCGAGGTAGTACCAGCCCTGACTACTGGACACTGCGTGTTTGATGTTTCCAAACTCATATCCCATGGGCATATCTCTGTAATGGACAATTCACAAAGGAGAAACCACACAGTCCTAATTTCCTAGGAACCCCTCGGGAAAGGACTTGGGGCAGGTGCACCTAAGCAAGATCTCGTGTGAATCTTTTATATTTCCAGACTCAACTGAAACCAGAATGAGCTGACAGCATGACAGCCAGGAGCACACAAGAGCTTATAAATTGAGTCCTGAAAAGATGATTTGATTTTCATTCTTTGGAATGTTATAGCTATTCAGAGACACTGCAAAGTCATCTCTGGTAAATTGCCCATGATTGAAGCAAATGGTAACTCGCTGAATAGAGCCCCGTGGTCCTTACTAGGCTGAAACTCTCTACAAAAGTTCTGAACAAGAGATGAAGGACTTTTTCTTTTGTTATAACGCGATCCTCATTTCCTTCTAAAATAGGGATGGGTAGCAACAACATCTTCCATCTCCAAATATTTCTTGTGCCATTAAATGCTAGTCACAGAGCAAACAAGGCTTTCCATGCTGGATCATTTTTAAGGTCTTTCTACATTGCTGTCCCAATGAGATTTCATCCCCCAAGTCTCGTTTAATGGAAAGGGATTCTTTTGCTCAAGTACTTTTTCATGTTTTTCCAATTTCCCAGCGGTGTACCTGACACAGCAGATGTTGTGCTGCCTTCTTAATATATGTTTCAGATCTCTTCATCTTTTTCTCTGAACAACTGGAGATAAAAGCGTGTTGAACACTGCTGTAAGCTTCGGCATTTGTTATAAATTGATTCCATTTGAAACACAGTCCTTCCCAATGGTTTTTATTTTCAGAAGTATTTAGACATCTGTCTGTAAGACCAAACTACAAATCTTGAAATTGAATCTTACTGGGAATGAGTGCCACGATTTTTTTTTACGTAACACTTAGCAGAGTGCAGCTCCAGTCCTTCTCCCTGTCCTTTCTTCATTGTCTTTTGTCCTTTGCTACTCGGAATTCTTGTATTTTTCCCCAAAGCTTTTCCTGCGTGTGGAGTGCTGAAGATGGTCAAAATAGCTTTTTACTTCTGTTGTGTCTTCATATGACACTTGAAACAAACAACAGATATAAAAAATGGAAACAAGTAAATTCTTGGATTAGTGAAATGGCTCTAAATCCATTACCACAGTAATTCATCTTTTATTGTTCAACCACATTGAAATCTCTAAGTATGTGTGATATAAAATATTAATCCTATGTTAACATGGTCTCAGTATTACAAGCAAAAATTACAAACAAAACTAACAAGCAAACCTTGTAATTTATGATTTCTTTATTTATATTGTCAGTATTAAAGATGGTGACAGCACTTACATAGAAGCTAGAAAGCTGTAAGTTCTTTGAGTGAAGACATCCAGCCACACCTTCTAAGAGAAACAAGACAACTACGAAACCTGAAAATAAAACCATCTGTGAAAAACAATCTGGGGAGTAAACATCCAAAATGAAGCATGTCTTTGCACGTTCTCTACTATGCTAACATAATGAGAATACAGCACTAAAAATGTTCAAAGCAGTGAGCAGGGATTTTTAACGGCATCAATCCCTCCACAAGAGTAGTCCCTCTGGCGTCATAAAGAGTACTCACTTGAGTATGGCTCACAGGAATGAGATCAGAACGCTAAAAAAAAAAAGAGGAAAGGTCACAACTATGGTAAAAATATTTAGTAAATATAAAATAAATAGCTTTTAAGTTGTGGGTTTTCTGTTGCTTCAAGCAGATCTGGATAGGCACCCAGGAAAATCAATTTGCTTGCATAACGACGGAGTTTATTTTACTTTTAAAAAGTCATCAGCGTTGACGAGAAGAGGAGTGCTGGTTTGAATCAGGCATGTTGCAAACAGATGTTATGCAAGCTTCCCCAAACAGCCCTGCCAGTGCACTGCAATCCTGAGTTATGACATCCACTGGAACTGCTGCAGTCTGAGCCCTTTTTTGGGTCACAGATCGATCTGTTGGTTTTCCCAAAATGGGGATGATATTTTCGTGATGCATACAAAAACTTGAAGAAGACCAACATACCATTTTTCATTTCAGAGCAACAGAATTTGGGCACCATCTCCGAGTTACCCGGGTCTATCAGTGCTACAGGACAGAAATGGAAAAGTACATTATTTGCACATTATATGATTGTGATACTAACTCTCAGCAAAAATATCTTCTGGTTCATTCCCACAATGTGTCTGGTAATGGACAGACTCTTGCAGTTCCCTTCTACTCCTATTTTTGAAGGATAAAAGGAAGTGATTTCCACATATCATTTTCAAAACCTGTCCTAAGTTTTTAATGAAAATACTCCTTTGGCCTGTATGAAATGGCTACATCCTTTCATAATCTTTAAACAAATGAAGAAGCAAAGAATATGAAACAAAACAAACCTAATCTCAGGGAGCAGAACAATTCCACTTTTGAAGGACCCTGCAGATTCTTGAAGAGGAAATGAAGTACTGTTGCTAATACAGATTAAAAGCTCCAAATAGAGAATGTCAGATGAGAAAACCACCATAGATCCTACTCCAAAACACACTGTATTTTGCAGTACCTCATAAAACCAAAAATTTGTTGCTGTTCACAGTAAGACATTTTTTGCTTGGAAATCTAAATAGCCCATCTTCTTATTATATATCCTAATGTCCTTGTCACATATTTTATATTTTTAGTACATGCTCTACCATACTGTTTTTGACTTTAATCTTGAAAAGAAAGATGTGGGAGTGGGCAGGTAAAGCAGAATAATAGTTTTTACACTTACTGTTCTTTACTGAAAAGTTATTGCGTTTTTCCATCTTTAAATAATAAAGACTTTGATAAAGCTTTCTTTAGCCTAACAGCCTGAGTCATGTGATCAATAATTTTAGTATACTATTCTTTTTTTTGTTGTTAAAGAGGCAGAAAGCACTGAAATAACTTGCCCTGAGGTGCCAAACAAATCAGTGTGAAAATTTAAAGGTTTAGACTTTGTCACCCACAGCTCTACCCTTGTATTACTTGGCTACATTTCTTTTACAAAGCTTTAGGTTTCAGGGCTTATGTGCAGACACTGCCCTAAGTTCAATAAAGGGTAACAAGTTGTGGTGAGAGAGGAGCCAGACTTAGTGCACATCAGCCAGAAAGGACTGCATTATAGTTTGGGAATAGTCTGAAAAACATGTAGGTATCCAATATATTGTAATACATACTAGTTTTCTTCCCTCTAAAATGTGGTTATTGGATCTGTGAGAGAAAAATAAGCTTTCCAACGACTGAGCAATGAACATCAAAGGCAAGTTGAGGCCACCTGGCAAAATACAGAGGATGTTACGGGTGAGCTGTATGGGAGGCGAAGCAGGGGCGCATCCCTCATAGCCTGGCTACCAAGAGTATTCCTTGACAGCGAGACTCACCGGGCTGTGAAACAGTGTGGGAAAATGCTGGGGATCCTGTCCTTGGGGATCCATTCGCCTAGGCTGTCATGTCAGCGCCTGGGAAGAGCCCACCCGGGGGGGAGCAGAGCCGGCAGGCTCCAGTCCGCCGGGCCAAGGGCAGAGCTCCTTTTGGGCTGTGAGCGGTGCCACCCCTCGCCCCCGGGGAGCACCGGCTCCCTCCCTGCGCTCCAACCCCTCACCCACGCGCGCCCTCATCCCTCCTCCCCCTCAGCCTTCAAGAGGCGGCAGCAGCTCTCTGACAGGCTTCGGGCCGCTCACGGCTCGGGCCCTCGGCCTCAGTGTCCCCTCAGGCCTCAGTGTCCCCTCAGGCCCCGACGCTCCCCTCAGCTTGACAGGATAGCGCACCCCCGGCTCCCCTGGAAACGGCCTCCCCTGCTGCGAAGCCGGCAGTCCCTGTCCCTCCGGTTGCGCGGGCCGGGCCGGGCCGGGCCGCGTCGTCCTCTCCTCTCCCCTCCCCGGGCGTCCCCCCACGGCCGCTGCCGTCCCGCTCCCGGGAGACCCCGCCGGCCGCCGCCTACCCCGCGCCCGGCAGCGCCAGGCCCACCGAGCGCGCCGGCGCCGGGCTAGAACGTACGCAGCGGGGGCCCGCCTCGGACTGCGCGCGGCGGCGGCGGCGGCGGCGCAGCGCCCCCTGGCGGCGAGCGGCGGGCTCGGCGCGGACCGCGAGAGAAAGGGAGAAGGGACAGTAATGGCGGCCAGTTAGTGCCAGACTAAGCCGAGGAGGCGGCGGCAGCGACGGGAGGAGCCGGCGAGGCTCCGTCTGTGGCTCTGCCCCGGCGGACCGGCTTTCCCAGAGGACTTTTTTGCCTTCCTCCCCCTCCCCCTTTCCCCCTCTCCCTCCCCTTCCCCTCCCTACCCGAGCCCCCGCCTGTCCGCCCTCCCTCCTCCCTCCGCGCCGGCAGCGGCGGCGGCGGCAGCGGCGGCGGCGGCAGCCCCCCGTGTCCCCCCTCCCCGGGGCCATGGTGAACACCAGGAAGAGCTCCTTGCGCCCCCTGGGCAAAGCGGCGGCCGCTGCGGCCGGAGCCGGCAGCCATTTCATCTCGTCCCGGACCCGCTCTTCCAAAAGGGGCACCAAGGCAGATGCGGCCGGGCTGGAAGAGACGGCGGCAGCGCGGGTAAGGACCGGGGCGGGGAGAGGTTGACGGCGAACGGAGAGGGAGAGAGGGAGGCGGGGGGGTGTGGGGGGGCAGCGGCGGCGGCGGCGAGGGCCTCGGCCGGGGAGTCACTGGGGACAGCGCCGCTGCTGCCGGGGGGGGCCGCGGGTACGGGAGCGGCGGGGGGGGTGGCACTGCCGAGACGGCTGTCGGCTTGAGGGGGAGGAAGGACAGCGGCCACGGCGGGGAGTCCTGGGTGAGGAGGGACCGGGGAGCCGGGGGTCGCGGGAGGGTTTGTCTGCGGAGAGCCGCCCGCCGCGTCCCAACCGGCTTCCCCCGGCGCGGCGGCGGGGGCAGGGCCGGGCTCGGCCGGAGGGGCTAGGCCGCTGCCGGAGGGCGGCGGGGATGTGTTGGGGGGTATGTGGGGAAGGGTAGACGGGAGACGAAGTTGTTGCCCCGCTGCCGCCGGTGCCCGGGGCGGGCAGGGCCGGCGCAGCGGGCGGCGGGGTCCGGCGGCGGCCCGGGGCTCCCCCGGCGGCCGCGCCCGGCACTGCGCCGGCTGCCAGACAAAAGTTGGGAGCTGCGCCTGCAGCAACTTCCAGTCCTCCCTCCTTTTTTTTTTTTTTTTTTTCTTCTTTTCCCTAAATGACCTCAATTCGGCTCAGTCGGGCCTTAGCGGCGGCTCCGGCGGCAGAAAGCCGCTATCTGGGAAGGGTGTCCCCCCCCGGTTTCGCGACACCTTCCCCCTCTCCAGGCGGGGAAGGATGTAATTTTGCCGTCAGATTTTAGTTGAATGTTTTCCCGGCGTAACTTATTACAATCGCGTTGGTTTTACGGTCTCACGGCAAGTGGATTCTACAGCCCCATTTGGAAGACTGAAGTCTGGTAAATTCTAATTAGAAAGAAAAATTCGGGAGCCTCTTCTTTTTTTTCTTTTTTTTTTTTTTTTCCCTTGCTGTGTCTAGGCAGATTTGTTGACAACAACAGCAGGTTTGTTTTCTGTTTTTTTTTTTGCCCTTGATCCAACTTCACATCTTGCTTTGAGAACTTAAACTAGTGATTACAGTTGCCTGATCTGCATCCGTATTTTAAAAGCAATATAAATATGGAAGTGAAAATTGAGGGTCACAACGTTTGACAGTCATGCACTGACTGTGTCCCAGCCCCTGCTAAGGAGGAAGTTCATCAGACAAGTACAAAAAAACCAGTAGCAGCCAGAGGCAGGTCAGAAGGATGACACCTGGAATCATCAGAAAGCCTTTTGCCCCATCCTTTTAGTTTTAAAATGCTAAAAATAAATATATATATAAATAAGTAAAATCACTGAGTAGGTAGTCTGTACATTCTGTGCTTCTCTTTCAGTTCTTTCATGCTTCACTGTTCTTCCCTTCCCCCCATTGTACTTTTCTTCCTTGTCCCCTATTTCTTCCTTGTTTAATTTCATTAGGCTCATGGGAACGCGGCTCTGTAGCTGTAAAAAGCCGTTCTGCTTGCTCTCATATGCAGTTTCTATTTATTCATATCGTGGGTCTTGTGGTTTGTGGGGCAAAGTTTGGTGTAACCCTTACTGGCTTACTTTGGAGGGAGTGTACTGCTGCTTAAAAAAAAAAAAAAAAGGTTGGGCTTCTTTCAAATGTTTTTCATCTATGAATAGTATTTTTACACTAGAGATTATTAAAATGCTTAAATTGTGTTATTGCCGCGGTGTAAGGAAAGGAGATTGTGCAAAATACTGTCACAAAAATCTGTACAAACATCCCAGGATATTGCCTACGCTTCTAAAAAAAAACATTTCTTCTGAAGTTAAGTGTATGTTTTGGTGTATGGGAATGGACTTGTTTCACTTCACAACAAACCTCATGCATTAGGGGTAGATTTTTTTTTTATTATTATTATTATTTCAAGACGTGATTGCCAAAGAGGAGCAGAAGTTATCTTGGAAGGTTGGTTTGGATTTTTTCCCCCCCTCCAGTGAATATTGTAATATATATATGTAATATATATATTGTAATATATATATACATATAATCTCCCACTGTAGTTTAAAGTTATCTTTGTACAACTGTTTTTATTCTTCAAATGTAAGTATTTGTCAGCAGCACAGTGTCTTTCTGAGCTCCTGAGTCTTGAAGTAGTGCCAGAGACAGATTTTGGTGATTAGAACATGAATAACTAGAGCGGTCGGAAGACAAAGCCTTTGTTTTTGGAAGTGGCCGTGGGCAGGCAGACAGTGAGGCTGTGTTGTGTGCGGGAAGCGTACCGGGATCGGTTTCAGGCCCTTGTATGTTTTTGGTTGGGTTTTTTTTTTTTTGAAGTTGACTGGAACAGTGTGTCCTTTTGAAACCTTCCGTGTGTCGCGTCAGGAAACTGGTCTTACCACCAGCAGTTAATCGGGTTAATGGGCAGCTAGAGTGTGGAGCTCTGGCAGAGGTGGTGCGCCTCTTATTTGTGCTGTGTGACTTAATTTTCTTCCGTGGATGTTCTGACTTGGACTCCCAGAGAGATGCTCTTCAGTGGCAATGCTTGTAATTACCTTTCAGAATGTATTTTAAAAGATCATCTATTTGTTCCTCATTAGCAACAAAAACCGAGTTAGCAATCTAATGGCATCCTGTAAGATGCTGATTAGACTAGATGAAGGGTTAGGAGTTGCCTTCCACCTGTTTTTATATCTATTTCCTTTTTCCTTCTTTTTTCCTCTTGGCTTTTTTTTTCTGGTACGCATAGGGGTCTTTTTTTGGCTTACATTTACAAGGATAAGCTCAAATCCCTCCTCTCCCAAGAACTTGGGGTAAGTTTCTAGTCTTCCAGTTCAATATTACCTTGAGTTACATATTAATAGTGTCTGTTTCTGTTTGATCTGAATCTGGAAGCAACGCACATTCTGTGGAAACGGGCCGTAATAGTCTAAATGCCTTTATTGTATTCTCTGTATTCCCTCTGTAGCACTTGCTCATCTTGGAGAAAGCAATGACGTCAGTCTTTGAGAAATAAACTGTTTTGAATTATTGACTGGCCACCATGCTTTCAGCCATGGAGATGGATACATGCGTATCCACTCGCTAGAAGCCAGATTAAAATGAACAAAATCCCTCGCTAAATGGATCACGCAGCCAAGAAGTTTATTCTCTGAAATGATGTCATGACAGAGTGCACAGAGAGGGTACGGAGAGGAAAAACTGGGTTACGTGATTGATTTACACTCTATTTAATAGAAATCGAAGCTATCCTTCCTTAAATAAATTTATATTCTATTTTCATATCAATTATATATTTTCTTTCCTTTCTTAAAGCTTGGGAAGTGTTATGGCTTCATATTAGAGCATTCCAACAAGAAAAGTGCATCAAAATCTTCCAGAGTTTTAGAAGCATAGAATAGTACCACGAGGCTTAGAAATCCAGTGGACTTCATTCACGTGACGAAAGAACTGAGGATGCTGTGACCACAACTGGTTGAATTTGTGCTCTAGATTTACTAATGTCTGATGTTTTCAGATACTGAGTTGGGATTGTTGGTAACACTTACTTGAAATGATTTTTCTCACCTCAAAACACAAATCCAAAGTGTCGGCCGAGAAAAGCAATGAATTTATCGCGAAACAAACACTCTTAAACCGTGTCGGCCTGTTAGCTCGACATTTTAGAAACGTATACGAGATTAGCTTAATTTAATTAGCCCAGAAAGCATTAGCGGTGCCTTAAGAGCTACTTGAGAGCGCTGTGATAATTGTGGAGCGCGATCCCGGGCTACAAGTGGCGCTGCCACCGTCCGGCGGCTGCCTTGGTGGCGGCCCAGAGCTCTCCATTGTGCTTAATGGCTAATAGGAGCCCAGGGCTAACGAAGTGCTGTGGTCTGGGCAAGGTTTTGAAGCTCAGCAGCATTTTCGTGCTCTCTGTCAGCAATATATTTCAGCGTGTCTCGCTGTAATTTCTCAATCTGGAACAATAAATAGTTGTTTGGGTTTTTTTTGTTGTTGTTGTTTTTTTTTTCTCTGATTTTTGTAGTGTGAGCTCATTGCTGCATTTACTCCTTAAAAACTCTTTTACACAGAAAATGAACTTTAGAAACATTATTATTATTTCTCTTAAAATACTAGCTTTAAACATACCCCTTAGAGCTTTCTAAAAATCAAATTTTCCTTTATGAAAGCTCCGGATTCAGATTAGCATATTTTTCTTTGTTTTCTTTGCAAAGTGTCTTACTGTGTCCTGGATGTTCTGTGGTTTGGAATAAAGCTGTAGAAAAAAGTTAGAATTTCCTCCTTGTGCTGGAAATACTACACTTGCTGGCCCACCCGCATGCAAAACTCTTTGGGGGGGGAAAAAGCTCCTATTAAATATCTATGTTTTTAAAGAATTGCATTGTCTTACCCTTTGAGTTTACAGTAACGTAAAGGTGCTGAGACTAACACTTTTTACAGTTCTTTGAAATACATCTTGAAATATACAGCCTTTTGAAGTTATTCCAAACAATTTCATTTAAAGGAAGATTCCCAGGGAAGCTTGTCTTTTCAGCGTGTAATAAAATGTCAGGTTCTTTCTGGTTTTGTGGTCTGCTGCTCTTTTGGGACTTAGCAGGAGAAAAATCAAGTGATCTAAAAGGAATTGTGCAGCCTTGGTAGCATGGTATTAATACATCTGTGAACAGGGGGAAATTGAGCAATTGTTGGATGCAATCTACATCCAAGTTTGTGTCAAAATACCATACAGTCAGCATTTGTAATCCTTCCATGTTTCCAAGGGGTGTCCCGAGTTTGAATTCTTCCTGTGTATCTGCCTGCATCACTCTGGGCCACTCTCAGAAGTCAGGACACCCTCCAAGCCTACACGGATAATTTTTTTTGATGGGAGCTGACTGTCTCTGCTGTCACCGAGCCTCGAAAGGAAGCAATCTGAGGACTAATCCAGTGAAGTGACAAAGTCCTCCAAAGAATACTCAGGAAATGGTGTGGATGGTTGGTGTGCTGCATTGCTTCCTCTGAATGTTGGGCTTGTCCCAAAAGCTGCTTCTCCAACTATTCTCTCCCAGTTAAAAGCAGAAGGCTTAACCCATTGCCTTGAGAGATCCCATGACAGTTTTGCAAGAATGGCATACAGCTTGGGGTTATGCAAGATAATTAGCGCAGGTAATTACATTCTGATCTCCTCCATCCCCCTGCAGTTTCAATTGGATGTGGTATAGTTTTGCACATCCTGCCCTAAATTGTCAAGTATTTGCTATACTGTGGAAAAGTTTTCATTCCAATCTAATGATGCTTTTAACGATTTCTGCATAAAACTTCATAAAACCCTTCTCAAACCAAAGCATCCAGCAAGTACACATCAGTGAGCTGAAGCTTTCACTGCTCTTATTTTGTAGCTGTGACCATTTTAAAGGATGCCGGTCATGTATTAGATGTCTCAGCTCTAATGTCTTACTTTGTGAGTAATATTACTCATGAACTTGCTTACTCCAAAGGGAGCTGACAGTATTTTTTCAGCCTTTTTCATCCTATCGTTTTCTTTTTTCTTTTTTTTTTTTTTGGTATTCTTCATGCCTTGCTGCTTTTTCTAAACAGTTTTTCTGTTTCTGAGTTTACTCTTGAAATATTGTCTTTATTACCTTTGGGATTTCGGTGGTTTATTTTAACCATTAATTTTGCTTTAAATTGTTCAAATGTTGTTTTGCATTTATACCTGCTTGGACTCTTTTCCTGAATAAATTTAATTTCTTCTTGCTTGGTAGTATTAAAATGAGCCACTTTTCAACCAGTTGTAAGATTAATATGTTATCTTCTGTAAGCTTTTTCATTTTGCACTGCTGAGTATATCTGTGCTTCAGTATAGATTCAACTCCAGTTGAACTAGGTATAAAGGTGGTAGCTTTAATACTCCTACCAGAAATACAGAATTTATGAGCTTGTCCAGTTTTCGTAGTTTTTCTAGCCTGTTGTGAATTTTGTGGTTTTATCTTTATGCTTCTAGTAGTGTAGAACGTAGCTAACATAAAGCTTTGGTGGAAAGTTGTGTCCAGTTGCACTCAGAGCAGATGCTTTGACTTGGGTATTTTTCATAATTTGGGAAATGGGCTTTTTGCTTTTCCTCCAGCCAATTGCTTCATTTTTAATGGATAAGTAGTTGAGCTGAGTTATTTAAATATGCTGAAATGAAGAAGCTGTTCTTTCTGTACACGTGGAAGAGATTACTTGCATTGAAATTTGTTTCCATGCTTCGGCAATCCCTCATTCCAAATACTTAATAACAACCCTCTGTTATTTCTCTGATTTATCTTTCAGACCGTGCATGTTGTTTTTATTATGATTTAAATTTCAATACATTAATCTTAAGATTTCATATTACAATTTTATAGCGTTTTTATTCGTTTTTTTTCTTTTGAAATACTGTCTTCAAGTGCATTGTTGTTAGAGAGACAGAAGTGTTTTTAACCCCACTTTGTTTTTTTTTGTTTTCGCGTGGAAAGCCACCTTCCTGTAGCTTCACTTGATGCAGATGCTTCCTTTATTAGTTTAGTGAATCAAGTATCTGGTGATGTCCAACCCTTGGAGAACCCTCTGAACCAAGGGTTCTCTCTGCTCTCCTACTTGCTGTCCTCATTCAGATCATTCTGCTGCTTTATTTAGGTTTAGAGTAGACCTAAAAGGAGGATGTGTCCTCCAGGCTTTCTTTGGGATGGGGTTGTTCAGCAAAAACAAGATGGATTTTTGAGGACTAAGGGTAGGAAAAAAACCTTGTCGTTTGAATGTTTTCATTTTTTTCCATTTCTGAATTGCAGTCACTGTTGAATGTTTACAGAAGTATAATTGTTGCTTTAAAAGGCTTCGTTAACAGAATCTAGAAGTTCATGGAAATGGTCAATATGGTTCCGACTTTTAGTATTCCTCCAGTGTTAAATAAGGGGTATCAGTGGTTTTTAAAACTTCCGTTATGTGGATCTTCTAGAAGAACTTCTGAGTGAGGTGTGGACCCCCGTTGAGCAGATAGAGACTCTTCTCAGTAGACTTGCTCTTCTAAAGGTGTGTGATTTCACATGTGCTGTTAAGTGTTGTGAAAATGAATAGACTTGCCAATATTCATGCTTGCCTGGCTATTTGATCAGTTGGATCAGCATCAGGTTACTGGTCCAGCTGAAACTAACCCTCCTCCCCACATCCTTCTGCTTCCCTTGCCACCCCTCCATCCCTCTGATTTGATTATCAGTAGAAAATGCACAGTGTCACCCTAATTTTAGTGCAGGCACAAAGGAGGGCAGAGGAACACCGGTGGTGGAAGTGCTTGGAGCGGGACAGTGAGGATGGGTGGAGGACAATCTTCAGGTTGCTATTTTCTGGGCTCTGTCATAGTTTGGCAGAGGCTGTGTAGCTCACTCTCCCTTTCTTTCACGAACCTACAAGTAGCCCATAGATGGGAAGAGCTTTTTTAGATGTTGGATCAACAGCCATTGAAAGGCACTCAACCTGGATACCAACAGGCATCTTTTTCTCTTACAGACAGGGGCCAAGGTTCCAAGTATGAAAATAAAAAATAAACAGTGTTGTAGGTAGTAGTTTCTATTTTTAACTTGCAAACTTTTAATTTTTCTCAAAAGCATTTGCGTTTACTGAATAACCTGAACTCTAGAATTGAGTTCCAGGAAACAAAAAGGAACTCTATAGAAAAAATGAAGCAGATCTTCTCGTGCAAAAAATGTTTTTAACATGAATGAGTTGGGAAGACATTATTCTCTGAAAAAGTCTAGATGATGGTATTTTTAATGGCTTTCATTGCTGTAAGCCTTGTTTACTGAAAACAAAAATACAGAAGCTGAATGTTAAAAGAATTTAGATCGTCCTGCAATTGAGGCATTCTTCACTATCATTATCACCAATGAAATAACACATTAATAGTTGTTTATTCCAAGATCATCAAGCACTTAAACATGTATCTTGTTATTTTTCCTTAACACCTGTGGAGAGCCAATGTCTGACAAGTGATTGTGTGCAAACAAGTGGAAATTAGAGAACTGCGACCAGAAGATGCATTCTTTTAAGCCAACTTTGTCTCTTTTCAAGCTATCAGTAAGGTCAGCACACAAAGTCCTTAATGAAACTTGGAAGTTTTTAGTCAGGTAGTTAATGTGCTTTAATCCGAATACATTTTCCCCAGCTTTTTGATATTTGAAGGCACGGGCAGTGTGCTTCCCCTGATTTTCAGGACACAAAGGCAGATGTTTAGCGTGCAGCAGTACGTGATGTACCAACGTGAACAGAGTCTGCAGTGACCTGGAGTTGAGTCATGTTGCCTTCTTCTCCCAGACCAGTGTGGCAAGTCTTACCTTTTCCCACCAAGCAGGTCCTCATCCCTGCCATAAAAGAGGGGCTTAAGGGCATTTGCCTGGAAAACGTGGGTTGGGGTGGGGAGAGGAGCTTGTGAGGGATGTGTTGGTGCGGGAGAGAGTGGGTAGTGCGATGTGTCATCCTGAAATTAAGACTTTGTAAGGTGTGGTCCCTATTTTGAGTGAGCAGATGAGAGTGTTTAAGCTACTGAAGTTTTGTACTGAGCATAGGGACAGCTGCAGTTCTACTTTATTTATTTTTTTTGTTGAGGATGATATAAAGCAAAGTGGTAAACTGAAAAAAAAAATTGAAGTAGGATTTGAAGGGATTTACTAGATTCTGGTCAGATGACATTATCCCAGTCGTGGTAGAAAATTCATTTGATCTAGTTACTAGGACTTGGAACCAAATAAGAGCAAAACTAAAAATATCTCAAAGAGATTTTGAAGCCTTTTGATTTTTTTAATTGCTTAGCATGCCTAGCCCAAAAATGCATTAGGAAGGATATGCAGCTCTTACCTAACTTTCATCAATAGATCTTAAAGTAGATATTTAATGTGATAAATTTGTAGAAGTTAATGTTTTAATCCATGTTTTTTACTTTTGCAGAAACTAATACTCAGGGGAGCAAGTGGCTTATCCAGAATCACTGAACAGACAGATAGTGGGTTTGGTGTAATTTATTGGTATGGTTGAAATGACGTTAGAGGTTTAATGCAGAAAAAGCACGATATTTGTTACCTGAGGGCAAAGGTGAGTGATCAGCTTAAGTAATTGGTACACTGGGGACACAATCACATTTTCTTCATGGATACAAGCTTTATTTTGGAAAGACAACTTTTATCTTTTTATACCATTGGGATAAAAATGTTCATTAAATGCATTAAATATTCCTGAGTACATATTTTATTTCTTTTAATGCACAGCTTACTTCCAGAAGAACTTTGCGTGAACTGGTAGGGCAAAAGGTCGATCAGATTTTTTTTCACACCTACTTCTAAAATATTAATTCAGATTATTAATATTCTGCGACATTTGAGAAGACGTGTTGTTACGCAGCAGGATACAGTTTAAACTAGGTTAGAAATAACTGGAGGACCTGAATCCAGTTTCTCCAAGGTTAGTAAAAGTAAGATTGAGAGATGTTTGAAGTTGTTGTCTTTTCAGAGAGTCAAATGGAGAGGAAAAAGTTCCTTTTAAATATCAAGCAAGAATTAGCTAAAGTTGTAAGTAGAGGTTTTTGAAAACCCATAGCCAAAACAGATTTCTTGAAAACATTTATTTTGTTATTATGAAGACCAAAGTAAATTCCGGGGTGCTTCATGTTCAGTGGGGTAAAAAGAAAAACTAATTAAAATAGCTTGTGCTTTTAACAAAGTAGGGAGGAATAGGATCGATGAGTTGAAGATTGGATGTCATTGTCTCTTAATGTCATGTCTTAGCTGTGGGAGGAGAAACCAGTCATAGAAAAGAGAAAGCCACAGATGCTGAGGGGTTGGAAGCATGAGGTGGAGAACTGCCATGTCCGAGTTGTGGAGCTGTGTGAGCAATGCTGACTTTCAGGGTGCGGCAGAGGGTTAGTCAGAAGAAGGGTGTGACCCACAAGATGTATGGCGAGGAGAGCAAGTTTGACCACGGTGGAAAAACTCCAGCGTTCATGTCTGCGTACCTGTGCTTCAGTACAGCTGAGCCTGTGGCAAACCAGACGGAGTCTTCTTCAGAAACTGCGAGGTGTGGTTGTGTGTGGTTTGAATGTTATTGCATCCCTCACTCCAAAACTCAGTGACCTTGTGTTCGCATTCTTGGAGATGATGGTGGTAGAGATGATTCGTACTCATCCTGTATTACCAGAACTGCTACATTTTGGTTGCTGGGGATGTTCAGCCTAGCAGCGTAGCGAGGGGTTCTTTGGATATGCTCTTCCCTGCCCTCTCCCCTTCAATTGCTAGAAGTAGTCTTTGTTTTTTAACTTGAAAATTAATGAGCTGTCATGCTTTCATTAATCAGTTACCATGCTTTAGCTAGCTGGTCCCTGTGATATGGTCCCTGATGGCAAGCCCTTGTTGGTGAGGACTCCCCTGGTATGTGTGTCCTTCAGTCAGGCTGAAAGTCTCTGTTGGTGTAGTCACTTTTTTTTCCTAAGAGGGTCGATTGAGAAGGAAAAAGTCAGTTTTATTCATTGATTTCTTCTTTGTGTTCTTTCAAAACTGAAAGACTTGCCTCTAAATATTATAAATAAAGCTCTGTTAGTATCAAGTGGCTATTTTGAAATGTAGGGATGGATATGGAAGAGACTACAGGTAATATTTTTGTAGCTTGTTCATGAATGTGTGTATTACAATAAACATTTTTTCTGTCTTTCTCCTTGTCATACAAAGTAGAGAAAATAAAGAGATAAGTATGCAGCTATATTTATTTTATTGCTTTATTTACTTATTCACTTTAGATTTTGTTTCTAGATTTATTGCTACTGTCATTCAGCCACTTTGAGTGAAGAAGGTGTGTTACCAGAGTTTGCCCCACTACCTCTGGAAGACTCGTGCTGTTGAGTCTTAGGTCAGCAGCTACTTTGCTGTATTCATTCAGCTGTCACATTCCATTTTACTCTTGAATTCAAAGATAATGAAGATTATGCTTTGCCAGTCTAGGCCATGGATGGTATCCTGTTAACTCCAGTTATTTCCTTACTCATTATTTGGGAGATTGCTTGCCATTGGAAGCTGTGCTGGGTTCTGGTTGATCTGGATCCCAGCTGGACTTTGGTGGGTCTCTCTTTTCCGTGAGATCAAAGCAGTTGCGCTAAATTTCATTTACCTCTTTGTACTTGCTGACAGTACATAAACTCATGTTTTGATTCTTCTCTGCTTGCTTTTTCTTTGTGGCTTTGGTATGCTTTCAGGCAATTTCTAACACGATTAAGATTTTATTAATTTGTATTCTCTGCGTTTTCTCAGCATGTGAGTGCATTGGCTTCGGTGCCGGTGTTCCTTTAGGAGCTTGGAGTTCAGAGCATTGGTTCCTGCTTCTGCAATTGCATTATTAATTTCTTAATTTTTAAGTTTGATGCTGGTATCATAAAGTATCTCTTTCTAGTCCCAGAACATTTTCATGATGTGTACTGTTAAGTAATAAGTTTCTGGGTTGAAACTGCAGTACTATTTTTAATCATTAAAGGTATAAATGCTTTGAGACCCAGTTACTTGAGGGAGCAGGTTGAGTGCAGTGGAATCGTTAGACCTCTTCTGCTGTAACTGGGAGGAAGTGGTGGATAGACTGCTCTCTGTAAAGGCTTCTCAAATTCAAATTAATTTATTTTCTTGTTCTAGCATATCCCAATTTGGCTAATCTCTTGAGTGTAATGAAAGCTCCATCTCCATGTTTAACTGTAGGTAGGTGAAAGTTCTGGATGGCGATTAGATTCCCTACAGCTTGAATTTTTAAGATTGTCCGTTAACTGACAAATGGAGTTTGGATTCTTATTAGTATATATTTAAAATGTCAATGATTTCTCAGTGTAGTAGCTTTGTCTTCATGGTAAAACATTTTGGATGTTAGTGCAATTCCCACAGCAGGTGTCCTAACGAGTTAATATTTGGGCTTGACTGTCTTAAAATTCAGACTTGCTTTGTATTTGCTAAGTTAATGTGTGGAGTAAACATACAGACACGTGCGGCTCAACTGAAAATAATATCCCAAATGAAGAATAAGCAGAAGTGATTGCCTCTGTTAAGTAACTGCCTTCATTGCCTGACTAGTTCCTCAGGCAACCGCACTGATGTGATCACGTTGACGGGTACCCTGCCCTTCCAGGTTCTGAAGCTATTGGCTGGTATCTGCTCATTTGGCAGTATTAGAGATCTCAAAGATACTCAGCTTTTATAAATTTAGTGAATATTGATAACTCAGTAGCCGAGGAAGGCCTGAAGTAGCAGATTTAGTCTCTAGGTTGGTTGCTAATATTTTGTTTTAGCTGCCCGTTGACCACTTGGCATGCACTTAGCTCAAAAGTAACCACATTGCTGTATTACTTTGGACCAATATATAGATAAAATAAATAAGGAATACCAGCTAATTTTGAGACTTGGAACCAGAGGCAAGGAACTGGAGGAAATGCAGAGAAAGGCAGCCACAGGAGACCTGGGAGGGGTTAGGATTTTTGCATGGGAAGAGGTAGAGATGGAATATGGGAACCTGTGCAGTACTAATTTCACTCCTCGCAAAATAACTTTAATGTTAGCCTTCATGAAGCTTGGTTACATGCTTGTTCCTCTTCCTTAGCCTCATTTTCTCAGTCTCGCCTAGCCGGTTTAGAACTGGTTCTGTGGCTTACCTTGAAACTCTGCTTCTGTCCTGCACAGGGTATAGCCCTTGTAGTTTCGGAAAGTAGTTACTAAAATTGACTTAGCAATGATGTCTTTCTCTACGTCTACAAACAAACTGGTGGCTTATTAAAGCAAAAAATACGTATAGAAATGCTTACAGTATTCAAAAGTGAATATGTACATTATCAAAATTTCGTGAAAAGTTGGTATTTTGTAGTTGCAGAGTGTTATGGAAAGCAGGTGGGTGGCTGCATGTGTGTGTTACAGGGCTACGCAAGGTGTGGGTGGTTTGTATTTAGGGAGGGTGGCAGTTACCTCTGCTACTGCTTTGTCTAAGTCCTAGTTTTAGATCCCAAATTCTGCTTCATCTGATTTAAAGTTTTGATTATGATCTTCTAATATAGATATTATTTTGAGTCACATCGATGTTATTTCCCTTTTTCAGGAAGTACAAGGAAGAAAGAAGTATGGATTTGGTTTTGGTTTGTTTTTTAATATTTTTTAAATAAATCTTAAGACTGAATGTTAGTGTAGGCTGACTTCTTTCCCTGGACCTACCTTGGCAGGCTGAAAATGAGATGTGAACGTGGGCTGGTTAGCATTTAATACTAGTTTTTAGATTATTTTAGTATTATCGAAAGTATTTACAAGTATTTATAGTATAAATAAAAGTCATGTCTTTGCCAAATACTTGGCATCTGAGGGAATCGTGCTTGAAGTAGCTGTGGGATTTAAGAGTTCCCACATACTTCTACATGTTTGATTTTTTTTTTTTTTTTTTCTCCTCTTCTTTCCTCATCCTCCTGATTTCTACTGACACATTCATTTCATGGAGGGGGGGGGAGATGTTTTTGGCAGATTCTTGTCTTTACCTGCAATATGCTATGTGTTTACCCAGGGAAGTGGTTGAGTCACCGTCCCTGGACGTATTTAAAAGATGGGTAGACATGGTGCTGAGGGGTGTGGTTTAGTGGTGGACTTGGCAGTGCTGGGTTTACAGTTGGACTTGATGATCTTAAAGGTCTTTTCCGACCTAAATGGTTCTATGATATTCAGTGAATAAATACCATATCATAATGAATAATGTATTTATTAATTTATTAGTAGTATTATAAGTATTTAATATTAGTTAATATTTGTTAGAAATATATATTGGAGGGCAGCCTGTTTCAGTCGCAGCTTTCTGTTGCTCCAGACAGCGGTCCTGTCCTCACCTCATGTTTTTTTTCTCGCCTTATCTTTTGCATTCGTCTGATCTCTCAGTGAAATGATTCAGCTCACTAACCAGGTAGGAGCCTAATCTAACAGATGGAAAGTGAACTTTTGAAGCTTCAGTGAGCTGAGTTGGTTTACGTGTGGGCTAGAGGAACATCAGGAGAAGGTCAAAGAAGGTTGGAGCGGTGCTGTGTGACCAGGCAAGGGGGTGCATGGTCCCTGTTTTGGTGGTGCTGAGCTGTCTTGTAAACTGCACCCATATATTTGGATTTCTTTTTGGATTTCTTTAGGCTTTGCTACTTTCTAAATACTGTGCTGTGATAGTCTGTCTTCCTCTCTTAAGAAAAAGACTTTTTTTTATTTATTTAAATTTTCTCGAGTAAATGAGACATCATCATGTTGAGTTACCTGGAGTACAAGTTAGATCGTTGTTAATAAGCCTGAGGAACAAATGGGGCTGCTATGATCATCTTCTTGCATATAAGTGAAATCATCTTTTGTTCTTAGTCTGTTTACTGATGATTCCTGGACCTTAATATTTTGAAATTGGTTAGTCTCTTGTTGCAAGGGAGAGGATATTTAGTTTTTTAATCAAGACTGTTGCCATGAGTTAAAATTTGTGGTTTCTAGAATCTTGATTTTTTTTAAAAAATTTTTTTTGTAGTTCACTTAAATAGAAGCAGATCTTCCAAAGTTTGCTGTCTGCCCGCTTAGGTACAGCTCTGGAGTGATCCCTTGCAATCTTTGAGTTTCTGTCTACGTTAACCTCTGATAAGCTCAACAGAAAAATCCCCTCCAGTAGTGTTTCGATGCTTCTTAAAGGTGTTAAGACACATTGTTTGTGTATATAATGCTGTTAATGAACACATTAGATAAAAAGTGCCATAAAAGTATGAAGTCCACGTTCAGCTGTCTGTTTAACCATCTAAAGAAGAGAACAGGGTGTTGCAAAACTCTTACAAAAGGGGGAAGAGCGTAGCGTGACCGTTAAAGCATTTTAAAGACAAAGATAACGTCCGTAGAATAAATTCATGCTGTTTCCAAGCGTCGTTGCTTTCCTCAGTCCTTTCCTCTGTCTTTATTTGCACTGTTAGTTCTTTTGCAGGTAGGTAAAAGTCGTGCTGTCACGTATGATATAAAAACCACAGTGGGTTAGAGAAGAATGCTTGTTCAGAAAGAAATGTAAAATATTATATGAAAGTTTATTGCTTAAAATGAAATATTTTCATAATTTCCAGTAATGTTTTCAGAATAATAATTTTAATATTTCTGCATGCCATTTACTAGGAGTTTGAGAGAGACTTTCTTTTTGCTGTTTCCCCTTTTTCAGCAAGGATATATACAAATGAGCCAATTAAGTATGGTCTGATGTGTTTGTTTTTGTTTTTTTTTCAGAAAGATGAAGGTAGTGATGCTAGTTTGAGTGATAGCCACATATCTCCTCCCGCCAAACGTACCTCAAAACATGCTGATCCTGTGTGCAAAGACAAATCAAAATCACGCAGTACTGGGCAGCGAGAGGAATGGAGCATCTCAACTGGACAGTCCAGGTAACTTGGTGCCAAGAAAAAAAAGTTTTTTCCTGTGTTGTTAACCTGCTTACGGTATTTCTGCAGTGAGCTGCAGCTCATGCTCAAGAGTTGAAGCATGTTATTTTCATACGGTTTTCTTTCAGTTTAAGACTCCAGGAACGTGGGTTGCATCAATCCTCTCATCTCTGTGTTTCCTTTCTATGCAAATTTGTGCAAAACTGGAAAGTAACGTTATTTGAGATGCAGTCTGAATTCTAGATTCTTGATACATCCACATTTAGTGACTTAATTGGCATTTTTATGTACACAAGCGACAAGAAGACGTGACATTTTAGTTAGGAGATCAGTATTATCATCTTTAGGGAATGGCTAATGGTTGAGTTTCTTTCCATTGTTTTCAGCCTCTCTGCCCTGCTTGGACTCAAGTAAATTACTGTCTTTTATTAAAGATAGCCTCAATCCTACCATATTTTTATAACTCAAAAGAGAGGTAATTTGTTTTATTTTATAACCCGGATTAATAATATTTTACACAGCATTTTTGTGTTAATAAGGTTCTTCATATGATTACAGATACTTATGAGACAGTGTAGACAGTATGTTCCCAGCACATGAACTTTCAGTTAATACTGATTGTTTTGTAGATACTTGTTACATATTTATGTACAAATCAAGATTGTTCTTGCAACACTTTATACATAAGAATGACGGTAATTCACTGCTGGACTGTAATCTGCTAGAACAAGGTATATTTAAAAACTATGTAAATCTTAAAATAGATCTCTTTTTGTTTGCTTTTCCCTTTTAAAAGAGAACAAATTAAATATAGCATATTATGTATCGTGGTCATCTGGGAATGTGCTGAAACTCATGCACCTTCTGTTTCTTTTCTTTGTAAGTGTAGACTTGTACCTATTAGAAATCCTAAGAGATTTAAAAAAACTATTTCATGTGCCTGGGAGAATGTAGATCACGGTGTCAAATGAAATTTGGCCATGATACTGAAACTCATGTTGTTACTCAGGTAGAACCCACTGTGACATGTCTTTGCATCTTGACATTTGTTTGCTGTTTTCTGCCAAAATCCAAATTACTGGGCCTAACAGTGATCTTGAGTCACTAAGGCTTTTTCCAAAAGTTCTGCTGCTAAACCCTTATTACAATCAAAGTTCACTTCTTCAGTTGTGGTTTCTAAAATTCTTAAAATATTTGACCAGAAAAATGTTATTGGAAAATTGGATGCAGAGATGATTTTTGTAAATGTGATTTTCTATGTTGTTACCCAGTCCTTGCAAAAATCCTTCCTTTACTTTTGTTTTGTAAGGATTTTTTATACATTTCTTAGGAAAATAAATAGCAAAGCCTACATCTTCTGTGGCTCTGAGTTGAACTCTTTGTAGTCTCTTGAACTCTTGGCCACGTTCAAGCTCAGATTGTATTTGGTATTATTAAGATTTCCCCTCCTTTTTCTCTTTCCCATCAAATACATTTCAGTTTTCTAGTTTGAGAACAAGGAGTTCTTCCCTATCCAGTACTGGTGTGTGGAATATACAGTTCACTTGTCTGTGAAGTGCCTGGTTTTTCTGAGAGTGGAAGAGAGATAAAAAAAATGATGTTGTTTTGCCTTTGCCTGCTTTATTTCACTTTTTTGCATAGCAATGTTGAAAAATTGCTTCTAATAGTCTGCCAGTGGTTGTAGACTTTTTGTTCATTTATACTCTACTTCGAATTACCTTTTAGTAAAATCATGTCTAATAAATAAGAATATTTTCATTTTCTTAAAGATATAAAATGAATGAAGGAACAATTGCTTATGCAATAAAATTGGAGAAAGCTGGAATATGTTTTTGTCTTCAACTATGTAGTAGTAGGAGTTAATTTTCCTAAAAGTTAATTTAAAAAGAAATTTAAAATATTGGGTTGATAGAGAAAATGAAAATATTTTTTACTGGTATTAAATATACCCAGCATAAATTAATCCCATTCAGTTGCATTGGTAATTGTGTTAAATTTATTCTTTTTCTGTGTGTACAAAACAGCTTTTTGTCCTTGTAGTATTTTATCCAAAGTGTTTTAATGATGATTGCCTTTGAAGAGCTATATCACGATCCTGTTCTGAAACTTCAGGGGGGAGTTACTAGTAGGAGATGGCATGAGGCAACACTGGAGGGATTAATGAAAGAGATGTTTAGATAATTGGGGGGATTCGTGTAATTGGTATTTGGCACTTTTGTCCTCGTTCCGATGTTGGGCATGAGGCAGACTCTCCAGAGGTGACGTGTCACAAAGGTTTTGAAGTCAGAGTGTATCATGTAACGTTCTATGCTTAATGTTTTATTTTCACTGTGTCACTTTTCCTTGACTGAGGAGCGATAAGATTATTTGTGTGTCTAATGTAATTGTTTCCTAGGTTAACTTCTCAGCCTGGTGCTACACTACCCAATGGACGTAGCTTATGTAAGTGTACTACAGTGGACCTTTTGGACCTACTTTCACATTTAACACTATTATGTCGTGATTTTCAGTTGCATATATTTTTAATAACTTTACTGATTATTCTGACCATTTTGAAGAGAAAAGATACTGTTTTGGCTCAGTTTTCTTCTGTCAACATCTTGGATGCTCTCTGTGGACATGGGGAACATTCCTAGATGAAAGTCCATTTCTCTTCTCAATTCAGACCTCTTAGATAGACATGATAGTTTTCCTTAATTTCTAAATTTACTGTTGGAACTAATTTCAGCCTTCCTCTCCCAGCTAGTCTCTTTACTTACTCTCTTTGCTCATTTAAGATTTGGCCTTCTGTGGTTGTTAATGTCACTTAAGTCCACTATTGCTTTAGAGAGACCTGCCTTGTCTGCAGCTCCTGCTAATTTTCCCTATTTACTTATACCTTACAAACTTGCCATCTCGTTGCATATCTCAACTAAAATGACTTTTGTCTTTCATACTGCTTTTTCATCAGTTCTGTCTCATTTACTTCTGTGTTGACTCTATATGAACGTGAATCCATTAAGCATATTTGGTGTTTTTATTATTTATTGTGGAGCCTCAGGAACAATCAGGAGTGGGATCTCTGGTACTGTACAGAGTAGCTGATACAATCTTTTGAAATCAATATGTTGCATCTGACCTTTTGATACTGTATTTGAAAGATTAAGAATTGAAGCTATGGGATAAATCTGCATTTTAGTATTGATGTTAACTTAAAAATATTGGATATTTGAATGCTAAATTTTCATCATAAAATAGATTATATAAGGAAACAAACATGAGTCTGAAGAAATAGCTTGTAAACAGCTTTGATAGGAATTTTAAAGATACATTTCTTTAGTGAATATAAAGGTGTTCGTGCTGTGCTCCGTAACTTTTGGTTTATTGTCCTTGCTAAGTATTTTCTTATTCATTCTTGTTTGTGAAAATGTTGTTTCCTGCATTTTTGAAGTAGTAATACAAATTTCTCTTAGCTCTCAAAAGCCATCCCCTTCGAGGGGAAAAAAAGGGAGATGGGGACCATGCTTGCATAAACGGAGATATAGAAGTCAGAAAAAGTTGTCGGTCCAGGAAAAACAGATTTGAAACTTTGAATCAGAGTTTATTGTTTGATCAGCTAGTAAACAGGTATGTGGGGGTACTTCAGTTGTATTCACAAAGCATCTTAATGATTTGTTTTTTAAAGTTAGAAAGCGCTGCCTTCCAGTGCCATCTGTGTGTTTGACTGTGGGAATGTTTTAGCGCTGAGGCAAGCTAGGCTGTGGTTTGAGCTACAGGCTGGGTCCTGTGCTGTAACTGCCTGTGTTATCCATCCTGTAAATGCAAAGTAACTCACCACACTCCCACCGGGAGTGTGCTTACACCTGGATAAACCCCTGTACGTTGGTGGTTATTTGCAGAGCAGCTGACACGCTGTAAATCCACACCCTAGTTTGTCTCTTAGTAACTGTTCATGTAGTGATACCCTCAATGCGATGTAAATTGGTGATCAGCAGCAACGCTTGGAAGCTTTCTAGATTTTACTTGTATGGTTTTGATCATAAAATATCAAAAGTTTGTAGCTTTCTTTTTTGTTGTTGTTTTTTACCATTTGTTAGTAATTCACATAGGGTGGGTGTCTCTTTTTTGCATTTACTGTGCAGACAAAGTAGGTCAGAGAGGGAGGCATGGTCTGGTCTGAGCACAGGAATGGGAGCCAGAAATATTTTTCGTGAAGTATTATTTCTATGTGACCCTGGGCAGGTGACTTAATATGTCTCAATTTTCCCACCTGTAAAATGGGTTTTAATAGTTACATCTTTGAGAGACTGCTTGCTCTAGTGGTTGGAAAATGATTTAAACATAAGAATTTAATTGCCAAGTATGATCTTTATTGTTAAATGTATTCTGTTGAATCATTTATTAATTTAAGTTTCTTTTTCAATTTTCTCAGTAACTACTTGGTATCAGTTTACAAATTTATATTGAGTTACATTTATTTTTCTAGTTGCAGTTGAATCTCCCTCTCCTCATCAACAATAGGAAAAAGTCTACCATGAAGATTGTAATTTGATAAGATCATGGTACTGAAGTCTATATATGAACTTATACTGATAACAGTGTGTCCCATAATCATTGGAGGTTTTTTAAGAACAGGTTAGACAAATGTCTGTCAGGAGTGATTAAGGTATTGTGTAGCTTGTTCTTGCCTGGCAGAGCCGGTGGACTTTTCAAGGTCCCCTCTAACCCTATTTTCTTTGAAAGCAAACTGTAGCATGATTTTACTTGGAGTGGTTAATATCAAACATCACAGATACTTTAGAAAAATTGGTTAAACTTGAGTGGGGCGCTCATAACGAAATCTCAACTTTACTGACTTCTGTCACCAGAACTTCCATTGACTTTTTTCTAGGTGGGAATTCACCCTTTAGATTTAATTTGAAATGATTTAAAAGAAAGGAAATGAAAGTTTCTGCCTTCTTACAATTATTATCAAATTATAGTAGAATTCCAGTGGAAATCTACCATAATCTCTATGGAGAGAGCAGTAACTTGGTGTTCAGGACAGGTGGCCAAATAATTGACTTGGCCTGGCTAATACTCTGTTTTTTTTCTTCCTTAGCAATGGAGCATCTTGGCCAAGGTTATTATTTATACACCACCATTGTTTTGACAGCTGTTTACAAATACTTTAGATAATGAAAATGCAGACTAATTAAATAGTAGACGAGAAATGGTAGAGCAGTGAGGTCAAATAATGAATGATGAAAATCTCTGTGTAACAGATTTAACATTTGAAAAAAATAAATCCTTTGTGTATTAACTGTCTTTCCAAGGCCAGCGTAAGGAGCTGTAAAGCTTATGGGGTGGAAGCATTAATTGCTTTCCCAATGTTATAATTATGTAGGTAAAAAGCTTTACTTTCTTACTCTGCAAACTTAGTCTTATCTGACAACTAATCTGACATCTAAGCAATTACAAATTTATATGCTACAACTTACACTGAACAAAAAAGGTTTTTTTTTTAAAATGCTGCAGCCCAATTTGAACCCCAGATTTCAACAGCATCAGCATTTCTTCTCTTGCATACTCCTTAGTTTATGTTCTGTAGGTTCATCTTTAAGTTTTCTTTATTATGATTGGTTCTGTAGTTGATTGATAGATTCAAGTAGCTGCTCTAAAATTTTCAGATTTTAATTCATTTGTATATTTAGTTGACTTTTAGACTCTAGCCATAAGAGATCACAGAATTAGGTATGTTAAATTGTTGGATGCTATGTGAGAAGTTCTGCACGTCTACTGTTTTAAGACTGATTTATTTTCCTTTTTTGTGTTAAATGTTACATATACTTTAGTACTGCTGAAGCTGTCCTACAGGAAATGGATAATATTAACATCAGGAGAAACAGGCGGTCTGGAGAAGTAGAACGGCTACGGATGTGGACAGATACAGAATTTGTAAGTGCAGAGTGACTCAGGGCTTGGATAAAAGTAATATCGGGGGGAGCGTGTTTGTTTCTGCGATCTCCAGACAGCTGTGTCAAAAGGCTTCAGATCCTCTTCAGTGGATAATATTAAAAAAACATAAATTCAGAACAAAATTCACAGATCACGTGAAACTAAATCAAGTTTTCTGTATTGATAAATTGACTGCTATGCTCTCATGGTGTTCTGTGATGGTTCTCGTTTGATTTGAAACAGACTCTGGTAGCCTGAAAACAGGACCGGGAACTGACTTTGTTCCCTAAAACAGCTTGATACTGATGTTAACTATGTATTAGATGGACTAGGTACTATTTGAGAGACTTATTTTATCACATATTAGGTTAAACTGCCTGTGTAGTATACGTGTGGAGGGAAAAAGACTTGTTGGAAGACATGTAGTCTATCTGTTGGAAAAAGTCTTGGGGGCTACAGTGGAGTATTACTTACTGAACTGTGGGCTAACACTGAGAGTGACGAGGGATGACAGTACTGATGACAGTGTCCATGAATTTTATTCCAGGAAAACATGGATATGTATTCTCGAGTGAAAAGAAGAAGGAAATCACTGAGGAGAAATAGCTATGGGATTCAGAACCACCATGAAGTGTCCACAGAAGGGGAAGAAGAAGGTACGGATTGTAAAGAATAGTAAGGGTTTTGTCTGAAATGCTTATTAAACAAAGCTCTCATCAACATAAGGTAGCAACATATTTCACTACAGAAAGTAGTTTGGGATCTGGATATGGAGTTACTAAATAGACCAATTAACAAGCCTATTGCAAATAAGTGCACATGAAAGGATTCTTCCTCTGGCGAAGGAAGAGAAGTTTTAGGGATCTCTACATTGTTTTTTCTAAACAAAAGCAAGTTTATTTGAAAGTAGCAGACCAAAGCCTGATTTCTTCATGTTTATATACTACATTCCTTTACTCCTGTTTTCTGTAACACGAGATAATTGGAGCTTTCCTTATCCCTATATCAATCTTGTGGTGGAAGCCAGATGTGATGCATGTAGTCTACAGCTATGTGTGTTCTGACTTGTTATTTCTCATATGCTAGGTGGCAGTTACCAGAAAGAATGTATAATAGTCAGTTTTGTGTCCTTCCTCTGGGGAAGGTACTAATTAAAGTCTCTGTTTTCTGTCCATCTACTGAATTTTAGAAGGCATACAACTGTATTTGAAAGTCTACCTTCTTTAAAAAATGTGGATGAAACTGGCCAGTGCGTTCAAAAAGTATTCAGAAAGAAGGGATTCTGGCTAACTTTGGTATGATCAACAGCAGGCTTGGCTTTCTTGAGAAGTCAGACTCAGACTTCAGGGATCCATGAAGGGTTCAGTGTAGCGTGTTTCGATTTTGAAACTGCTGTTAGAGGGATGGTCTGTCCCAGTTAATAAGAATGCAGCCTTAATTCTGAGATCCATGGATAGCAATTCTGACCCTGTTAATAAATGGACCTTGGTAGCATCTTTACACGTTGTGTTTATTTGCTTTGTGCAAAAATGATACTGTGAATCGTAAAGTTGTACTTATTTTCATACTGTGTCAAATGCTTGATTTTCTGAGGCCCCTATGGGAAAAGAGAAGAAAGGCATTATTCTTAAGTTGAAGGATAATTACTGAAGGAGAAAGATAGTTCAGAAGTGGTATTTGAAGTACTTTACGACTAAAACTAATTTGACTACATTTGTTTTTCTTTCTGTTGCTTTTCCAGAACCTTCTGTGGGAAACTAGAAGGAAGTTTGACAGTGTGCTGTAAATTTATCTTGGTCGTCAAATTTCCAGTGATTTGCCGATTAGAGTAAATTAATAAGAAGGCAGTGATTCTCAGTGTCCATTACAATTTATTTTTAGGATGAAGAATAGCTCTGGCATCAAGTAGAAGTGTTCTGAAAATATTTTTTCTCCCTTGACAGAGTCTCAGGAAGAAGATGGAGATATAGAAGTAGAAGAAGCCGAGGGAGAAGAAAATGATCGGCCATATAATCTGAGACAGAGAAAAACTGTTGAAAGATACCAGGCCCCTCCAATAGGTGAGGAACTAGACGGTCCTCGTGCAGTTCTGCTCTACTGACCTCCGCGAATACCATGGGTGTAGGAAGGGAGAAGCTGGATGACTGCTCCTGATCCCTGACAGAGTTCCTGTGCAGCACTCGGTGACTTCTGTCTCGCCTCTGTTTCTGTCGTGAATAGGACTATTGAGACACAAACTTTCAATTTGTCAGTGGTGGTGGCATTGCTAGTGCATGCTGCCTCATTGAACTTTGCAAGTATTGCCATGTGCTGGGCTCAGGATTGCAGGCGGACAGGATTTAGGTCAAGAAATACTTGACAGAAGCTGAATTCAGAAAGCAGTCTAAATTACATAGAAAAAATCGTTACTGTTATGCATGCTTCTCTTCTTGAGTGGTAAGCCTAATTCAGAACTGTAGGTAAATTGCATAGCAGCAATTTTGAAACTTTTTGCCTAGATGAGAAATTTAGAATAGACTATTTCAGTTGGAAGGGACCTACAATGATCATCCAGCCCAACTGTCTGACCGCTTCTGGGCTGACCAAAAGTTAAAGCATTTTATTAAGGGTGTTGTCCAAATGCCTCTTAAACACTGACAGCCTTGGGGCATCAACCACCTCTCTAGGAAGCCTGTTCCAGTGTTTGATCATCCCTTTGGTAAACAAATGTTTCCTTATGTCCAGTCTGAACCTCCCCTGATGCAGCTTTGAACCATTCCCATGTGTCCGATCACTGGATCTCAGGGAGAAGAGCTCAGCACCTCCCTCTCCACGTCCCCTACTCAGGAAGCTGTAGAGAGCAATGAGGTCCCCTCAGCCTCTTTTTTTTCCAAACTAGACAAACCCTGTGTCCTTAGCTATTCCTCACAGGACATACCATCAGGGATCCAGGGATCCAGCATAGTGTCAGTTAATTTTGAACCTGTTAATACTTGGTTTAAGTTAACATACTCTGTGCCTATTTGGTTTAGATTACAGTGATGTATGCACTGTCCTGTACCTTAAGGCAGCTTGGAAATTAAGACTGATAGAGAAAAGCCGTGGGTTATTTGTTAAGACAAATTTCAAGACATCCCATATTACCACCTGTGAAGAGGTTTCTGGATAGAGTTTCATGTCCTGCAAATAAACCAATAATGCTAATGCCCTGCATGAATTACTTTCTGTGCAATGATGGCCATAGTTGTGATGATTTGAGGAGGCTGAGGATGGAATTCCCATGACTGTATCAAGCCAAGTGTGGTGGTAGTGAAATAAAGCATAAGAGGTTTGAAATCCCTTCACCCTGCCAGTTCTTTTCTTAATTTGAGCATTCAGAGAAACCAGTGATAAATTGGTAAAGCAATAATAATGCAGCACTTTTGCGCTGTGTTTAAATTACTTTATTATTCCTTTGTAATTGATGTTACAAACCTGTACCTTCTCTTACTCAGTGCCAGCTCATCAAAAAAAGAGGGAGAATACACTGTTTGACATTCACAGATCTCCTGCAAGAAGAAGCCATATCAGGTAAATGTCAGTCCTTTGGTACACAGTTGTTTGCTTTCCCTCAGTACATTTCTGTTAGCTTTTTCATTTGCAAAATGTTCTGGAGTGAGTTGTAACAGTTGGTTCACACGTTGTGCATGGGTCGTGAATTGTATCTTAGGTTCAGATCCTGATCAGCATACTAAGATGAATTTCAGACCTCTTCATAATACCAGTAGAAGCTTTGTGCTAAACAGACTGGAAACAGGCATGCTGCAAGTACTGCAGAGAGCTGCTGTTGCGCACCGTGGCTTTTTCTATAAGGGTGTATGTTTAGTGTTTTAATCCAATGCAGCACTTTCACAAATATCCCCTTTCTATTCAACAAAAATAAACAAACCAGGGTAATGTTTTTTTTGGTGGTTTTTTTTTTTCAGTTCAAATTTCATCCAAGTAATATTAACAATTTAATAAAATATTTACCAAGCATCGTTTTTGACTCTCTTGTGTCAAATAAGTCTGGAGTGCACCAGGCTGTCTGGAAATCTGTCAATAGGCTTTATTTAGCAAAACAAATGAGATGAGAGCTTAATATATTTTAAAAACAAATAAACTTTCTCAAAACTTCTAAAAGATAAATCTGTCCATGAACAGAATCTAAATAAAGTCTCAGCTGAAACTCTTGTGTTACTGCTCAATTTAAGGGCATAATGAAAATACGAAAAGTAAATAAAATAATAGCAGCTTCTTACAATTCTACAAGTTCATTTGTAATATAACTAAAACCATGTAATTTTGAAAAACTTTTTTGTGGGTCTTAAAGTGCATATGACATTTTGTTGGGTAATCTCAGGGTTTGCTAGTAAGATATAACGAGTGTGAAAGCATCCCTTCAGTTCTAACATGCTTGTTGCTCTACTGTCAGTTTTTCCTTTCTTGACAGGACACTGTCATAAAAATTCTTCCTAATTGCGTGATATTCTCTTTGATATGCTTTTAAATGTATCTAATTTTTGGTTATCAAGCAGTGGAAGTGATTGACCACGTTATCCTTAGCAAAAAACAGCTGATCAGTGCAGTATCATGTTCATACAAATGATACAGCTCAATATATTCACTAAAAATACAAGAGTTTTTACTACTTCTTCATGCAAAAAAGAGCCAGCTTTTTTTCAAACTGAACACCTTTTTGTACAGAAGATGTAAGGTACTTTCTAAATATTTCTGAAATACTTAGTTTTCTGAAATACTGTCATACTAAAATAAGAAGTGGTTTATGCAGACTTTGAGTAGTATTTATACTTAATTCAGAGCAGAAGTTAAATTGCTGTACGAGTGTTTTGTGAAACTGTTCTGCTGTTCCGAGTTAATGACCTCATAAAAAGAGACCATATGCTTTAGGGAGCATGGAAGTTTTTCAAAGAATGTTTAAAGGGAAGCATGAATTTGACTAAGGAGATCTTGATTATTCTGTTATGTTGGAGGTGGCTAAAGAGGTTGGAAGCTTTCCTAATGCCAGTTGCTGTCTGATGAACTTCAGCAGCTTATTGATTGCATACTCAATCATACTTGCTGAGGTAACATGGACAGGACCACGTATCTTAACGGGGATCTACTGTTCTAGTAATGTTAATGTTGAAATCAGATATTCCTGTGACAGTAAAATGTGCTGTTCCCCTCTTAGATTATTTTGATGCCTAATTAATAAAACTAAAATTTGCATGCATCTTAACCCTGAACAGTACTGTACCTGCTGCTTCAATTTTGTTTTTATAAAAGAATCAAAACATGCTGTTCTACTGCAAAATGGACTGAGTTTTGTGTTTATTTTGCTACTTCAATAGGAGAAAGAAGCATGCGATTCACAGCAGTGATACAACCTCTTCAGATGAAGAACGTTTTGAAAGAAGAAAATCTAAAAGCATGGCCAGAGCAAGAAACAGGTATGAAAACATCCTTGGTCTTTAGGAAGCTTTCATTTTTTATTATTCAGTAGAAAAAAGCAGAACTATTCTATAATGTATTGTCAGTTCTGCAGATGTTTTTTGATACCGCCTGTGCTTACCTGCAGGCACAGTGTAAGAAGATTGGTGGTTATATATTAACATAGATTTTGAATCTTACGAGTAGATAATTAACAATAGTCATAAAAAGATGGAAAGATAAGAATATCTGATTCGGTTGAGTTATAAGACAAACAACTTCCATCGGTTAAAATGGATTTTTATTCTTGGTTTTACTTGATCCCAGTTAGTTCATTTGTACCCCTAATACTAGCTCTTATTCTTCCCTCTCCCTGTTGTGTGATGTATATGTGCATTCTACACACTCTGTTGTTTTTTTTACCTTACATTTATTCGCCAGTTACCTGAAAGTGGAAGATCTCTAAGGAGTATTCTGTAAGTTTACCTACTGCCACAGAAACATTTGGAAAACTGAATAGAAAAAAAAAAGTGTTTTTTCATCTTACTTTTTCCCTCTCTTCCTGTCTGCAACACCATTTATTTTTCCAGCCTGAAGAATTCCAAAGATGTGCAACTACCAAAATGTAGTTCCAAGTGTAACCTGTATCTCTTTTCCTCCCTTTAACTGTGTATTTGACTTGACATAGTATCTGTGTAAGGGCTTAAAGCTTCTTTGTATACACTAAGAAGCTTGAACAGGTGGATGTGAGTAGCAGCTAATCTGCAAGAAATATTTTTATTTCCTTTCTTTGGGCCCTAGTGAGCTCTTTTTTCTTTTTTTTTTTTAAATTATTTAGTTTGTACTGTTAATCCTTCTCTTACCATACTGAACTTACGCAGTTCGTCACTGCCAGTGGAGAGTGTCCTGTTCTTTTGGTCAATGTTGTTTCTTTTGTATTTAATCAAAATAGTCAGTGCAGCCTAGTTCTCCAGATCGAAGTATCTGTATGGAAGCATAAAATTATCTCTATGTTTAAGGAACTTCCAGATAGACAAGGATAATTCTGAAATAAAAATTTGTTTTGATTACCTTATCAGTCCAGGAAGGTTGTCTCTTTAGGCTTTTAATCTCTTGGTTCTTCCCATTCCAGCAAAATCATCAAAACAGAACAATAATTATTAGTGGCTTTGTTTTATTTTTGTTGAACAGGTGCCTGCCTTTAAACTTCAGAGCAGAAGACTTAGCTAGTGGAATCCTGCGAGAACGTGTCAAAGTTGGGGCAAGTTTGGCTGATGTTGACCCTATGATTGTTGATAAATCGGTAGGTTTTGTTAAAACGTTTTATTCTTCTTCTCCCAATTACGCGTAACCAGAATTCACAACAGCCTCTCATTAGAATTGAAGTAAATCCATAATAAGCTCACTGATGTCTTTTGACTATTTTTTTTCCAAATCTGTTGTCTCTTTATTCCTTTGGCCTACGCTTTTGTCCTGTAGCTAATTAACAGGCTGCATACATATTGTAAGTAAACCAAGGTATCACTTGCTCCACTGTATTTCTTTGTTTACAGTCAGTTTTTGATTACTTGTAGTAGTAGAAACTGGGACATGCTGAGCAGTGCAGAAATCACAAGCACTGACCACTTGGGCTGGTTAACTCAGCGCGAGCCACGTGCTTATTCAGAAACAAAGATGCACAGTAGCTCATGGTGTGTGTTGTGCAGAAGCTGCTGAAATATTCCTAGAGCTGAACACTTTCACAATGCAGGGAACTCCTGTTAATAAATGCAATGTTATTTGTAACTTGTTTTCAAAGATGTTATAAAATAAACAAAGGTATTTTTGTGGAAAGCTATTACAATAAATGCTTTATTTTGCCTTTTTTTTTTTCCCCTAAGGTGCGTTTTGATAGTATAGGGGGATTGAGCCATCATATCCTTGCGCTTAAGGAAATGGTAGTGTTTCCTCTTCTCTATCCAGAAATATTTGAAAAATTCAAAATTCAGCCACCAAGGTAGGTGTATTAACTCTTACTGATGTATTTCATAAGAGCAGATTTAGATTAGACATTAGGAATAAGTTCTTTCCAATGAGGGTGGTGGAGCACTGGAACCAGGTTGCCAAGGGAAGTGGTTGAGCCCTCTTCCTTGGAGACATTCAGGGTGAGGCTCGACGAGGCCCTGGGCAGCCTGGTCTAGTTGGGGGTGTCCCTGCTGACTGCGGGGGAGTCAGACTAGATGACCTTTGAAGGTCCCTTCTGGCCTGGACCATTCTATGATTCTGTGATTAAGCTCTTGAGAATGATTCTTCCCCTTGAGTGTTTACAGTTCAAATAGACTTACATGTTTGCTACCCCACTTGTCTATTAGAATGTAGTAAGTGGGATGAAGAGTTACAAAAATCTAGTTTATTTTTCTTGTGGTAGGAAGGTAAACTTTGTGATTTGGTCAAAGAAAGAATTCTCAAGTGTTCTATTTAGTAGTACCTTGTCCTTTTTTCCCCATTATGTTATTAAGTATTTTACTAAATCAAACTAAGTGCTGATGTTTCTTTTATAGAAGTAATCTCAATGATTTTATGTTATGATTTTAATATTTAATATTAGGCTTTTTGGTGTGTGATTTATATGGGTACACGTAATCTAAGTAAATTGAAAATTTGGGGATATTTCTGTCATTTAAAGAAAGTATATCTCTTCAAAGAAGTAGCAAACACTGATTCAAGTATTATCTAAGATTTAATATTTGAGGGGATATTTAACTAGTGTAAAACTATCCTTTAGAAGCTTAATATGCCTTTGATTAATGTTCTCTAGAAAGCAAAGATTTACTGATTTGAAAGCATAAAACAAACTTAGATTTTATGAAGTCATGTTGAGTACACTAAATAATAATACTAGAACTTAAAGTCTTTCTTCTCCAGGCTCCCTGTCTTCATTATAAAATTTGACTTGGAGTTTTTCAGGAGACGTAAAATAAGTTTGTGACTGTGTTGATCCATTTATCTTCAGGGGCTGTTTATTCTATGGTCCTCCTGGAACAGGTAAAACCTTGGTAGCTAGAGCTCTAGCTAATGAATGCAGTCAAGGAGACAAAAAGGTGGCTTTCTTTATGAGGAAAGGAGCGGACTGTCTCAGTAAGTGGGTTGGTGAATCTGAACGTCAGCTTCGACTCCTTTTTGATCAGGTTAGAAAAAAAATTCTATATTTTTTCCTATAATTTCTCTGTATGCTGTTTTGTTTTCAACAGCCAAAGTTATTTGCACTTGAAACTAAATAACTGTAAATTTTCTTAGATTGGACAGGATTTGTCCAAGTTATATACCTATATGGAAAAATAGAGTAATGCTGACAACATTCTTCTTGCTCTTTAAACTGAGAGGAAGAAGTCACTTGGCTTGTCCGTTAATGAAGCAGACAAAGGAGTTTTGGTAAAAATTGAAAAAAAATAGTAAATCAGTGACTTTGAGTTTGCCTGGTATGTTCAAGATAAATGCTACATAGAGCAGGATGCAGGATTGCATCAGCTGTGTATATTTTGGTGTCCTTATTTGACTTGGAAGATGATGGACAGGAGAGAGTCACATAAAGCAGTGAAATGCAGTTACTGAAACAGAAGCTGTTTTCAGACACATGTCTAAACAAACAGATTATGGGAAGATAAGATACTGTTTTATGTGACTAAGTATAAATTATCTCAGTTTGTCTTTAATCTCTCCAGCACACGGTAAAACTGATACACTGGTGCCATCTTGCTTATTCAAAGGAGAATGCAGTCTTTTTTTGCTTTGTCTGAAACAGGACTGTGATTGAAAATGCAGTTTTCTTTTCAGACTGTACATTTTTTAACAAAGTTGTCTTAGTATATGTGCTAGTTTAGCATGTTAGTGCTTTGTAATAAAACCAACTGTTTTCTGTGTTGATGAATATTAATTCGGTAATTATGAATTAACAGTGAATTCCATTTTCTGTTTTGCATACCAGGCATACTTGATGAGACCCTCTATAATCTTTTTCGATGAAATAGATGGCTTGGCTCCAGTTCGTTCTAGTAGGCAAGATCAGATTCACAGGTAATATTTCTCATATGCTACCATTATCTTGGTATATGCTACATTATCTTGGTAAGCTCTTAAGTGTAATTTTACTCAGTTCTCAAGAAAGGTTTCTACTTTTGCTTAAGCCCACTTGCATTAGAAAGGACAGATTGTTGAGTTTTTTTGGTGTCAAGTAATTTTTTCAGTTCTTCAGAGAGACTGTAATTTACTGGGAATCGAATTGTGGTGGAGATCACTCTTCAGCCACATTATTAACTTCAAGATTTCCACAGCCTTTCTTTTGGTTGCTGGTTTCATATTGTAAACACTCGGTCTGTTACCAGCCTAATAGAATAACCAGTTGAAAAAAAAAATTTCTAAAATGATGAATTGAATGTTCTCTGAATGAACAGGAAACTCTTATCCTTTTCATTCTGGGTAGAGTGATGTGCAAACTTACCTTGAGTTGCTGTTCTGTCATTTTTTTAAAATGTGTCTTTACAACAGTTTACTGCTGGGTGAAATTGTTCCTGGCTGCCTTTAGTCTCAGTTTTGCTGTACTTTTTGTGGCAGTGCACTTGTATCTTCTGTTTTATATGGGGGGACACCTGTGTGTATCTCTCCCTCCACTCAACTGAGGGGGAGAGAGGGGAAATTTTGGGGCCAACAAACTGGGAGGTTTTGGGAACATGTATGTGGCTTTCTCTTGGTGCACCTTTCTTCTGCCTGGTGCTATGGCTGCTCTAAACAGGACGATGCACACGCTGGTAATGGAAGAGAACTTTTCAGAGCTGCAGTGAATGGCTTCCTGAGCTCACATTGCCCAAAACTTTAAAGGAGGAAGTTTGAATTTGATGTAATCCTTACTGGAGTCATAATATTAAGTCCAGTACAGATTATATCAGAAGGGTCCTTCCTGCTTTGAGACTTGGAAGTTATGCCTTGTGTTTTTTTTAACTTAGGTTTTTTTCTTTGAAATGATGAATGTTGCAGTTGAAAAATAAACATTCTTGCAGTGTTCTCTATGCATTCTTTTTATGAAAACTCTCCTTTAGCTCTATAGTGTCTACTCTTCTTGCCCTCATGGATGGACTGGATAATAGAGGTGAAATAGTTGTAATTGGTGCTACAAACAGACTGGATTCTATCGATCCTGCACTCAGGAGACCTGGTCGCTTTGACAGGGAATTTCTTTTCAACTTGCCTGATCAAAAGGTAAAACTTACAAAGAAGACATTAATAAATTTTTCTAGTATATCAAACATATGAATGCCTGACAAACAAGCTTATGAAATAACAATATGCATTTTTAATTGTAAGAATGTTTTAATTTTAGGAAGATGTTTTTAGTGAAAACAAATCAATAGTATACATAAAGTTGTATTGAACTTCAAATGTTTCAGAATGTAAACAGAGAGGTAAATTGTTTGCATTAAACTGAATTGCTTATCTAAAGACTCAGATTTTTGTATAGATTTGTATAATGAGCCATAACTATTGGGGTTTTGGAACTTGTGGGAAGAGAAAATAGCTTTTTTATCATGTAGATTGCTAAGCACCTAAAAATTGTACGTGCAAAGTCAGATGTTATTATAATGGCAATAGGAACATTTCAGTTCCTTGTTCTAGACTTCTCTAAACTCAGCCATAATATTTAATGAATTTGTACTTAAATTTACTTTGCATATCGATATATGTATTCTATGGAATTTTAAAATGAAATATTTTTGGAATTCATGTGGGTGTACTGTGCTACTCAGCAATAAATAAATTGCTGAGACATTAAACAGTAGAAGCTGTTAATCATAGGTGCAGCAATTAAAAATTAAATTATAAAATTATGATAATTTCTACTAGAACATTAGTTTTGATCGGTTCATGTATAATAATGTTGTTGATTAAACAGCAATTAGAATGTGTAACTGGCATACTGAAAAAATTACTGCTTCTATATGAAATTAAAAAAAGGAAAACCTTTGCTCTTGAGAGACTTTTGAGTGTATTCTCCTTTAATGTATCTCTGTTGACATATCAAGAACAGGTAAAATTTTTTACTCATGTGAATAAATAGTATTTCTGTCTAAAATATTATGACATGGATTTTGCTTGCTAATTTTGATCTTTTTTTTTTTCTTTTTTTCTTCTTCTTTTTTTGAATCAGGCACGAAAGCACATTTTACAAATTCATACCAGGGATTGGAACCCCAAATTGTCAGATCCTTTCTTAGGAGAACTAGCTGAAAAATGTGTTGGTGAGTGTTTTGATGTTAGTATTTTAACTATAGATGCTTTCTCTTTTGTGTGAAACTCTGAAAGTATGTTAAATGTCTCAGCAGGATGTTTTATTATTTTTACCTTTCTAAACTTCTGTACTTTAAACAAAATTATTTCTTTTTGTAATAACAAAATATGCTTCTGTCTTACTAAAACATGAAATGAATAGCTAGTAGTCATTTGAAAATACAATCACGTTTCCTTTCTGTAACATCACTGTCCTTATATAGGATGCATACCCTCAAAGAGAAGCAAAATGAAACAGGAATTAGAGTCTTTAGGTAGACTTCCCATTAAATTAGTATATTACAGAAGAGATAGGAAGACTTGGGGTTTTTCTGCTTATGGAAGGAAAAAAAGATCAGTTCTTGGTTTTGTTTTTTTCTGGGGGTTTTGTTTTGGTTGTTTTTTGTTTTTTGTTTTTTTTCCCATTTTTACTGACTGGCATGCTCTCCTCTGACAGAAATCCAACAAACTAACCAGCCTTTCTAGAGATGAATTTTTTCTGACATTGTCAGCACAGAACAACCCCAAAGTGTAGATCTAGGCAGGGGGCAAAAAAAAAAAGCACCACACCATGAATACAGTAGATATACCTTTGGAGCACCCAAAGACCTGCTGTACTGAATGGAGGATGGTTGTTCAAGATAAACCTGCTGCTTAAAAGCTAATCAGAAATAAACCCAAATATGTTATAGTGAATTTAACAGAGGAAATGACCCTAAAACACACACCACAAACTCTTCTCGACAATTTGTCATGCAAAGATGCATCCTCTGTCAGTCATCTGCTTGGAGAAGCACTGAAGTTCTCAGAAAAAGGACATTCTCAAATATCTGTCCATTGGAATCCATCATCAGAGAAATAAGAACTTTAAATTGAACATCAGTCCATTCAGTCAGCTACAGTACATCCGAATTATCCTCTTCATCCACAGGGACATCTATCATCGAAGCAGCATCCCTTCGCTTTTGATGCACAAAGACCTCAACATCTTCTGGTGAGGAGAAAACATAACTATCCAGCAAATTCCAGTTTAAGCTTTGCCGGGTGTAAGACAGCATGTGCCAAACCCATTTCATGTAAATTCTGCTTGAGTTGTGCAAAGACGTGGTGCTGCTGAGTGGGAGAGAGGGGAATAGATGGGATAAACCCCAGTTGTTGAAAATTCACCGTGTTTTTTGTGTTGAGAACACAATTATGCATTTTTAAAATTTCCTAGCGTAGGGAAAGCCATTTGTAGGTTTGACTGGAAGATGTTCTTTGTGCTCAGTAAAGCCTGTCAGTTCTGTGGAAAAATCAGCTAACAAAAAGAAACACCCTTTTCTGTTTCCTTTGGCTTTCCTACTGTCCAGTTACTGTGCACTTGATTGTCTCCATTCTGTATCTTGACATTTCCATACATCCAAGATTAAAGCCTTTTTTGACTATTACAAGACTTTTTAAAGCAGCTGGAGTAAGACACGTTTATCTTCTTCGTCTTGAGATGGCCTCCTTGTTTCTAGAAGTGAAATCTGCAGCAACTAATTATTTAAAGAGCCCCTCCAGATTCTTTGTGACCATTGCAGAGGGGACTGCTTGGTGCTCTTGTCACATCGATACGGTATACGCTGCTCTGCTCTTTCCTCTTGTGGGCAGGGTTTGTTTAAAAACAAACATACAAACAAAACCCCCCAAAAACCCACCCCCTGTTCCCCAAATAAAAGCTGCCTGGGCTCCACAGGCTTTTTGCACGGCGTGGTTTATACCTCTCTCCAGTTCAACAAACTTGGCAACACTTAGCTACGAGTGCATGGATCCCAATGAAGAAAATTGCTGAAATTCTACCAAAGTAAATGACTGGGGAAGCAGGTGTAGGTGCAACTCAGAATTTTTTTTTATTTTTTTTTTTTTAAGATCCAGGGGTGTCATTATAAAGAAATTAGAAGGAAAAAGCCCCAGGACTTGCAAAAAATAGGTTATTTCCTGAGGGTTGATTTTTTTTTTTATTTTTTTTTTTTTTTTGTCCCAGATGTAAGGGATTTTCATAGCTTTTAGGAGATTTTGTGTATGTGAGAATTAAAGAACCCGCATCGCTGAATGTGGCCGCGCAACTGCGGCGTGTGCGAGGCAAAGGGCAGCAGCTTGGGGAGAGCGTGGAGCTGCCCAGAAGACCACACACTGATGTCTTATTAGTACCTTCCATAAACTCGAGTAATTATTATGTTTTTTCCTCCATAGGACTGTGTGCTGGAGATGAGCCCTAGCTATCCTGAACCTTATAAGTCTTTCCTAATCTCTTGTTCTGACTTCATTGTTCTGAACGATATCTTTCTGTAGATAGAGAGACTGTTACCCATGAACTCAGTCGTGTAGGAAACAAAACATAACAGCAACCGAAAAAGTGTGAATTCCTCCATCTGTCATCTTGTGGTTGACATTTTTACAATGTAATGAGGGTTATTTAAATAATGTTAAATAGAATTATAGAGAAAACATTATTCTCAAGATGTTTATTTACAATATTCTGTGCTTACTGTGGCAGGAGCATTTTGTGACAAAATGATGTCTTGTTAGATTTATTTTTTTTTCCCCCCATCATAATGTAATGATGAAGGGGGAAGTTTTGGCATTTAGTGTTCATATTTGTCACATTTATTTTTTTTAAAAAAGAACTGTAATAGTTATTTTTCATCTCTGTCATCATGCTGAGTTGTTTGCTAACTTGCTTTCCTTGCAGTCCATTTTAGGAATTGTCAGGAGTGGTCAAGGTTGTTCACCTGAATGTTTGACCTCGCTCAGTAGCTGTTTGTTGTAAATTTTTGGGGAATTTTAGGCAGAAGAAATTTTAGAGAGGGCATAATTTCTGCACAGTAGAAGTGGAAGACTTAACAATTTCGATAATCAACATGCATTCTTTGAAAACCTACGTGGGAATCTGCTTGTTTGCCGTCTTGCTCTTTAGAAGTTGAACTTCACAAAGGTTTAGGAGAGTACAGTGGTGATAGGTAGAACAAAATGGGCTGCTTGACAAGAATTCCTGTTTTGTGCTAAGTTGAGGTGTTGCAGTACATTTTACCTGCCAAATTGAACATCCTCTGTGAGATGCTTCAAAAATGGAAGCAAATGCACGGAACCTTGCTTTTATATTATGGTGTCAATTTGGGCAAAAATAAATTCAGGTTATTTACTGTTGGCATGATACATTTTATTTTGCTTTGACAGTACTTTACTCTTATTTTTCTTCCCCTTAATCAGCGTGCATTTACTTCTTAGAAATAAAAAGCTCTTTAATGTTTCGCAAGATACAGGATTTTTGCAGTTTTCCTGTCACTGATATGGATGTACAGTATGCACAAGAGAGTCCCTCAAAAAGAGACACCAATTATTACTCTTCAAATGTAATTGCTCCTGAGAAATGAAAAGTAGAAATGGAAACTAATTGTGTATCTGATCACCTGAGAATTTAATTTTAAAAATAGGCTACAGGCTATTATTTCCTAATTTTGCAAATCTTTGGAGATGTACAAGCGGTGATTAAAATGACTGTTAGAAAGTGATATTACAGCATTTATTAATAGAAAAATTGGAAAGGATATAGCTACTGAGCTGCTGAATCTTTTTTTTCATGAAGATGCTAAACTAGTTTTGAAGGTGACAGGCATTCAGGGTGCTATATATCTCTAGCACATCTTTGATTTAAGCTTTGTTTTAGTGCCCTCTCCCAATTGTTTAGTCCAGTAAGCTTGTAAGATGAGGAGTGGACCAATTTAAATGGGAATGTGATACCTGATATTGAAAGAACAAAGCAGAATTTAGAGGAAAAAGCTTGGTTTTGATTTCTCTGATGTACCTGTAGCTACTGTCTCATGGGTTCACATGGTTGATGGAGCATGCCTGCATGGGTTTGATTTCATGATGAGGGTTAGTTAAAAAAAATTTAAAATAGCCTTTGTGCTGAAAACAATTAGTTGCTTGTCAACTAATATAGTGCATGTATTTGAACATATTTCAAATGTCACGTGTATTTGTTTCAAGGTAACTTGTGAATGTGAATTGCTACATACCTTTTAGGTAACAGTCACAGGGTGTGCTCATCAAGTTCACATCATGATTTCTTTATAAATGGAAATCTCAGTTTAAAAGTTACAGAAGGAGTCTGATATTTATGGTGATCTTCCCTCTGGATTTTCTTTTGCTTTTAAAAAATTATTTTCAAGTAGGTATGAGAAACTTGGGTGGAATTTGAAGTCTTGGCCAATTTAAATCATCTTTATAGCTTAAAAGTTTGTATCTTTTATTATTATCCCTCAAACTTATATATCTGAAAGATGGAGATAGAAATGAAATCTCCCGTGTTAATTGCTTCCTTTATTTTTCAGCACTGTTTATGGAATCAGCTTTGTTGCTTGTTGCTGTATGGATATTGTAAAAATATGTAGGGCAGCAGCACTGAAAGAACATCAGAGGATGAAGAGAGAAAGAAGGCAGGCTTCAGTCTTGGGACTTGGTGCTGCCAAAAGATCAATACAAAAATAGCATAGAAAATGTGCAAATGGTGCAAGACCTGATGAGGAGGAGGAAGTCTGGTTAAAAAAAACGTTGATCAAGAATAATTTCACTAAAGAAATGATTAATTAGCTTCTATAAACACTTTCTTGCAAGACCATGTGGCGATACCTCAGCACAACACGTTTTCCTGTAGTGACTATAATTCTCTAAAAGATTTTTCCTACTGGAATAATGTTTTACTTTTTTTGAAAGATGGAGCTGTGGTGCTACAAAATACGATGGCATATTAATGTCTCTTGCTGAGAGATATGGAAAACTTTGAAATCTAATTTCTAGCTCTGGGGAAAAACCCCAAAGCATTAGTACTGCAAAGAGACTTAGAGGTATTCAGTCTCTCACTATTTCATAATTATCAGATCTGTGTGTTTCAGTAATGATGATTAAGCAATTATGGGTAGCTACCTGTAGATATTTAGAAGCCAGGCTGAATTAAAATACTAATGCTTTTTAATAGTTGTTCTACTGTTTCGGTTATATTAGCAAAATTATGGAAGTCTAAAAACTCTGAAACATTTTTCTTGATAGTAAAAGCTCACTTTTTACTGAGAGTCCATATCTCTTCCATATTCTACTCATGAAACATTTTTCTTTATGCTGTTCATTTTCTCAATCTGTAAAACTTTAAAGTCGTTGATGTTCATCCAGTATAATAAATTACTTTGCTATTAAAAAATATATTCACGTAGAGATACTAAAGTAAAAAAGGAGGAGAGGGGGTAGCCTGTTAAAATTACATACATACTTTAGACAATATTAAGGAAAAAGAATGAGTGATGACAGAATTATAACCCTGGGCTGAAAATACGCTATATATCACACTATATAGTGAAAATGTAGCTCATTCTAACCTCGGTGCGGAATTGATTTCTTACTATATTCAGTATACCTGTACATAATTCCTTGGTACACAACACTGTCACTGGATTATGACCTGAAACGTTGTGGCAGATGCTTTCTGGCCTTTGACAATTAAGAATTACTGATCGTTTTCAGCATGTTTGAAATACATGTAGCACAGCAATGCTATTTCATGGAAGATATTTTTGTTTTTGTGTGCACTAGGGTACTGTGGAGCTGACATAAAAGCACTTTGCACTGAGGCTGCCTTGATTGCCCTGAGACGACGCTATCCCCAGATTTATGTGAGCAGTCAGAAACTACAGCTTGACGTTTCTTCGGTAGTTCTCAGCGCGCAGGATTTTTATCACGCGATGCAGAATATTGTGCCTGCTTCCCAACGTGCCGTGACATCTTCAGGACATGCGTTATCTCCTGTGATCAGACCACTGTTGGAACGTACCTTCACTAAACTTCTTGAGGTTTTACACAAAGTGTTTCCTCATGCTGAATTTAGCCAGGGTGACAAAAGTGAAGGTATGTGGGTTGAAGGTTTGGTTTGGTTTTTTTGTTGTTTTTTTTTTTTTTTTTTTGCGAATGCTGTTTTTGATTTAGAAGTATTTCAAATGCTAGCCTTAAACCTGATGCTTATTCAGTTCGGTGTTATGTTAGAACATAAATACAGTTTGTTCGGATGTTTATAATTATTTTTATTGATTGTAAGTTGCCGTGGAATTTAATGAACTGACCTATGTAGACCAAGAACCCATAGGTGTGAGTGCCATCTGAAAAAAAAAAAAAGAGACCCCCAAGTAATTTACGGTTTAAATACAAGAAATAATGGGGCATAATCATATGGTGGAAGAAGAGAAAAGAGTGAATACTCTTGCTCAGCCTGTTAGGGTCTAAAATTGGTGTTCCTGTCCTGAGTGTGGTTTGCCTGTCCCCAGTCCTTCGCTTGCTGATGGTGCAGTGGCAGGCGGCGAAGGAGTGCTATGGGGAGCTCACAAGCTCAGCAGGTGAGACTGGTTCAGCTGAGACACCTCACCCTGTGTAATGGTCTTTACTGGTCAACGAGAAAGTCCCAAGGCTTCTCTCCCCTTGAACTGGCCTGGTGTGCTCCTGGTCCTCTGAGTGGATTCTGCTGGTTTAGCAAGTGGAGAACTATTTGCTGATTTGTCAAGTTATTTTTTTGCCAAATTAGTGAGTAAAACCAACTCGCTAAGGGGTCAGATGTACGCCAGAACCCTGCTGCAGTGGGAGTGATGGGAGTGCATTGAGGAAGCAGGGAATAAGGAGGAATGTGTCTGTTTTGACTGGCAGGGAGTCAATAGGTTCTGGGTTTATTTTTTTTTACCCAGCTGTTCTCTGAGACACATTTTAATAGTTACTGCTTGGAAGTTTAAATAACGAACAAGTTATCTTGGGTTTGATACATGCTTATTCTGGCATACTCTTTTCTTCTGTTTTTATCTGGGATCCCCCCCATCCTGTGTAAACTGTGCTTGTGGCTGCGTGTGTGATTAACTTGAAAATAGCCCAGTCTTAAAGCAAATCTGTGACAGCAATGACTTTCTTTTCATTCCTATTCCATAGCAAGCTTTCAGAGAAATGCAGCCCAGGCAGTTTAAGCCAGTCCTTGTGCTGGCTGCTGCAGTTCCCCCAGCCCAGCTGTGCGGTTTTGCTCCATCCCTTGCACTTACTTTAGTACGTCAGGTCCTTTCTTAAAACGTTTTAGCCAGAAAACTCATCCAAAAATGATGTGCTTTTGTCGCGTTAGTTTTCTTCTGACTGTGGGGTGGCTGGAGGTTTTAACAAGTGTCAGAGTTGGCATGAGATGGGGCCCAGCAGCATGTGGTGGTGGATAGGGGGAAGTGAGCTGGTTTGCAGCTGCAGTTAGATCATATTAGGCTTCTTTGGTCATATTAGGCTCTGTAGCCAAAGTTGTTTAAGACTCCTACACTGTTACTCTGTTGGTAATCCCCAATTTGAGGAATGTTATTATTGAGAATTGAGTTAGGTGTCTCTGTTGTAAAGGTCCAGTTCAGAATATTTTCTTTGGTTACATTCGTTACATTCCTATTTATTACTGCTTATTATTGCTAACAAAGTCAGTTTGGAAGCATTCATTGAGTTAAATAGTAGTTCTATTATATAGTTCTGCTGCTATGGCTACTTTTAAGTGTTTGTAGATAATCAATTTTGAAGATGTAAGAAGAAAGATTTCTTTTGAAGTTTCCTCTCTACCTTAGTTTTTCTTCTTACCCCTTAAACCTAAGAAAATATTGAGTGATGAGCTTAATCTGTGTTAAAAACAGCAAAATCCACTTTCATGTAGGGTGATTTTTGAGTGTAAATGTAGATTACACACTAGTGCTTCAGTTTTTCTGAAGGTATATTTTTTTTCAGGTATATGGCAGATGTTTACTGGTGTGCTTACAATCTGCAAATCTAGTTTTTTACCCGTCTGCAGTTCACTCGTGATTTCTCTTCCTCATAATTCTGTGAATCAGATGCTCAAGCAAAGGATGTCACAGAGGCTTGATGCATGGGATTAGAAGATGGGCTGCCTTTTTAATGATTATATGTTATATGAAGCAAACGCTGTGACCAGTGCATGGGCATGGGACTTACTGATGGTCTACGTTTGGTACAGTGGAAATTGCCTGTGTAGGTACTGCAGCGAGCAGTTAGAGAGGCCAGTCTGTATCTGGTTGATTTGAAGGCCTCTGTCCTTGCCCAGAGTTAAATGTCCAACAGCTTCTGTCCTGCTTTTTCTTTCTGTGGACGAGCTTTTGGACACTGGTTGGGGTCTGCAACCTTTATAATCTTTGTCCCTTGAGGAGTGATTGTCAGGTGTGTGACTGCATCATATCTTGCCAAGGGATGTGACACGTCCTTGTCCCATCATACCAGCAGAATATTACTCTCACCCTGCCTACTCTGAATCCAGTTTCTTATACCACACAGCCAACCAACCAAGGGAACCTTTGTTGTCTCTTACCAATTTTTCCTGGGCACGTATGTCTAGATGCCTGGCCCTTGGATGGCACCTCTCTCCAACACTTAATGTGGCCTTGAAGTTGATTGCTTTGTCCTGTGGTGGTGGTTTGATCAGTGCAGCGGGACCTGTGCCATGGCTTCATGCAAATCAGGCAAATCATAGAATCTTTGAATTGTTTGGGTTGGAAGGGACCTGAAAGATCGTACAGTGACTTGTTTATTTGAGAAGTAATCCTTAGATCTCACACTTTCATTTCACGACGGTCCATTTTCCTCAGTGGCTGTGGCCAACTTGAGTTACTGTTAGGATGCCTGGTGGTTGCCCTCCACAGCAGTGTGCTGCAGTGATGCTGGGCTGCTCTCGGAAATGCTGCCCATCCGTGGCAGAGCATTCTGTTCCTCAGGAGACCTGGCCTCTGCACTGCTCTTACTGTACAGCTGAGTGGCTGTGACCATTTCCATCCTGTTGTCACAGACTGATTTCTCTTTGGGAATGAGAACGAGTGGCTTGCTTAGAGTAACATCAACTGAACTCCTTTCCTGGGGGAAATAAAGTTCCTGGAGCAGTTTATTTCCCAATCACAGCAATCTACTCTTAATCCCGTTGCAGCTCTGATAGCTAATTTAGCTGTACGTGATTTTCAACTGGCAACTGGTTGCTTTGGTTTAACGCCAGCTTTATTTTTTGCAGTTTTTTGTCCCTGCAGTGTGTCTTTTGAATGCGATCAGTCCTTTAGCTTTTTATTTCTGAAAGCCTATACAGAAGGTACTTCAGTTCATTAAGCTACTATATTAACAAAGGAATTAAAATAGATGAAGGTATTGTATATGAACATGGAGTGAATCGAACTGATTTTGACAAACTGTAGTTTGATATTCTTTGGTAGGTCACCAGAGGGTGCAAACCAGTTCTTCATAAACATACATTGTTTATGAACATTGTTCATAATTGTTTACATTGTTTAGGTAGTTGTGCTGAGAATAATTTTGAAAGAACTATACCTGTAAAAAATTTAGGCACTTAGAACAAATAAATAAGTACAAAATTCTGTATAGCCTGAGGAATTACAGATTTTATAACTTTATTCTTGAAAAAGCTCTAGCTGTGAAATAAAACCAAGGGAAGCATTTCATAACAAGTTAAACGTTTGTTTTTGTGAACTTGTTCTGCTTGATTTTTTTTTTTTTTTTTTTAAATTTAATCATGATTAGACTTCTACAATATTTAATTTGTTTTGGTTTTTGAAGCAGTAAGTACTTATTATTTTGTGTTCTGATATTTAGACAGTTTTAACTAATTATTTTCTACATTTGAGAATGTATTATAATCTACATGAAGAAAATTGTAATGTCTTTTCTTGCTTGTTGTGCATGTACTTAGAAGTGATAAGGTTCTAATTAATATATTTCTTGGAACAGATGTACCAAGTCTAATATTAGATGATAGTGAAGATGAGAATGCTTCATCAATTTTTGAGACAAGCTGTCACTCAGGATCACCAAAGAAACAGTCATCAGCTGCTATACATAAACCCTACCTTCATTTTACAATGTGAGTGTTTCTCTGCATGTGTGTAACCAGATAAATAAAACAGTTAAATTCATACATCAGGAGAGGTAATAAAGGTGATTTTTTACTTCGTGGTGGGAATATTCTGTAATGAAAACATGTAAGCGTATGGACAAGAGTTTTAGAGATGTGAATGGTCTTAGGAAAGGCCACATCCTAGACACAGTAGTCAGAAATATTTGCAACAGACAGGTGTAGCTTAGAAGTAAGGATATTAACAGTAATTCTTAATTTTAAAAAGCCATTTTGATTTGAAAGATTAAGAACTCGGAGGAGAGGTATGTAGGAATATTTTGGAGACATTATTTGCTTTTTTTGGGGGGTGTGTGTATATGTAATAATGTATTTTATATATATGATTATATAGTCCTATAATATTATATAATTAATGCATTAGTATTTTTAATATTTTTTTTCATTATTTTTCCTAGAAAGTTTTGGGAAATGGGAATTTAGAAAGTGTGTGTGAAATTTGGATGAGTCTTTCCTGTATAAATTTGACTCGCTATACTAATTAACAATAATAAACTAACATTTCTTTGCTTTGTTTTAAGAATAGTTTTAGGCTACTTTATGTGGTGGGTTCTGCAGGGAATTTGCTAAATAAAGGAAATGAAATTTGGAAAACTGTTCAGTACTAGTACTGTTTAGTAGAGCCATCTTGTGGAAAACTGCTAAAAGTTTTGTGCTAAAGAGTGATGCCAGCACAACATTTATGGAAATCTAAGCTTAAAAATAAAAGTAAGGATTTAAATTCAAATAGTTTGAGGTACGCAGTCAAGTACTTTAATGCCAAAGTTCAGTTTTTGTTGTGAGGGCAGGAGGGGGAACTCAAAACCGAAACATCAGTGTGTCTATATAAAATAATATTGAAGAGTGTGCTTATTTTTCTAAATGAGGTAAGCCTCCCTGAATCTATCTTTCTAACCATTTTTGGTTGCTATCTGTGTGTGTGACCACCACCACCACAACCGAGAAGCCAAAGGTCAGCAATGTTCATAGCTGTTACAAAATGTTTAACCTGGAATAAAACCAGCCAGTCTTGTTTTAATGCCCAAGCTGATTAATGTGCAGATAAAAATGCCTTAATGAGAGAAAATGCAAATTAATTTTAAAACTTTCTTGTTTCATAATAAATTTTCTAGAAAAGGAAAAGACCTTTATTAGAAGAACCTAGTGTTTCTTCTCTTCACGTCCACTTAAATGTTCACGTCCGCAAAATGGGGCAAAATCTCCCAAAACAAACTTACACAAAACCCCAGAAATTCTTGTGTGAATTCCACAGGGTTTCTTCTCAACAGGAAAAGTGAAAAATAAGTTTACCTTTGCAGTTCTCCCTCCAAATTCTTTCTTCTGTCTGGAAATCTAATGAATAGAAGTGTATAAATATGGTAACATAGAAGATGAATAGTGATTTTATTCAATCCTACTTCAGATCCTATTTCTTAAATAAACAAAGTATTGAAACGTTGGGTAGCATGTCAGGGGATGACTGAATTGACCTGGACAGGTAGAGACGTTTTGGTAGTTAGGACTGAACTAGACAGGATTAGATAGATATATTCACTGAAAGTCCATTAAGTCTCTTTATATCATGGAGGAATTGGTTTTAAATTAATTGGTTATGATTAAAGTGTTTGTGAGTTTAATATGTGTAAAGCTTTGCAGAGATGAGTTTGAATTAAATTGTTTTGAAATCGAAGAACAGACAAAGCTCGAGTTCTTGAGACTTGGCGTAGTGTTGAGGTATACTGGAGTTGGTCGAATCTTTAAAGGCTATTGTTGGAAACTTACCCATTTCTGAAGGCCTTTTGGATTCTAAAAAAAAATTTCTTAGTATATATATCCATCCATTGATAACAACAGCATGTTAATTGTATTTTTTAACTTGTTTTGCTGCAGGTCAGCTTATCACCAGCCAACCTCCTACAGACCAAGATTACTGCTATCTGGAGAGAGGGGTTCGGGTCAGACTTCGCACCTCGCTCCAGCACTGTTGCACACTCTTGAAAAATTCTCTGTCCACAGGCTAGATTTGCCAGCACTTTATTCAGTCAGTGCCAAAACGCCTGAAGAGTCGTGCGCACAGGTGACATTTCAGATTCTCTTGTAATGAGTAAATTATGTCATTCTGGAGCAGATTTGTGGAATCCATGTAAAGGCAGCTAACTGGAATGTAACTTAAAAAGCCAGGTTTTCATAGGCTCCTTCTATTTCCAAGTTGAAAAGAAAGGAGTCTCTAGAGGGTGATTGAGATCTCTCTGCTGACTAGTGAGAGTAATTACATTTTGTAGCTTGCCCCTTCAGTCACACACCTAATGTCAAGTAAGATTAATCTTCCTGATTTTCATTTTATTAGCTTGTGTATGAATTGGTGTGCTGTGGTTCAGGGTTCAATGGCTTAGTTTTAAATGTTTTAGGTTTCAAAACAGTTTGTGGTAGATTTTGCAAACTGGGTTGCAAACCAGTTTAATTTTCATCTTGATTGTTCAGTTTAAGCGAGTTTTTAAAACAGGGATGACAAGTAATTGTTTTATAGTCTCCATGGCACATTGACATAAAGTAATTGATGCGCTAACAGTGACAAACAGTTGCCTTTATCACTAGATAATTTTGGTTTACTGGAACATTTGTATATAAAATACCACAGACTTGAGTCATTTTCTGTTCCACAAGAATTTTATTACTCACAAGTGATGACAATTAGTTTCTTAGTTTAAATACCACTGTTTCTTTTAATTAGATCTTTCGCGAAGCTCGAAGAACAGTACCGAGTATTGTTTACATGCCTCATATTGGTGATTGGTGGGAAGCTGTCAGTGAAACTGTGAGAGCTACTTTTCTAACTTTGCTGCAAGACATACCATCTTTCTCCCCTATATTTCTACTGTCTACCTCTGAGTCCATGTACAGCGAATTGCCTGAAGAGGTAAGTTTCCTGGGGAAGGAGGCGTTATTAAAGAGCTGTGTGCTCTTCGGAAGGTTTTGATTGTGCAAAAAATACTCTGTTTTGCACTGGTTTTCTAACTTAAAGTATGTCGAACTGAAAATGTAATATTAATTAAATGATTGTAATTTTCTTTAATGAGGGATGTACGTCCATAATACCGATTTTCATGATCTCCATGCTGCTTTGCTGAGAAGAAAAAATTGTTCATTTTGTCAGTTGTTCATTTTGACAAATTACTCCAGTGTGATTAAATGCAGATTTAGTCTAAAGGCTTAACCTGTAGCTTTACATCCTCTGAGGTTCAGGATGGGGGAGTGGAGTTCCTATTTTTTTCCCTCAATGGTTTTTTTTTTATTTTTTATTTTTTTTTTTTTTAATCCTGCCCTTTCTCTTCTTTCACTATAGAGGTGGCCACCGTTAAGATCATGGGATACAAGCTTAGTTACTACAGAAAATCCAGTGAGAATACAAGTACTTGTTTTCCCTAGGCTGTGTGCACAGCTTTGGGTGGAGTTCACTGTCTTCTCTCCTGTAACTAATTTTGTAAAGTTTGTGACTAGTGTTTTAACGTGGTCATTAATCATGTATGTTTGAGTGAGGGCTCGCTTTTCAGATAGTCCTCTTTTTTTTTTTCTTTAGGTGAAATGTATTTTCAGAATCCAGTATGAAGAGGTTTTTTATATTCAAAGACCAAGCGAAGAAGACAGATGGCGATTTTTCAAAGGTTTAATTCTTGATGAGGCAGCAATGCCCCCACCAAGAAGGAAACAGGCTGGTAAACTAAGTTACAGTAAACCAATAATAATGTGATCTGAATGTTTTCTTTTGTGATGTTTTACTTTTTAAAAAGGTGTGAGTAAGTGACAGTTAGTGTAATTAACATTTGACAGCGTTAATCAATACCCTGAAAAATTTTGTGCATTCCAGTTACCAGTTTTGGAAATTGGGGAGCTGTGGGGTTAAGGATACAGAGATGGTTACATCAGTGAGGCAGTTTAAGTTCAAATATATAATTTAATTTGGAGCCACTGTTTTATTAATATTTCCATTGTTTGACTTCTTGTTTTTTTCCCTAGCTCTTCGTGCTCTGGAAGTTCTTCCTCTTGCACTGCCATGCCCAGCCCGTGAGCTGTCGGAAGCAGAAAAACAGCGAATGGAGGACCAGGAAGAGAACACATTGAGAGAGCTGCGGTTGTTTCTCAGGGATGTTACCAAGAGGCTGGCCACAGACAAACGCTTTAACATCTTCAGCAAACCGGTGGATATTGAAGAGGTCTTGTTTCAGTAATGTGCAAACAATGGAGTTGAAACTATTAGAAAAATAATATAAATTAAAAAAAAGAAAACGGATGCATTAATAAGAAAAATAGATCTGTGACCTTTCCAACCTAAAATGCTGGCTTTTGGCTGGTGAGAAAGTCACAGCCTCACGATCTGTGATGCAAGGAGTTGGAGCATGTTTTTTTGGCTATAGCAGTGACCTATTGAAATACCTTATATGTTTCGTTCAATTTTATTACTGAAACCAGCATTTAAAAACGCTACCGCTCCTATCCATACCAGTGCTCTCGAAATATTTCAAACCATATATATAATTCTTTAATAAAAGCTTTTACAACATTGTAATCATAGACGTGATAATATTGGGAAAGTGATCTGTGTTCTCTAATGTATTCAGCATTAATAGCATTGTTGAATAATTTCAGCAGTAATGCTTGTGAATGCCGTTAATCACAGATGGTGGCACATTATAAGGCATTAACTGGTCGATTATGGAGTGTGCACACCTAGCTGATGAGACAGTTCGATCTGCAAATCTATTTTTGGGTGCTGCTATATGAATAGGATTGTGTTTGGTGTGACTTTGAGATCAGATGCTGGCCCACTGCAAGCTTTGCAAACTTGCTAATTAAAAATAAATATCCTTTATTGCTTCTGAAGAGAAGAGAATGAATGATTAAGAGGTGAATATGGGACATGAAAAGTACAGCATTGTAAAAAAGCAGATTTGCAGAGTAAATTCAATACAGGATACAACAGGCATCTTTTGTAGGACCATGTGGTCCTTTCTTAAGTTGAGCTTTCCATAGTGCTGTGTTGCTGACTGGTTTTGAAAGACTGACGAGAGCTCTTTAATGTGGCAACTTACAGTGTGAGCATGGTCTGAGCAGTGACTTTGATTTTTATTATGGAACTGCTTGGGAGATCCATTATGGTAGGAAACTCTACATACTCATAGTAAAGGCTGTTTCTTTCCCCAAAGAACTTGAGGGCTAAAGGGCACATAAAGTAAGAACAAGTTACCATCCTCGTTTTGTAGATGGAAAGAATTGAAAGGTGAATTTGTTATTTAAAGACTTGCCCAAACTCCTGCTAATCAAATCACTAAAAATTAAATGTAGTCCTTTCCCACCCACTTGGTGCATTTAAGCACAGGACTGTTCTTTTCAACAGTAGCCTGTCTGCTTAACTTCATTAGAAAATGGGATAAGTTTGTTCCACTCCTGCTTGCATTGCAGAGGATGCTGCAATCTGATAACTCAAGGATTTTCCTGACCAATTCAGCAGCAATGAAAAGAAAGCCCATGGCTTGGCTTTCTGATTACTGAACCAGTTATCATCATGTTTCCATAAAGGGAGACAAAAAGGGACTTTTTGCCATTTTCAATTTTCGCCATAAAGGTCAATGTGTATATTTAAGGGATTGGGTGACAGACTGCTGGCCATTGAAGTAATGCATTAATGCTAGTTTGTTGTAATGTATTTTTGTATGGATGTCTACAGATACTTTATTTTAAAAAAATTCTTACAGAGCCATTATAGCTTTATCTAAATATACATTTAACTCTTCAGTATTTTGGCAGCTGCCGTCGTATGTGGGTGATTTCAAAAGAAAAAACACAATACTGTTTCTGAGGCTGCCAATATTTTTAATTGATCGTAATCTTAATCACATTGAAACATTCAAGTATAGGGTTTTTTTCACTGGAAGTAAATAAAAAAAATTCATAGATTTTTTTTGCTGAACTTTGCTACAGCTGCTGTGCTGATGCATTTGACTATCAAGCTTGAGCCCCTTACGATACCATTAATTACATGCAATACTTTTAGTGTACCCTAGTGGATGTTAAATCTCCAGTTATGAATCAGGCTCATAGTGAACTCTGACACAAGGCTTTCTCTTTAGACTGTCCCTCTGTACAGCCAGTCTAATGTCTTCAGTCAATACAATCTGCCTTTTTTTGTTGAACAAGTGATTGGAAGAACTATTCAATAGAAGATATTTAAAAGCTGATAATTTGGCTGTTGAATTTAATGAGAGCTTTGCCTACAAGGTGAACAAAATGTAACTTCCCTAGTTTTTCCTAGGGTTTTGAATTAGGCTGATGGATTTTGCTTTTCCAACCCAAGACAGTACTATAACAGTATATATATATATAAAAAAAAAAAGTCTAGATAAAATTAAAAATATATTTATGTTAAAATGTTTTGCCTCAAAAATACCATTGAATTAATTTTGAAAGATAAATTGGTGAGCTACTGAAGAAAAGGTAGCTTTGGAAGTTCTGTGTTTTATTTAGTCTGATAAAATTTCTGTTTTCAACGTAAGTTTGTTAGTTAATGTGTAATTAATGTATTAGAGGTAAGCATATGGAATAAGTAAGAGTATAAAGATGTGAAATTGGCAATGTTAAATAGAATGCAGATGGCCCTGTGTCATTTCTGTATGGTGTGTGTTTATAGGTTTCAGATTACCTTGAAGTTATCAAAGAGCCAATGGACCTGTCAACAGTAATAACCAAAATTGATAAACACAACTACTTAACAGCCAAGGATTTCCTAACAGACATTGACCTGATCTGCAGCAATGCATTGGAGTACAATCCAGACAAAGATCCTGGAGGTAAGGACCTGCTTCATTTTGGCCTGCCTAAACTCAAAAGCCTGGTATTTAATCATACATTTGGTTATAATTCAGGCATTAAAATAAACTGCATGCTGTGTCGTAATTAGGATAAGTAAGTCCTAAAGGGTCTGTGTTTTCAGTGTTCTGAGGCATGTGGTGCACTGAGGGATATTGTTAGAGCAGGAGAACTACAGCATTCAGATTTGCTTTCTAATAAATTAGGTTTTGTAGTTCCTTTTTGAATTTGATAGCTTCTTTTCAGTGAATAGACTTTGTATACACAACAAAATCCCAACATAATTTGGGGAGCTCTGTAGAGAATCCTGCACGCAATCTGGCAGTGGCCTGCGGTACTTCCACATTAGCTTAGAACATGAAATTCACCCACAGAAATTAAGAACTATGTATTAGGGGATAGAAGTAGAACAGGATAAATCACCAGGCAAAGAAGTCAGTTGCAGCTGATTAAGAGAGATTAGAAGGTATTGTCTTGACAAAGTGTGATGGGATGCTTTCAATTAAAATGGAATTTGTAGATTGAAATGCATGTAAAAGCTGTTCACATTCAAAACTAAGGAAAGAACATCTTGTGTACTCTGCGCTAGGGCCACCTGACCGTGCACAGTGCCAAAAGGGAGCTTTTCCATTGGCAGTTCCGTCAATAAAACAACAACAAAGCACCCTTTTAATGCAGTTGTATTTAATATAAGTGATACTTGGAAATGTGGGTCCATCTGCAAGTGCAGTCCTATGCGTTAAGAATTTTCTCGTTAAATCTTGTGAAATCATTTTACCACATTAAAGCCTGATTTTTTTTCTATATTTTTCTTGCTTGTCAAATTTTTGATTTTGTGAGGCTTTGGCAAAATTCTCATGTGTGGACTAGATACAGTATAGTCTGGTCAAACATTTACACTTGTTTCAAATTGCCTCTTGAACACAGTGCTGGTTCATATCTGTAGAAGATAAACTTTTATTTCTTCAATTTATGATGCATTTTGTTTTTCAACTAAAAAAAGTACACAGGTAATGCACAGCAAAAGATTTTCTGTGTCCTTGATAACACGCTTTTGAGGACTCCTAATGCGTAATTGATGTGAACTAGTCAAAGCCTTGATGGACACTTGGGACTCTGAGTGCCTCTGAAGAGGGCCTGTTGAGATGAGGACTATGAGACGTGCCTCCTGCATGTGACTGGCGTCTATTGTGACTTAGTGATGGGCTTTTGGGAAAATTGGCATTAGTAGACACCCTTTGTTCTCGTTTGTAGGCCCTTGGCATCTATGGGCTTGCTTCTTTCATTCTAGGAAGTGTACTCTGAAGAGGTTTTTTGAAGTTTTAATGCAGGTAGTGTGGGACTACAGGCTTGAAAGGTCAGTTCTGCTCAGGAGCATAAACAACACTGGTCACAGGTTCGGTGTGGCAGAAACATAAAATAGCAAAGACAGCTTGGGGAACATTTGATGGCAGAAGTTTTCTTTGAGCTTGTCCAAAGAGAAAGAGTTTTAAGAAATATATGTAGTGAACCGAAATAGGGATATTTTGGTTTCCCGCATCATCAGGACTGAGCTGGGAGAAATGGATCTGGCTATTTCTAGGTGAAGATTTGAATTGGAGTTTCTCATCATTGAGTAGGTAATGAAAGATAGTTCTCTCCTCTGCATTGTCAACAACTGATGATGTATTGCTCTTCTGGCATGCAAGATTTCTTGAGCAATTGTATAAATACACTGCTGAAACAGCACATCATGTAATGTGTTATCTGAGTAAGCATTACATGCCTTCAGATGCATTAACTTGAATATTAACCTATAAATGTTCACATTCTTTAAAGCTGGGCATATGTGCTTACCTCTGCTTTGTACTTGAATTTGTGGAAGAATCATACTGTACCTGCCTCTGTCCCATCATTCAGTTGAAAAAGCAGTTGGAGGACCAGTCTAGCTGACTTGATACGAAGTACAGATACTCAAAACTGACTACTTTGGGGTTTGGTTTGTTTGGGTTTTTTTTTCCTTGTACTTTGCTATAAAAATTCAGATAGGCTATAGTGTAAGACAGTGGATTTTTTTTTTTTCCCTCACATTGTTTGACCAGGGGACGTTCTTCAAGGCATGGAAACATAACCATTGTGTGTTGGACGTAATAGTGTTTGCCTCTTTGTAGCACTGTCTGTGGGAAAGTCTTGCCCATTATAGGATATGAGGAAAGTAGTAGTTCAGTCAATAATCCTGATTTAATTTTTTTTTCTTCTTCTTTTTCCCCCTTTTTCTTTCGTCTGCAAAGAATGCGGTGTGGTTTTTTGTGATCATAAAACATAATGCTTCATAAATATATGTGGATAAAAATTTCTAGTTTCCAGTTGATTTAAGTGGTGGTAGATTTCATCAGAAAACATATGTAGGGCTCATTTGAGCTGGATACAGGAGATTCTTTTTCACTCAGCAGTTTTTCCAGCTGTAAAATTTGCTGTGTCTAGAATTATAATCCTTGTTTAATAAATGTTCACTGATATTCTTAATTGTTGTCTTTAGTGATTATTAAAACAGATTAAATCTGCTAATTACATAATATGTTGTAGACATTAATGTTGATGTTTCCTGTTGAAGTACCTCCATCAACTGGAAAAAGTAATTCAGTATGGATGAATTGACAAATTAAATATGTTTGCGCTAAAAGCAAACAATGACTGTTGTAGGTTTGATAGAAAAGCAACATTCTAGATGACAATTTTCTCCACATATGGGCTTATTATATCGTTACATTTACTTTTCAAATTTCAACAGTGTTGGAGTAATTTCTTTTGTATGTTTCAAAGGTATGGGAACCCGTCTTTTCTGGAAGAATGTTTTTTCATGAGTTGCATTTAGGCTTCCAGTGTGGGCAATATTTTGTGTCGTGTTTCCCAATAAAGATGAAAATGCAGCAGACTTGAGGCTTGTTCCTTGCCATTTTTTCTGAATGAGAAGTAGCTGTTCAATACAAGCAATAAAGTAATCTGGTTTAGGGCAATTTTGAATTTTCTAGCAGTTGTTGAATGAAAATTAAGCAATAATTTAAGGTTAAAAATAGAACGGGGGAGGAATATAAGCAAGCCAGGTCTACCTTACAGATTCAGGAGGCATCCAGTATGATTTTGCAGGCTGTATAATTGTATGAATGTTCCTAGACACCAGTGGGTAAATTAATTCCTGGACAAGTCTCTTGTTCCTTTTGGGATTCTCCACACTGCACTCTCTTACACTGTGTCTGTAGAAACTTGTATACCTGCTGGTTCGAGTAAGTTTCTAAGGGTTGCAACTTGATTTAGGTATGTTCATCACTTACTGTTTGCATTTGTTTATAAATGCTACTATTAATTAAAGTAACAATTTGTACTTCTGAAAACTCCTGTATGTCTTAAATACCTGGGTTGTGATTTTTGAGGATGCAGCCGTGTTGATCCATCTACTTTTTCATACATTTGTAGTATTTCCCAGTTACTTCTATAAGTGTTGTGATATACAATACAGAACAGCATAGAAATGGTAAAGAATTTGCATAATTGTGATAAAGTTAATGACCGTGCTGTCCTGTTTTCTAGATAAAATAATTAGACATAGAGCTTGTACTTTGAAGGACACTGCTCATGCTATCATTGCTGCTGAACTGGATCCAGAATTTAATAAGATGTGTGAAGAAATTAAGGAAGCAAGAAGAAAAAGAGGTATGTAACATCTTGTATCATAACACAACATATATGGGGTAGAAAGCAGAATTTACAAATGTCCATATAAAAATTTAAATTTAAGATGAAATATGGAACCATACATATCAGACTCAGGCAGTAGACGCTAAAGGGTGACTGAGCTTGAAACTTGCCTACTTTTTCCAGCTGGTCTAATAAGGCCTCATCCTTCTTTACAGAAGAAGAATGTATTGCCCCTTTGTACAAAAAGTCTTGTAGAATGTGTTGAACGGATAAATGTTGGGATTGCTGTACTAACCGAAGACATGGTGAAACCAGCGCTGTGTTATAAAAATGGCATGTAATGCAGTGTAATAACAGTTACGGTTAGGGAGAGTGGCATTTAAAACAGTGGCTTTTCAGTTCACCCTGGCATGTGCACAGGTGTACTTTTTGTGATTATCAGTTGATTTTTTGGATTAAGAAACTATGACATCCACATTGAGGGAAGCATGAGGTTGACAATCTGATGGTCCAGAACCAGGAAATATCAGCCCCCTAAATTGGAGGACATCACTGACTTAGTTTTGTTTAAATTAGAGCAATTGTTTCCAACTTGTGGTCCCTAGACCTCCAAGTCTGTGGACAGCTTCTAAGATGACCACAAAAGGTAATCAAAAGACCAAATGTATTCCCAGTAGGGCTCTGTTTACATGAAAGATTCTGTTCCTCCACAGAAATTTTTTAAAGTTCTGAAAATTGGAAAAGGTTGAAAATCACTGGACTATAACATCAGAACAAAATTTCATGCTGATTTAAGGATTACTGATTTCAATAATTCCAGCTTTATCTTTGCAGCTTGTTTCCTGCTTTGCCTTTGTGCTTTGGTAGAAAACTGCATTAATTAATTGATAGGTTGAATTTGGCTGGTCTTAACTTATAACTGCTGGTTCTTGAAATACTTCTCTCAGTAGATTTATTAATAAATTTATTTGAAGTATGGAAGTATCTATAGGCTTTCTCCACGTTTAAATGGATACAGTTCCTTTTATTTTTCCATTCAGTCACGCATTTTTTTTGTCTAATTCTGCACAAGCTTCCAGTGTGTGTCTTGAATTGTGGATAAGAGAACCAATTGTAATTCACCGTGGTTGTAGAATAGAGCTAATATAATGCCTTCATTTCTCCTCTGTACTTTTCTATTAGAAGTATAAGAATATTCACAATTCTGGCCTTAGTGTCATGCTGAGAGCTATGCTCAGTTAATTATCTGTTATGAGTCCCCCATGATTGTTAAAGGTTATTGCTTCTGAGGTTAAAGTAACTGTTTGTAGGAGATTTTTGTTACAGAGAGTGACTATATAGCTGGCACGTCCCTCCTTGCAAGTCTCGCAAGAGCTAACTGGAACGCTGCCCTTCTCTCTGTGGCAGGGACCAAGTAAGATATATTTCTGGGGGCAAAACCTGAAAACTCTGAAAGAGGTGGGTTTTCAGAAGTCATAATTAAGGCTGCTGGTGTCATACAATAAACTTGTTAAATCAGAAAAAGACGATATTATTGGTGTCAGATGCTGGTTAGTGGACCTTTGGATATAGGTAGGTCACTGGCAATACCAGTTGTTTGTGACAGCAGTTCACATGCTGCAATGGACAGGTTTCAAAATGTGCTCTACACCTTGGCATGGAAACCTACAGTGTCACAGAGCACACTTCAAAGATGCTCATGCTTTTGGACCATATCGTGGTGATTTCAAGAACAGATGAGCTCTGCAGTTGGTCCAGCTGCAGAGTGCAGAAGGCTAAGATCACTTACTGGATTAGCAAGGACAGAAGATACGGAATGCATGGAAGAAGTTGTATTAGGTTATGATCAAAGAAAAGTTTATCAGACTCTTGAGGTCTGAGGAAACATCATGCTGCAAGGCAAGCACAAGAGATTGTCCTATCCCTGAATCAGGAGTTGTTTGAAAAGATTGTGGTATAGAACATCCAGAAGATGATACTTCAGGCATATAGTCTTGGCACTGGTCATTGTAATGGATGGAAGGGATGCGAGTGCTGGCTAACCTTGCCATTACTCCCATTTTGCCCAAGAGAATATGCTCACCAAGACAGCAGATCAGCAAAATCACAGTGCTTCTACCAATCTGGACTTTGACATGTACCCTGTTTTGGAACATTTTGGACAAGGCATGATAAAGGCATATACTTGTGTTTTCTTCTTTTGATTGGATGGCCAGAGGGTTATTAAGGGATTTCTGGTTTCTTCTTTGGATTAATTACCAGATGGTCAGGTATAGAAGGGATCCCCAGATCCTCCTCCTCCTCCTCCTCTGCTTCATAATAAGAGTATATTTTGAAGTAATGGAATGTTTCAGGAGGAAATACTTGGGGAAAACTGTGTTAAGTGGTGTAAACTATGTCTTTTGCTGTCCAGAAGCTTTGTGTGACTGGTCACCTAAATGCAAGAGTGGTTGCTTATACGAGGCTGTTTGCCTGAGTGGGGCTACCTGATGAAATCATGCTGAATTGGGCAGCCAGCCTTGCTGCTTGACCAGTGTATGAGACAAAGTGGAGGGGAATTAAACCCTTAAGTACTTCTTTTTAATGTCAACAAGAGATGTCCAGGCAAGGCCTTGAATGAACATTTAGACTGAAGTCCCAGTGAGTGTTCTTCATTATATGGTGCACAACAGGCTTTTGTTCAGCTCAAAGTACCCTCAGTTTCTCTTTTCGTTGCCCTTCAAAAGTGCTGGACTACTATGTATAAAGTGTGATGGGGGAAAAATACCCACTCAGTGTCCACATTTCTCTGCATGTACGTCTGGAGTCAGCTTGATATGGGATCGTACCTTCAGGCCTTACCAGTGTTAAAATTCTTAGCTTGCCAACAGGACTCTTGTGAAAGAAGGACAATAATTCAAACAGTGAAGTATGGGGGGGGAAAAAAGTCCAGGTTTATCATGCGAATCTGCTAATAGTTCTTGGACTGACTATAAAACTTGTATTAATACCCTCTCAGATGAGGTCAAGATAGTGTTGCAGTCCCAGCTTGAGTCAGAGTGGGTGGCTGTGGCCATCAGAAAGGAAATTTGTCTTCTGACAAAAAGAACGTGCTCCTCAGTTACATCTTGGCGAACATTTTCTTGGCTGTATTTGGAAAGACTTCAGCCGTCAACATGAAATTTGGATGGAATTGAACAAGCTGATCTGCATGAAGCCTCTAATAGATTCTGGGGAAATATTATCAAGTGTTTCTGTCTGGAATCACAGAGGAGCCTGGAAGACGAGTGACGTGCCGTAGGCTTTTTAATCCTTACCCAGTTGAGAAGCCATTGATTTTCTGAGTTGTGCCATGTATTAGCTCTTAATTTATTTCCAGGATAGTGAAGATGAGGGTTAACGCTTAAAAGCTCTATATCTATTTTCTTCAAATTTCTCTTGGCAAGTTATTTAGCAATCTTATGTAGTTTTAAAATTGAAGGCATTTTCTACATCACTTTTTTTTCCTGCATTTTTTTCTATTTTATTTGACAGATCTGCCATGTTTATTTACTACTGAGACTGGGCACCAATCTCAAAAGTACTGCAG
>JAOQGH010000023.1:107962670-107991620 GCA_025769975.1 Gallinago jamesoni | reverse complement strand
TTTTTTCTATTTTATTTGACAGATCTGCCATGTTTATTTACTACTGAGACTGGGCACCAATCTCAAAAGTACTGCAGTGTAACAGAATAATAAAATTAGTATCTAGAATTTAAACTAGAATTTCTTGTTCTTGTATTACTGAAATGAGATGCTGTTCTTGAGAGAATGTAAATTAAAGGTTAACAAAGTTGGTAAATTTTAAAAAATAGCAAAAAAAATAAATCATTGGGATTTGCACCTTCTTGCTGAAACCAGTAGATAACAAGGTAGAAGTGGTGGATAGTTCAAGTAATGAAATATGTTTGATAGGCAGTTTAAAATATTTGTGATGGTACCTAGAAACTTTTGTTTCTGTAACTATTAACTGTTAGGTGAGAGTTCCTTTGTGCATCTGTTAATTTCTGCTTCCATTGGTTTTAGAGTTTCTTGTCATCTCTTGGTCACTGGTTACTGTTGGAGGCATGGTATGATGTTTTGAAGACTAAGTGCATAGACAGGAAATTCTAGTTCAGAAATATGAAACTTCAGAGATTCGTTTATGTCTTTAAAGTGTGCATTTTTAGAATTTAATTTAAAAAACCCTATGAAATAGTAAAAGCTGAGATTAATTTACATTACAGAAAGCAAACAGACTTTTTTAAAAGCAGAATTGCATTTTCTTAATCTGAGAGCTCATATTGATTCTGAAATGGATCCGTTTTACATAACATAGATCATGGTGACAATACAAGGTTTTTACTCGGATACTCTTTTTGATAAGGCATACTATGCCATTATGAATTGCCACTTATTTTAAATCATCTGCTTAAAATTAGAAAAAATTGAAACTGTCAATAAGAATTTGCTTTATAGAGGAAATATGGATAGAAGAGTGCAATCTTTGGGGACCCCAGTGTGAGAGACAGTCATATTTTTTGAAGCCATCAGAGCGGACAGTTTTAAGACCGTGCAACCACTAAGTTATTTTGTCAGTAGAAAACAAATATTCTTGATTTTAATCTTTGTTTTGAATGTCCGGGTAAATATTAATCAATGTGTTCTTACGGCAGCAAGGTATTCCAAAGTTTCTTTTTAAATTCAGTAGTTTTATGCAGCCTGGTTTATTTAAATAGGTATGGTTATCTTCTGTATGCAGGCTTATCGGTAACAGCAGAACAAATAAATCCTCATGGTTCCACTGTACGGAAAACAGAAGCTAGAGTTGAAGAGTCGTTTCGGAACAAACAGAAACCCCCCATGGCGGTGTGGCCCAACTCTGCGAATAAATGTGCATGTGAGTACCGTGGGTGATAACTGGGCAAAAGTAGAGGTACTTCCAATGACAAACTTTTCATATGTGTCGCTGCTACTGTTACTGATTATTTCCAGAAGTAATTTTAGGCATGAAGCATGAAACTTTAGGAAATACTCTTTTTCTGACTACATGAAATCTCAGTCCAAGAAGTTGTAAAGAAGCAGGGTTTCTGGTTTTGTGATAAAGAATAACTGTTTTTCTAATGTAATATGAATATTACATTTTATTTGTAAAAAAACTACTTTAATTATAAGATGACTCTGATCTAATGAGAAGATCACTTCTGTCTGTTTGATGAGCATTAAGATTTGTTTATTCTGTGTGCGTTCCCAGGTACATACCTACACCCTGCTTCATACTCTCTCACATGCGCTATAATTACTCACTTTCTATCTTCAATATGTACAGTATCATGCTAAAAGTTAAAAAAGAGATTGCAAATTTAACTTTATTTTCCTTTATGGCACCTGGTTTTCAATAGTTGGTACCCATTATTGGAGGATGTTAAGATACTCTCGGTGCAGTCCAATTATATATAATTAGCCCAATTAATTGAAATTTCTAGAATTTTGAGGAGTGGCTTTTTAACTGTGGTGTAGGTGATCAGAGGCACTGCTAATTATTTTTAAGAGGTAAGTTGATTAGAACAGGTAAATACAAACAGATATTTTGGTTGTAAGCAACATAAAGACTATAAGAGAAAGTAATTATGAGGGTTATACTGATAGTTGTGCATGGCTTTCCTGCAGGAGGAGTGGAGTCCATTATTAATATATTGTTAGTAGCATTATCAATTATAGCTTAATAGGCAAACTGATAAATTGGAGCTGACAGATTTTCATTGGTTTTTGTGCTCTCCTTCATGGTACTTTTCCTTGGTGAGAAACAGTTTTCTGGGCATGGTGATAACTGCCCAGAGATGAATGTTGTTTATATGAATGATAGTGTTATGTCAAATAGTTTAATTAATTAGAGGTGTATGGTTTTATTTCCTGAAGCTGTAATTTCTTCCGTTAAAGGAATTAAAGTCAATTGAACAGAGTTATGGCTTGAATAAATTGTTATATAATAAATTGATGATGTGGATCCAAGCTGTTCTTTATTCATTTGGCAGCTTGTGCAAAAACAGAGAGAGGAGGGAAGGGATTCTGAATACTTTTATCTTTTAAAGTTTCCTATGAAACCCAAGCTGGAGATTCTGACTCCGGCTGATCCACAGAGCACTTTCCTGGCTCTCCGTGTTGTGCAGCAGACGGTGGGCTTTATAGACCTCCAAGCCAGACATCACTTGGGAAGAGAGAGAGCCGTTAATGGTAACTCGTGTAAAAAGAAGCTCTGGTACCTCTACTTTCTTCTCCACCTAACGCTGTGGATGCAGTGACGGTCATTTGAAGCCTAGAGTCATCTACCAAAAGAAACTGCAAGTGTTCCTCTGAGTAAATAAAAAAGGAGCTAGTGTTAAGGCTCTATTCCTGCTAGGATTTTGGTGAAAATTTGAGGCTTAGTGCTGTTTGGGACTATGATCATATGAAAATGGGCCTTTTAAGGCTTAGTCTGGGAAAGGTCCAGGAGGGATGTGATGCATCTAGTAATCAAGAGGGAGAACCAGGAATTGATGAGCAATCAGAAGTCTGCAGAGAGGATTCAAGTAGTGCATGGGCATACTTAGAGACTGGGAACTGAGAAGACGTACAGTCTTAGAAGGGTGTTAGGAGGGAAGATCAGGGGTAAAGTGAGAGCAGAACAGAGCAGATTGTGGGAAGCTCATATAGCAGTAAATTATATGGTGGATTGTGATTGTATAAATGGAAGAGACTACTTTAGAGAGGGGATTTCTGAACAGAGGTCATTTTAGAGGTAGAGTGGAAATGTTTTTATGGTCAAGAACCAAGTTTATTTTTAAGACTATGAAGCATTACACAAGCAGAGTAACGAGACAATGTTTCATGTATTTTAATTGCACAGGATTATACTTTCCAATTAATAATTCTGAAAATCGTACATTTTTTCTACTATTTGAACTTGAATTAGGTTTTTTCCTTAATAAATTGTAGATAATCTAATCATAACATTGTTTTCCTGAATAAATTAACTTAGGACCTTTGTTTTAATAATAGGACCTTTGTTTTGTAGCTGTTTTCTAAAACACTGTAAAAAGTCAATTCCTATGAAACACTTGAGAGCCCTAAAGAAAATTGTCATTATCTTCTCTAAAAACAGAGTTGACTACAGTCAGTGCAGCAGAGTTCCCCAGTTTAGAGCCCTACTTACTGTGCAGAACTACTACAAAGGAGAATGAGAGCTAATTTATCATGTGTTGGCTTATTTTCTGAGGTTATGTATTTTGTATGAAACTTTATTTAGCTTTTAGTTACCTATTTGTGATTTATTTAATTTTACCAATGTATTCTAGATTTAGACCAGATGGGCTATCAGAAATGGGGCACCAAATATTTGTTCTATTTGAGGGCATGGTGATACGTGTTCCTAAGTTAGATTTAATCTGCAGCTTCCATTTCCCTTGTTGAAGGTAAAACCTCTGTACTGTGATGGTATATCATAGTATAGATGAATTTTAGAAGTACTGCATTGTTAAAAATTGCTGAAAATCCATTTGGGAGAGTTCTGCCACAGATAATTTAAAAATATTTCCATATTGACTGTGCATTTTGAGAAAAGTGCAAGTATTTTGGTGAGAACTTAGAACAGGACATAGGTCAAAAGCCTGATAAAAGTAGTTGTATGAGCACACAATCACAAAATTGCTGTGGTTGAAGGAACCTCTGGAGGTCATCTAGTCTAATTCCCCTGCTCAGAGCTGGTTGCTCAAGGCTGTGTCCTGTTGTATTTTAAATATCTCCAAAAACGGAGGCTCCACAACATACCTGGGAAGCCTCTTCTAGTGCTTTGCTACTCTCACAATAGTTTATTTTTCTTACATTTTAATTGAATGTCTTGTATTCCAACCTGTGCCCATTACCTCTTGTCACTGGGCACCAATGAGAAGGGACTCGTTTTGCCTTGGTATGTACATGTGCGGAAAAGGAAACTACCAACAATGTGCAGTTTGGTGTCTCCGGTAAATTAATCGTTGTTAAGTCATTTAGATACACGTTAGCGCATAAAACATTAGCATCTTTTTAATGATTGGGATCCTCTAGAGTAAAACTTTGCTCTATTTTGCCAGTAGATGGAGCATGTTGCATATTATTTTACTGTCTTGCAGTTGCTTCCTTTAGTGTTACATATAAATAAGCTGTATGGGGAAGATTTGGTGTTACATTCTTAACTTTTGGGGGTTTTTTTCCCTAGTATTTAACAATAATATGTTTTATTGATAGACTGCAGATTTTATTTTTTTCTTCGTGGGGAAGATGTCTTTTATGCCATATGATGACTATGGTAGCTGTGAAAATGGCATTTGGAGCAAATAAGAAAATTAAAATATTTTGTGCTATGCAAAGTATTAAAAGTATGTTTTATGTAAAAGTCATTTGATGAAATATGAAGTATACAAACTGCTAACTTCACGAATTGAAGTGATTAATGGTGTCTATAGAGAGACCTGTAGGGAGATCAAACAAAGATATAAAAAACTGCTGCAGAAAATCTAGTTCCGAAATAATATTAACACAAAGCTATGTGTTTCTGCTTCATAATGGAAAGGAGGTTTTGTTTCGGCAGGGGTATTTCTAAAAAAGATTTTTAGAAATAAAAGGTCTTTTTTTATATAATCTTTCTCAGAAACTGTTGTATTCACAGTCTTTGTCTGATGTTCATCTGTTTAGTCTCTTTTCTTTGACCTCTGTGCTACAGGAGTGTCTGTGATCCCAAGACTGCCGAAATGCCTTACCAAAGGACCAGATGCCATATGGCTTTTATCGTTTTAACTATTTTCTGCCTTTTGGACTAGTTCTGAATTTGGATTCAGAATTTGGATGCTGGCATATTGCAGTCATCCAGAGGCTAACATTAAGATCCTAGTAGCTGCTGCTGCTTTGTCACAAATCCTACACTTGCTACTGTTTTCTTTCTCCTCCTGCTCTCCAGAAAAGGGATTTGACTAGGACTTGAGACTCTGCCTCGAGACAGAGGCCAGTACTGGAACTTGACAAACACCATTAAAAAAGATTTTCTGGAATTGGAGGACACCTTTGTCCTTTGAGGACATTGGAGCCGAGACAACTGTCTCTCTTTATTTCTTTACCATTTTGTGCTGGTCAGGGTAGGAGTTGGCATTCTGGATAAGGGCAGTTTGATCTTTATCTGATGCAGGCTTTCACCAGATGCTCTAAAAAGGAAATTGCAAGTAGTTGAGAAATAAAAATTATTTTTTCATGCTTTATTTTGAAGGAAATACTGTCTTAGCTGATTCTGAGTTGGTTAACAGTTTTTTTTAAAACCCACAGGCTTTGTAATTCTTCTAATTTTGAATGCCTTTTAGTGAATTTGTTCTAACAAATCCTGACTGCTTGTTCCTTTTTGGGATCCCATCAAACTTTGGGACTCAAAAACTAGATACCACTAGTGATATAGAGTGGCGAAGAAATTTTCTTTCATCACAATTAAATATCTGCCCCTTAAATTAATCAAATGTCTTTTTCTCTGACAGAGGGCAGAGGGTCCTACAATTTACCTGATCAGTGACTATTTTGTATTCTCTTGGATTCTCTCTTGTTATTCATCTCCTAACTTAATAATGCAAGATTGTTCAGCCTTCTTAAGAAGGGGATTTTCTTGAAAGCATTATTGCCACCTTTCTTGTAAACATGGTAAAAAGAGAACCTTTTTCTAAAAAGTCTTTTTAATGAGTTATTCTAAAATCTTTTTTTTTTTTTTCCTTACAGTGGTATGCACAAGTGGTATAATAAAAGCAGTTCTCAGACCTTTTAGATATATCTTACTCCTTCCTTCCTTTTCAAAACTGTGACATTTGCTTTAAAGTGTTTAAAGACTTGGTGTAAAGTTTGTGGTTTGTTTTTTTTTTGTAATTTTTACCTCCTTGACACAGAAGCCTTGAGCTTTTCTGATATGTGATATAAACGAATGCCATAAACTCTATAGAATGTAATTTTAATTAGAGTGGGAGCCTCTTCTCTGCTTATGAAGAGAAGGAGAACCTCGTGTTTCTTTGTGGCTGTCTTGTAGCAGGGAAGGTGTCAGTCAGGAGTCCTTAAGAGCCAGCTGAATGTACCGAAAATGTAAACAGCTGTAATAGTTGCTATTGTACAAAGCTGCTCAGCAGAGGGAAAATGAGCAGATCTGTAGAGGTGGAAAGTCTAAAACTGATATCCACGGGTGATATTAATCTGATTGTCTCCTCTCTTTTGACTTCATTTTTCTCTTTAATTTTCTTATATGAATGTCTTGTCATGTACCTTACTGACATAATTACTCTGGTTTCACGTAGATTATATTTTTAGCTTAGTTTCCCAAGAAAATAATACCTGTGCTCTCTGTCCATCCCTGCTCCCCTAATGACTTCTGAATCATGTAGCCAGATTCAGACAGATTTGACAGGACATGAGGGCTGAAAGATTAGATTCCTGCGGGTTTTGTGAAAATTGGTAGCTGGATAAATCATAAATCTACGCATCTACTGAAGGAAAAGGCTGCAGATTGAAAATGGTAGTTAGCTGTTCTGCCTGGCCTTGTTAGCTGATCTCTTAAAACATTGATTGGCCAGGCATGGCGTGCGCACCTCAGGTGTCTATTGTGTGTCCTCTGCAGCTGGGGAGGAACAGCAGATATTGGGAAAGTTTTGTGAGAAACACTGGGAAGAGCTTGAGTTAAGAGCATTATAGGGGATGGTAGGGGAAAGCAGTTGACTAGGGGGAGAAAATGCTGGGGATACAAACGGGAACCCAGGAAATTCTATCTCAACATGAGGAAGAACTTTACTTTGAGGGTGACAGAGCACTGGAACAGGCTGCTCAGAGAGGCAGTAGAGTCAAAACCTGCCTGGATGCTTTTCTGTCCAGCCTGCTCTTGGTGAACCTGATTTGGCAGCGGGGTTGGACTAGATGTTCTCCAGAAGGCTCTTTCAACCCCTACCATTCTGTGATACTGCAACCAAGATGTTTTTTTTTTTTTTTGAAATGTCTCCTCTTATGAAACTTGATGACACTTTGTTGAGTAGAAATGCCCAGATTCTTCAAGTATTTGCTGACATAACATAAGCTGTTATATATGCTGCTGATGGTCATAAATACATTAGGTTGTTGCATACAGTTTTTTAAATGTATTTTCAGGTCTGTGCCTTGAGTGCCTTCCATCTAGGTGAAGAAAATGCCGTCTCGTAGGGGTTAGTTCACTTCAAGTTGGTCAAACTGCAGGTTACTACTAAATCTGTTGTCTTGCCTTTTCACTGGTTGCGTATTTCCACCACCTCCCCTGGGCCAGCACCATCATTCATGGGTTGGAAAGCTCAGTTGGAGAACTGAAGATGTTGAAAACTAACCCAGAAAAAAAAAATAAAATAACGTTTCAGATGGATTTAGTTCCCTTATCTGTTTTACTGCAGGAACAGTAGTGCCGGCACAAATGAGGTAGTGGAAATGCTATAGCTGGCTTTGGAGCGAGAAATGGCTTTGTCTGTGAGTGGAAGCTGGCACCTCATTTTGCTTTTTAAGCCATTGTGGAACTGTGCTCTGTTCTTTCTTGCTGCTTATCTCTGACTGCAGTTTGGGACTTTGTGACTAAAAACCCCAGAGACTTTCAAGTGGACTATTCAGTGCCCCTTGGTAAGGGATGTGGAACTACTGGAAGCAGCTAAATTACTGTGGCAGATAGCTAGATATCCTGGATGCTGCATAAGAGGGTGTAAATTGCTCTCAAGGCTTTGAGTTACTTTACGCACAAGACATCAGAAAGAAGTTTAGGTTTTTGATCATGGAAGAAAAACTTGAAACACGTGCATTGCTTCAAGTGGTTCTTGATGATACTGCAGCCACAAAATCGAGATCCACGGTGATCTTGCTTGCCATGAGAATCTCCATTGGATTTTAATCCCCAGGAATTCTTCATGAAATAAAGGTAACAACAGAGAATTGACTGATGGATGTGAGTTTTATCATTTAATGACAAGAGGATTCATGTCATAGACTTTTTAGCAGTGCAGAAGCATATAAGGTCTTCTTTTCTGCAGTGCAAAGTGAACTTGTTATCCTCCCCTGATGCTGTGCTGCACTCACTAGACTGGAGTAGTCAAACTACAGGAATTTCAAGAGAAACGTACCTGCTTTGACTGCTGCATCTTCTCATTAGAGTTCCTCCACGCTAAGGCGAGCAGACTTGCTTGTTAATGACTGACAATCTTTGAATCTTCTAATTATATCTGCTTCCTTTTCCAACTGTTAACTTTATTTCAGTATAGTCTGCAGTTCTGTTGCTGTACTACTGGGTTTGCAGGACAGCAGCAGTGTGTACCTCAACTTTGATGCTTCTGTACCTCTGTTTTTTTTAAAAAAATCTGTTTTCCTGAAACCGTACTAAACAGAAAGGTGACACTTAGAGATCTTGCAGAAATACTTCAGGAATGTGGGAAAGATTTAGATTATTTTTTTTTGTATTTTGGGTTTTTTGATCATCACTGTTCTTTAGTATCCAAGAACTGCACCCTGTTCCGGATGGGGTTGGTGTGCATCACTAGGTAAGAGTGTTTATTCCACCAGAAGATGATGTTGTTACTTGGTGTATCTCACTTGAGAATCTTAAGGCAGAGCCTGCCAGTGGGTGAGAATTTCTGAAAGTCCACTACAGATTTCATTTTACTTCTGCCTAGGGGACTAGTCCTTCCAAAGTAAGTACAGAATTCCCTTTTTAATCTTGGTAGGCCGCCTCTGGGGGACATGCTGTCTGGCTTAAGTTTGGGGATCTTTCAGCAGACTCTTAAAGTGTCTCAGGACTATAAGGATTGAGAAGACCCACCTGCTGCTTAACGAAATGTAGGGTGACTTTTTATTAAGTGAGTAATTACATTGTATTACATTGCACATTTTAGAAATGCTGTCTGCATACACTTTGGTGCTTAGGGGGAAAAAGTGAGGAATGGTTGTTTTTGATATCAACTTCATGTGAACCTAAGTGAAATGTTATGTGTGACTCATGGTCAAAGTGGTATTTATTGTCATTAAAAATTCTGAATAGTGATTTACAAAAAAGCAAACCAGAAAGGAGCTAGAACTGAAGTGAGGATCCCCTTGGCAAATCTATAGAGGTTATGTGAAGATTATAGAGAGAAGAGTTCAGCAATTCAGAAGGAGTGAATGTATTCATGTGTGAATAATTGGTATTATAATAGTTTGAGTTATAGAAACTCAGTTCTATAAAGCTGGATTCCTCTGACAATAGTATTTCTACTGCCTCTGGCACAAATACTGCCAAAAGTCTGGGTATCAATGGGTAGATTTCAGATGAGTAGTTTTAAAAGGAATAATTGAAAAGGTGTTAAGTTGCAATTGTATATATGCCTTTTTTTTTTTTAACAAAGTTAACTCAGAAGTTTTTCTTATGTGAATGTGTCACAATTCATACTGACTATAAAATCAGTAGCGTGAGATTCTACTCTCACTAGTTTACAGTCTTATAAATCAACATTAAGGTAGAGGACAGTGGACTTCAGCTTTAGGTTTTATTTTTTAGCAACAATCCATTAAGCCATTAATTCCTGCCCGTTAGCCTTTTAGTTTTGCATCAGTTTTACCCTATGATAGCTCCTTCTTTCTTTTTGAGTCATATTTGAGTGTCTTGCAGGATTCAGAGATAAATTTTACTTTTTTCTGCCTCATATAACAGCTTCTCAGGTCTGTATTATTGTGCCACCTTCTTTCCAGTGAATACAAAGAGAATCAATCTTGATGATGAAATCTGGTGCCAACTTCTATATTTGGTCTCATGGTTCCTTGCTCCATTAAACATTCCTACTTGGACCACTCCCGTAGCGTTACTGGGGGAAGTGGGCAAGACAGGAAGACAGATCGGTGGTGGGTTTTGTTTTTAAATGTTGTGTTCCTTGCTCAGCTTTTCTCTCTTCCTAGAGGCTTGGCTGCCTGTATAAAAGAAAAATCTGTGTAACGATATTATGGGTGCTAAGGATCTGAACAAAGATGTTCTTCTCCTGTCCCAAAATATTTTGCTTTGCACAGTGCACCCTAGTTGAGAGAGAAAAAAAAAGGTGTAATTTTGAAGGGGCAGTGTAAAAGTGAACACTAGGAGTCAATTTTTGATATGATCAACAAGCTGCAAGCCAGTGAATGGGCTCAGATTTATTAACTGGGGGACTAAGAAACTCACTGAGGTCACAAAAATGATGTGGGCAGTTTTGTGTTAAATAAAATCAATGAGACATTTGGTTGGGCTTGTGAAAGGCTGAGGAGACAAAGCTCTAGTGGCTGGGATGGAGGTGGTTGAAAGCAGGAAGGCTTTTATCTGAATGACAGGAGAAAAAAGTTGATTCTTTAGAAGTATATGGACAAAAAGAATGAGGATTTTTGAAGTGTTGATCACTTGTTTACAGGTCTGGGTGGCTCAGGTGATGATGGTACTGCCTTAAAACACGAAGGGAGAGTCTGGAATGGGAATACTTTAGCATTAAGTGAATTCTATTGACCAAATGTGGGTGAAAACTGAAAGTAGCTAGATTACTGCTTTTGTCAGCACAACTACTGTGAAATATCAGGAGGGCATGTTCTGCAATATCTGGTGATGAAATGCTGTTCTTCGTTTGTAAGTCTTAGTGGTTGGTTATAGGTACCAATTTTTTTTTTAATATTGTGACATAACATCAGCTTTATAATAATAATAGCAATGTTTCGACCAAAGCTCTGCTTTATTTGCATACTTTGATGAAGTAGCTGAAAAATAGCCTGCATTTACTGGTTTTGATGTGTAAACCTCAAAGCTCCTGGGAGGACATCTGTAGCACTTCTTGTGGTTGCTTTGTCCCAATTAAAAAGAGCAATAAAAACCAACGTGCACAATGTATGTTTGAATGCTACTACATGAGACTGAGAGTTTAGCTGGACTTGGTGACTATCATTTAGGAAGATATGAAGTTTAATGAAATGCATAATACAGGATTAATTTCATTTTACTTCAGTGTGATTTTTCCCACATTTAGGAAATTTAGAAATGTACCTGTGTGTTCAGGCAAATTATGGGTTCTCATCCCTGGTAGAACTTTGCAGGGTGGTCAAAATGGGTGCACTAGTGGAATGGGCATACGTAAAGTACAATTCATTGACCTAATAAATGTCAAATATGTTTGACATTATATCTGACTCTTAGAGCAAAGTCAACATAAAAAGCCAAAACCAGCGTATCTTCAAAAATGTCAACTTTCAAAATGTAATTTATGCATTTTAGGATATATTAAATTTCCTTTAAAAGAGTTTTGCTCCCTTCCTCTGTTTTACTTACCCATCTTTGGAGTTGACCTGAGGCTAAACCCATTGCCTAATAGGGGAATTTTTTGTCTGTAAGTTTGTATTTCCCTGTTTAGTTTCAGATTTGCTGCTTCTGTTGTTAATGAAAGTCTCTTGCACAATCTAGAGGAAGATTACACGAGCTCTTGAAAAGTTACACATGTAGGTTGTAGTTTGTCATCAATAAAACAGTTAAATTGGCTGTAGAAGCTGCCGTCAAATCTACACAATGGCTGGAGAAAGGGGATTTCCCCCTCAAATCTCACAGTTCTCAGTAAGGCTTATTTGTAACAATAAATAAGCTCTCCAAGTGAGACTGTGTTTTTATGGCAATATGTCTGTATTTTTAGATAGGTTTGAAAATGAAAAGGTTAGGATTTATTCATAATGTAGTGGTTAAACTACCTGAAGAAATATGCCACTCGTGGGGAGGAAATTCTGGACTACAGTTGTTCTTCTCTGATTTAATTCTCAACGCTTGTACCTGCACAGTGCTTGTATCTTCAGAGCGACTTGATAAACACTGATGTTTGTAACTCAGTGTGAGGTTGGCAGACACAGATCTAGGACTTAATATCCCATAAATCAGAGCAACCTACAAATACCAAGGACATTATGGAAGTGCTCAACGCAGGAGTTGAGTTTCAAACCGAACAAAAATTTGTTAATCTCTATTGGCTGTGATTTGCAGTTATTAGCACTTGGCTGCAACTTCAGCAATTTTGCAAAAATATGAGCAGTCTGCATCATTACTTGAATTTGAATGTAGAAGTTCCCATTTTTCCTAATCTTTTCTTTAGTCTTCTGAGCTGTGTCATATTAGTGCTCTTGAAAAGGACATTGATGACATTATTAGGTTTGAATGGTCTTCCTTCTGTACTTACTGATCGTATTGGAAATATATGCTCCAAAATCTTTTTTTATATTGTTGCCTTAGTTGCATCTCACTGCAAATAGGTTAGTAAAAAGAATGCCCCTTCTGAAAAAAGTTCATGATGTGATTTTTTTCAAAAGGCAGAGAAAGTAAACATAAGAAATAGGAGAAGCAAAAAAGTAAGGATGCAGAAGGAAAAAAGGATTTTGTGACCGTGTGGCTTCAAGTTGAGTTGCATGATATGAGTGGAAGGCGTTGGTGACGAGGCCAGTTTGAGGAGCTGTGATTCCCTTTCAGCTTACAGGCTCTTTGCACATGATGTTTGTGAGGTCTTGGTTTAGACAGGGTTGCTAAATTGGCCTGGGTCTAAAACAGGGATCCTCATTTTTTTTAAAAAACACATTTTGTCAATGCAGTGAACTTCAGTACAGAGGTGGGAATGAATGGAAGATTGAGGAGCTTTAGCTGATTTAAGCAGTGAAGATGTATGTGGATCGACAGTGGACATAAATTGAAGCAAGAGGTGCTGACTGGATACAGGGAAGAAGCCTTTCTGCTGTTATGACAATTATGCATTGGTAGGAGAAGCCTGGGAAGGTGGCATAGTCTGCACCCATGGGGGTTTTCAGTGCAGGGCTGGATAGAGCCCTGAGCAACCTGCTCTGCCCTCGTAGCTGACCCCGGTCTGAGTTGTAAGTTGGACCAGAGACTTCCCGATATCCCTTCCAACCCGAATTACTCCACGAGTCCATGGATTGTACTTCCATTTGTTTTGTTGTATAACAATTTCAAATCGTTGAGCTTCCAAAAAGGGAAAATGAGAATAACTGTCTTTAGAGGCGGCATTACCCAAATGAGAATGACTGAGTTGTACATCATTGCTCAGCTGCTTTCTTGTAGTGTTTTACCTACAAACGGGTATGTGTGCAATAGATTAAGAGGGAAAGGCTAGCAGGTCTTCTTTGTTTTCCGAGTTTAGAGCAGGAATTGTGTACACGACTGAGTGTTCACTCCTTATACTTCCAGAAGTCCTTTGTATCTGTAATTTGCTCATGTTGAAATCAACAGACAGCTTGCTTTTTTCCTTGAAATGTGTGAGGCAATCAAATGTGTTCATGCTACATCATATTCTAGTATACTGGTCTGTTTCCTGATGGGTACCTGTGCATCTAAAAGTTTGTTTGTTGGGGTTTTTTTTTGGGTTTTTTTTTTTTTTCATTATAATTCAGTTCGAATCAGGAGAAAATCAAGACGGCGCTCGCAGTGGGGCAAAGGTATTATTAAGAAGAGGAAAGTCAATAATTTAAAGAAAGATGAAGATGATGCAAAGTTTGCTGATGATGAAAATCACGGAGAGGACAGTAAATTGCTGGAAAATGGAGAGCTAGAGATCAGTGCTGACTGCATTGAGGAGAATGGAGAGGAAACGGGAGATCTCTCGATGACAAATGATGAATCCTCTTGCGATATTATGGATATAGATGCAGAGCAGAGGCTTAACAACGGGACATCAGGAAAGGAAAACAATTTTGCATCCACAGAAGAAGAGAGTTCAAATGAGTCTCTGTTAATAACCGACAGCGTTACCCTGGGAGCTGAGAAGGAGTTGAGGAAGGACTCGACATCAAAAGGAGACTGTGTGAATGGAGAGACATCTGTACACAGCTCCGAGGGGGTACCTGCTCCAGCGTGTCAGAACGGTAAAATGGAATCAGTCGATGCTGTTTCACCCTGTGACAACAGGGATGGGTCTAGTAACAAACAAAAGCCTTCATCTGAAGATCAGCCAAAGGAGAAAACGGAAGCTTCCAGTGAAAGTCAAGGAACTGATCAAGTGAAAGCTGAGTTACCACATTGCAGCAATAATGAAAAAACACTACAGAGCACAGACATTGAAACTAAAGATGCTGAAGCAGATAAAGAAGGTATAGCTTGATATCAATGTTTCTGCCTTTTTCTTAGAGTTCAAGTTAATATATGTCTATTTTTAACTGTAATAACTTATGTTGCAGTTATTATTATTATTATTATATGATAATATTTTATGAACTGGTGTATATTTATTTGAAATTTTTAGTATGCCTACGACATTTAATTACACATAGATAAATTAGAAGGCCACCCGTGACTTGCTGTAATGTTATCTTAGGCAAGTATGTGTATCTTAATATTTAGAATTTATTCTGTTTACTTTTTTGTAGGGTTTATGGGAAATATTGTAAATACTGAGATAACCTTTAAACAATAATTAAAGATTTAAAAAATATTATCAGTGCAGATAAATATATATGTTTTGGTCTGTCTATATTTTGATCTATATATCTTTTGTCTTATTTTGTTAGAGATTTATGATAAAAATATCATTGACATTGGATGAAAGACCCTAGAAATGCAGAATGTGTTTCTTTAAAAATGTTTACTCATAGCAAAAGCCAGATAAACTGTTGTTTATCTCATGGAGAAGGTGTCTGGCTTTGGAGTTAGAGTCAACACAGTAACAGTGCAGCAAAAAGATAAGAGAGGGAGAAGGGAAATCCTGGTGGTGCATAAAAGAAGGGGCCATGTCCTTTGAAGACAAGAGACATAGGTTCCTCAGGGAAGATAAATAAAAGCCTTATGCATGATTGCCTTTTTAATTAGCGTTTCAGAATTATCTAAAAGAATGAAGACTTTACTTCAAAAGTTAGCACTGAGATTTACAAAGTAAATGAGCTTTAATGAGAGATCTGAATTATAAGAATATCACTATATACATGTTGGCTGTGTTTGTACAAACATATTTTCTCTAAGGGTAAGAAGAACAGTAGAAGAAAGGTCCTAAGAATACCAGAAGAAGAGTATGGTGTATGTTACGACACTTCTAAATTTCGTAGTTGAATTTTGTATACATTAAGAATGGTTATAATAATAGGAGACCTCAGGAAGAAAAAAAAGGGGGGGATTTTTAAATAGTTGACGAGGAGAAAACCAGTGAACGAATGTAGGGAGAGAATCGTGAGATAAAAAAATGTTTTGTTCTCCACAAGAGGATCGGACAGCAGCTTTAATACAGAGGTGGAAGCAAAGAGTAATGTGTCACAAAAGCATGAAATTTTAGGAGTAGAGCAGATATTAGACTGACCGTGGCGATGAAGACATGAGAAGCTTTGGAGAGAAAAAGGAGGATTTGATTCACTTAAGCAGAAAGATTTTGAGCATTAGCTTAATATCTGAACTTCACTTAGAAGCTGTATAATTTGATGTTGCCAAGTATTAATGATACAGTGGAAAAACTTTCAGTGACCTTCAGTTTTCTGTTGGGACTTCAGAGTTCAGTTTTAAAGATGATCAGTTTAATGTGTGTTTTCTGAACTGTGGTTTTGTGCACCTGCAAACCTTCAGAGTTCTGCAAAGCTGATGAATAATGTGCACTGCTGCAATCATGCTTATTTGGTTAAAAAAACCCCAACAAACTAAAAAACCAAAGTCAAACCACAGTGAAAGAAACAAGCTGTTAATTTTGAGAGACTGTCAGTGTTGGTAATTGTTTTTCAAATTACAGGCGTATTCAAAGGCAAGAAAACACGAAAAGTTGCTACGGAACAGTCAAAGCCCACAAGTTTGGAGCAGGTCCCAGAGGAACCATTGGATCCCTTACCCTCTGTAGTCGTTGACCATGACAGACTAAAGGTAATGGAACTAAAAAAAATGAGTTGAACTATTAATGAAACTGTTCATGAAAAATGCTTCCTTCCTCTGTTATGAAGTAATATTTCTTTTATATTTGACTGCAAACAAATACCATGGCAGCAGTAACTTCTGAAGAGGATTTGTCAAACAGTGGGTTTTGGATGAAAAGTTAATAAAACTACTGAATCCTTACTGTCCCATCATTACTAGCTTTACAAATCCAGTAATGGCACAGCAGTCCACTATTTTAATTGCAGTTTTTGCAGGTACTCTTATGTGTTAATTGGACATGCCAGTTCCTGAGGAACTGCTGGGTGCCTAGTAATTAGGAGTTAACATCATCTTTTCCCTTCCCGTGTACATATTCTTGGTGGAAAGATCTGTTAGTGGATTGGAAAACAAATTGGAATTTGTGCTGATGTTTTAGTGTCATAGACTGAACCCCTGCTAGTTAATTTTCTTTCAGTTTTGTTTCTTTCAAAGCAAAGTTACAATAAAATCTGCTGTCTTCTGTTGTGGAAACTAGCTTGGCCCACTAGGAAATTTAGATCCCACTTGCTGTGGAGTACAGATGATAATCTCTTTGGAAACAAAATATTATGGGGGGGTGTGTAAATCTTAAAATTTACTGTCTTCTGCCATATGAAATACGGTTTCACTTTTTGTTTATGAGCAGCTTTACATGTGTTGTCCCCCGCTTCTTTTCCTGTACCGTTTTTTCAACATTTGTGAAATTCCAAATGTATTTCCAATTTGGTGCTTAAAATTTCATGCTAATGCAAGTTCTTCAAAATGTCTGCTTTAGCTATTAAGGCAGTTTTTATGGTTTGCTGTATCATAATTGTTGACATTACCCTGGCTATACTGAGTATAAAACCTAAAACAAGGATACAAGTGTGGGTATAAGCAGATTGTCTGTTTGGATCTACAGTGGCCTTAGTGGTAGCCAGGTGTGGTCCATTTTATTTGTATGTGTCCCTCCAAAATAGGGCTTCAGAAGGAGATTGTGTTTTTGTCCTTAAAAATAATAATAAAAAAAGATTATAAAAACCCTCTTAACTTTACCTTTTGTTGTTCCAACAGAAACTGCTTGATTTGGTGGTTAAGAAAAGTGACAACCTGACTGTTGACCAACTTGAGAGATTGTATTCACTCCTCAGTCAGTGTATCTACAGACATCGTAGAGACTATGACAAATCACAACTTATAGAGGTGATGTTGTACGCTTTCTTTTATTCTTTATCTGAATTTTGTGAGAATGTTTTTTAAAGAACTAAGTTAATCTATCAATTTGTTGTAGTAATAGATGGCGAAAGCTTTAAATAGACTTTGAGGAAGGTATCTATAAGCAGGAAAAAGTTTAGTGTAGTAATGACTTAAAAACCAGACATTTCTAATAATGCTTTCCTCAGAAAAGGGTTAAGAGTTTAATGTAAAAGAATGGAGGAAGGAGAGAAGACAGCAGCACAGAGAAGCATGTGCCAGCAGAGCAAAAATGGAGTAGAAGCAGTTTCCACGTTGGTGGTGTGAATAAGAGCGGATGTAGTGGCTGCTTCATAGACAGACTGAGACAACATTGCTGTGGTTGCCCCTACTTGCATTTGCCTAACTAGGCCAAAAAAGCCGCTGCTTCATGCAGTTTGCTGATTGTGATTTTCATAGAAGACCTTAAAAGTTTGCAAACTTCCTCTAGATCAGTAAGTATACCCTCGGGAAGGTCCAGTACAGCACGATGTAAGGCAGTTGTCTGCTTTGCTGTCATCCTTTGTCCCTGAAAGTGTTTGCTGTCAAAGGCCCCTTGTCTGCACACACAGTGAAGTTGGTCTCTTCACCGTTGGTGTGAGCTGATTTGACAGTCGGTCCCTTCCAGCGTCATTGCTGTCGCTGCAGAGGGGTTGGATCAGCTTCCAGACTCGGCTGATAACCAGCACTGCGGGGAAAAAAGAACAATTGCTAGTTTCCAGTTGGATCACTGAACACTAAATAATTTTCTCCATGAATATTTTACAACAAAACCTGGAAAGGCCTTAGCATGGGATATTGTAGAGTTCCTGCAAAATACTTTGCAAACCGTTTCCATGCTGTTCCTCTGCCATCTTCACCTAAAAATATGTTGAAAGTCTGTACCAAATGTTAGGTAGATTAAATAGACGTTTATCCAGCAGGAGTATGTAGAAACTGATCTTTACTTTGATTTTCCAAGCTGTGCAGATATGTTTACAGCTGGGTCACCAGTAGCACAAGTGTGCAGTAAGACTTGCATTCAGGCAGTGTGCTATTGCGAGGCTTTCTGAGTACAGATTGAGTACGTTAATTATATGTGGCCCTAATGCACTTGGAGTTTTCCATAGACTATCATAGCGGAGCACTTTTCTGCATTAGTACTACTTTAATTAGTTTCCTCTTTTACCATATTTTTCTAGCAGATAACATCTCATAAACAGAAATGTTTATTTTCCTATTAGTTACATGTTCAGCTTTTTTAAAAAAAAAGTCCAGTGAATGCGAGTATATAATGCAACTTTATTTTCTATCTGCTTATTTATATATAATTGATGTCTCTTGCAGGAGATGGAAAGAACAGTTCATGTGTTTGAAACATTCCTGTGAACTCGTCAAGATGGGTGGGTTTATCCTCTCAAACTGCTCATGGGAGAGCAGTCCTCTGAGCCATTCAGTTTCCATTTGCACCAAGTATGTGCAGAGCCTTGGTCTTAAGTGCTCTCTCTTTTTCTTTCTGTTGAATTTGGTGCTATTGTCTCAGGTACCTGAAACCAACCAGCCTACAAGAACCAAACGGAACTTCATATAGTTGTATCTGATATAAATAAAGAATACAATGCCACAGCTTGGAGATTTTTGGTGCTACAGAAACTGTTCCCGTTTCTGCTCTTGTTCACTCTACATGCATTATCTTTGGGGAAACTTCAGGCAAAGTGGAGACCAACACATACAAGAGAACTGGAAAGAGCAGATCTAAGTTGAATATTTTTAAACAGGCAAACTTTTTTTAATTTTTTTTTTCCAATTTTTCTCTTCTCTGGGGTAACGGACAAAAAAATCTGTTCTAAAGAAGGCAATGATGCATTGTGGTAGGAATCTTGAGTAACTGGACGTACAGTAATTTGAAGATGAGGCTCTCTAGAACTGCCTTTAATGTGCCTTTTAGTCAATTGAGAAAGATAAGGCTAATCATTTGGTTTGGATTCTAGCAAATGGCAATGTTAGAAAGCTGTCTTCAGAATGAAGATCTCCAAAAGGATGATTTGTATTCTCTTCATTGGATGGCAACTAGTATTATGGTTCTATAACGCCTGTCTTACTCTACAGAACTAAGACACACTGAAAAAGCCACATACTTTACCAAAATGGTGAAATTACTTTTTCATTGGTATATATTTGTTTTAGAAACAAGTTACACAGTGACACTCTTCTGTGTTGCTAAAAATGAAGCATTTTCCCACCATGTCCTTGTTTTCCATTTTGAAAAAAAAAAACCAACAACTCAGTTTAATACCGGCAGGTTCCTTTCTGAAGTTCCGTGTTTGTGATATAGCTTGGACTGTGCAGTGCAGGTCAGAAGACACTATAGTCATTTAAAGTCCTGGTGCCCAAGCTCACTTGAAAATAAAGCTTAAACTAGGCTTCACAACTCGGTCCATGCAAAAGCATTGTTTGTGTGGGGGGGCTGGAGAACAGCCTTTTGGATCGATCTGTTTGGACCAAAGTTCTCTGGGTCCGAATTGCGTAGTTCAGAACCTTTCCTTGCTGGCAACTGGAGAGAACAGTCTAGGCAGTTTCAAGGAAAAAAAAACAAACAAACACATCGTTTTATCACGAGCTCGGTATTAAAACGTTACCTGGGCTGGTTTATGTCAAACCTACGTGGAAAGTCTTTTAGAGCAGTTGGTTGGTGTTGCCATCGTTAACCATTCATTGTGACTGTCCCTACGTAGCTGCGGAAGCGTCTTTCCAGAAATATGCAATACAGCCTGCTTAGTTGTTTTTTTTTTTTTTTAATTAGAGCAAACAGTCTTGGACTACTGCAGAGATACTGAGCTACCTCAGCTTTTTGTATTTTAGTTACCAACAGTGTTTATGGAGGACTGTGATCACTCTGCTCCCGTTGAAGCTGAAGCTAAGGTACTTGTCTCCACCTCCACGGCTGGTAGTAGTGTAGCGCTGCAGGGAAACCGAACCCGGGCCTGGGGCCACTGCAGTAATCCAAAGTGCTTTGTATATTGTGGTTAAACAGAATTTTCTCTCTCCTAGATCTTTTTCTTCCCCCTCCCTCCCCCTCCCCTCCAATGCCACTGTTTTTCTTTATAGCTAATGGCAGAAAAAGGTTTTAAGCGTTTGTGTATGTCTAGTTACACCTAAATGCAACCCATGCAGAAACACTGTATTTTTCAGGTGGGAAAGTGTGATTAAAAACAACAAAAACAAGCAGAAAACACACTTCAAGTGAGATTCTTTGATCTCAGATTTGATTATGGGATATTTTTTTTTTTCATGTTTCATTTAGTATTTATTAGCATCATACCTGTTTGAGATATTTTTGTGTCTGGTACATTAACAGCATTTTGTATTTTGATGGAAATTGTTACAAACTTTAAGATTTGATTAAATAAAATGTAGCAGATTTTTTGTAGCAAGTTTCTGATAAAAGGGTTTTTTGCAAGTCTCAGGTTCTTGCTGCAGAATTTTTTAAAAATATTTATTCCAGTTTCACTTACTCGAAGTTTTTGTTCAAGTAACAGCAGCACTTGTGGAAGATAAAACTGCATACATTTTTAAGAAGATAATAAATTTATATAAATTAAGAGTTGAGAATTTTAGTCACCAGTGAGTGTGGAAAGCAAGTTTAAGCTAATGCCTAGCATTAAAAATGGTTCTAAAAGGTCAGGTTTCTAAAGGAAAATTTTTACTGTCAGTTGTTGATTGGGAAAGATCGTAAGAGGCAACTTTACTAATTGAGGAGCTGCCATGTTGTCTTAGAGAAAAGTAGCTGATATCTGATGTTCTAGTGGACAGCTTACCTAAAATGATATACTCGCCTTCCTCGCCCAAATAACCACACTTCAGTTTTTGTTTTTCCTTTGCAGATGTCTGGTGGTTATAGCGTTAAAACAGCTGTTATTCTCTCCATGTGGTCTAAACTTGTTTACTCTTTGTATGTTTTTAATTTTTCTTTTTGGCCACATAGCATTGGCAAGAGTTTGTACAAATTGACCTCTCTTCCTTGTTTCTTGTTGTGAAAATTGCAAATAAACTCCTGTGTGAGTCCTTGCGCTGGGGTCAGTGACCTGGGGCTGGCCAGAAGGAAGGAGGTTTCTCTCTGGGGCTGGTGGAGCTGTCCTGGAGATAATAGAGTTGCTCTTGGGTGAAGTTGATGGTTCTGGAGTTAATTGTATTTGCAAGCTTGAATCTCACCTGTGATTAATTTTTTTGTTTTGTTTTGTGTCCTCTGTATTGTTACTTGATTTCCTCATATGCCAATGTATTTATAGGATTACTGTTTTTTGTAATATCTTGTCTTTTTTTTTTTTTTTTTCAAGTTGGTGGGTCAGCTCTGGTTTTGCCTTCAGTCTCCTGAATGGCAGGTTCTGCAGCTGATAGTCATTTTTTTTGTTTTTATTTTATTTTGTAATCACAACATAAGCTTGAATTTGGGCTTGTACTTGCATCTTTTGTATCTTGTACATTGGGTTATTTAGACATCGGGGAGTCCTGTTTGGTTTCATTAACGTGCGTCTACTTTGTGGATTAAGTAGACTTCCTTCATCAACTATGGTATATTTTGGATTCTATAGTTTTATTCAGAACTGTGTTTAAATTGATGTTTTGCATTTTGACTTCATTTTACGTTAGTTCGAAGTAAGTTATTTAATTTTTTTGAACTTCTGGAAATTTTGAACATTTTACTGTAATTTGTAATATAACTGCTGTGAAATACTTGAATAAAGATGACAAGAAAACACAGCTTTAGCTCCTTCAAAAATGTATGTAAAAAAACTACTGCCTCCTAGCTGATTTCAGTCTTTCTCTTTCCGCACCTTCATGATCTCACAGTTTTGGTGTTTTACTCTAGGATTTTGCCGTTCAGTTATTTTGAGCAGTTTAACTTTTGCTTTCAGTGTTTGTCCGTGAAAGAAAAAAAGCTTCTAGTATTAATTTTGATTGAAAAAGTGAAATTAGCATTGCACATTGGCGAGTGAATAACGTAATTGTAATGAAGTTATGCTCAGTGCTTAGAAAACATGTGATGTTCAGTTGCAGGGTACCAGCCGAGACTGCGAATAGTACCTCAGCATCCAAGTGAAACCAGAGTTTCTAATTAGATGGGTTTTTTTAAAGAAGCACTCTCTTTCCTCCTTATCAAAGTTGTTCTTACTTTTTGTGATGTTTTGGGTTTGGTTTTTGGGGGGTTTTTTGTTTGGTTTTTTTTTTTTTTAAGATAAACTTTCACTATATTTAGGAATATATCTTTTATATTCCTTTAGGAATTCCCCCCCTCCCCAATAATTCATGCATAGGAGCGCAAGCTGCGAGAGGTTATGCAAGTGTAGAATCAGCCCCCAGCTACTCCTTGGCAGTTTATCTGGAGCTAACAAACATCATGGGATGTATATAACATGGAACAGAATATGAGAAGCTGTTCTATAGATCCACTAGAGCCTCTCTTGAGGTGTAGGACATAAACACACCTGCTCATTTTCCTCTTTTCTTAAACTATGGGGCTCCTGGGCAAAAGGCTAGTTGAGAAGGAGGATGGTAGTAACTTAACTCGCATCTGGCTCCGATTCCGCTTTTATGTGCGGCTTTGAAAGCACAATTAGATACGAAATAAAAAATATATTCTATAAATATAATAATATAGAGAATGATAGAGAGAGCCCAGGCTCATTTGTATCAGGAGTTGTCAGGTCAGGTGTATTGTTTCTGAATGGCCTTACCAATCTCAGCACCTCACTTAACAGCATCCAAGGGGTTTGTGGTCTGTGAATAAAGAATGGAGGGTACGAGCTCTTTCCCATCTGTTTCTGTCTTTCAGGAGTGGCCGTGGCCCCGTAAACGGAGAGAATAGTTTCAGGCCTGATTTCTGACCGTGGCTGTAAAATGATCAGCCAAAAGGCACAAAACTGTGCTTTGTCTGGGCGCTGACAAAAGGATCCTTGTAAAAATACTTAGTGAACTTGGAGTGGTGCTTCAAAAGAGTGAATTAGTGAGGAACAGTTGCAGCACGTGTTGTTAATAGAGCCTTGGTAAGAGCTTGTGCAACACCTATTTGTCAAGTGTTCGCTGTGTAGCGCTGCTTCTTTCTGCTCTTGGTTTCTGCCTCGAGTCTATTTTTGAAATATCCCATATTTCTTAAAATTTGCTGTGGTGCACACCCCCTGTTTCCTCTTTTAAGCCCCCTGGATAATGTATTTAAACAAATTAAAACTGAGATCCTTTTGTTCTGTATCTTGGGTAGGATTTGGATTTGGACTTGTAATATATGGGGTTTTAAGCTAGCGCTGTGTGTGAAAGCATTCTGCGAGCTAAATCAGTAAACTGATTAATGAAGCCAAACACTTCATTTATTTTTTTTTTCCTCCTCCTTTTATGCATCACTTGTGGTCATGTAACTATTATGTAAAAATGAGGGATTATAAACTTTAACACTAATTAATTCAGCCTCATTGCATTTCTCGGTAATTTTTTTACACTGCGATCATTTGCATAGAGAATGTATTTCAGTTGAACCCACTGCCAGTAAGTGGCTGTGACTACTACTAAATTCCATTTATTTTAGGGATGCATTTGAGTTATGCTATATTGAGCCTTTCTTTAAATGGAGAAAATCCTTTTCCTTTAAAAATGCAATAAACTCCTAAGATTTAAAATGGATTCACCACTTTTAGTGGTATGTTAGTGCAAACCTGGCCATCGGCAGTAAGGTTTGGTGCTATGTGGGTGCTGAGTTGGAATAAAGCTTTCAGGTTTCAGGTGCAGAAGGCATTTTTGAGTTACACTGTGTTAGAAGGCTCCTCACATTTAATTATGAGGGGGGGCAGGTTGGGAGCAGAGGAGGAGGAGGAGGTTTGGGCTCCGCATTTCAGGCATCGCTGCTGCGTCAGGAAGGACCTGTGGGCATCTGCAGGAGCTGGGTTGGTTCTGCTGCCTCTCCCAGCTTTGTTTTCTTTATTTCAGTCTCTCAGAAATAAGGAATTTGGTGGAGTATGTGTGAGAAATGTGCAGGTCCCCGCGCCTGGGTGGCTGCTGGGAGCGCTCACGCCGTTTGTCATCCTGATTTTTTGTGGAGGTGAATTACGTCGTGGTGAAAGCCCCTTTGGATCAGTGCAAAACTGGAATTGTGCCATAACCCAGGGGTGTTGGACAGTGTCTGTGAGGAAGTAGGAGTCTGTAGAAGATGACCTGTTAGCTTTGGGACTGTGGATTAAGAAGAAGGAAAGACTTCGGGGAAATCTCCAACAGGCTCCCTTTGAAATATTTCTGCAGCAAAGGAAGTAAAGCAGAGACCAAAATATTAATCCTAGAAAATATGTTACGTTTGGACCAGTAAATTTGCTAAGAAATGGAGTCTTTCTGCTGTAGAGGGAAAGAAAGTGATGCTGTTAAGGAACTACTCAAATCTCCAAAACCCCAGCTCTAGTTCTGTCGTAAAGGCGCTGCGTTCTCTTGCTGATGTTGTTACACCTTCTGGAATCCCTTTGGTAGTGGAGGCTCCTGGAAGAACCGTGATACCTGATTTCAGTGATAGGGAAGGACAAACTGCCAGTCTGCTCTAGGTTTCGAATTAATATAATCCTGAAATGAGTTTTGAAGTGATGCCTGCTGCATTCTCTATGACGGTACAAAAAGTTTAGCAAGATAAAGGAAATACGAAGTGAATAGTCACATGTTGTATGTGACTATTAACACCAGTTTAGTAATGAATTACTGTGTTGTGTAGACATTTTTAGTATCAGAAATAGAAGCATGTCAGACTACATTTTCATGAAGCACCAGAGATGTAACTGGTAATTAAAGTCTAGCCTTTCTACTGGGGTTGGAGTGCTTCAGAGTCTTGCTCTAAAATTTAAAGCATGTTCCGAAGACAGCTTTTTTAAAAATAAAAATCTTCCTTTTCACAAGAACCAGAGGACAGCCATGAAAGCACAAGCCAAGCGTAAATTTTACAGTGTTAATCTTTTCAATACATCAAAATAGAATTTGGAAATGAGCTGACACCTTATGATGACTTAAATGTTTAGCAATTTGTCACAAAAATTCAGGTTTATTAATGGAGAATAAAGTCAGCAGGAAACCACTATCGTGTCTGATGCGGTGGCATGTATGACAGTCTCATTCACGTGCAGGGTCTGCTAACTTAGGTATGGCTTAGGGACAATGAGGGCATCTGCTCTTCATCTGCAGAGTTTGTGCATCTGCCAGCTCTTTGAGCTCTTCATCATGTTATTAAGCGCATGGGTAGAAACACGTGCCTTATTCCTCGTTTGTTTTGGTCCGGCTTCTACTTCCAGGCACTGCTTCTGGTCTTCTCTTTATGTTCTAGACACTTCATACATAGATATTTTTCTTTCCCCCCACAAAGATACTAATGTGCTGTGATCAAGTAGCTTCTCACTTTTTTTTTTTTTTTTCTGAGCAGAATGAGCTCTTTATGGCTTTCACTGCATTTTCTCCAGCCTTTAAGTCAATTTTGTGGCTCTTTTCTGCAGTAGGTCGATTTTTCAACATCTTCTAAAACATTTGTTCACAGAGGAAATTGATGTGATATTCCAGCATTGGTCCCATCAGTGCCATAGATAGAGCTAAAAATCACTGATTCCTACTCACTGTTCCCCTTTTTACACGTCCAAAGATCGATTTAGTCCTTTTATGCCATGAAATTGGGCTGGGAGCTCTCCTTGGTTGACTCTTCTCAGACTTGCGGCATTTCATGATGCTGTTCTCCATCCTGAATGTCAGCCTTTCCTCATTCCCATCTCACGGAGGTCCCGCTTAGCTTTATTAGCACAAGTTTGGTGTTGGTGGTCCCGGGCAGACAGAGGAGCCAGCACGGTACATGTGACTCCTTCAGTCCTCCTCACCTTCTGCTCTGCTGATCTCTCTTTTCACAGGGCTGGGTCTAACAAGTTACATCAACGTTTTTCTTCAAGAGCTATGGAGGAGGAGAATCCCCCATTAGAAATACTCTGATAATACCAAATTGAGAATTACTTGAACAGATTAGATATTCCTCAATTAATCTGCCTATTTTTGGCCTGTTTAATATTTGCTGTCTGAATACAGCAAATGAGAAAATTGAAGTATTTTGTCACAAGCTGTTGAAAATCTATTCCCTTATCAATCAAATGTGTAATCCTGTCAGAGAACAAGATCAGGTGTGTGTGATACAGCTGATTTTCTAGAAAATCGTCATATTTGTTCTTATCTCTTTGATTCACGATCACTTTAGTTAGATATCATCTTTCTAGTTAGATATCATCTTTCCATTTTTACTTGGGATTGATGTCAGGTGAATGCCCTGTAATTACACGCTAATTTCACTTGCCCTTCTGATGACTGTCACATTATCAGCACTCTTTCTGAGATACCCACGTGTTAGTAAAAATGAGTATGAGCAGAGCGGAGGCTTCTGGGCTTTTTGGAGATGGCTGAGTGTTTGGTTACCTCCTGAATTTTAAAACCCTGATCCACCAGGGAAAATCTAACATCCTCTGCAGGCAGTACGCAGCCTGGACATGGTCATTCCCATAGGATACCTCTTGACAGATAGAAAACAAGAAATGTGAGCTGTTCCCAAGCGCTCCCTGCCGCATTTCCACTCTTCGTTTTCCCTGCAAAAGCTGTGTGTGGCATTTCTATGCTCCAGTCCATACCAGGCAGCTTGCAGAAAAGCTGCCCACAAACTGAAGCAGGTAAAATTGAACCCGGTGTCAACGAGTGATGGAGCCCTGTATTCATTGGACGTGAAAGTAAATGACTTATTAAAAGATGATCTCTTGTAATGGAATCAGAGTGGCTACAGCGATTCCGGTGGGCTTGGAAACTCGGGCTTGCTTTGCGAGAGCTGATTATTTTAACTTGGGTGGAGGGACTGTGTTTCTGGCAGAGCATCAGGCTCTTTGTGCTCTGAAGACTTAAAGCGTTCGGTGCCTCACCTTTGCTATTTGGTTCATCGATCCCCGATGCTTTCCACCAGCACGAGGACAGTGTGTTACAAAGTAGGGGCTGCTTTAACTTCCCAAGATGTGGAGAGGAATTGGTTCCTTTCTACCTGTAAGAGCTATTATTTTTATAAACATATGTATTCTTTATGAGGTGGGAAGCGGAAGCTTATGTAGGAGTGTCACTGGTGACCTTAGTCAGGTGTCTGCTCTGTAGCCACAAAGATGTGGAAAAAAGCCAGCGGTGCTGGGCGATGGAGATGGTGTGTATATTGCCTGTGGTGGGAGGCATGACTCATCATCACAATTCCTAGTTCTGTATCAGTTTGCTTGCAAGCTACATGCCGAAGTTGCCTTAATATCCTTCTTAAAACCCCTGGGAGACCAGTGCTGTTCTCTGGGCAGGTCGTGAAAGGGTTTGATCCCGTTGGCCAACGTGAATCTTGCTGTGTAAGATCTGGGATATGAAGTCTAAAGGCAAGAGAGAATCCTGGTCTAAAATTGAAAAATTAAATCCAGCAAGCAGCCTTTCAGACCTTCGCTGTACAGACCACCGCTAAGGAGAGATTCCGAGGCAGTTTGGGCTTGGTGACAGCACGGGAGCTTCCTTCTCCCAGGCACTAACTGAGCCAAAACGTTTAGTTCTGCGGTTAACGCTGCTACTGACTGAAGTAGAATTTGTTTAGATAAAGAAAATGGGAATTTGTTACTCCTCAAGGAATCCTCCAGCTAAACAGGAGTTACCAAAAGTAGTGTGTGTTATCAAAAGGAAAAACACCGGTGACTGGCAAAGGGAGTCATTTCTCAAGTGTTCTGCCACCTCATTCTTGTCCCCAGCAGCTGGAGACAGTGCAGGGCTGTTGTCACGCTCAGCTTGGGAGCCCGCAATGGCAGCTCTTGCTTTCATGAATTCTAAGCCCAGTGAGTGTTTCATCAGGCCTCAAACAGATTGGCTTTTTGGAGGAAAAATGGGTGTTTCTGATCTGGTATCACTGTCTGCCTTAATCTAAGTGATGGCTTCGCTGTGCCTGAGACACGTCCGTCTGCTGCCCTCCAGGGCATTCTCTTCCTGGCTTTTCCTGAAGTTGTAAAGTTATTACCCCAGAACACTTTGCTGATGAAGGGACCTTCCCGCTGCCTTTCCTGGCATCTCCACTTCAGCCAAAAGCTTGTTTCGGCTCCTGGTTTTGAGCCAACTTGAAATGGGGAAGGAGGCGTTTGGGGCTGAGCTTAAGGGGCTCATCCAATTTAAAAAGCTTGTATTAGCGGGTCACAGTGTAAAAATGTCCCAGTGGGTTCAGAGCCGGCATCCTTCTGGGACCCAGCATCCTTCTGGGACCCGGCATGGGCACAGCCTGACGGGCACCCCGGGTGTGGGTCTATCCCCCACTGGAATATTGTCACCTTTTTCAGTGGGTGATGGGAATGTCCCACGATGAAACCGGGCAGCACTCGTGGAGCCGGGGAGAAGCTGCGGCTCCTCTCCCAGCAAATCCCCACGGAGCCGGG
>JAOQGH010000023.1:107948086-107962570 GCA_025769975.1 Gallinago jamesoni | reverse complement strand
ATGTTTGGCTCCTCCGGACTCCGCCAAGGGCAAGCTGAAGTGTAACGAATGCTCTAATTAGCTTGCTCCAATTGCACTGTGCTAAGCTCAGCCTTAGCACCTAGCTGCAGTTAATTAAAAGACGGGGTTGCTGAGGTTTTATTAGTACGGTGTGTTTGCCGGCGGATGAAACAACGGGAGGAAGGTGAGTGAGTAAATTGTCAGGGGTGGGTGATTACCTGAGCGCGGCCACCAGCCCCCTTTGGAGATCACTGGCCTTCCCGGGTGAGCCAGGGGAGAGAAAACCAGCCAACAAAAGAGGTTCTGTCATTCTCGGGCTGCTGAGCCGGCCTCTCCCCTGGATTTCCTGGAGCTTTTAAGAAGAAGAATCTCCGAGCAGGTGTGTGCACAGGATTCATTTGGCAAATGCCCTCGGCCAACTTCCCAGGGGGGAACTAAAATAATTTCCACATAGGAGTAAAGCAAATAGCCTGTGTCTTGTTCATCCGACCAAGTATTAGTGAGTAGTGCTGAGTAAGAGATCTCTGCGGAGCGGTGATGGAAAGGTTGGCAACTCATTCCACGCGGTCTGGGCTGCTGCAGCACCGTGGGGTCGGACTGAATTGTGAGGCTTTTAGTCCTCTCCACAGGCTGCTCTACCTCAGCCACTACGCCTGAATTAAAATGTTTAAAAGCTCATGCTCTTCACAGATACACTCTGTAAGAACCAGAGACAATTTCAATGTGTGTTAGTTTCTGCTCCTTAATGTGTAGGACAGATATTGCCTCCAAAGATCCAGCTGAAACGTTCCACTGCTGTGGTATTTGAGAGCAGTTATATTTGGCTCATCTTTTGTTCCACATCCAGTTTTACAACCACCAGATGACACCCTAATGAGACATCAAAGGAACCAGAAATGGTTGCACTTAAGTGCTCTTTGAAAGATGTGTCCAGTGAGGTACAGAGCTCCCGCTCTGGATAGGAAGGAATTCTGACCATCGGGCAAAAGCAGCCTTCATCCTTCAGACACGGCAGCAGCCGTCCAGCAAATCCTGACTTTCATTTAAAACAAAGCACACACACACAAAAAGCTGTTTATTAGTGGTTTTTCAGGATCATTTCCTCAACTATCTTGAGCCCTTTTGTTCTTTACTTACTCTTAAATTTGGGGAAAGAGATGAAGAACCAGTCTTGCTGAATAAAATCCAAAACATCACTTCTAAGAATTTTTTCTGAAATGAGAATGTAAGTGCTTTGGAAGCTACTGAGCGTTTAAACGTTAGCTATACATTTTTGGATTTGGAGGACAAACTAGTGGATGGAATGGACCCATTTTCATCTATGGCTGGGTGAGACCTGAAGTCTCTGTTCATGCAGCGCTGTTCCTTGGTCAGTCGTGACAAAATTAATCCAATCTGGATGCTGAATCTAGATCTATAAATATATTTATTATAATATAACAAGAACTTAACAGTAAACATAAACTATATACAATACCATTACAGATAACCCTGTTTTTAATATTATTCACAGAAATAGCCAGTTTTGTTCCAGTGTGAGAAATGAAGAAATAAGCTAAATTGGAAATGTTGAATGTGTTTAGGTCTTGTTGACAGGTAGCACCTCCTTTGGAGGCAGACACACACCAACACTAAAATTAGTCCTGCCCCAGGCAGTTAGAAACTTGTGCTCCAATCTTTAGGTTCACACTTGCACCCTGTTTGACATAAATACTTTAAATGACATACTAGTATATAATTTTGTTGTGCTTATTTTTTTTTCCTTTCAAGAATAAATAAAACAACTGCATAACAAAGGCTGGAACCTCACTGTCAAAATGAGAGACTTGAGTCGCCCTGCAGCTTGACTCAGCTGACTTGAGCACTTTTTCTTAAATACTGCAAGATACAAATTTCATTTTTTTTCTTTTATTTTATAAATGATTATTAATAAAATAAGATGATTAGCTAACCATCTGCATTGATTTCCCCGAAGCTGTAGGCAGACCTCCCTCTGTATAAAAAGGCTAGTGTATTTATTTGGTATGAAATTCAACCAGATATTGACTGTAAGAGCTCACCCCGCCCTGGGTAGGACCCTCCTCAAATTATGGACACGGCATTTGGGATTTGAGTCTGCAAAGGCAAGTATGGCAACTTTTTTCCCTCTACTTGGAAAGAAATCAGGCAATCCTTAGCTTGGGTTAACTTCTTTGTGAATTTTAAGATTCTTTCCCCTGCCCCTTCTACATTACCCGGTCCTTCTCCCGTTTGATCCTTTTAATGTATAAATTTATAAAGAATTTCCACATCACAATGCTCTCTGGATAGACAATATTTTAATATATATAAAAATATAGCCCCTGTGCTGTGCATATACTTACATCTCTACATAGTAATCGCTTTAAGTCTCTTATACTGGGCTTAAGTCTATGCATTTTTCTACCATGGGATTTTAACTTGTGTGTTTAAAATCTGTAAATAAGAGAAGTATAAGGTTTCCACACTTATGGGGAAACTTGAAAAATAAAATAAAAAAACAACTTCTGAGACTTTACATGAAAGATAGTGGCGTAAATCCCAACGTAAGGGATTTTGGTTGAGAGCCAAAACTGAGGCATCTTCTCCGTTCGCTGCAAACGTGGCAGTCCCACGCTACGCTGGGTGTTTTGATGTGATCCCAGTGAGAAGGGGAGAGCAGTTTTATCAGGAGAATGCCTCTGGCATTGAAAGCGGTCTCATTGTGCGTTACGGGGATCAAGCGCTGCCAAGTTCGCCCGTCAGCAGAAACCGGGGTGGGGAAAGGTTAGAAGCCCCCCGACCCCTGGGCATGGCCCCACGCGCCCACGCAAGTGTCACCGGGAACAGAAGCTCATCCAGCCCAACAGACCTTCTTTTTTTGCTCCTCATCGTTTTACATGGAATTTATTACCAATGGCTATTCTTCTTCCCCCTTGTCCCCACCTCCCCCTCCCCCTCCGGGCTCTGCTCTCCAGAATTGAAAGATTCTTTTGATCTGATGGAAGACTGACATCAACGTAAGCCATCTGTCACACAAGATTTCTCTCAGGCATTGGTATTGAAAAGCATGTATTTGTTAAAAACAAATGGAGGAATCAAAGTGGTAAGGACACTTTGACCTTTCAAATAGATTGATGCCTAAAGTGTAATAGTAAAACTAATCTGCACGGTTATTTTAAGAATCAAGCTTGAGCTCTAGAAGTAAAATGCAGATTATTTTTTTTTTTCCTCTCTTCCCCAGCTTAAAAAATAAGTGAAATTCTATTGCACCTGGGTTGACCAAAAGCCGACGTCCAGAACAAGTGCCACTATAACATCTAGTGACACCCTCGTATTATTAAGTTACAATATCTTACATAGCACGGAGCTCTCTGCTCCTTGTTCACCAAAAGGTGAGGATGATTTTTCTACATTCAATGTAGACACTATTCAAGACTTTAGAGCAATATGTTCACTGGCTGGCTTTGCTGCTTTGCTGCGTTTCTTTAAGTAGTAGTATTCTCCTTGCCCGCTTTCGACAGGTACAAACAGTTCTCCGTCCAGCTCCTGGGCAACGTCAGCCGCTCTGAATGTACTTCTTGATTACTACGCAGCCGTGTCGAAAAACAGGGCAGGGCATATTTGGTAGAAGTGTCCACGTGTTTGTTTTGGGGTCGTAGGCTTCCATGTTTCCTAGGGCAGGTCCTTCGCTGCTAACGATCCCACCCGTGGCATAAATTTTTCCATCCAGAACCACGGCGCTGTATTTTAAAAAAAGAAAAAAAAACGTTTTAGTTAGTCTTCTTGCCCAACAATTTTCTTTTTAGGATGAGGACAAACCCAGTCTTTTGTAACATGGGGTAAACAATGAACCCACCTTTTATTATTATCTGTATAAAGACGTGTGGGCATTTCTCTTCCCTCTCCCTTTTTCTCCCCCAAATTAATCCTTTGTGTGTTCCTTCCGGGTAGGTAAATGTCTCTAATTTAAGCAACAGAAATTAGTCCAAGTGAGATGTTTCTTCAGCCCATGTATGGATGGGATCTGCAGCAAATGTGGCAGGACCACACATCCCATAACACCACGCACACGAAGAAGCAATCCAAGCAATCTGGGGGCCCTTTCGCTTCAGTTGGAACAAACCCTTGCTTCATGTTACTTCTCTAATTATCAATGAATGCTGCGAAGGGGAAATAAAAACCCACCAAAAAATTCTCTGTTGCTTCAGCCCCTTCCATGGTGGCAGAACCTGGAGGTCCTGCTGACCTGTCCTCCTTGTGCACCCAAGAGGGCTGGTGTCAAAAGCCAACCCCGGGGCGCAGGAGCTGATGGATGGGATGTGCAGGCAAGGGTTTGGCAGAGGAGCTGTATGCTGACCTCTGAAGAAGACAAAAGAACCTTACTGTGCTTTGAAAATGAAAATGTTCGACCTCAGACACCTCTTGGAAATCAAGGACAAGGAGGTTGGGCTAATCCCGTGGTCCATAGGCTCTTGCTAGGAGGGAAGGTGCAGAGCTGTGGGAGGTATTTGAAAGAAAAACTGCCCTTCAGCCTCATCTCTTCCTCCTCCTCTCAGCCTTAACCCCTCAGCCTCTCCAGCAATCGTGTGCAGGGCATGACACTGGCTTTGTGCTAACGAAGGTGGACGAGGGGCTGGGCTCCCACATGTGTATTTGGAAGGGGCAGAAGGACAATGGAGTCAGCAGGCAGCCGGATGGAAAAAGCCTCTGCAGAGCTGTCATGTTCTCCCTTCTGCTTTTCTGCCTGAGTTTGTCCCCCAACATTTAAAGATGTTAAGATGGAGGGGGCCGGCAGTGTTTTTTCTGGTGGTTGGGGTCCCTTCCAAGAGCAGCTGGTGGATGGTTGTGTTGGGAAGAAAAAGAGACTTGGAGAGTGCATGCTGGAGGACAGCAGGGACAAAAAAAAAGGAGGAAGACAATAAATTAAATGCAGCCAAGAAGGCAGCCTAGATCTGAGAAGCTGGAGAAAGGTAGTAACCCTGTAGGCTTGGTAAAAGGGAAGTCATTTCTTTAGCCAATTTTGAATTAGTGGGAAGAAGAATAATGAAAAGTGATAAAGGCAAAAGACAGAGCGCTGGAAGACCCAGGATTAACTGAGACTAAAATGGCACCGACAAAGTAACGCGTTTCTGAAGAACACAAAACTCTGATGTCCTTGTGGAGAAGCAGAGCCTGAGGTTAAAAATAAACCCACAATGACAACAGTGAGGACTCAAATAAGCCTAGTCCCTGGGTACCGCCAGGAAATAGGAAATAATGAGAATCTTGTCAAAATAACTGTTAATCTGAAAGGAGGAGGAAGGAGAGAGAGACTTGAAACACTTGATTAGAGCCTATCCACAAATCAGCAGGGCTGGATGATACATAGCCCAGGGTCCTGAGGGAGTTTGCTAATGAACTTACTGAACCACTGGTAATTATTTCTGAAACGTCAGGGAGAAATGGGGAAGAATGAGGACTTGAGTAAAGCAAGTGTCATCCTGAAAGACAGCTCTGAAAGAGAAGGAGCCCACCTCCAGAGGAGCTGGGGCCGGTGGTGGAGAGGCCACTGCCCGGCAGGGACTCCTGCCAGGGCTGAGGTCCCTACGGAGGGAGTGGAGGTGGCAGGACCAGCTGACTCAGTAAATTGGACAAACATGTGGTTTAGGACTCAAAATATTTGTTGGGGGATGGAAGCCCATCTCTGTAATGGGACAAGTTCCTATTTAAATGCAAGACAGGCTGGGATTCACAGTTTGCACAATACGGCATGGGGAGGGGGAGGTCGGTCCCATTCCATGGTGAGACAGTCCCGAGGTGCTGGAGGGGCTGCTGGAACCAGCTGGGTGAGAATTTAGAAATGAGGCCATGGGGTAGTTGTTGTTTGTGCTTCACTTTACTTTTTAATTAGTGATGTTGAAGGAGAAGGAAGCTTATTTGAATTGGAATGTGGTTTGGGATGTGCCAGGCAGAAGAGGGTCCAGTGTCAGAGATGGACTGCGGTACAGAGCAGCTCTGCTCGGTCATCAAATGCTGCTTGATCATTACAAAAGCACCCCTACTCAAAGCTTGACCAAAAAAATAAAAAAGCAAATGGGTTAATTTAGCAACTTTTTTTCTGTAAAGTGGGAAAAACCGAAGTTACAAATAAAGCAAAGGTCCCCTAGAGCGAGCTGGCTGCAGAACTACCCATAATGGGCAGTTAAATGAAATACCAGTGTGGAGCACGGAGCCTGGGGCTGCTTCCATCAGTGGTGATGATCAAGGTCCACTGCCCATGAATGGCCTCAGATAAGTTTTAATTTTCTGGTGTGGACACGCTGGTGTAGATGACACACCTCACATCAGCACAGGAGAGGACCTTAATGGCTGTTGCCATTTACAGATGGGATGTGTCTAATACTTAAGCTCGTTACCTGAGGAGACTGCTCTGCACGGAGCATTTGATCTGGATGGAAAGAAGGGGATGGACAGAGGGAGGACCCTCTGCGAAGAGCTGTACATCCACGCCGTTGGTGACCCTGGGAACAGCAGCCGAGCAACCACCAGCCCTTCCCAGCTGATGGTGTGCTGCACAGCTGAAGTCTGGCCTTGAGTGCCTTGGTACCCCCTTAGGCATCTAGTGTTGGGTGTCTAAACGGGGATGTGGGTGCTTCATTATTTCCTCTGTGGTATCTTAGCTGCCCACAGTTCTTCTAGTAAAGTCTCCTCTGTGGGGTCTCCAGTAGCAGCTACTCTTAAGCTGGAGCTGCTGCCCCCATAGAGCAGCCAAGCTCACCTTCCCCAAAGGCTCTGGGTTCCCCCCAGTCCGTGCTCTGGATCAGGGGTTCCAGCGGGTGGGCAGATGCTGCTCTTGTTCTCCAGCACCTGGGCTACAGCACTGAAAGACGTTCCTGGCCAGTGGCTGAGAGAGGCAGCTTGGACTGTAACCTCCCATCATGGTGCTGATGTGTTGGGGGAGAAACAGACGCTGGATTCCACCCTCTGAAAGGCTGTATGAATTTTAACCGGTGATTAGATGATCTTCTGCCCCCTCCCTGTGCAATTCCCCTAGATAGGACTGGCATCATGCTTCGCTTGTGAGTCACGCCTGAGGTTGGGAAAACCAGGGAGCTACTCCTGCTATGGGGAAACAGGCAGCTCTAAGTACACAGCGGGTACTTAGGTGTGCAGGGGACTTTGGAGACATTCTGGCACCTCCAGGGCTGAAGTGGCAGGTAGGTACTTAAGATCAATTAGGAGTTTAGTCCTAGATTGCTGCTACTTTGCGGTATTAGGACAATCACTGCTAATTTCTGGGACCTTAGGGAATAGGAAACTCAAGTGGGCTCTAAAACCTTGAGGAAAGTGAGTGGAAAGGAGTATGCTCATTGCTCTCTCTTCATTACTGTGACAATATTTCTTTTCTCCCCTCCCTTCTATCCCATCAGCTGTAAAAACATCGTTACCAAGGCTGATGTACAAAGAAAGGAATAATTACAATAACTAGGATGCGAGCTTATTGCTCGGTGCCATTAATCCTGAGAGATAAAATGATTACAGGCTGTCAGAGCCTGGGAAGGAAGGAAGTTCCGCGCCGCAGGGCCTGGCTGCGGGGACACAAACCCTCCCCAGCTTCGGGGGCAGCGGGACCCCCCCGTCTCTCCAGCAGCACGCCCCAGGGTGATCGGCATCGAGACGGAGGTCACTTCATCTACTCCTTCCAGGAAAATACATTTCAACATGTTGCAAATTATTAGCCGCCAGGCTAATGACCCCGCTCCCCGGGTAACTGCTGTCCTTTACGGGAGAGGTGTCACCTCGAGCCCTGCAGCTGGGTCACCCGCGGTGCCGGGGTCTCCTTCGTTGCCCAAACTGTGAGCTGTGTCAGGGGACTGTCCCCCGACACTGCCACCGCTAGTCCAGTCCATCTGCCGACCTCCACGAAGCTATGAAAATCCTAAGTGAGGATTTCCTAAGAAAATCCCAGTGAGGATGCGGAGCACCAAGGGCTGGTGGGGACTTGGCTGTCTGTGGTTGGGGTGCTTGTGTGATCTGAACTCCCTTTAAATCTCCTCTCTACTCACCCTGCAGTTCTTCCCCAGATTGAGCAAACAGGCAGAGAAGATCCCTCTCTGCCAGCTGGCCATTAAATGACTTGGTGGACAAAGCCAATCCCTGAATCACAGACTCATAGAACAGCCCAGGCTGGAACAGACCCTGAAAGAGCATCTGGCCCAACCTTTTGTAGGAAATAGAGCCTTGTTAATATTATCTAGCACCCTGTCCAGTCCCATCTTGAAAACCTCCAGCAGTGGAGACTCCACCACAACCCCAGGGAGGTTGTCCCAGTGACTGTTCTCACTGTAAAAAACACTTCTTCCTTATATTGAGATGAAACTTCTCCTGGTGCAACTTGTACCCATTGCCCCTTGTCTTCTCTGTGTGCCTTCTTGCAAAGAGAAAGCTTCTGTCCTCCTTTTCACCACACTTTCAGCACTGGCATACTGTGATGAGGTGTCCCCTGAACCTTCTCTTCTCCAGGGAAAAGAGACCTAATTGCTTCAGTCTTTCTTCCCAGGGCAGGTTCTCCAGCCTTTTGATCATCTTCGTGGCCCTCCTTTGGACCCTCTCCAGTCTGACCACATCTTTTTTTGAATTGTGAGGACCATAACTGGACACAGTACTCCAGGTGTGGCCTGACGAGCACTGAGTGGAATGATGACATCTCTGTCTCTGCCAGTAACGCCCCTACAGATGCAGCTCAGGATGTGATTTGCCTTCGTTGCTGCATTTGACTTTACGTTGCTTTTTAATCAACCTGTAATCACATGTGAGCAAACCTGCTCATGCTCTACCTCAGGTGTGGGGCACCAGGGCTCAGCACACACGAGCTGGGGGGGCTTTCAGCAGGGGTCCTGCTCAGGCAACTCAGCTGCCATTGCTTTGGTGGCCACTTCCCACCAAGGGTGTTACGGACCCTCCGTTTTTCATTCAGAAGCATCTTACAGTGGAAGTCTCCTGATGGGCAGTATGATGGGTTGGAAGCAACTCAAAACAGAGGATGTCAGCGTCTCTTTTCTGCAGCCTTTGAAAGCCAAGTGCCTGGGAGGTCCCACTCCAGCCCCTCTCTCTCCCAGCTGTGCTGGCTGGCCACAGCACCAAACAGTGGGACTACCAGCAGCATTCCTTCATTTTGATTATTGTTATTTTTAAATTTCCTGCTTGGTCCTAAGGATCACATCAGCCTTATCAGTAAAAGTTAAAAAAAAAACCAACAAAGTAATCCTATACTGCAGTATCTAGGATTGTAGAAGAGATTTGAAACAGCTGAATTAGCATGTTGTTTTGATTCCCTGAAACTTAATATCTTCTGAGTGCACAAACAAAGCTCCTCTCCCTCCTCACTCCTGCCTATGCACTAATTTATTTGGAGCAGTTCCATAAAGGTTATTAAAGATGATCAGTTAGATAGATACAGAATCTGCCTAGAAGAAGAAAAAAAAATATCCCCGCATTTATCAGTGGATGAATTTCCTTCTTGTCCTAAGATTTCAGGAGGGTTTTCCTGGAGGTGGAGCTGAACTGTCACCTGGATGGGTGATAGGACAGAGAAGCCTGCAGGGCACCAGGTACCGCGGGAAGCAGCTCAGCGCCGGGCAGAGCTGCAAAGTGCCCGGGAAGCTTTTGCTTAAACCAGGGACCTTTTAGTGAAACCTGCCCGGTGGTTTGTATCGCTGAAGTGAAAGGCATCTCCGTGGGTGGTGGTGCTCCGGGTGCCAAAGCGTTGTCCCAAGCCTGGTAGGGGTGCTGACAACCTGCGTGGCTGCTGGCGGCTGGGGTGGCAGCCAGGTTGTTATGTTCGAGAGGGCTGGAGCTCGGGTGGCCGAGTTGTACTGTCAGAGGTGTCATCTTTACAATGAGATGGATAAATGAGGGTCCAGATTAGTCATGGTTAATTAGGAGGATATCATGCCACTTCTTGGAGCGGGATTATTAGTGTGGGTGTTTTGGCCAAGCTCCAGTTGTATTCTCCCCTACTCCGTGAGCGCTTTCCCTTGCTAATGATCCAAAACCATCACGTGGCATTGTTACTTATTGCTGAAAAACAGCAATGTTTTATCCCAAAGTCCGTCGCACATCAGTAACGGCCCAACTGCTCTGTCTGTATCAGTTACGCTTTATCGCACACCGAAATCCTTCATGTCATAAACCGCTACAGAAATTATTGCTGTGAGTCCGGCAGTTCTCATCCGCACGCTCCCAGCCACACAGCTCCTTCCAGATATGCTGGAAGATTTTGGTTTTCCCTTCTGGAACAGCAAACACTTCCAGCTGCAAATGCTGCCTGCTGAACAGCCCGGCCTTTCGGTCTGCGGGCTCGAGAAGCGCGCGGCCATGAAGGCACCGTGCTCTGTAATAGCTTCACCGGGGAATATCCATCCAAACGAGCTCTGCTCTCGCCCCTTCCAGCGCCTGGAGTTACCACCAACTTTGCAACGAGGAAAGGAATCAGCTGGGGGAGTCTGCGGCTGGTGCTGCACATTAGCAATGCCTGGCAGTCAAGCACAGGAGTCACCATGCTTCACTGTTCAAGAACAAGGGCTTATTTAAAAAGAAGAGGGGGAAAAAAATAAAATATCCACAAGCCGACCCTGGTTTTGTGCTGTTCTGCCCAAGTCAAAGTTTTATTAAAGATTTCCATTCGGCAGAACCATCTAATAAATCTTACTGGTTAACAGTCAGAGGAGGAGGAAGAAAATGCTTTTCTGGTGTCTGTTGGGAATTGCTGGTACTAAATTAGCTGCTCTGGAATTATTGCTGGCACCATCACGCTGCCGCCGTTGCCCCGTGGAGGCTCTCTGTAGCACACGCCTGTTTGCACGCTGCCTGCATCCTAAGCAAGCAGAGTATGGAATTTTTAATCATACACAGAGACACATTCAGTGTTCTTTTTGCTCATGGAAAAATAGACTCTTGAAGGGCACGGAGGGAAGGGAGAGTGCCCGCCTGCAAAGGGAGGACTCTCCAGCGCTGGAGAGAGGGATGTCTTGGCAAGTCCTTCTGGAGGTAGGTGTCCAGCAGAGCAAGGTGTGATCATCCCGGCTCTTCATCCTGTCAGCTGCTGCCTCCACATCCAAAGATCCCACAAATGACCAGGACCTGTCAAACCGAGGTGCCCATGTGGCAAACAGGACATGTTTGCCTGATGTTTGGGAAATGTTAAATATTTCCCCCGCCCTCACATGTCGTGTGGAAGATGTTCAAGATCCGCATGTGAACTCTCAGCAAATTTTAAAACGCTTCAGGCCTGTCACAGCTCTTTACCCATTTGGCACCATCCCTCAAAGGGTTAATTGTAGGACAACACAAATTTCTTCCTGACTTCCATCAGGCTGGCCTTAATCGGAAAATGATGCTTAATTTGCTCTTCTGTTGATTGTGAGCTGGAGACCTGAGCCTTTTTTTTTTTTTTTCATTAAAAGTAATTTAACTTGGTATTAAAACCATTTGAATGGACCTTGACTTTTTTCATGTGGGGAGCGTGACACACATTTCTTTTCCCTGTCCTCGAAGCCATCTCGCTCCCTACACACTAGGGTATAGAAACAGTGCAGATAAAAAGAAAAGTGATGTGGTCAAGATTTTTCCCAGCAAATTTAGTATCGAGTGATTCCTGGTGAGAGGAGATCAATAGCGCACAGTTAATTTTTAAGTTGTTTATGTTGCTGCTTTTAAACTATGGTTTTTGTGATCCATGCTAATGAGCGGAATGAGGAGTTTATAGATTCATAGGCTAAGGTCAGAAGGGATCTCTGCGCTTAGTTAATCTGAGCTTGTGTATACACAGGCCATGGACATTTCCCCAGGCAGTGTCTCTCTTGGAAATCTATCTAATCTCCTCTTAAAAACACCCAGTGTTGGGAACTTCACCCCCTCCCTTGCTGGTTCACTGTTTAATTATCCTTGCTGTTGGGAAGGTGCCTCACTTCAAGGCTGAGATGTATAACTTGACTTTCTAGCCCTTCTAACCCACTATGCCTTTGTCTGCCAGCCTGAAAGCTTTTCCACTTGCTCTCAGTGATCGAGTCACCTCTCAGCCTTTCTTTGATAAACTCCTGAAATTTCACGTCAAAGATCTGATTTGCGACCCGGGGTCATTTTTGCAGCTTCCCTTTGAACTTCTGCTGTTATTTCCACGTGTCCATGGGTGGATCCAAGACCTGCGCTCGTCTCGCCAGCATCGTACGCAGCAGCGCTCGCTCTTCCCAGCTTCAGCTCGTTTCCATGGGGGTGTGAGGGCTCCCCTTATACATCCATTATAGCACTGACTCTTCATCCACCCCACTGCCACGACAGCTCGTGTTGTGTAGCGCCGAGCGGCGGCTTTTATGTCCTCCTGCGAGTGGCTGGCTTTCTAAGGGGAGCAGGGCTGCTCACGATTGCGATTCCTCCATGTAATACTTTGCATTTAAAAGGCTGCTGAGAACTGGAGACCATCTAACCCAGACACGCAGATACATAACCCTTCTGTAATACTTTTTAACCCACCAAGTGTTGTACCACCTGCGACCTTTACCAGGGGAGATTTTCGATTACCTGGATTGTTGGTAGATATATTAAATAGCATTGGAGAAGAATCAATCTTTGCTACCAGTGGCCTTGCTCAATGATATCTGCTCATTAACAACTACATTTTGAGATCTGTCAGTGAAGCAGATTTAATCTCTCTAATGTGTGCCTTGTTAATTCCATATAATACCAACCAAATACCTTGGAGAAATCGTGGCATATTATAGCATCACAGTTGTCTTTAGCAGCCAAGCGTGTTTTATTAGAAACTAAAACACAGAACCAACCCCCCCCCCCCCCCCCCCCCCCCGAAAAAAACAAAAAAGACAACAGGTTGGCTTAACAAGGCCTATTTTCCAGGAAAGCGCTTTGATTGCTGTTCATTATATTATTAGTATCTTGTTATTTGTTGATGAAATCCCAAATTAACCACTCCGGTATTTTGCAGAGGACCAACATCAGGGTAAGTGAGGCCACTTAGCCTGGTGTTGGTACTTTTCAAAATTAATTACTGCACTAAAATTCTCCTTTTCACCTTTTCAAAATGTGGAAACACTTTGGCAGTGCCCTGATCCATCCTGAACTCTAAGAGTTATTAAAAATCAACATTAGTGGTTCAAACAGCTTCTCAGCGAAGTCTCTAAAGACGCCTGTGTCCAAGATGACTGGGTTGCCTGATTTGAGAACTTAATTTCTGACCTTTTTCATTCCCATTTTTCCTTGCTGCCAGCGGTGAACGCTTCTGGTCCCCTCGCAGCAGAGTATGGAACCAAACCTTCTTGCTCCCTTCTGAATACAGATGAGAAATACCCGTCCAATTGGCTTGTGCTACACTTTGCTACCTCATCAGCCTTATCAGCAATGGGTTTATAACTGATTAAAATTACCAATTTGATCCCAAAAGGTTTAAAATGCCTTTCTTTTCTTAGCCTTCCCTGCTTCCCCCAGCATCCTGTAGCAGCAACCAGTTTTTAACCTGTTTGTTACTGCTAACCTCCCATTTTCCCTCTTCCCATACACACCAATTTGTTTAGTTTTTGTCATAGATTTTACATTTCCTTTTGGCTGAAATATTTTTCCTAGCACATTTAAGAAATTTTGAAAGTGTGCCTTTTTTTTGGCATCCAATTGGGGCATACTGAACTGTTCCTTTTTTGGTGACTATCCCACTATAAATGTAGGTTTCCAATCCACTGTTGCTTTAGGCTTTGGACAAAAAAAACCCAAATTACTTTTTACTGATGGGTGTCATATTCTACTTAAACAAAACCAGTTCATTACACTGCCTAAGCAGCAGCTAATATTTAGGTCACCAGTTTATTCTCCACAGTCCATCACAAGGTCTCCCACTGGATTCCCTTCTGCAGGGTTAGAAACCTTGGGAAGTTTTCGGGTGAGATGCTCAGCCAACAGCCCCTGGTTGAAATCACCCATGACACTGCAATTTCTCTTATAATGTATTGCAGATGCATAATTAACAGATTTTTTTAATTATGTTTTACAAAACAGAGATGTTCAAAGAGCAGTTCATGTCTCTCTATGGGACGATACGGGAATGTAGCAAATGTACAAGTCCCTTTAATTTTTACTGGTTAGGGCTCTAGTCCTGAGCTGCATTGTACCCTTTATTTCTGGTTTTTGGGAGCAAAATAGCATTAGCATCTGCCTGAGCATCACAGGCTCCTCCTCATCCTGCTTTGGATGGGACAAGGGAGAGCTGACCTTAGCCAGGACACAGATGGCTGCAGCCTCCCAGGACCGAGTCGGGTGCTCTGACCCCTTTGCTTACAACAAAATATGCTTCAGCAGCCAAGAGAGGGCGCTCCTTAAATTAATAAAAGAAAGGAAAAAAAAAAAAAAAAAAAGAGAAAGTCTTAAAAAAAAAACCAAAAAGAGAGAAACTGGCCATGCTTTCTTAAGAAAAATTTTTTTCCACTAAAGCGAAAAGTTAAA
>JAOQGH010000023.1:107932845-107947902 GCA_025769975.1 Gallinago jamesoni | reverse complement strand
GCCCTGGTTTTTGCTCAGTGCTTCCAGACGCTGCTGCATCGGGCATCGATCACCCGGTGCCCGCGGTGCCGTGCGAGGACCAGCGATGGCTTTTCCCAGTGAAACCGATAGCCTGGCCAGTCCCCAGCGCAGGGACCTGCTCTGCGAGGGGCTGGCGCTGCATAAAGCCTGAAACAAGCCCGTCTTTCTGTAACAGCCACGTAATACTTTTTAAAAGGCCTTTAAGTGCTGCCAGTACCTGCCATGGGTGCCAAGTTTTATTTTCGTCAGCCAATTTGGGAAGTTTGTTAAACCTGTGCGATCAGGGAAGCGAGCCCAAAAAGCAATCAAATGCACGTAATAAATAATAATTAATATCAGTGTGTAGTGCTTACTCAGTATTTTTTTTTTTCTTTCAAGGCTCTTTCAGCTAGTTGGCGAAATCACGTTCCACATTATGGTGGCCTCTCCTACAGCAGATATTTATCATCCTCCGGTTACACACAGCGAAGTGAGGGAAGGAGTGCTCCTGTAGTCTGCTGGAGGAGCCCAACACACGTCCCTCCCCGCGATCATCACATCTGAATGTGAAGACACGCAGGAACCACAGCAGGGTCCTGGATGTGCACTTTGGGAAATGCTGTGCTCCTGAACGTGTATGAAAGAAGAGACGAGGCAAACCCCCAGGTGGTACATACCTCCCTTCCCCTCGCCCCTTCACTGCTAGGTAGCATTAGCTTATTTATCAGCAGAAAATGTTAAGGTACCGGTAATTCAGTTTTAATGGTTTTTCTCACCTGCAGAACTGCCTGGAGTGGTTCATGTTGGGACCTGCTTTAATATTGCCTTTTTCTGGGTCATAGATGGTGGTTGCTCGTGCATAAGCTCCTCCAAGAATAAAGATGAACCCATTGAGAGTGACTGCAGGAGCATATTTGTTATCTGTCAATGGAAAGTAACACTGAGATCAGTTTTAGGCTCAGGTTTAGAGACTGTTTTTTTATTTATACATTCCCCTTATTTATAGATAAGTCACGTTTCTCTAAACCTCCAAGGCTAGGGAAAGAAAAATGAGGAAACCTTTCCTGGTTTTGTTCTTCTCTCTCTAAGTTCTCAAAGGCACTTTTAAAGTTCATCAGTCCTTCATGCCCCAGTACGCACCTCCCTCTAAACTGGTAAAGTACAATTATCCTCTCCCAGAGCCTAATGGAGTCACCGTGAAAGCTCCACTCTTACATATGAAATTAAGATGTCAAGTTGTTTCAGAATTTTGAATTGCTTCAAATTTTAACTCCGATGCTTCCCATGGCTGTGCAGCAGCTAAGTACAGAAGAAACCCACAGTGCAGAGACACCCTTAATAATATGCAAGAGTTGATTCTCTTTTGTATTCTGCTTTTGCTTGTGGGAATGTCACCCACATAATCCAGAAAAATTTCCGAGACCCATTCCCCCCCCCACCCCCTTCATCTGTTTCGTAAATTCACCTGCATTTTTATTTTTAGGTGTGTGTGTACCTCCAAGCAGCCCTGTATTTTAGCAACGAACTGTGTGAGATTGGGGTTTGAAATTATACCAGTCCCTTATCCTAAGTCAGGTTCAATCAGAGTTTCCAAGGATGCTTTAGAATTCTTGTGTTAGCTGCGGCATTATTAGAAATATTGGATAAATTATCAACTAAAATAATTCTAATTTAATTAGCTGACTTGTCCCTTATGCTGCTAGCACGCCATATGCACATTATTAAATATGAGCCAGTTGGGCTGAAATTTCTCATGATGGTGTCTGTCTTGATGCGATACAGGTTTTTTTAATCAACATTTCAGTGAAACCAATCAGCAGTGTCTGGGAACAAAAGACGGGAAAATACATTGCTTTATTTGAGTTAAAATAAGCCTCACAACAAGTTTCTCTAAGAAGCAAGTGCCTGAGCCCTTTGGGGCGTGAAGCAGACGTTGCCTGGGTGGTTACTCTGGTGCCAGGGGACACTTCTATAAAAATTATCCATATGTAGCTACATAGAATTGTAGAATCATAGAATTGTCTAGATTGGAAGGGACCTTTCAGATCATCTAGTCCAACCATGTTAAAGCCTCTCCAAAATCTGCATTTTAATATGCTCAGCAAAGGATGATTCTCTTGCATCTCCAGTGGAGAACAAGCCTGGACACATTCCTGCCAGCTCCAGCCCCTGCAACCCTCCTCCCGAGCGCGGAGAGGGAGGGCAGCGCGCTGGAGAGGGGGTGTGATATCATCTTTACTACGCCCTTACATCTCTGGTAACGGCCTCTACATAATGTTGAAGGGGTCTTTATGTTCTTCCCAGGTCTACAAAACTCTGACTGTGTGCTTTTAGGAAGACAAAAAGAGATGGGCTTAACCCAGCCACAGCAGCTTTACTTTTGGCATTTGCTTACCTCTCGCACAGCTGGCGTTGTAACCCTGAGGTTCTTGTAAAAACCACCTTATTCCATTAAATATTTAACAAGAGATTTAATTTGACATAAGTTAAATAAAAGCTGATGAATTTCTCCAGAAGACAGATCATTTCCTTAACTGGGCTTTGAACTGGTTAAGCCAGGAGGAAAATAATGTCTGTGGTGTCTGCTGCTGTTCCAGCGTGGCCATGGGGTGGTCTGGCTCAGTCCAGCTCACCCCATGTCAGTGGGTGCCCTGGGGGAGGGACTGGGGTGCAGCACCCAGCACGAAAACAGACCAAACATGTTATGGGTTAAAGTCGGGCTCCCATTACGCTGAGTATCTACAGGCATATGTCAAAAAAATGCGGATGTATTAGGAAAATGTCACTGATCCTTGGGAACAGATGGGAAGAAACTAATTCATCCAGAAAATAGAACAAGGAGTATTCAGTTTCTCCTCGGTGCCACTAAGCCACTGTAATTCATCAGAAAGACTTATCTGTCCTAACAACCCGTCTCGCATCCCCTTCCAAATCAGACTTGCATATGTGACATTTTTTCCAGTTAAGACACTCATCAGAAATTTTCCATATTTAATTATCACATCTTCCTGCGTGTTTTTTTTTTTTTCCTTTGACTAGCACTGTTTTGCAGGAGAATGAAACTCTTGCATGAAAAAAAAAAAGAACTCAGCTCCCATATCTCACAGGGAAATTATTTGGGGCTCCCTCAAGGCAGAAACAGTGACTTCTCAGGAGACTGAATCATTGACTTCACATTCCTTTTTATTAAAGAAAGAGAGGGAAACCCCTTGGTTATTTTTATAGTCACTCTTTTTTTCCCCCTTTCTTTTAAATAGATAGTCTGATATTCTTTTTCTTCCTTTTTTTTTTTTTTTTTAGAGAGGCAATTGTGTTTGATTTTCATCAATTATTTTTCAATACATCACCTATCTGTTGCCTTTTCACTGCTTTTGGCTTTAGCTACAATTTTGTAAATTGGTATAAAGTAAGCCTGAGACAGAGAAACAGAGAAACCTCTGCTGTTTCTTTCAGGATTAGAGAAGATCACAGCAAACAGTACCCTGATTGTGATGAAGATATGGCAGAAAGACACGAGGGACACCCCTCCAGAGACAAGTAGAGAGAAAACTGTGGGTTTTATTTTTGCTCTGTTACCATGGAGGCAGAAATTGTTCATGGATACAGGGAGTTTGGAGAACTCGTTCTGGCTACCTAGGTGTGGATGAACACCTTCAGTCTTTACCCTTACTTCATCCCAGGTGCTACCCACACTCTTCCCTTGTGGTTGTCCTTTCCAGGGCTTGGAAATCTCATGCAAACACTCAGGAGACTCCAACTTCTGTCCCTGCTCTAAGTCCTTAACATGCTCATAATGTGAGGTGGGTGGCTGGGAAGCCTAATGATGCAAAAGCATGTTCTGGTTGGGCTTTCTGGTGAAAGCTACTGGGCACGAACATGAGCTCCTATGGGTCAGAGGTTTCTATGGGATACAGCAGGAACATTGGTTATTTCAAAGTCTGCTGGAGGGAAGAGAGAGGAGAGAGCATGGAAACAGAGAAACAGCCTCTTTTTTTCCTTCCAAAATTCAATTGTTGGGGCCGTCGCATATAGTAATCCATTTCAGGATGGAAAAACTGAAATGGGATTTGCCCAGGACAGCAAGCACACTTGAGATTAAAAGGCAAAGAAAAATGTAAAGGAAATAATAGATAAAAGGTACTCTTCTCTCCAAGTGGATAACATCATAACATCATTCTCCTTTGCTGTTGCCATAGGAAAATATGCAAGTATTTCTATTCTAGTGACAGGTCATTGTGGGAAGGGGTACGCACTCAATGACAATCCTTGAGCCGGAGGTGTACTTCACATGGGGTTGATAATTTAACCTACTGGTGTTCTCCTGACTGAATAACGACAGCGTGCTGTCTGTGATGTGTTTCACGGCTCTCGTATCTCTTGCTACATTATATGGTCAAGTAGCACAGTTCTGCTTTCCCTTTCATGATTGCTTAAAGATCTTATGTTGCCTTCCAGTAAAGCACTCAGTCAGAGACTGAAGTGGCATTACAATGAATGGCAGCAGCACTTCATATAGAAAAAGGTTATTAAAACCAAGCTAGTCAAACATTTTTATCAGGAGGAAGGAATGCGGGCACGCCACCAGTCCAGATATAACGCCAACTGAAAGGTCTCCCTGCAGGCCTGGGGAAGCAGAGTGGGGGGCTGATGCACGTGATGAAGCAGATTGGAGAAAGGAGACTAGTTAATAGAAACAAAATCTATTTTAATAGTCAGTGCCTCTTTCCCTCCCTGAATACTATGCAGACAAGCTCAAGAATGGCATGGTAATGGATAAGATAACGACCCTCGGCTGCCTGGAGACTGCGGTCTGATCCTTCACATTGCTTGTGAGGCCCAAGTGCAGATATTGCAATTAACAGCGGGCTCTCGGATGTCAGCCCTTCTGGCACGGTGCTCTCCTGTTAGCCGAGTTCTACCAACTACCAAACTGATCGTGGGGCCCGATGGTTTGTTTCCCCAATGACCCTTGAGGTTCCCCTCCTCAGAGACCCCAAAGTTGACCGTGCTCAGTTGCTAATGCTGCATTTTGTCTGTCGGTGGCAGGGGATGCCCCGTGCCAAAGAGGAAGATTCACCTGCTACCGTGGGGCAATTTCAGCCTCAAATTTATGGGTAAAACATTGATGAACTGAAGAGAGTTGGACAAAGCACGGCCACACAGATGAAGCGGAGGTAGGAAGTGAAGGGGAGGACATTTGCTAAAGGGCAAACACAAAAATACTGACTTTGCTGGGCAGAGGGCAGAGTGAGCGTGTGCGAGGGGAACACATCAAGGAGTGGAAAAAACCATTCTGAATAGAGGATATGGCAAATATGGAGGAGAAGTGGGTGAGACAAAGGAAAGAAAAATTCATGCTCACTAGCGGGAAAAACACTTACACAAATATGTTGAAGGATGAGAAGAAACTCTCATTGCTTTGAGACTTCTAGGTGAGAGCCAGCCAAACCCACACACGGGTTCTGAACTATTGGCCTTGGGGAGAGAGACAGGCCAAGACATACATCTGATTTTTCTTGTAAAGTCTAAATATAAATTCATGGGAATCATTATGCATTTTAACCCAAAGAAGCCATGGGACAGCGCAGTAAAACTGCACAGATGCTGCTAATGCTGTTTTCCAGTTATTTCTTGCATTCTTAGCTCTGTTATTGTCCCACTTTGGCTGAACATATCACTGCAGGAGTAAACAGCATGGTGAGGAACTAGATACTGGGATTAGATACCAAAAATGCTCTAGACCTTTGACCTCTGTATTTCCATACTTCTTACCAGATTTTAAAATTTAACAGAGGTAATATTTAAACACTTTCTTACAGTCCAGAAACATGAATAAAAACTTTTAATTTTAATTCCAGCAGTACAGACACTGTGTGTTCAGGGTATCAAAAAAGGTGTATTCCAGTGCCTTGGCATGAAGGCACCAAACGAACTAAAAGGCAGTGACAAGATAATTAGACTTACTTACAATCACTGACTTCAGCATGTCTGTGGCCATCTTGTTAAATAAGACAAATTTCAGTAAGCTGGGCATGAAATACATTTTTAGCAGAGCTATGTAGGACAGCCTGGCAAGAAATGGAAAGGCAGGTGTTGGAAGTACATAGCCTGGGTTCACTTACTGTTGCAGGACTTAGTCTCGACAGTAGCAAACTTCTTACAGCTCAAAACACAAGAAGGGGAAGTGCAAGCTGTTTATCAAAAGCATGCAGTGTGAAAGCCCTGGGAAGCTCCATTATTCCAGTAATATCAAGCTGTGGGCTGTACTGCTGCAGGAACACCTGCTGGCTCCAAAGGTAGGGAGGACTGAAGCGGGTCAAAGGATAAGGAACATCTTGGAGTGTTGGAATGGAATCTCCAAACATGGATGTGTGCAATCAACACCTGCCCAGAGGCTACAACAGCATCCATGTGCAACATGTTGGTGAGCCTAGTGTCATACCTACTGCACGCAGGCATCCACATCCCAACACCTCCTGGCAGGTGAAGGCTAAAGAACAAATGGAAACTGGGAGTGAATTTGCTGCCTATGCCTAGAAGAAACCCAAGCAGAAGAAAGCAGGGGCTGAGCTGCGTGACTTGCTATCGGTCCCCATTCTGTATCTCCTCTGCACAGGCAGGATGTCAGTATCCAGTCTGCTTCACCTCCCTGCAGATTAGCCAGAAAAATGACCCTACCCCTTGCCATTGTTGACGTCAGTATTGCCTGAGGTTAGGTTGGCACAAGACACTTTGGAAGAGATGGACCTGTTGGGTTCAGACATGTGCCATGCTGCATTCAACTCACTATCATAAAACACCACAGTGGCTTGAGATAGATACTACTGGTCTGAAAATCTCCAGAGACCTTGGCTGTTTTCAATACCTGCACCTAATGTTGCATATCTGAGCATGCCTGAGGTGTTTTTAACCAATCCATTGTCCTATTTGACATAAAACAGTTTTCACTGATCTCTGGGGTGACCATAAACAATGCAGCTCGCCATCAGCTATCTCAGTTGACTCAGCTCAGAGGGACACCTTAAGAATTCACAAATCAACACAAAAAGGTTCTGAGGCTGTCAAAGGCACCCCAGCAGTGACCATAATGGGGTTCCATCTCAGCTCCATGTTGTAAAAAGCATCCCAAGGCTCCTTCTACTCCCTCTTTGTTTTGGATAAATATTGCCTGCACTGCACTTGACAGAGCATCCAGTTCGTGGGGGCTACTGTCCAAATACAGGTGATACTATGGTTCCTGTAGAGCTGGAGAAATTAAGATATATTCCAATATTCCCACAGCCTTTTAGTGAAGATCAGGCATTGCTTCAGCACAGTTTCCCAGACATTCTCCATCAGGGTGCAATTTTTCAAGCTCTGTGTTATTTTACTTTATTTGCAAATAAACTGATGTTCTGCATTTCCCAACAAAGACACACAGCAACTCCACATTTCATCATGTAGTTTATGCCTTCATCTTAACTAATTAACTTTGCTTACACCAAGAAAAGATAAATCCCATCTTTTAACTTTACTGGTGTCTTTCATGTATTTTTGGTAGGAAATAATAGTACACGCCCATTAGCACAATGGATGACGAACCCAAACTCTCGATGGTCTGGATGATTTTTTCCAAGCACGCGTGATGTTGACGCCTGCTAGACAGTATAACGAGCCCGGGGAACGATTTCTTAGTTCCTGTGGCACTTGTACTATTTCGGGAAAGGAAAAAGAATACCTCTTTGCATAATGCATTCATTTTTGCAACATGCTCCCGAGCACAGGAAAAATCTCGTACTGTCAGTCAGGGGATGAAATGAACAGCAGCAGCTGTAGCCACGTGATGGAAAAAGCCAGGCAATAGGGCTGTTTGCTGCCGCATTACATAAACATGACTTCTCCCGGTTAACGCCCTCCCGCTGGGCGCTTCATGCTGCATCATATGCATGTCATGTTACGTTAGGCTGGACACAAACAGCAGCCGGGGAGTCGGAAAGCAGCAGCGCCGGCACCACAGGGGAGGCTAAAGCTGTGGCTGTACCAGCTCCTCACGACCCGATCTACTGGGGAACCTCAAAAAAAGAACCCTAATAATTGTGACAAGCTACGATAAAAAGAGCAGCTTATTGTAGCTTTCTGAATATGATTAGGCCTTACCTGAACACCTTACAACTGTGCTTCTATAATATATTACTCGATAGTCCTACCAGGATCAATAATGAGACCATGATTTTTTTTAAAATGAAGCACCTCATGTCACAGTTTCAACATGAATTAGAGTTTCAGGACGGTGAAACACTGGCACAGGTTGCCCAGAAAGATGCCCCATCCCTGGAAACATTCAAGGTCAGGCTGGAAGGGGCTCTGAGCAACCTGATGTAATTGAAGATGTCCCTGCTCATTGACAGGGGATGGACTAGATGACCTTTAAAGGTCCCAAACCATTCTATGATTCTAGGATGGAAAAGCAAGTCACCCCAAAGCAGCTTCTCTGAGATGATTGTGTGAACACTGTTTCTTTGGCCACCGAAGTCCAGTCAGACCAAAGGCTGCCCACAAGCCACCCAGCACAGAGGAGGTCACCTAGGTCAGCTGTCACCCTGCAGTAATGTCCTCATGAAGATGGATGCTAAACTTAATTTCCAAAAGCAGCCTAAACGCTCAGGCTGTAAATCCCTACAGACAGCAAGATCTGAGCACTATCCTGATTTTGGAATGAAGTCTGCAGCTCTGACGCTGGCTGGTAAGATGGCAAATTCAGCTTCTCATTTTGCTCTTTATTATGTAAAATGTTAATTATCTACGTGTCTTGGAGATTTAAGCCTCTGAAGCACATATGCTTTCAGACACCCTGAAAAATCCCAGTTAAGAATGACCGCCACTTACCACGGGACAGAGGACATTCTAGCAAACCCACGAGTAATAACCCATTAACTGAACAGTGCTGCAAAACTGCATGGAGCTACACATGATGCCAGGATGAAGTTTCACCGCACTTTGTGATTTTTTGGATCTAAAATTACTAGTTGTCCATATCTAATAACTGCTTTCCTTTCTCCTCTTCTTTGAACTCATCACTTCTAGCTGATAACTAGCTGTATTAATGAGTGACAATTGCCTTCAGTGAAGATCCAGATAATTGCCTCTGGTATAATATACCATACATTCCTGCCAATCTGTTGTAAATATATCTCCCCTCATCCCCTCCCCCCAACCCCCAACTCATTTGCTTTCTGCAAAGGTATTAAAATACCTGTAGCACAGAGATTTCTGTCGTAATACGGGTTTACTCTGCCACCACACATCCCTTACCGATCATTGGAGACTCTATAAAACTCCACGAATTAGTCTGAGGGATGTAGGACTGCAAGACCCCCGCAGCTCGGCCGGCTTCGTTCACCCCACCGAAGACGTAGATCTTCCCACCGCAAACGGTCGCAGCGGCCGAATGGACGGCCTTCGGCAGAGGAGCGATGGTCTCCCACTGGTTGGTTATCGTGTCGTACCTAGGACGAGAGCAACCGGAGTGAGCGGAGGTAGCAGGACAGACGGGCAGAGAAAGCAGGCTGGGATATAAGAGACAGACAGGTTGACAAGCAGAAGAAAAGCAGAAGTGGAAACGTAATTTTTTTTAACATCCTACAAACTCAGCCACTTGGTAAACAGTGTAATTGATGCTTTTTCCAAGCTTTTAAAACATTAAGAAAAGCCCGGAGAAAGCTGGTTCTATTTTCTGTATATGCTTCTCAAATCTCATTATAGTCCAAGCTAAAGAAACCGAGGACATCTTTGTTGAGATGTCTTCCAGTAATTTAATTTCTATTAATGAGTATACAATGAGATTATTCTTGCAAACCAGTGCAGTGATATCCAATAGCAACCGCAGGCAGGCAACTGCTAATATACTTCAGTTGTTCAGCTTGTGGAACACATCTCACCTACAACATAATGCAACACGATAGGTCTTTTTACTCTGGTTAACTGACCAGCGACGCACATTTTGTGCCAGAATAAGTTGCTTCCATTTAATTTTCATTGTGCAAACCAAACTACTGCGCTTCATTGCAGGATAAGATTTCAGTATTGCATCCATATTTGACATGAAGCAAACAGAAAAGAGTAGGCATATAAGTGCTAAATTAGTTTTAAGGTCATCAGTATCTGATTTAATTAAGCCATTGACCATAAGGGATGTGCAGTTAATAATCCATGGATGAAGATTCATTTTAGACAATGTCACAAGTACAGACGTCAATTTTTTTTAAAGATAACGTGGCAGGGATCCAAATAGCTGCTCTAAAATGAGTCTTGGAGACAGTGGAAAATAATGTGATTTTTAGGCTTCTATATTTCCATGTAATGGCACATTTAGTCAAATAGGAGTTTCCTGCGTAGTGATTATTCAAAGTTGTTGACTGCAAGAACAGAAGCCTCATTACCCATTCAGGGCTTTTGCTCTTAATATTAGTGATATGCAATATGCAAACATCAAATGAGTCCGTGGCCATGAATCTGTCTGTAAGAAAAGATCTAGTGACAGAGGAATTCTCCTTTGCAACATGTCCCTCAAATTCTCACTGCCCAAACTTGGGGAAAATAAAAGGGACAAAAGATATAAGTGGTAGCAATACCACAATATAACGTGCTTAATGAAAATGCATTAATGAGTTTCCAAGTAATATAACTGAAAGTAATTAACACACTCATAAAAATGAAGGAAAAGCAAGAGGGAGGCAAACTTTAACTAAAAAAAAAATACAGAAAGTCCCTTATAATGAGCACAGAGGACTGCCATTTACAAGGCTGTAAATTAGCTACTGAGAAATTAAATTAATATACAACCAAGTGATCAAAGGGGAGAAATATAACAAGATAAAACAACATGATGCTGGGAGCATTCAAGGTGACACACCTATATCGGGCTGATTCTCAACGTTTGGTACCAAACTGGAGCCTGCAGATGGATGGGCGACTGCACAAGCAGCTCCTCTGGGTGAGACACCATGTGCTGCACCTCCTGCTCTGCCCATAGTGCTCGGGGCAGCATCATGCCCGTCCCCAGCAGATGTGTAAAAATCCCACATAATAGAAACCATTTCATATACTGCTTTTGGGTTACACTTTGCGAACTGTAGCCAACGGGGCATTGGTAATTTAATTGTCGATGTCTTATTTTAGAAATTGGTTAGGATTGGTCAGAACTGGGCAAAGAAATAGAGCTGAGAAAAACTGACCTCATGTGCCTTTCTAGTTCTTCCGCTTCCAAGGTATAAATTGTATCTGTCACCTGACTTGTATTGTCTTACACCATCCACCTGGACTCAGCACCAGGAACCCTTGTGGCCAGTCAAAGTGGCCCGAGTCTGAGACGGGACAGTGAGCATCCATGCTGCCTTTCCCAGTGCTGGCACAAGCACCTGGCAGACCACAGTTCCCAAGAGAGATACATTCCTGCCATCAACCAATCCTCCTAATACGTTTTTGGGAAGGATGGGTTATATCCTTTATATTTGCTGTGAGCTGGGTGTGGTTGAGGACCATGTCTTGAGGAATACTGGGGAAACTTTCAAATTACAAGGACAATAGTCCCTTTTCTGGATGTATTTCACTATTGGGACCACAGATCTCCTAGACCCCATTTTTCTCTGCTCTCTCTTCATGCTCTAAGCAACACAACTGATCTTTCTGTTTTCTACTCTCCTTCATCTGCCACTGGGAAACCAAAAATGACCAAATGCTGAGCGCCAAAGGCTGCAAATCTACTGGATAGAGGTGCAAGTGGGGCAGCTTAAAAATACTCTTGTCTTGAGGGTCTTTTAGTTTAAAAAGTCAGTGAACCATAAAGCAGGTGGAAGCCAGTCCTCGCCCACCCAACACAGGCATCTAACGTAGGTTTCACATAGGCTGCTCAGAAAAGCAACTCTCTTAATTAAGTGCCTAACTTACCCCTGGGGCGAAAGAACAGAAGTTGGTACCTTCAAGTCCTCCTGACACCTGTCCGTCAAGTCTCTCCATCTCCTGGGAATTTATTCCCTCCCTGCAAAGCTGCAGACCTGATTTCTAGTCTGTGTTTTGCTTCAGCTCTCACCCACCAGAAAGTAAGCTTCCCCCACCTCTTTTTTTTTTTCTTGTTGTATTATAAAGCTGTCTGCTATCAAATCTCCCTCTTTCACATACAGACTTGCAGAAAATAATAAAGTCACCTCTTCACCTTCTACAGGATAAACTAAGTAGTTTAAGCTCCTTAAGTCTCCCACTGCAAGGCAGGTTTCCATCATCTTGGTCTATCTCAACTCAGCTCCTAATGTGTTCACACAGGGATTTGCACCAGATTAACTGAATTGGTTTAAAAATGAATAAAGTTGAATCTTTGTAACCTTCCAGGACAGGAAATAATGACACCTGCTTTACCTTTCTGCCCCAGGGCCTTTCCATCTGTGGTGTCATCTCTGGTGTTGTCATTGCTCCACCACCACTAGTGCTAGTGGGGCTTCTCACTGTCTTTAACACTGGCTCTGCTCAAGGGCCAGCGGGAGGGAACTGATTTTAAGACTAATCACTTTGATCTCTTTCCATTAGTCAAGCTTTGCATTTGATTCCCCTGTTTGAAGCTGTAGATGGAGACTGGCTTCAAGCCAAGCAAAAGTTTTTCTTCCCTCTCTTCCATTGCTCCCTCCAGTTCTGGTGTGTCCATCTCTGTCCTTGGCTATGGGCCTACCAAGCCCATCCAATTTGCTGAACTTGAAACTTCAAGGACATCTCCTTTCACATGACTGGCGCCTGGTTCTGCAGTCCTTGCATGCCATGGACTCACGCATGCTTTTAGACGGATGTCCTTGCAGGCCTTCCTCTGCCCCCAGAGCTGTCCCCGCAACCCTGTGGTCCATGGCCCTGCTGTGCTCCAGACATCAGGCTTTCCATGTGTGCAGAACGTGTCTGCCTCCCCCATCACCGAGCACCATCGTCTCACCTGACCCTTGTGCAGTCACTACCCTCTGGTTTATGTATATACTCATGATATGGCACGTGATCTGAACCCAGAAGAAAAAACAGCCCAGGCTTGGAGAGAGCACAGGCAGAAATAACCTCGCTGGTTTTCACAGCTCAGCTCTCCACTCTGAGGATTTCATCTGTGGGGCTGATCCTCCTCTCGCTTCACTCATTTTGTTCAACGCCCTCTTTCTTACTCTTCCCCTACCACCTCAATATTAACAGCAGAAACCCTTCATTTCAAGCTGTGCTGTTTGCTTCTCTGCCTTCTGGACTTCTGATCTCTTCAGTACCTGAAAACAGTATTTTTTTTTCTCCTCAGTCTCTCTAATTTCTCTCCTTCTAGGTTAAACAGCCTTATGAGTATCTTCATTTATTCACATTATAAAATCCTTACATCATGGTCAGTCGCTTACAGACATGCACCCTCCAGTTTCCTATACGTTATTTAATTCTGTTTGTAGGGAAACTGTTATTTAAAATAAAGCCGTACGGTGTCATATTGATCTGCTCTTCAGATGATTCACATGTTGTTTAAAATCACATTAATGGATTACTATTTTTTGGCTTTTTTATTTTCTTCTGACTGTTCTGAGGGGCTTAAGAAACTATCCTTGGACAAGGCTATATATTTAATTTTCTTAAGACGTCAATAAAACAGTAGGTTCTGAAGCAGTTTCTAAAGCTTATAAAGCTTATACTTTACATTGAATTTTTTAGACTGTCTTCCAAGTACACACTGCCAGACGAAGTAATCTCCCAATTTTAGACAACCCTATTGTAAAAGTGCTGTCAGGTCAAGGGGATTCATCTTCTTCTGTCCTTCAAACAGATAATAACCACAAAGCACCCACATTTCCACACTTTTAGTCACATACATTGTCTTGTCAGCATACGCAGTCTTCTCGGCTCTCAAATTGCATACATTACAGGGCCCATCCATTATCTAAAAACCTAGTTCGTGGATCCACTTCATTTCGCCGCCTCCCAACTCAACTCATATCTCAGAAAAAGACAGAAAGTGTAATACCCTCTCGCCTAACACCTAATGACTCACTCCCTGTCACACAGGAACTTGCCAGAGGGGCTTGATGGAGAACTGCAGTCACACAGTTATTTCCCTAAACACTCATTCCCAAAACATAACTCTCCCTGAATATATACCTGTGTACAGCCACAAAAATGGACTTATAACTCAGACCCTCTGGCACATGCATATTGTTTTAAGATGAGTAATGAATGACTCCAACCCGTCTGTTTGTGATACTCCTGTAATATTATCCGTCAAGATGGAATTTTTACTGCCTCTTTACAAATGGAAAATAAAGGGTAAAAAATCTCGGCCCTATTGAATTTGGTGGGAAAACACCTATTGATTTAAGTGGCACCAGAATTTCTGATTGAGGCTGCACCCTTCAGTGTCAATGACACAACCGAAAGCACGGAGAGAGGAGCCCAGGAGCTGATGCCATAAATCACTCCGAGTCTGGTGGTCCCTACTTGCTTTAATGCTTTTTAATGGTGCAGCAGATGTATTAGGTGCAGAAAGGTGGTAGCATGTATAGCTGAGATGGTCTGACACCTGTTTGTAAAAACCCAAATGTAATAAAAACATCTTTGTAAGGTTTTAACCATTTAGGATGAAATATTCCAAGAACTCCAGGAAGATCAGGTGGAGAACAAGAAGGAAACTGGGAGAAAAAATGTTATTTTCTCCATCTTCAAAGACCCTCTGCAGTGACACCCTGAAGTTTCCATGCTCTGAGACTGCTAACTGGTGAGGTCAGGGTAGGTCACTTTGGACCGGAGATGTACCCTCCACCACACCAGCCAAATACATGGAAACTTGGCCAAAGCTGGGCATGGTCACGCTTGAGGTAACCAACCAAGCAGAAAGCAAAATGTGGTTGGGAAAGATAAGCTGCTTGTGCACAAGTGGAGATGGTAGATGGCCCAGCGAGGGAGGGTGTCCAGTGCATTGTTCTTCCCACTGGTGGCACAGCCCAGGACCGCATTGTGTGTCACACTTGGATGAGCCCCCATACCTCCATCTGGGTGGGTAACAGGGCCATAATCTCAGATGTCTCC
>JAOQGH010000023.1:107870790-107932745 GCA_025769975.1 Gallinago jamesoni | reverse complement strand
GCATTGTGTGTCACACTTGGATGAGCCCCCATACCTCCATCTGGGTGGGTAACAGGGCCATAATCTCAGATGTCTCCTTTGGGATGAAAAACCAACCAAAACGCAAGAGCACGTGACCCTGAAATTCAGCATTGAGGGAAACAATGTTAACTTCAGCAGTAAATGTAATTTTTGGCATCACCTGACATGGAACATATGATCATGTCACCTTATCATTTTAATATAGTCCTTTTGCAAGACCTGGTCGAACGATAGTGAGTTTATCACCCTTCTGAGAGATGGTATCTCAGTGTCCCATCCAAAGCAACGCAGTATTGGAAGAGGAACGTGCAGCCCACACAGAAGTACGGTGGGAGAAGGCCAGTCGCATGTGGCTTTTGAGGTGTGGAGAAGGAGGGGGCAAAGTCAAGAAATGAGCATTAACTGTCCTTGCAACCACAATCAACTGAGTGAATTAAGTGTCTTTATTTTGTATATTAATGTATTTTTTTCTAAAGTTGCAACCCGAATTCAGAAAGCCCCATTGCTCATTGGGCACAGTGATTTCAATTCCTAAACACTTGCACAAATTAGCTCCCTGGTCCAAATGGGAAATGCTTTTTCCTGAAAAGGCACGACTTTGCTCAGTTACAGCTACAAGGGTCAGCTTTTTCTCACCTGCATTTCTAATCACGGACCCCTGGAACATCCTTTCCAAAATGCACAGCTTCAGCCATGCCATACTTTACTTCTGTCATCCCCCACTGTCATTTTAACACAAAGAATTAAAACAGAAACATCCCAAAACCTCTCTCATTTCTTGGCATAACCCAAAAGAGTCCATGTTGCACTTTTTCCATGGCTGCATCTCACAAGACACTTCATAGACAATAGCAGATTAATTATAACCACGGGTTTAGCAAATCCCCATGACAAGACATCCTTATTGTGGTCGAGATAGCGTGCACTGAAATGATAGGGAGGAAATCAGCTCCCTTCCCACATAAAAGTCTCTTGGTGGGCTGTTACAACTGAAAACCAGCGCGGCCGCTCTCACTGAGCCGCACAGGGTACGCCGGGGGCCAGGGTGTGACTTTGCAAGCTGCAGTGTCATCTGTGGCAAGGGCTTGGGTGACCGAGAGGAGAGGGAAGGAGAGGGGGAGACTTTGCTTGATTTGGGGTTTGTTCAATTGACTGATGTTTTGGATGCTTTGTTAAAGAGAGACTGTGAGAATCAGAGCAGAGAAGGAAAGGAGACTCTGGGAAAAATAAAGAGCTCATTCAATGACATCTATCAAGACACCTATTTGCGATAGCATTACTCCATGTTCCTCTTTATACAGAGATGGAATGAGAGACTGCATCTCTTTCCTGGGCTTTCTCATTCCCACGTTCACAAAAACACTTCTGCTAGTTAAAAATTTTCTGACAAATTACAGGACAAATACCTTCAGAAAGCAAAGATAAATCTGCATAAAATGGTGAGATTTTCTTCAAAGTCAGTCCCAAGGGCAGTGCCCACCTTAAGCCCAGAGGGAAGCAAGGAGGGAAGCAACGCTCAGGTGTTGCATTCGCTGCTCTGATTTATCATTCGTTCTTCGCTGCCTGCATTTCCCTGACTTGCCGAGAGCATCATCACCAATGTCAGTCCTTCAGCCCGTGCCCAGGCAGGGAGGGAAGGCCACCCGCAGACCTTGTCCCACAGCACACCTTCTTTTCTCAGTTCTTGTCTCCTGTGCGAAATAGTGCTGAATTTGTGAACAGAGAGGAACACAACTAGGTGTGAACGGTGATCACTCGGCACCAGATGGGATCTCCCTGGCCACGCACACGTTCCCTGAGCTGCTCTGCCCCCACGCACCGAACGAGGCAGAAATCCTTTGGGAAATAAATAATCATCCCATGATTAAAGATCATGCCAAAAAGTAGATCTGCAGAAAGAAACTTTAGTTCTGGCACTTCTTAATTTCCTGAGTGTTTGACTTTGAAGCATTAATAAACTTTTAATACAGGTTTTGGTATTCAGTATTTACAGTGTCTACTTAAATGAAAAAAATAAACACTCCCTGCATAAATGGAGCATAAATGTTGCAACAGCAAAATCCAGAAAAAAATAGATTGAAAGGAAATCTTTCGTAATGACCTATCCCTTTTTGGATTGCCTGTTAAGGCAATTTTTACTAGGAACTGATTGCTTCAAAATGTTGCTAAAGAACTATTCAAAATCAGCACTTTAAACTGAAAAAAACCCCACCACACTCATATTTTTGGTTGCCAGATTCACTAAGGAAAAACATTTCACAAAAATGTATCATTAATCTATTGTCACAATGTATTTTTAAGTGCTTGGGTAAGGCTAGAGCTGTATTCATCTTTTTGGAATGGAATATTCTTATGCTGCATTTCAAAGCGGTTTCTACTTTTTAACTAAAATGTTGATAAAATGTATGGGCTTATTGAATGTTATGGTTGACATGAAATTAGTTGGTTTTGGAATTCTACTTTGTGAAACGTTTCTTTTGTGCTTTTGTTCCTTCATCTTTTTTTTTAAAGTTCCATGTGAGAAAAGGAAAACTTTTATATGTGAAGTCTTCTTGAAAAGAGAAATTTCCATTCTCTTCCATCTCTGGTCAGCCCCTCTAGGCCAGGAATTCAAAACTGTTTCCATTTATCGGTTGCTTTACTCGGAGCTTAGCAGGTCCCAGCCCCAGGCCAAGAGCACCAAAGGGAGGATCTTCCTTCCAGCCAGGTCAAGGCTGAGGTGCTTTACCAGGAGAGCACAAGTGAGAAACTTTGTTGTTGCTTTTTTGGGGTTTAAAAAAAAAAAGAAAAAGGATTATCGTGATCTGTAAAGACTTTCATCAGTACTAAATTCAAAGGAAGTTTATTAGTTCATTGTATAATCTGTGTAAAGTGTCCAAAGAAGCTTAATTCCTCTCTTCCCTCCCCCGAGCAAACTGACAAACTGGCAGCTTTTGTCTTTGGTTTTGAAACAATGCTTTCCACTGAAGCTTTAAAAAACAAATCTAATCCTGCACGGTTTCCTCATTTCTTAGCTGTTATAAAAGCTTATTTTAACACATGCAGCCCATTTGATGTGTCCTTTCAAAGGGAAATGGTCGTTTAGCATAGCAAGAAGAAGAAAAACCTCCAGCAAACAGCGTGGGTTTGGGTGTATTTTTTTTTTTACCTTTCCACATGGTCGACGTTGCCTGCCACACCGACCCCTCCGATGGTATAAATTTTCCCATCGTACACCAGACTGTTGTGTCGACACCTCGGGACTGTCATGCGGGACACGAGGTTCCAGTTATCGAGCAAGGACATGTAACACCAGACATCAGCGAGCGTGACACCCGACTCCATGCCGCCTGGCGCCGATGGGAAAGAAAAGGGGAGAATTACGTGAGATCCTGGAACGGCAGCAGCTTTGCACACAGCAATCAAAACCAGTTACAAAGTAAAAACGCTTCAAATGACATTTGACTAATTAAAATAAATCACCCTCAATACTGAGCATCTGTTCCGATGATGCATATTTGTGTCATTTATTCATGCACCCCAAAGGCTGGTTTGTTTTTTTTTTTAATAAGATGACATGAAGAAATCAAGATGTCAGGCTATGAGGGGCATGTACATAAGGGGATAGACCCTTTTCAGTGTTCATAAATAAATTCCAGTCTATTAAATTACTGCAACACTTGCAAGAAGGTGTCAGGAGGCAGAGCCTATTTTGGCTTGTGAGACACAGGCCAGTCTGAAATCTAAAATGCTTAATGCAGTGAAGGATTGAAGCAACACATACCTGGGCAGAATATAGCCAGTGCTCGCACTGCAGGCTTAATGCCTAATTTTCAGGGACAAATTTCTTATTTATTTTCATTTGCTGATAAAGGAAAGAACCACTCCTGTAAAACAGCTCAAGATGCTACAGTGAGGTATTTATATTGGCTATTTTTTAACTTCTGACTGAAGCTTCCAAGGTAGCCGCTTAGTGGGTGTCTTACTATCCCCATTTCGAAGCACAAAGAGGTGAAATAATCTGTTTCAGACCACACTAGGAGTCAGTGGTCGAGCCAGGAAAAGAAACTAGACTCAGTTCTGTGGTTTAATGAGAAAACCAGGCTTCCTCCTTGGTATTTTGCTCTCCAAACCTATGCTATGTAGTGCGCAGTCCAGTACTTGGAGCCTGCAGGAGTTCATTCCCACTTCTGTTGGTTCCCCATTCCCTTTCTCCTGTGTCTTGTAAGTCTGAGCAAAGCAAAATATCAACCAACACTCAGTTCAGCTTCCAGCCATGCAGGATTTCCAGCTCTCCTGTTGTAGCTACCAAATACCATCAGATCGCTCATCCAGATTCAAGGGAAAGAGCTGAAATAAGCTTTGAATTTTGGATTCAACAGCTTTTGTTAGCAGGTATGCCACAGTCTAAAATGGCTCTACATCTTGGAAAGTACCTCAGCTAAGAACAGCTAAAAGTCAACATCTCACAAAAGCTTCCATAGAAGGCCTTCGCTCCAGCGGCAAAACGAGCCTGGGCAAAAATCACCAAGAAATAACTTCCAATCAATCCTTAGGGCCTCTATGCAGTATTAATGGAATTTAACACCACAGGCAGCAATTTACTGTGGAAAATGCAGTGAGGGAACTCGGCAAGGGAAAGGCAACAGCTGTAACCCCTTACTGGTCCTGTCTGGTGCATCCACTCTCCCGACTACACCCTCGCATCGCACACATCCGCCACTCCCTGCCTGGGCTCCTCTTATCGTCAGACCTCCACTCAGCTGCCACCAGAGCATCCTTGCATCACCTGGTGGGAATTGCTTTTCCCCCTCCAGCCAAGCAGAGGTACCACCAGAATGCAAAAACCCAGACACCGTGATGCTACAGGCGCAGCGTAGACAGTTACTTCGGGAGTTAAAGCCTTTTAAGGAGCGTGGTCTCAGTTTCATCAAAACTAAGAAGATTATAGGGCTAGTGACTACTGTCAAAAGAGAGGTCTCAACAACAAGTACAAAACGTGAATGCTCCTGTAAGCAAATACTGTAAGTGTAGGTCACATATTCAGCAGTTCAGCCTGTCTGTCTCAAATTCCATAACCCACCATTTAGACTAAACTACAGCCGGTATTTTAAATTGTGTTTCTATGGCAGTGAAACATCTTTGCATGCTTGATGGTTGTCAGACCTATTTTCTTCACGTTGCAACTGCAGAATATTGCTGTTGACTGCTTTGAGAGAACATTAACGTCGCAGAGAAATGGAGAATGATAAAAGCAGGGAAATCCCTCTCTCCCAACTTCCCTCCCATTTGTCGGTTTTGGTTTTTTTTTCCCCCTGGGAGCAGCTGGGTAAAACTCCTGCATGTCCTGTGTCGTAAGGAGGAAAGTTTTCTCCCAGCCCAGTAAATCTGGGGGATGAATGGATTGAGAGCAGCCCTGTGGAGAAGGACTGGGGGATAACGGTGGATGAAAACCTGGACATGACCTGGTAATGTGTGCTGGCAGCCCAGAAAGCCAGCCGCATCTGGGCTGCACCAAGAGCAGCATGGCCAGTGGGTTGAGGGAGATGATTCTGCCCCTCAGCTCTGCTCTGGTGAGACCCCTCCTGGAGTCCTACATCCAGCTCTGGAGCCCTCAGCACAGGAAAGACATGGACCTGTTAGAGCAGGTTCAGAGAAGGGCCACAAAAACGTTCAGAGGGCTGGAGCACCTCTATTGTGAGGATAGGCTGAAGGAGTTGGGGTTGTTCAGCCTGGAGAAGAGAAGGCTCCAGGAAGAACTTATTGCAGCCTTTAAATTGGACATAATTTTTTATTATGATGGTGGTGAAACATTGGAACAAATTGCCCAGAGAAGGATGCCCCATAATTGGAAACATTCAAGGTCAGGCTGGATGGACCTTTGAGCAACCTGATCTAGTGGAAGGCGTCCCTGCCCAGCACAGGGGGATTGGAACGAGATGATCTTTAAAGGTTCCTTCCAACCCAAACCATCCTGTAATTCTATGTTTCTGTGAAATCTGATGCTTACCTGAGAGATAGATGTTGTCCCCAGCGCTGACCACACTGAAAAACTCTCGATCATAGAAGGGTAGGCTGGCCAACGGGTACCACTTGTTGTTTTGAGGATTTAAGCAAGTGACTGCTGTTAAAGCACGTTGATTCATGCCGATCATCTGACGCCCCCCAACTAAGACTATTACCTCGGCTACACCTAGGATTCAAATAAGAAAAATAATATTTTTAAAAAGTTACATCTCTACACCAGGCAGAGCCCTATCAGAAAACACTCGTTAGTCAGGGTAATTTTAATGTATAAATGTGTTTTAGACTGAGCAATCCAACCAGGAAGGGTGAGAAAAAAAGGGAGTGTGTGTGTGGGAGAGAGCGGTGGGTGAGGAATGACACTACGAACATGCTTGGGAGAACTTGGGAGAGAGCATGCCATCTGGGCAAAACTTGAAGGGGAAAGAAATAAAAAGGCTTTTCCACGTAAAAAGGATGTCTGTTGATTTCAACAGTCTTCGAATGAGACCTGCATGGAGCTAATTCCTGTTCCACTAAAGAAAATGGGAATCTTGTCAAGCATTGTGATAGTTTTGAAGCTTAGCCATTTCCAGGGAAAGTATGTTTGGACTTTATCCTGAATAAGGTGCTCTCACACTAAAAGCTAATGTCTGGAGGAGATTTAGGTTATGGTTATGGTTCTTCGTCCTGATCTTCTTTCTCCACACACTCTATGACAAGATAATTTTCTGGTGGGTTTGTTCATGCTTTTCTCAGAGAATGAAGGTTTTCCAGATGTAGATAACATGTACACAAGCCATGGATCAGGATTTTAGTGTACTAGGTGTTACGAAACGTGACTGAGATTGCCCCTGCCTTAATATAGTTATATATATATAATTATTAGCTGAGATGTAGCTGTACTTGAACATTTCCCCCAAGCCCATAACACGCAGGATGTGCAGTGAGCCAAATTCTCTGTTTGTGTAAATGGACAAAAATTTGCTATCCACTTTTGCAATTTATTCCCATTTTACAGCCAGAGCTGAGTCAAATCTGATCTGAGCGTTACTCCAGACTTATCTTCACAGTGATGGGTTGCAGTTTAACTCTGGGACATTTTCTGGATCCAACCCTCAGAATCAAGCACTGGGGATAGTTTGGACTTAGCATTTAGCACAAGTGTTAAAAATCTTTCTGCAGCAATTGTAAGCCCCAGCGCAACTTGTTGCCAGGAAAGGTAGGCTCAGAAGTAGGACCATGAGGCCATGAGCTGGAAGAAATCACCATTCTGGGAGCTGTGCTCGCAGCCAGACCCGCTGCTGTGGTGTGTTCTGGTGTCCGGCCCAGAGACAAGTGTGCACAGGCTGGGGGGTCAGAGGCACAGAAGTGAGATTGCCAGCGAGAGAGATTAGGAGCTGCAGTGGAGAGAAATGTGTCTTCAGAGTAATGGATGATCATCATTCTTCATTAGCTATTTTCAAAAAATATATTTGTGTCATTCAAGCAAGGTTACTCTCTAAAAAGTTATTAAGTTAAAGTGCCGTACAGTTTTAAATAAATATTTCTCAGTAACAAGAGATCATTATTTTTGCTCCATACCAGAAAATCTAATCACCTGTGCAAGACATAACTTGATTATAATCAATGACCTCGAGAGGGCATGTGACATGCTGCAGCGAGTCCGCAAAGGGTGTTTAGAGATCTTTTGTGCCTACGTGAATGCCGTTGATATGCAAAATAACATGATTCTATATAATTAGACTCTGACCTAAAAAACTATAATCACCCTCTCTTACCCCGAGAGAATCACTTTTCCCTCATCAACAAGCTTCTGGAAATGGTTCATATTACACCTACAATTTTATATACATAAAATAAGCACTTTGCAAAAATCCCTTCAAACATCACACCATCAGTCGTCTTCAATGAAAGACTTTTTAGGGTAGATTGTTATTGAAAGTCCTCTACACTTCATCCTTCTGAAAGGTGCCTTGATGAGGCAGTCTCCAGAAGCGGCAAATGCCGCGGTTTGATATGCCGTCTCCGTGCCACATTAGCATTAGTGGCAGCGGCAGAAAGTTTTGCCTGGCTTTGTGATTGCACTTACAGGAGGCAGAAGTACAGGCAGCACGTTAAAACAATCCACCTCTTTCATCTGGCTCCTTCTTAGTTGCAGTTTTTTCCTACGTGATATTTGTACCCCTCTCTGTTCAACAAATATTTAGGATATTTCTCACACTACCATGATATGGGCTCTGCTGGCAAGTCAGGCACTTTGGTTTTTTTCATATATGCTTCCATAAAGCTTGCATTTCTCAGGTGAGAAACTTCTTGAAGTAGCATTCTTGATAGCTGCTGGGTCTTCAAAAGGGAATATACTGTATGTGATCCATTTGTTTTGGAGGCAGCAAACAACCTGGACTGCTACTGTAAGACTCACTGTATGAAAAGAATGTGTTTACATAGGGCTGTGAAAGTGAAGCTGTTTTATGAATATTAATCAGATGCTCCCTGAAAGAGTCTGAATGGCAAAGAAGCAAATTATTCACCTATTTTTCCAGCTAGAGAAATTGAGGAATGGAGGGCAAGGGGTTAACTTTGAGGACAACAGGGTAACGTCATGGTTTCTGTCAAAGCTAATAATTCCTAAAAATTAGGCTCCATTTAAAACTCATTTCAGGAGTGTGCATCTAAAAACCCTCATCTGACCACTGGGAGAGGCTCCTAAATGCTCGAGCGAAACAGAAATGGAAAATTGAGCTTGAAATATCACAGGCACCAAGAAGGAGCCAAGGGAAGGAGATGAGGTCCACACCCCAGCCCTGGGCGTGTCCTGGCCATGCCCGAGAACCACTGGACCAGAGAGCTGGTGTCACTGGAGGAAGTTTTACTTTACCTGCAGAGAGCCTGGGCCGGGTCCTCGGCGTCTGCATCTCTTGTCGGGCATGTGGCAGCATGTGATAACGTTTGGCTTCATTCACTAGATCCCGGCAAGCCTCCGAAGACTTTATCAACTCCTCGTTGTCAACAACGTTTAGCAGATAGCTGGGATGGATGAAGGGGAGGCGCACCACCGCCAGCAGCTCTGCGGCATACTGTGTGGGGGGGGAAATAATAATAACACACTGCAGCCTTTGTGCCGCTCTGCATCTCCACCTCCTTCCCTGCAAACTGTCCCCTGTCACCCAGCCTGGAAAGCCACTTGACGTGGATGCTGCACACAAGCCCTGCCCAGGCATTGGGTGGGACAGAGACAACGCAGCCCTCAGTGCTCCCCAACCCAGGCTGGTTTTGGTCCCCGAGGGACTGAAAATAGTCTTCAAAAGGTGGCGGCTCTTATTATACAGCATTGTATGGAGGGATTTTTGAAATAAAAGCTCATTCTGAACTCTGGCTGAATATAACCTCTAGTGCACTGGAGACAGGGTGTAAGCTTTTGAGTTTTCTGAATTAACCTTGAAATGTAAGCGGGGTTGTTGCACTGTAAAAAAAGCCCAAACAAGAGTTTTTCTGGCACTCTAAATGTTTAACAAAAGCGGGTAAATAGGATGGATTTCATAACTGCTATGGCAGAGACTGAATAATACCAGCACATTTGCTAAAAATGTTTTAATAAATAGGGCTTATTTGTTGGTGAAACAAATTGTGTAGTTCTAGATTTTGGGGAAGTTAGACTCCAGAGGGTGCTATACAAATACTGACAAGAAGTTTCATCTTCTAAATAAATACATTAAACCTCAGAGGGCAAAGGACACCTGAGCAAATGAAGCTGTCTGTCACTGAACATGGCTTAAAGGAGAATAAAACCCCATGAGAGAAAGCTGCAATCAAAAAACCAAGAGTCCACCCCCAGATTATTCTTTTTTTTATATAATTGTTTATATCACAACATAGCACAAGAGTAGTAAAAAGCAGAACAATAGGAGACCGTGGTTCTCAAGAAGCAACGCACAAAACCAGGATGCAAAGTAAGGGTGCACAGCAAGAAAAGATAATCATCTGTTGTAATAAATATTCATATAGTGGCAGCATCCAAAGATCCCAACTGGGACTGAGGCCAGGATGCAAATAAATATTCCTGAGGTCCCTGTGACTGGTCCTGAGAAACGCTGGGTGCCAGCAGCATCTGCTGGCCTGCAGATGCCTCTGGTCTTCCAGAAGCTACTTGGCTCTTGCCTTCTCTTTGAGCGGCGTGCCTGTCCCTGCAGCGCACGAGAGCCAAGTCACAGCAGGAGCAGGGACAGGAATGGGGCAGGGGCACAGTGAGATGGGAGGGCAGGGATGTGGCCTGAGCCAGCTGATGGGCCAGCCAGGCAGGTGAGGATGCAGCGACACCAGGGACCGCTTCCAGGGCTTCCCCTTTCCCCAGCCAAACTGAAGAAACAAGCTTCAATCGGGAGGAAAATAGGAATTCACACCATTTTCCTGCTGGAGAGCCACATCAGCCTATTGCACGCCCAGTGAAAGAGAGGATGTGACTACCTGTGGGGAGCTGAAACCCACACGTGCCTGCAGGGCCACAGCAACAGGGAGACGAGCAGGGTCTCGGGCTGACTCCCAGCCCTCTATGACACTGGGGCTGGAGATTTTAGGTACAGCTTAAAGAGTTGAGGCCTGGCCACCCTGCAGTTATTTGGGGATAAAAAAGTTGTTTGCGTGAGGCAAAAGGGGTGGAAAAATGGCAGCGCTGCTCTTTTGATAAAAATCAATTCCCCCGATGTGAGCAGCAAGTTTGTGGCTCCTCGCTATTACCTCCGGTGCGGCTTGGAGCCGAGTAGGGCTTGAGATCACTTCATTAGCCTCCAAACCCAAAAAGAAGACATTCCTCTCTTTTCCCTTGCTGAAATCTATTTCCAAGGCGCTTTCTAGGAGGTGAAATGGCTGCTTCCTCTCCCCGGAGTCACAAATGTCAGGCACTTGGCTGCAGATACCTTAATGTCATTAAACGGTACCTTGTAGGAGAGGGAGCAGTGGACATATGGCAGTGGGTGGCAAAGCTCTGATTTCAGGAAGTGTTTTTTTTAAGAAGGTTGGAGGCGGTTAACCTTACACAGGAGCCAAGATGGAACGTGGCATCGGGACATGGGAATAATGCGGATAGCGGGTATACCAGGGACAAGCCAGACAACCTGCCGGGGGAGGTTAATCCCCACTACAGGCTGCTCAGGAAGCAGAATGAGCCACTAAAGGCCAGTTTAAATGAAGTCGTAAAATACACGGAGACGATTGTGGAGCCAGAACCTTCCCTCGGTGTGGTGGGACATGCCAGCGCCGCCCCTGATGCTCCCGAGGCAGGTCTGTGCTGGAAACATCTGTACTATGAAGCAAGGCAAAACACAGGCACAGACAGATGTGCCACTAAATTAGGACATGGGGTATGACAGGGACCAGGACGTCCCGAAGCCGAGTGTGAATTTGCATTGGGAGGAAAGCTCCCCTTTGGCAGGGATGGACAATTCCAAGGGGTCCAGCAGAGCAACCGCCTCCATCTCCCACCCTTCCCAAAATAAAGGAGGCAGCACTGCTGCCTGAGCCCGGCGAGCTCTCCCTCTTGCTCGCCCACCCTGCTTTAATTAGATAAGTGAGAAAATGTGATTCTGTTTCTCTCCTGGATTTTTCCCCCCTTTGTCTCCTCTTTTGTCTGAGCTCGTGGCTTATTTTGAAGAGGAATAATAATTAGAACATGTTGCTCCCTTTCATCAGCTTGAAAGTTAATGTCACATATCAAAACCGATGTCACTTTTCACTCTTATTCCTCCTTTTGCGCAAACAGCTGGAAAAAGCTGGCTCTGTGTGTGTGTGCGTGCGCACGACCACACGCAGTCGCGACTCGGGCTCATCGCTGATGGCATTAGGGTACATATCATCGCAGTGTTTTTCACCAAGGGATTTGAAGAGTACGTACCATCGCAGTGTCTCTAGAAGACAGGAGAGGCTTTTATAAAGAACGGCTTTTCGCAGCAGCTCTTTTAAGCACTATAGTCAAGGGTGAATTTCATTTAGCCTCACTGATTTAAGAATATTCAAGTGATTTAGGCAATCAGCAGCCTTTTTCTTTTGTATTCTCCCTTATGAAGGCTTCCTAGCTCTGTTAGCTATGATTGTACTAAATATCCTGTTACTATTATCCTTTTCATTTAAGACTGGAATAAGCACCATAAAGCATTTCGACCTCCTTACCATCTCTTATTTGCTCTCCATTCTCTCTCTTGCCTTTCCATTGTTCCTTATACAACTATGAAATATCTACCGCATCTACTGATGTTACCGGATTTTATTAAAATAGCGGAATACCTGCACAGGGCATGTTGCCAAATTCATCAGACAACAACCTCCGGTCCCTGGAGTTGTGGTTTATGCCTCTAACTCGGAGGGCGTTTTCTTCTTGCTACTTGGCTGCAGGCACTGGCTGGACAAGTAGAAATATTTCTCGGGGTCTTTGCCGGGAATCACTTATGACTACTCTACAACCTGCATCACACACCGGGGTGAAGCAGAGAATATTAATGCCTTTTTCTGGCCTAAAATTGGGAGTTATCAACTGATAGACATGGGAGGCCATGCCTCAGCTCCCTGAAAATGGACACCATTATGCAAAAACCTAACGAATTTATTGCTTAAAATGCTAGGGAAGTTTTTGAACGCTATCAGGACTGGTTTGGCAGGTGACGTGAACCTCAGGGTAGGTCCTGTTGGATGAAGGGAACTGCTTGGGTTTTGCACCAGCAGAGGATCTAGTCCATAAACTCCCTGCTGAGCAGTGATGCTGCTGGATACCCCCGCCGTGCCGTGCATGGCCAGGGTGATTCTGCCCGAGCCAGGGAACCGCTACCACCTGAGCAAAGGCTTTTTTGGACAGTCACTGGGGACACAACAGAGCAGCAACTTTTGAGAGATGCTTCAAAGCACCTGCTTCACTGATACAAACTTCAGTGGCTAGAACTGCAATCACCAGTGTGTGTCATAAGAAACAGGGAAAGAAAAATCTTAGGAGATCTTATCTTTCCTTAATTACCTAAACATTTCAAGGGAGAGGCTCAGCTCTAGATTCAGACACCTAAATAGGTACATACAAGCAAGTATTTACTTGTCAGCTAGACATGTGTAAACTCATGTTATAATTAATAGAGATTTAGTCAACACAGTTAATGCAGTCCTCAGAGCAATCTGAGTTGAGAGGATGCATCACATACCAAGGGAAGCAGAGAATATCAATGTCCCCTTCTGTCCTAAAACTGTGAGCCATCAGCTCCTGGGAAAGGGAGTGTGTTCCTCAGACCATGCCCCATTGAGATGTCTACAATCAAATGTCAACCCAAACTGGAAGGTGATTAATTCTCCCCTCTGGAGGGAATTTTTATGTCCATTTGCCCTGGGTGCTGTGCTTGGAAGGTCACAACCACACTACCAGGAAGCCTAAATGTTATCATTGGGTGAGCATTAACTCAGAGGAATATATGATCAGTTACAGTGTATGACACACCATACCTTGACGTTGACCCTTTCAAGTCTTTCCCTAATAATCACTTCATAGTTAAGTTACTCTCAGTTCTGGAGGCAGGCCAGAACTTGAGCAACCTAGATTAAAAAACAGTTCAATGTGGGGTTTTTTTTTGTTCCTGGCTGGTAGCTTGAGTGAAGATATTTACTTTGCAAACTTTTTGTGACATTTCTTCTCCTACTAATTATATTGTTATTATGAATGCCTGCTTGCAAGTGGGCTTTGTTATGGTATCTTCTAAATCTCAGTTACAAAACCCTCTTCATTGTCACATAATGATAATCTTTTTATTCTTAAATCTCTAATCCAGTAAAATCCTCACAGGTATTCTCCAAAAGGACTCTCAATATGCTCCTGCAGACATTGGGCTACACCAGTATACAGTTAGTTTTACAAGGAAATATGTTTACTGCTACAGAGTCAAATTTCCTGCTCCTTAAATGCTACACTGGAAAGCTCTCAAGATTTTTAACATTTTTGAAGTAATGCCCAGAGAGGTTAAAATAATGTTTCCCTTATGCCTTATAACTCATGTGCCTCTCTAGTTTACTATTCTTCCTACAAAGGACTCTTTGTGCTATCTGCCTAAAGAAACAGGCTTCAGCTAGAAATACAAATCCAGAAGTTAGATTACCCACATTACCACGATAGGGTTTTGCTCCAACAAACTGCTGTTTCAGCTCTTTATGCATAGCTCCAAAGGAATTTTTAAAAACATGATGAAGTAGGAATATATTTCATCCATCTGAGAGGAGATTTGCTGTCTCACATAAACCCTGGGTTCAGACTGGCCCCACATCTTGCACCAGCCCAATCTAAGAGCTGCAGCAAGGATGTGCTCAGACGGAGGACGCCATCAGGGACTGAACTGAAGCAGAATCAATTCCCGCATAAAATTCCTTCAAATGAGGAGAGGGCACTCTAATTAAAAAACCCCCCCAGCCCCCCCAAACCAGCAGATGCTAGCCATTGGTGCCCAGCCAGCAGCCAGGTAAGAAGCCCCCGGGGCAGGCTGTGCTCATGGTGATGGCTGGGGATGCAGCATGGTGGCCAAGAAAGCAAGCAAGCAAGCATGGCCCCCCCGCAACCATCTCCAGTCCAGCCCAGGCTTCCCCAGCAGGGTACCCAACCTGATATTCAAAATATTGCTAGCTCCAACTTTCCAAGTGCAAGACCAGCAGCAAACTGGCTGGTTTGGGGAAGCCAAAGCTGTTACAGAATCACAGAATCACAGGATGATATGGGGTTGGAGGTTGGAGGGGACCAAGCTGTTGGTGCACTGCTTTGCCATTTTCAGAAATATACCTTTTTCAGCATATTTTTATGGTGTGGCCCTGCTATTTGGTAATGAGGATACTTGCTTTGATACATCTAACCCCAGGTTATGACAAAGACATGCTGTGTTTCCAGTAACCTCCTCACATTCCTACACTCAAGGTCACATCCAAGCCCAACCTAAGTTCTCCGGTGTGCTCGCTATTTATTAATCACTTGTACTGACTTCTTGGAATTGTAATGGTGCCTTCAGATTGAACTAAAAGGCTTGGTAGGATGTCAGTCGGCAGCCTCAGAGTATCACGAGATAAACACGTGGCAGAAAAGCTGGGTCACGGGTGCTGGGTTCAGCCCGTGCCTTGGTGGCAGGATGCCACGTGCATAAATCTCGTGCCCAGCAAGAAAGAGCGAGCAGCTCTTCTGTCTTCCTGAAATAAGGTTTCGATGTGACATCTTTATGGCAGCACAGCTGACTAAACACCGTAATGTCATCAGCGCCGCATAAAAAGCGAACTGCTCTCCTCTTCTCCGAACTGTTTTCAGAGCAGCACACGGGTAGGTATTTCTAGCAGTAATACGATGAGAGTTTTTTTAAATACGCAGGAAGATAAATCACTGATCCCTCATACTCGGAGTTTACCCGATATTGAGGCTTAAAAAAACCTCCACTCTTACCAAGCAATCGCTATCGGGCTGACTAAACGTTATGAAGTAAAGTCCCTGAATTCCCCCAAAGGTTGCTACGGAGGTGAGTGGCATTCCTTTTGTTTATGGGCAGTCACCTATTCAAACACCCGCACCCACCCCGATACACCACGCTGCCAACAACAAAATGGCTGAAGCTTACATGATGTTGCACAAAACCAAGTAAACCCCTGACACATCCACCCCAACCACACCCTGACACACAGATCCACGCACAATCATTCTCCAAAACGCCTCTTGCCTACAGTGAGTGAAATTAGTGAAAACTAATTTTTTTTCCGGGTTTTTTTCGATCCTGAGCACCGGGGCCATGTGCAGCACAAGGCAGTGCAAGTGTGAGGAGCTGCCTGTGGACGTGTGTCTTTGTAAGGCCATTGCTTCAGCAACAGCAGAGAAGCACTTTGTGAAAAATAGGAAATATGTTGGAAAAGCCACAAATTAGGAGACTGAGAGAACTGGGAGACAAGGGAGCTCCTCAAACCAATTCAAATTTCTGAGAAATATTTCAGCAGATTTTCAGTCAAGTGTATCCCTTTAAAAAAACTTTGTAGTTTAGTACGGGGGGAATTTAAGGAATTGCTGATGTCACCTGCATCCTCTTTTTAAATTTTTTATTTAATGCATTTTTTTCCTCCAATATATAGCTAAAGGCTTGTTCCTGCACTGATTCTGTTCCTGCTGCTGCCTTTTTCTGTCCCCCTCTAAGCCTGTACAGGCTCTGAGTGTCTCTGCAAAAACCTCATTTAAATCTGGGCTTTTTGAGCAGCCCATCCCTGGGAAATCACAGGGGTTTACTGCTCATCCCTTGCATTTTTCACTTTCAGAGGAATTGGAGCTTCTTGCACTTTCATTATGGCCTCTCTTTGAATTTGTCTGCTCTTCCCACAAATGGATTTCAAAGCATCAGGGTAGTCTGGGGTTTTCAAAGAAGCCTAATTGAACCATCATAGAGTGTTAGTGCCTAATTCACTTAGGCTCCCTTGGAAACTTCTTTTTCATACTCATCCCAACACTCCTTTCCTGAAGCTTGATGCCCTTAAGTACATTGACTGATCAATTAATTTCCTATTATGATGAACTTAAGTAATTTGTACATGCTGTTACTGGATATCAGCTTCTGAACATACCATTACCTCCCTTGTGAGTTGGAATTGTGCTTGTTCCCTGTCAAAGACTCTGTTTTCTTGGAGTGAGCTGCTCTTCTGCATAACTCCAGAGACTCTTTAAAAAGTGGCTAAGAAATTTCACTACCGTCTCAACAGCTTAACCGCAGACCAGGGATCTTCCATCTCCTCTCTCACGGTTACCAACCCCTTCTCCTCTGTAGGATCTTGCCTCCGAACTGCCATTCTCTGTCACTGCCAAAATATAGCTCATGGGCATTTGTAGCATTTTTGACATAAATTATCTTCTCCTTCTCTCCATCACCTTTCCTCACCCTCACTGACAGATACAACAGGGCTTTCAGGTGGGCTTTGTGTTTGCTCAGACTAATTTGCCAAGTCTCAAATTCATCCCAGTGGTCCTTACTGTTGTTACACCCCTTGCATCCTTCCAGGCAACTCCTCTCCTTAGGGCTTCAAACACTTGTAGACATTTATCCCTCTTTAGCTGTCATTAGGCCAAGTCATGCATATTCATATCTTTTAATCTTTTTTTTCTCACATCAGTTCCTTCAGTCTTTTAATCATTTGTGTTGCTCTTCTCTAAATTACCTCCAATTTCTCTACGCATCTCTGGTTCTCAGGCACCATGAAGATGCTGTTTAGACACATCTGCCTCTGAGGACACAAGTTCATAGAAGGCTTGTTAATTCCTTTATGGTGGAGACATTTCAGTTTGCTGCTACACCCTGATTTTAAACAGGGTTTAAAATAGAGGGCACACGATTATATCCTTGCAGAGTGCAACAAAAGGTGACTGCCACTCAGCTGTCAATTTCTTGTCTGTCCCTCATCACTTCAGTATCTGCTGCTCTTCCAGCACTACTCCGGGCAGCTTGTTGAAATGTTTGTCCTCTCCTCACTTCTTGTGCCTCCGTAGGGTGAGAGGGAAGCTTTGTGCAACTGGTCGTCTTGTTTTCCCAGGCTTTCTGTTATTAATAAGTATGTTGCTATGTTTTTTGATGTCAGAGGAAACAGATACAACTTTGGGCTTGGAGCAGGAAGCGGGAAAGTTTCCAGCGAGCGCTGGTACGTCCGTGCTCCGGGCAGGCAGCACATTGCTGCACATCCAGCAGCTTCACATCTTCCCCATCCCGCGCTGACGCTGGGCACGACAGCAGCTCTGTGCAGCCCCAGCAGGCATTAGTAACAGCGGCAAACGTGGCTCGTTATCCACCAGATCCTCCCAACAGCTCATGTGGGAGGCATCACTTCCCTCCACCTTATAGTGTAAGAAATGGGGGCAAAAAGGTGAAACAACCTGCCCGAGGCCACGCAGAGAGCTGGGGGATGAGCCCAGGTGAAGACTGCTTAGGGTATGGCAGAGATCTTTGCTTTTTCAGACGGCTCAGACCATCCTGGTTTCCAGATAGTAAAGCCTCCATTATACAATATTTTTTTTGCAATGAGTTTGCCAGAGTTGTAATAAGCTTATCAACAGGATAACTGTTAGGATAAATCCTACAATCTTGTCCATCAGTCAGGGAGAGAAATAAATAGAAAAAACCAGTGAAATTCAGCTTTTCCAGATGTGTCAGCTGGCTGCAGGCTTTCCACTCAGTGACAAGCAATCAAGAGAACTCCTACAAGGAGCGGTCTGCGTCTGCTGGTACAGGAAATTACCCACCTGGTCCTGGCTTCACATCACAGGTTGCTTCTTTTGCTTAGACCGATTATATGCAAGTGCAGTACCAGCAGCACTAAAATAACTCCATAAACATTACCACACGAGCTGGGGCATCGCTCCAATGCACTGGGTACAGTTATTTACCAAATCCTAGCTTAACACATATGTCATTATCTGAACTGCCTTTCTGTCTTATGTAGATGGCTCAGTAGCCTTTAAAGCACTGTTATTCCCTCTTTGTAACAAGGCCTGGAAGATGTTTTTTTGTAACACCACAGAGCACTTTTATAAGCGCTGTAAGACTTTGCTTGAGCACAATTTGGAAAATTAAGTCAGCCAGAGTACAGCTTGTCAACTTGCCTTGCAAGCAAATCCTGGTTCCTTCCCTGCCACTGCCCTCCAGCCTAGTGGGGAAAGAATTAACAAGAGCAGAAACAATTAGACACCTGAAGGAGAGCTTTTAGAAAGGCAGAGAAGAGCGGGAAGATAGCAAACTCAACGCCCTTCCAGGAGAACAGGAGGCTCAGCTGAAAATCTCCTTCCCAGAGGCTCTCAGAAAGGGATCCGGACAGGAGGGGAGGCAGTGATGGATAAGATGCCGTACGAGCGCAGCAGAAGGAGTTGCAGTGTGGAGAACACAAGCAGTGAGATTTACTGTCCCCAGGCATAAGCTTGCACTCCAGAGTGACACAAAGCAATTAAAGCACAAGGAGTTTTGGAGGGCTGCAGTTGCCTTGGGGGCAGAGGGTGCTGATTTAGAGAGAAGGCTCCTTCTCAAAGCTCCTCTGCGGGGATGTCTCTGCTGAGCGAGCCTCTGCCAGGCCTGCCCAGGGAAGATGGACATGCAGGTGAGATGAAGAGCACAGACCTTTCCCTGCTTGTGCCAGACATCCAACTTTGGGACAATCACCAATTCAGTGTTTGGAAGACGCTGCCAAAGAGGCATTTTAATCATCTGCCATTGGAGCTATTAAAGATAAAAATGGGATGATACAGCCTGACTTGTCACACAAAGGGAGATGGGGAGGGGGGATGTAGGAAGAAAGTGTAGGCCCTGGAAATCCAGGACCTGAAAGATTTAACTGCCAGGACTGCCTTTGGCAGAGAGAAATAAAAACAGACTGGTCACCTGAGGAGTGTAGTAGAGCAAGAGTGATGTCTTGGGTCTGTTCCAATTCATGACTAAAACTTCTCCCCACAGATCCCAGCAGCTGGGTGCAGAAGCAACAATCCTGTTGCTGCACTGGTGTCCCCCATGTGCTGTCTCCCCACCCCAAAGAGACTAAAGAGACCTGATTGACTCCATCTCACCAAACTGTGAATCAAGACAAAATATCCATGCACAGTTCCTGCAGGAAGGTCCATCCCACATTTGGTTTTGCCACGGTCACCCAATTCTATGAAGCTCTGAGCAGCCTGTGCATCTCATGGGAGCTTGGGCACTTCCCAGCATGGTGGGCCTTGGCACACACCAAGCACAAATCTTCATTCATCATCTTTGTCAGAAATAAGATTATTTAGGTCTATCTTCCTTCCTATCCACCATCAGAGCTATCTGTTCCACAGGCTCTGAAAATGCAAAAGTCATTATTGTAAAGATGGTACTTTTCATGATAAGTATGACTTCCTACTTTTAGAAAATAAGTACCTATTTAACTAAGAGCTTTATAATAGATCAAGCAGTGCACAGAGTACAAAAAAGTGAGAGCTACGATCCAAAGAAACCAGTTTAGTGGTAGGATTTGGCATGAAAATAGTTATCTGCTTGGTATCTTTAATATTAATTTATTCAAGACCCTCATCTCTGGATAAATACAAATTAAAAATTAAAAGCCCTTGTAAAGTAATGCATGAAACCAAAGCACCACAGAGAAATTTGGAGAAGCAAATAAAACTGCCATCGTAAACTACAAAGGCACCGCAGAAGCAGGGCAGAAGGGAAGGCAACTTGGAAATAAAGATACCCCAGAAAATCAAACCAACCGCAACAGGAAAGGAAGAAAGAGGAGATGTTGATGGTGGCAGCAGTGAGAGGGGGGCAACAAAACCCACCACTTAAAAAAATAAGTTCATAACTTCACTGCAGTAGGGCACAGAATGAAATATTTAAACCAGCAAGTTTTAAAATGTAACCCAGACCTCCTGGTGAGTGACACCTTCTGTTCACACCAGGCAAACGGGCTCCTGCTGCAGGGCTCCCGTGTTCCAGCCCCTGGGAATAATCCCTGAGGTTGCATTAGGTTCAGAGCTCAGTCAGAGCTGCACAGAACTGACTGTTGTCATCAAACTTCAGGGAAGGTGTGAAATACTCTGTAAAGCAGTGTTTTTCAAGGCCAGCAAGAACCAAAAATGAGCCCATTTCGATAAATCAATAGTATTGTGTAAAAGTTTTAGGCAATAATAATATTGGGCCATACTAAATGGTATCCTCGGCATGTGCAGAAGGTGGTCAGAGAGTGGCGGGTCCCCAGTACAGGATGACTGAGTGACTGTGGTAGGTTGACCCTGGTGTAATTTCATGATTTGGGACACTAAAACATGCAGCAAAGTGTTTTCCTGACTCCCAGTCTGGTCCATAACTGTGATGGGGGATCAACAGAAATTGGCCTGTTCAGGGTAGGCCAGAAACTTTAGCCTCCAGAGGAGGGGAATGGGTGAAAGCACCCTTCCCCTGTTGGGGGCTGTGGGGAGAACTGGCCCTCCAAATTGAGAGATTTGGGGTTCAGACCACCACAATTCACTAACCATGAAAGCTGACTTGCAAAAGCTGCACTGAAGGCAAGTGGCAAGATTTTAAATACCACCAGGGGAGTCTTCTGGTCCCAAGGACAACCATCCACCTCCAAACAGTCATTGCTTCTAGCTTTTATCTGGAGACAGTGCTGGGCAAAGTAATACACTCAGTTTTTTAAGTCAAGAGCAGACTGCATAGCTCAGATGGTTGAGGAAAGGCTAGCTCTAATAAATATATAATACCCAAGGGGTTATCTAAGCAGCCAATATAGATACAGAATCTTTTTTTTTTTTCTTTATGTACTGAAGTTGCACTCATTCGGTATGTGGCATCAAAAGAAATACAGATTTTCTGACAGATGTTTATTTCCCACTGTTACTAAAACACATCCCCTTCTTAAAGCAGCGCCTCACACAAGTCTAATCCTTCCTGATTTATCTCTGACCGAGCTCACAGCCAACAACCTGAGGCCCTAGCTTTGTACCATGCATGTCACAGACAAGATTTTGATTCTAAATGATCAGATATGGGGATCACATTTTGAAATTACACGCATTTTATGCATAGTCTGCATCTCCTTTCTCTTTTTTTATCTGAACTGCCCATCCCATCTCCTACGTACCCTCATGTTTAAAATTGCATGGGGATGGTTTCTATTTTAAAAGAGGCATTCATGGGAATGGAGCAGAGTGAGGCTGCTGAGATTATTTTTACCTGAGCTCTGATTGCAGCGTCCTTCTTAATCCACTTTATCACTGTTTCATACACCAGCTCCTCTGCTTTGGTGTTCAGGCTGTCGTTGGACATGTAGGAAATGAAGTCGTCTTTTGAGATATTAAGGATCTCTTCTTGGTTTGCCACCTCTGGGAAAATCTGCAAGGCGTATGCTTTGGCCATGTTGTATAGTTCAGTGCACTGCATGGCTTCAGCCATGGCTAATATTCCTAAGCAGTTGCTAGCAGTCAGCTGTTTTTCTAAAAGGAAAAAAAAAAAGAATGTGAGAATTATTAAAAGCAAGATTCACATTTGTACCAAGATAATGAAAAAAATAAGCGCCACAGACAAGCCTCCAACTCTAATTAATTTCAGGGACTTAATTAGGAGGAGCACTCTGGGTTACTTTAGAACTGGGGCTTGAAGTACAAAATCAAAGTCTGTCTAACAACTGAGCTGGGGATGGGGAGAGAAATGCACTTTCCAAGTTTGCTTTTTGCGTGAGCCTTCACAAGGCACCGGGGAAACCTACTGACATAATAGTATCTGGGGCTTCCCAAGGGACGGGAACCCAGCCAAGAGACTGCTGCTATTCCTACCGCCCACAATGTTGCTTTAAGAAACAGCAAAGATGTAAACACCAGTGCAGACACTTAAGAATAAATGCAAACAGCACTAAGGACATTTCTGAGGATGCTGCAGTCGCTTTATGATAATTTTTGCCCTGTTCAGCTACTAAGCTACTTCAAATAAAAAAAAATAATCCTCCCCCCTCTTTTTTTTTTTTTTTCAAAGGAACTTTGTTGCTGCTGAATGTGATGACATCCCTTATGCAAAACACAGATTATACCAACGCCTTCTGTTAAATGTTGTGTAGTGGGTTTCAAAGAAAATCATGCACAGAGGAGACAGCATTATCTCCTACCCGGCAAACAGAAGTAATGGCACAGTGTGTAGCTCTGAGTTAAAAGCGTGCTACACCATACATTTGACTGTACTTTTTTCCTTCTCAGCTATTCTGAAGAAAAACCCACCAATTTCAGACATTTATGAGAGGAACTCTCAGATTCTTTTCCGCTTTTGTTAACCAAGCCACTATTAATAGGCAGAATATATTCTTTTAAGATATAGGACCAAGAAAAAAAAAATAAGAAAGACTGCAATAGATCACAAAAGCACCCAGAGGCAGGCTTCTGCGCTGCCGGAGGAGAAGTATATCATGTTGGGGCAGTGTCATATCCTAGTGCACTATTTCAGAGCACCAGACAGGAATGCGTGATGGCCCCACATCTCTTCAAACAAAACTCCCATCCGACTGCCTCTGCCTGAAACGCTCAGGGATTTTTCCCTACACCCAGCTTCTGCCTTCATCAGATTTAAAACCTGCACACTGTCTATATGTGGCTTTTATTAAAATGGCAATATGACCTACATTTTTGTTTTGTGATTTTTTTTTTTTAACTTGGCATGAGATTAGGAGGTTTGTGTCTTGTTTTTTCTTTTTTTTTTTTTCCCTAAATCTTTTTATTTTCTTCTACAGATCCAGCAGCATTAAAACTAGGTTATCTCCTTTTGCATCAGTTGATTGTACTGACTCCAAGGAGCCCATTTCCTCAAGCAGACTGGAGCAGCGGCACTGTTTGCTGTCAGTAGATTTTGTCACTCAAAGACTGCCCAGAGACAGGCTGCAAACTGATAGCTATGAAGCACATTGCTCCCAAAATTTCTTTTCCAAAAAAAAGAAAAAAAGAACCAAAACCCTCTTGCAGGTTTCTTGGCTCTGTCTGTTGGCACAGTTTCATGTATACGTACAGCTGGGGGTAAAATAATCATCTAATGGAGCCCCAAACTCTCATCAGCACTTGGCAAACTGTCAAGTCAAAGAAAAATTGGACACTGCTCCACCTTATCCTCATAGGGTTTATAATAAAGGTAATGATCAAGTTTGACTCATTAAGCAGCTGTTTACTAGCACATGATGGAAAAGAATTGCAAGAATGAGTCTTTGCCTTCAAGGGACTCGGTCTGCCTCTATTAGGAGAGATTTCCATCCCATCCCCAGCTGAGCCTGTGGCGTGGGGCAGAAAAAGCACTGATCAGGACTGATTTCTTCTGATCTGGACAGGTTTTTCTTCTGATCTGGACAGGCTGGGTGACAGATGCAGTTCGGTATGCTGGTGTCCAAGCAGTTCCACCTGGTCCCTTTGAGCTTCACTCCTTCCTCTTGCAGAGAAAGCGCTTGGTGGCAGACCCAAAGGATGTATCCCTGTCTGAATAAGCAAGTATCGCAAGGGCATTTAGAGGGGTCCCAGGGAGATGCAGGCTGGGGGACGTTCAAGGAGGCTGGTGACATACTTCTTCACCTTTGATGTGATGAGCACCACAGCAAGGTGGGCACAGTGATGTCTTTTTAAGATGAAGGCTGGCATGTGAACTAGTGGGATTCACTGCAGGTGAGCAAGACAGAGGTTGGGGCAACAGCTATAAGAGGCAAGGAAAACCTCTATCCTGTGAACAGAAAAAACATCAAATTTTTCACCTCCAACAGAAACTTTGGGGGAAATATGGATCTTTCTTGACTCCAGCTGTTGATGGTGCAATGAAGCAATCCCATTAGTATCCCTGTATGCTCATAAGCAATCAATTCGAAGAGGTAATCTGGAAATATTTTGGATTAATCTGGTAATATTCTGGATAACAACTTCAGGATGAGCAGAACTGTGCCTGTTACTCTTCACTGACTATAAAGGTAGCCTACATGACTACTTACATACGGATTCTGCTTTATAATCCAGCCCATCTCAAGTGACTGCAATCCAGGGGCACTTCTGGATACCGACACAACAGACAGCTAAGGACCAGTTCTGCTCCATCTGCTCCCAAGTCATTGTCCTTTGGACGCTGACACGTTTACAATAATTGCTGGTTTTGCCACAGTGACACTGGACTTGTAACAACGCATTTTTATGTGTGAGTGCATCCAGAACACAACTGCTGACTACTCCCAGTGCTCAAGGACAATTCATAACAGACTCCTGAGTGGACTTTAAGGATATCAGGTGTAACTGACTAGGTTCTCACTAATTTGAGACATTTCTGGATAGCATATTTGTTTTTATGTATGTCACAAAATTGCAGATCAGCAGCTGGTGTTCTGCCCTTGTGTTAGACACGATTTTGGAGTGGGATCCTATGCAGAGCCATCATGAAATAATCAGCCAGGCAGACTGCTAAGTCTGCACTTCTGGGAGTGGGACGACTTGAGATAAAGTCAGAGATAGATGGTCTGTAGGAAGGATTACTCAGTGAGATTCTGGTAACAGCATGATGGAAGCTCAGTGGTTGATACAAGCCCCCTCTGTGTGCATTAAGAACTGTATTTTCACTTAGAGATGCTTTCTAGGCGATGACTTGGATATCACTAAAAGTAGCACAGAACGTGCATTTCCTCATCATATTCTGTGTACATTCTGATTGGGATCTTATTCCTTGGGTATTCCTACTAGTGGGAAAATAATGTAAAGATGAGTTACAGGTGGAAGACTTCTGGATGCATCAATTGTCCAAAAGATTTCACTTTCCCTGTGAGAATGTTCCTTATTTCTCCTTTCTCCAGCTATGGTTGATGCTTCAGTTTCTCCAGTGCTAGGCAGCGTGGTTCTCCAGCTGACTCAATATCCTTTACCTTTGATGAACAAAAAATTAGCCACTTCCTCTTGAATTCATAAGGACCATAAAGGCCTCTTCTTCCTTCAGGTGCATAGGCAGAATCACTAGTCCATCTTTCAGTTTTTCTCATAGCTCCCCCTCATACTCTTTGCAAACTTCATCTTTGTGCCCTTTGCACCAGGAGACTAAGAAAATTCAGAGCTCCCTGCTCTTTCATGTTCTGCTCCAAGAATCTAACAGATTCCACCAACTTCTTTAGACTTAAGGAAGAATACTTCTATTTTATCAGCAGCAGGCTGGAGTTCAAGCTCAGAATTTGTTCACTCCTGTGATGGGGGTCCCTGCATCATGGACCCAAATGGTGATACTGAAGAATCACCTGAAATCCAATTTGAGCCATAACTGTGATGATACTGAAAAACAAATATGAAAAATAAAAATAAAAAGGAAAAAACCTCAAGTCTTCAGCCATATGGATGGAGGAAATACCTATGATGCCCTGACCAGTTTGCAAACATTTGACCAGTTATCATATGGTGCCTGCAGGAACTTGTCAGCATCGTTGCATCAGTCGGCACAAAACTGTTGTCATTTCTCATGGTCTAGACAAAAGCAGAGGAGACAGCATGTGGGGGAGAGAGAGAAAGTGGCTATAATTAGCCCAGTGAAGCTAGTTAAGAAATCTCCTGCTGAAATGAAACAATTTTCCTGACTCATTTGCAGCATGTTTCCACCAGAAAGGGCAAGTAGATTGGGAGTACCTCTATCCAATGCTGCCGAGAGGCTCAAGAGAGAGACAAAGAGCTACCTGGACATCAACCAGTTAGGATCCTGCTGGAGCTTCATGTCTGAAAAAGCCACGAACTTCCTCTGAGATGTCTGTACTCTGCTGAACAGACTTATCAGTTTGGGGCTTTTACTTCTTTGGGCGTCTTTGGACTTCCCTCACTATATAGATGTGGCCACTGATGGGAAAGAATCATTGTTTAGACTGGTGAATCCTCCACAAACCCTGGAAAACCCCCTGATTTTTACCACATTTTTGCTTCGTGGGAGCAGAGGTGGCTGGGATGAAAAGAAAAAACACAGCCACAAAGAAGAAAAAATGTCTTTCCCTAAACTTTTAAGATGGCAAATGCTCTACTATCTCTGTAAAGCAATCCAGTCACAGCTATAAATAAAAATAAGCAATTACACTCCATGAATTCTCCAAATGAGAATACAAAATTCTGGTGACTCCCTATATATCACTGAACTTATAACCAAGTCTACTATTTCATACCATAACATGGTTCACTGAATTCAAATATTAACTATCGGAAAAGAGAAATCTCACATTGATTTAGTGAAATAAATGTATTTTGGTTTTGTGGCTGAATCTTTAGAGATAGCACGACTTAAATGTATCTGTTCCTGGAAAAGCCATAAGATCTAATTACTTTAAAAGGTGATGAAGGGATACTGGGGGAAAGCAATGCCAGAACCCTTAGTCAAGTTGCACAGCCATCATGGTGGGATTGCAAAGCATAGATTTCATTTCCCATTACCCACTCATTTTAAGAACAGACTTTTATCCAAGGGACATATAAAAAGCTGGAAACAAGAGAAGGATAAAATATCACAGTTTCTATTCCAATGCTTTTATTGTACCAGCTTAGTCACACCACTCATGTTGCCAGGTCAGCTTAGCTGTGAAAATTAACAAAGCAGTAAACTGGACTCACTTGAGTTTGTTTTGGTTTTTGTTGTTGGTTTGTGTTTTTTTTTTCTAATTTTCTAAACTCCCATCTTCCACACTCTGCAATTCTAGATGTCAATTTTGAATGAGAACTGCCGAGAAGAATCTATAGTTCATGAGGGTTGAAGATGTATTTGGGGTCCAGAGAGACCCCAAATGTCCGGTGAGAATGACATCCTCTATACCAAGCTAAGCAAGCCTGAATAGAAATCAGATGCCCAAAAAAAGATATTTGGAACTTGGACATGGGAAGTAAGTAATGTAAGATCAAGCTCACACATTCTATATTAATAAGTTTGTGCTAATAATTTGTAAATTATTACCGTTTCATTAACTGATACTATAGCTGTGTTAGTGAAAGAGTGGTATGTGACACAGGCAGGAATTCGAACCAATGTGTGTTTCATTTGAACTCCAGTTCTGGCTCCTCTTCTGCTGTAACACAAATGGGGCTGGATGGTTCCCATTCAGACCAGTAAATCTTAGTTAACTGAGCTGGTCACCTTGAACTGTTTTGGAATAGTCTATATTGAAAAATATAGAGAAAATGCAAGGAGCATGCTGATACGGTGCTCTGGGCAAAAAGAATGCGCTTCTTGTTCATGGCCATGAGAAAATGGACAGAGGCATGGTGATGACGTTCATCTGAACACCCTCAGTGGGGCAAACACTCCCCATGCACACAGGGTAAAGGAGGGCCCAGCAACCTTTTATTCCCATCCATTTGGGATGATACACATCCATCAGACCATAACTCTGTATGAAAGAACAAACCCTGCGAACATTCAGCCTGGAGTAGTTCAACCAGATCCTGTTTACGAGCACATTGGACACATGAAAGACTTTCTCATGGATGCAAGAAAATTGTGGATTCTGACTCCTCTGTGAGAGCCCACCTACAACTCTTTCAGTGCTTGACCAAGCTGGTCTGATGTAGCACCCAACATTTGCTGTCACAGTTATAAGCAATCTGTGCGTTACAGCCTGGTGTCTGTGCAGTGATCAACCGCTGGGAAACACAATCTCATCATTGATACCAAGTATGAACCAACATCTACCCGAGTATGAACCAACATCTACCCAGATGTGAACGCAGCATTTTAAATTCAAATCTCAACCCAAATAAAATTGATGTTTCTTTTTATTATATTTAATCTCGGGTTTCCTACTTATCTTTTAAGAGTTGTTAGAAGGAAGGCATACAAACCTTAAACTGAATTCTTGAAACATTATTAGAAGAAATGATTCTTACCTAGAAACGAAACGCAGACTTTACAGAAAGTATGAAACTGGAACTTGCTGGCAGCTTCCAGTAGAGTTTTTGCATTGGCTGAATCTATGATCAAAGAACCTGTATAAACAAACTCCAGGAGTAATTCCAGGACATCCGCAGTGAGGTTGGACATGGCCAATTCCAGCTTCTCCCCGTTTCTGCTACTGTCTCGTGGTGACCTGGTAACAGCAGACAATTAAATTACGGACATTACACTATCCCCTTTTTGTTGGCATTTATTGATTAGTGAGGGCTAGAAAATCGCTTTGCACCTCATTATATTTCTCCATTATTTTTGTTTACGGAACCGAAGAATATGAATTTTAAAATAACTGAACTTAAAAACTTTAACTGGATCTGAAAGAGAAGAGTCTTAAAGCAAGTCTTACAAAAAATCTGTTTATTGCTAAACTGCATTTTCATGCAAAAACAGTTGCAAAAGAAAAGGAAAGGAAAAGAAATAAAGAAAAATGAATGAGCCAACATTAATGAAAATGAGGAACAGGATTAGCTTTCAAAGGGAAACAATACATTTTAACATCTTGGTTAACATCTCAGCCTCTGTGCATAATATAACTGTTAAGGAAAAAACACTCTCCAATTTCAAGAGAAAAGGTCATCTGCTTTTTCAGGAATACAGCACTGGAATAGTTTTAAATGTCATGTGCATTTAAGGATACATTTAAAGACCTTTTCATAAAAAAATAACAATAATAATTATTAATTTCTGTTTAGTTTGAACTTCTCAGTATGTTATATTAAAGTATAGATATGATATGCATATATAGACAAGTCATACCATATATGTGTATATATATATATGCTTATTCTAAAAATCTATTGTTCCCTTTTAGGCACTAAAAAAAGGAAGCCCTTCATGGCAATTGCTTTGAAAACTGAATACAAGACAAGATAGACAGACAAAATGGTTAGAGCAAAGAAGGGAGAGGGGGGGAAACAACAACCAGCTCTGCCACAGGAAGCCAGCAGCCATCCTCTAGGAGTTTCATGACTGTGGCCTATGGTTTTTCCTGCATGAAGTGCTGAACAATTTGGGGATCAAAGTATCTCCTGCATTTGAAGTGTGGATTAGTGCTCATGAAATTATTGGACAAAAAGAAAATTATACTGAATTAAAGTAAGGGCCGAGTTCTTAATGCATGGTTGGCTGATGTGTCTGCAACACTAAAGACAGGTTACACCTGAAAGACAAAAGTGACGATAAATTTGGTAACATCAAGGAGGGGAGGGGAAATCTGTTGGAGTAAGAAAATAAACTCTTTTAATGGTTAGGACCATCCCGCACCTTCTCAAAGAAACATGAACTTCTAGTCCCTGGACAGTCAACGTCTGCTCGCTCCAATTCTGCTAGAGTACTTGCAAAAGCCATTGCACGATTGACACAAAACTGGCACACGATGCTGCGTGACTTATACGGACTGGCCAAAGCACCACTATTCACAGGCAACGCCAGCTTAAGCATGAGCAAGAGCACTACCAAACTCTTGGATTCACAAAGCTGCCTAGAAAGGTGATGATCGGACCTCTACTGCCATAATGGAGGAAAAGTAAACAACATACGAGGTTCAGTTTTCTTCCCTCATGACACCCCACCCCACCCACCCCAATAAACCCTAAAATCATTTAGGAAGATGCTTAAAATTTGCAGTGGATGCTTTGTCACTGGTCTTCCATTGGCTAGCCCTGTTTAAGTCAAGGGCACAGCTTTAATTTATATGAATCTTTGCAGTATCAAAACTTTAAAGAGGTTTCATTTTTCTACTGGAAGTATTCAGATGGTGTCCATTACCACAAAGGAGGAGCAGCTGGCAGCCCTTAACTTCGTATGCTTCTCTAAGGTAGTGAGCAATGGTTACTCCCATTCACAAAGGGAATCAGAGACACAAGGATACAAATACCTTTGTCTACCATCAGAGAAAGCCAGGGTAAAGCAAAGGAACTAATCCCATTTTTTTTTATTCTAAATATCCCTTTGCATGGGAATACAGGCAGGTTAGATCCTCTTCCACAAGCCGATGGTTTAGCATATGTATTCACCCCGGTATCTCTGGTACCCCTACATGCACAGATGTGTACGCTACCCTGAATCCTTATGCTTTATGACACCACGATATTTCTTCTGAACTCTTGCATATGGGTTCAGTTTTGCACTCAGGACAGGCAGAAAACCTCAGGTGTCAAAACAGAGGAGTTGCCATTTCCTAGATCCTCAAGAGGATGTCATAAATGTTCTTCTTTCTTCTCTCTTGCACTCACAAACCAGTAACATTCCCCATATCTGATTTATCTCCAGTTCTGCACACATCTGGTGCCGCACCCTGGGCTATCAAAACGCCTCCTGGTACTGATCTAATTCTGGCTGCATCGTTTCCAGAAGTGGTTTGTACCTGACAGCGAGTTAATGTCTACGTGGGCTGGTTAATAAGGACATTGCTGAAAATCTAAGTGAGATCTGAAGGTACCCAGCAAGTGACAGAATCAGGCTCTTTGCACTGTGGGAAGCCTCACCGTAAGCAATTATTTATTTAACGCCACTAATTGCACTGTGCTGGCGATGGCTGCGGGAACGGCTGCGTGTCACCCATCGGGAATCGCAGTGCAGAGACCAGGAGGCACAAAGGAAAGGATGATGTGACACCGATGTCAGCATAGACACATACCCGTGTTAGCAATAACTACAAGCTGCTATTTTTCAGAATAATTAAGTAATAATCTCTTTTACTTTGTAATACACCAAGCAATAAACTTCTGCTGCAATTGATTAAACGCCAAAGAAAAGCTAAGGTGTTTGATCAATCACTAGAGCCACTTACAGCAAATATAATACAAAGCTACAGAGATTATTGATATTACACAATGAGCCAGAAATAGGAAAGAAAATCATCCCTATTCCTTCCTCTGTGATGCCTTGAATGTGTTGTGCTGCTTTGCTTGAGCTCTCTAAGCAGCGAGCACTTCAGCTCCACATTTAGCTGGACTAAATACCGAGCGCCGGCTTGGTTCAGCCTGCAAAGGGACATCACGGCTACCCTGGTCTCCACGCTGGGGATCTGGCTTGCTAAGTGCTGGAAAATGGATGGGGAATTGGTTGAAGCAGGTCTTAATGGGTCAAAAATAAGCATTTGAAGGACTGGAAGAAAACAATGTGGGGAAACAGACTGTGGGGAAACAGACTTCAGAAAGGTGGGAATTCTATAAATTTCTGCTCTGAAATTATTTCAGTGAATCAGGTTGTGGCATCCCCCTCCAAACCTGAACAAAGCTTTCCGTGTACCTTGTTTTCACATGTCTTAGAATATCAATGTGCTCTGTGTGGTTATTCTTCAGGTATTGGGACAGAGCCTTCTCTCAGCTACTCCAGAGGAACTGCAATGAAGTGGCTAAAGCTGTATTGCAGGATTAGAATTTAGTCCTGTAAAAGCATGCAGTGGACTGGGGAAGATCCATACAAACGTATACAGCTGTGCCCCAATGAGCTCATGCTGTATCACATCAGGAGGAGTTTTGTCAGTGGCATTGGTAGATACAAACATTTAGAAAAGTCTCCTTTTCTAAGGTAATGGCTCTATCTGGTATATTCACTCCTGGAACAAACGCTGGGTATATTTTGGGGATGAAGAGCCTGGCTGCCTTGTGTTTCAGTCTCACCTGAAGTCAGGCAACGTACAGTTATCGTCCGTGGACATCATTAAATGTGGCACATCCTGCTATTTGCCCTGCGAACTCTGAAGTTTAAACAGAATGATGTCATTTTATTGGCCTTGTAATCATTGCTCATATTATAAAGGTCACACATTTCACATTGTGGCAGAAAATCAATAGCTCTCCCAACAGCCTCTGGGGGAAAAAGTTTTGCTTCTGAAGAATAATATATAATAAACAATTTTAGTCCTTACTTTATCATGGCTGTAATCTTGGAGAATAGCTACAGTAAAAATCTGGCAAAGGCTGATATATAAACTCATTAAAATTAGGAAGTGATTTAGAACAGGACTTTTAAAAGATTTATCTTGAGCTAAACAGCAGAGGTTTGTTTAGGTCTACTTTTAAACAAGCTCTGAGAGCTCTTTAACAGCTTAATTTTATGGTAGCTGTTGGGGAATTCTTTCAGATTTACCAATCATATATTTCTCCAGCAAGGTGATAGACCCGAGCAACCTGCAAGTAGAACTGAACGTGCAGATAAGCAGGAAGCACAGACACACTCTGAATGGATAAGGGGGAGCTACTGAAAAATATTTTGTATTTCCTGGAATAATTAGATCTAACAAACTAAAGCCAGGGCCTTTGAACATACTCTGGCTACTTATCCTTCAACTTAATTACTTAAACTAGAGAAGACAAAGGCACAGGGAACCTTTTAAAGCAAAAGATGGCTTGACTACATTCTCAAATAAGAAATCAAAATCGGTGTCCCTTTCTGTTAGCTAATATATAGAAAAGAGCCAAAGTATTTAAATACTGCTAGCAGGAAAAATAACCCTAAAACTTCATTTCCAAGATTAGGAGTGGATCTGACAAAAGAAAAGTAGAGAACTTTACATCTTTGGCATTCATTTGTCCTTGAAAATAATTTCCATACATGTAATACACACAGACAAGAATCAGCACTAGTGTTTTCATGCTTAATAGTGATGCAAGCAAGTTTTCTGCATCTTGAGTTATAAATATATGTATATCTAGGCATTTTCCCTGCATTATTCGTATCACCACGTTTATGTAACAGAACTTCTCTGTGATTCAGTGCAAAGCATTTGATAGCGAGATGCCTTGATTCACAAAGCTGCATTTAGAGTCTGGCTAAAGAAGCTGTGTAAGTGAAACACCACTAGCACATCAATTTGTCAATTTATGGACAACGCTACCGCCTCTAATTCAGGCTTCCCTCATGGTTTGGATATGCTGCCTTTAACCGACTCGCAGCATTATTTTGACTGACTAATGGTTTGGCTACAGGCTCACTCAATTTTACATCAAATATGAAACGCTACCTATCCCTGGTGCAGACGCCAGCCAACTCTCTGTTTACAAGCTATAGTCAGAAAGTCAAAACAAATTCTGGATGTTCAAAATGGAGCCATCTGCATGGAATAAACATGAAAAATGTGAAACATTTTATGTAAATGTACATTACTGCCTAGGAACAGTTGGTTCAGCTTCCTCCCAGGCTGCCTGGCTGGGAACAGGAGGACTGACAGAGTTTGTGACACCTATTTACATTCAAAGCCATATGACTCACTGTGCTGTAGACTCAAAGGTATGATGTATATTTAAGATTTGTGCTCCAAAAGGGCACTGAAATATGTGATTATCTTTTAAAATAAAGACACGTTGAGAATTATAATTTGTATGCTTTCCCCAGGCACATGGGACTTGGTGTGTATCTTTTTCTTTCTGCCTGCCCAAGGTCCATCACTTCTCCTTGTGAACCTGCTTCTCACAACAGAAGGCAATGGCAAAGAGCTATCTCCTTAACATAGCCTCAATTTTGTTCATATTACACTCTGAGTTTATTTTTAAGAAACAGGAAACTGATGCTGGTAGTGTAATAACAAAATATTTTTTATCTTTGTCTATCTACTGCTTAGGATCTCATACAGGACAGGAATGGGAATATCCTCCACAAAAAGCACATGTTCGACCTAAGGGGAAGCTACAAGACTTCCAGCCACCCTGAGGCATCTGAAATTCATATTTTGGGGCTGGTCCCTCTCTGCACGGATCAAAGCAATGGCTTGTCCAAACAGCCAGCTGCCTGCTGGCCTCTTCACCCCATGCCTTCCCAGGATCTGCCCCATCAGCTCAACATGTGGACCTTGCTGGCTTGCTTTCATGCTAAGGAACATAAATGTTTACCCTACATTAATTGTGTTCCCATTCCACTACAGCAAAATATTTGCTACCAAGGCAGACAGGGCAAAAAAAAAAATCAAATTAAATCGCTTTGTTTTCTGGATAGTGTTTTGGTCTCCAAACAACAGGAAATCCAAGATTTTTATGTAAGACGAAGCACTTAAATGAAGGGAAGCTACTTCTTTTTATTTCTATGAAATTATTTTCATTACAGAAGAAAGGACTGCAGACTGGGATAGGCAGCGTCTCATGAGTCTTAAGAGTCTGTTAGCAATGTGCTCATTAAAAACTCCTGTTCAAGTCTAGACAATTTAGACTGAACATCTTGTTTACTGTGCAACATAATCCTTAAAGCATTGAAACTCCAGGCAAAGAAGAGAGTACAACGTTGCTGCATCTTAACTGTCCACTATTTGACTTTTCATCATCTTCACAGTTATTAATGGTTCAAAACCCACATGTCTATTTATCTTGGGAGAAGAAACAAACTTCGTTATATTATGGCCAACCTTCAGCTATGAACAGAACAGACATGGCACTCTACATGGAAAGTTGTATTTCACACTGAAGAGCTTGATTTATCATAATTACACGTTCATGAGATATAAAAGCATAGATGCCCAAACATACCTACATACATTTCCACGACACACGCAGCAAGATGCATGTGCATCCTGTGGTAACAGGTTATTTACTGAGTTATTCAAGTTTATGCAGCTGCAAGGTAATCAATCATGTAAATGATGACAAGAAGGGACATTTATAGAGCGACATCATTGCAATATGTATGTCATAAGGCACTGAATGTTCTATTAAATAGGATTTTTTAAAAAATAAATTACACCTTAGCATTGTTTCTCCTTTGGAATTATTTTATCAGCTCAAAATGTATTAACTTGCAAATCTCTGCCTTCGTTATACTATCTTGTAGATAAATATTATCTTTGAGCTTCAGCCACTATCCATCTGTCTCATGAGAGAAGAAAACATATACTGTAATGGTGCTATTGTATGATTACGATAAAGAACTAGTAAAATCACAAGATTAAATAAATTACATTGTTTAAACACAGGCTTGCAAATTTGTCATGAAAATTTACCTGACCAACAAATCCATTTGCTCACTTTTTACCAGGTTGTTGATACAAATAATGTTCCTTGTTCCAGGCAAACAAAATTTGGCAAGACTAGTGTAACTTATTAGGGTCAAACGCTGCCAGTTTGCACCTGCTCTATCAGAAGAAAATCAGGAAAATTAATGGCTGTGAGCTCAGGCATGCACTAGCAGCTCCTGCTAATTCACCATCGCAGAAATGATCATTACAAACCAAGACGAGCAACGGGATTAACAGCAAATGCTTTTGTTCACGGAGAACACGGCCAGAATAAAATAAAACAAACAAAAGAGCCACGTCTCCTATATACCCTTAATGCTATTCACCGACAGAACACAATCTAATTGCTCGGTCAGGGCTGTTTCTAAAGGCGCGGGAGCAGCGGCAGCCTGTAACGCTATAGTGTCGGAGATCACAGTCGGGGGCACAAATCTGCCTCCCCGCTGAGATTTAAGAAAGAAGATGAGGAGTTTGAAGATGCTGGCTTAAACGACTAGCAAGTGAATGAAGAAGTGAATAGCGAGCGCCCTTGGAAGAACAGCATTTCATGACCTAGCCTTTTGCTAGCTTTGAGAATAACCTGAATCTCACAAGGTGGAGAAGCGAAAAAAAAACCCGGGCCAACTTATTAACAGCGCGGGATCTAACTTGCTTGCAGCCTAATTCAGCAAATATGTGGCAAAATAGCCTGGGGTGAGAGCTAGTATTTGTTAAAGGTAAATAAAAGATGCAAGCAGGTTTTGGTGGATTATACGGGAAGGAAGATTAAAAATGAAATGACAGAATAAAAAATTTATTCTCATCAAACTTAAAGCTCACCCCCTTAACCAACTCCTATCTGATTTGTTTTAATGATATTTATTACACCCTCAAAAACCAGCTTAGCAGAGAGCTGGCATTATGCAGCTAATAAATCTGTTTCTTAGGAATGTGGTGAAATTTATACAAGTAATTATCTAAGTAAGTCTATCCAAGGCTTTCTCATCACTGCAATGTCTACAGGGAAAACAATAATAAAATAATGATAACTACAATTATTATTTATTACTACTACGATGATTATGGTAGTGCCCAAAGATCCCAATCAGCATTTCAGTAATTAGAATTAATTCTGTCAGGGACTGGTTCTTTCTTGCCCAGCTACAGGGTGTTGCTAGTGCTTTTCTACAGTGTATGTAGAGCCAGCCTGTGCTTTGGCCATCACCGAAAGGTAATATATTGAACAACCCATGGCCACAGTCTATGTGGGAAAGGGCAGGTAGCTCTTCTCACCCCATCAATCCCTGCCCACACCACCCCGCAGAGCAGCTTGGAGTATTTCAGTTGCCGCAGTTTAGCGCTACGCAAGAAAAAAAGGGGGGGTCGTTATCTGATATGATCATAACCTCACCATGTTAATTCAAACCCATTATCCCAATCTAGAAGTGGCTAATCCTTGATGATTTAAATGAAAGGAAGTGAACTGCTGATCCCTGGAGCTACCTGCAAGCACGCTGGAGTCGGAGATTTGATTACCCTCAGTTTAGGGCAAGACTGGCTTTTGGAAGCAGCCAAAAAATGACAGCTTTCAAGAACACAGCTCCAGCTTCTATGCTGTGGAAGTTTTTCTCGTTGCCTTTGATCCATTTAGCTTGAACGGCACCTCATTCGATAACTGTTCCCTTTCACCCTTAAATTCCAACACAGACAGGGCTATGAGATATAAGTACATATAGGGAGGTCACAGGCTCCGGCATCTTATAAGTGGCTGTATGACAGCTGCAGGGCTTGCAGATAGGTCTGGCCAGAGCAAGAGAGGTGATTAGTCTGTCATTCCTTGGATAAGATTTGCAGGATTTGCAGTTGTGTCTAGAAATTATGTGAGCAAGAAGCCAAAACTACAGTAAATAGAGATGCTGTCAATGAGGGAGAGGAGTGAGAGGTTAAGTGATTCCGCTCGGTGCCTCTGCAAGCTGCAGCCATTACCAGGGAGAAGCTTAATTTCTGCACCGCACCTCCAGGCTTGAAAAGGGAGCCCTTCTCTCCTCCTGGCCACGGTTTCTCTTCAGAGCAGGGCACATTGGTCTGTCCCTCATTTCAGAGCCAGCACGCAGCCCGAGCCACTCGCCCTCCTTATCCCCGGCCACGCTCACCAGGCTGGGAACAGCTGGGCTGCGACGCCTGCTACGGGTTTTGTGGCAGTTCCTTAGCCTGGCAGCCCAGCAACACCACTGGCTATTTGTAAGCTGCAGTTCATTTATGCAGAAGACCATACATTTTTGCTTGATGAAGACATGTTTTCCAAGGCCTGGCAGCTGCAGAACTCACAGCCCAGCAGGCGGCTCCGACAGGCAGGTGGGTGGGCGGGGCTCGGCCAGGCAGAGCTCACGGAAAGGGGCCACCCAAAGCTGAATCCCACACCAGGATCTCGTGCCCAACACACAGCAGTTATCAGTCCCTCGTTGAAGAGAAAAATGTCACCCACGGCGTAATTCACACCTGCCCCCTGGCAGTAAAGGGTGAAGACTATTTTACACTCCCATGCAACCTCCCGTTCTCGCAGACTCCTTTAAATAGTTTAACAGAAACCACTGGCGCTCCCCGTCCAGGCACAATATAGCTCTCCTGGCACCCGAAACAAACATCGTATTTTTAACTCCCTATTGCTCTGTTTTCAAAGAAACGTTATAATTTGTTTCTACATTCATTCTGTCCTACAATGGAGCTGAAGCATGCAGATGTGGAAACGTGCCTACTCCTCGCCCAGAGTTAAAAGCAAGGTTCTTAATAAGCAGGAAAACACGAAGGGGTCACCAAGAGTAGATTTTTCTTTCATCTGCTATTTCTCATTTTGGGCTTTTTACAACGTAAACACAAACCAGACAGTCTGTTTTCCAGACACCTAAATGCTTTTGCAGTTTTGTCAGACTGTTTCAGATGGATAGCGGCAGGTTTCTCTGTCTTGCATCCAAATGCTGCCCTTCCACACAATGGTGTAAAATGCAGAATGACATCTCTGTCTGTCTTCAGTGTAGGTGTAAAGCAAAAGGAATTTGGTCCTCTCACCCGAAACGCTTTACTTCTCCCTGCCCTGCCTTCAAGCCCTAAGAGAGTATATACAACCTTGGTTTTGAAAACAAAAAATAAGAAATCTGAACACTTGCCAAAAAGAGGGAAGGTATCATGGAAAAGCAATTTGGCTATGAACTCGCTGGCTCCGCTCCTTAGGAAAAGAAGGATGAACATAATGTTGCCAGATTACACTGCATCAAAAATGCTCATTTCTTGTGACCGAATCTCTTTCTGTACGTGACTTACTGCTCTGTGCTCGTGGAATCAGGCAGCCAGCATGGCTTCAAGATTAGAAAGCACCATAAAAATCAAATCTCGAAAAGATAAAGCTCGTAGGACAGGATCTGTCTATCTTTAGTAACTGACCACAGAGAAATAAAACTCAAGTCTGCTTATAAAAGCCAGCATTTCAGCCAAGATGAGCCTTATGTCAAGTGCTTCCTATTGTTAATGTCCTATTTGGTAGAGATTCCAGCACTTTGGGTTGGATTAAGAAGAGGAAAGCAGCAAATTAAAGTGTTCCGGTGAAACTTTCTTTGTTACAGAAATATCAGACATTCCATTTATGCGGCAGCTGTATTTGTCTATCCCAAACCCAGCTGGAAAAAAATGATGCCTTTTCATGGGATTTTCCATTCCTTCCTTCCAGAATACACGTCTTCCACCATTTCCACCAGACACAGAGCTCATTTTTCTCCTCCCCCAAACTAAGGAGCTGTAGCTACAAGATTGGATTCAATACAAAATCTGTTCTTTCTATGTACATATATAAGTACATATATACATAATTCTTTCTTTCTGTGTACTTATATGTGTGTGACATTCAGACAAACAGTAGTTTCAGGACGGAATCATTCATATACTTTTAGCCAACTACAATTCAGGTGTCTAATTAGAGCTGGGTGACTGGCCTTTCTCCATGGGCAATGAAAAACGAGCACTTCCAGAAGGCAATTCACACTATTTATCATAAAGTGGGATGAATCACCGTACGGATATTCCTGTCTTCCCTCACAACAGCAGAGGAAGCCTAGATAACCAGCTTAGGCTGCACCCCTGAAGGAAGCACTGTAACATCCATCTTAACTTTAAGCAAATCACCTCAGCTCTCTCTTCAATAGCAAAGAGGGATGGCCTTCTCCTTCACCTCATACCTTAGACATCTATTTTACGGTGAAAGAACTTGCCTCCTTGTCAGGTCTGTCTCCTCTGCAGGCTAGAGCAGTGGTCTAGAAGGCAAAATTAGACTAAACCTGCCTTAGATATCAACCTCGGACCCAAATGTTGGTTGACTAACAGCAAGAGACAACTCCTCTCATTGCTCCAGAGGGATCTCCTACCTGCCTGCACACAGGAATTCAGAGAAAAGGTTCCTTCAAGACCTTCTTTTCATTGCCTGTGCCACAAATTAGGTTGTTGCTTTGGGAAGGCTAATTTCTTAAGCACCTAAAATTCAGGTGTGAATTAGGGGCCAAAGTCAGGCAGATTGGAAACAGCTGTGGTTGGCAGTGAATTCAGACTGCATAAGATGGTATTTAAGGGATAGATCCCTATTCTAACTGCTATTTATCATCCATTTTCTTCTGAAGTCCTGTACTACAGTAATCTTGTATGAGTCACAGTCTGAAGAAGCAGATGAACCACATGATTTCCCTAACCACAGATAAAGTGTATCAACTCCTCTATATGCTCTGTACCTGAAGGAGCAAGCAGTAAGGCCAAGTACTCAACCCCTGAGTACCCCAACCTGTCTGTCATAAAGTAGGCTCAAATATTCACCTGAAAAAAGAATATTCTTTAAAGAGGATTTTATGAAGAGACCTTAAGGAAACCTAGTATTCCTTAAATATATTTAATATTGTATAAAATTGTTCCTGAGGTTGTTAGCAATAGCCCCAGAGCCCCTGAGGTTACTGCAGTATGTCCTACTGTGGGACCAGCCTTGGGCATGCACCCATCTTCACACATTTTCCCACATCCCCATCCCTCCCCCTGCACCTCACTTTTCTCCCTTCATGGACACACTGAAGTGGAACTGATGTCAGGAACATTTCATACCTGCTGTTCCTAATACACCTAATCCTTTACAGATTTCAGGATTTCAGTTCTTTTCACTGAAAAGGACCAAGAGTGGATTTTATGGTCAGCTGCTGTTGGGAGAGTGCTCCCTAGCTCCTGATGGGGACCAGTTAACCCATTTCTAACAGGTCAGTGCCTGGTACAGTGCCCATCTTGGGCTCAGGATGAGACTAACCCAACCTCAAAAGATCTATGCTCATATATTTAAAAGAAAAGTCACACGGAACAAGAAGTTTTCTGGACAAGGACCAGAATGCACAGCACACTGCCAGATTAACCATTTTCTGAGAAACTAAGGGAGTCTCAAAGTGTGCTCTCATTACCGAATTTGTTTCATAAATAATAAATAACTTCAGAATTGTTTTGGTCAAACAAACTTGGTTATCATCTTTTCACTACAGTGCAGTAAAACAATGTATTTTTTTCTCGGCTATGAGTAATTCTCATCAAACAGCCCTCCTCAAAATAGGCAATGACTTTAGTTCTATTATGCTTTTTGTCTATACTTTAGGCTTTTTGAGGCAGGGATAACTGATCTTACTTGGTTTTGAACATTTCACTTTTATTCTTTTGAGAGACTACTTGCTATTCTACCATCAGATACCAACTCCAACACACAGCAGAATCAATGGCAGAACATGAGGTTAACGATAACTAGCCTGTGGCAAAGAACAGACAAAGTAAATACTCTGAAAGATATTCTTTTTCTTTTTTTTCTGCATATTTATAAGGATGCACATAGCACCTTCATGAACAGATCATCTTCTCATGACATTTCTGGTGACTCATCAGTGCCTTTGGATGGGATGGCATTAGAGTTTAACCCTAGCATGCACTGATTGAAATGGCCTTTATATTAACATAAAGACATCTCCTTTATTGTTCAAGAAACACTGCCATTTCTTGTTTCAATTTTTATAATAATACTAAGATAAAAATCACATAAAGCTTAATGTACCACCTCAAAGGAGAGGCTAACGGGAGGATTCTCAACATGTTGTATTAATAAACATACCAACTCTGTGAACTATAGTGATTTCGTATTATTAAGGGCATGATCCTCCAAAATACTGAGTCCCTCTTGCAACTTGAGTCCTTGACTTTCATTGACTTCTAAAAGGACTATGCTTTCCACTGCAAGTATCCTCTAAAAAGCAATTCTTGAGAAATTCCACCCCATGGTCCTGATTTTATTGTCTCGCAAAGACGCATTTGCTCAGTTCACAGGTGAATATTTATTTTTCTCACCTGACAGTTTTGCAAACTCAACTAGACATCAAGCTGGATTTTTCCCTATTCAAGCATCATCATCAGTAATAAAGGTATTTTTGCCTTGGATACACCTGTGCAACTCCATTAGCCTTCATCAAGGTTACATGTGTGCAGCTGAGGTTATATATAGAAGACAACTGGGATAGAGAGACCTAACTCTGGACATAAATCGACCTCTGGAATATTTATTGCTGATGACGATGTGAAAGAAGGCTGGGTGAGGCTGGCAAATGTGCTAAACCTTTCACTGTTTTTTTCTTGCAATGCACGAGAGCCTTATGTGAGCAGCTGAAAGACAATAAATGCTGAAATCTAGGGTTTTGCTTTCATAGTTTCTTTTCAGAGCATTTAAAAAGGTTGTCCTTTTTTTTTTTCTCATTTTAAATTAGTTCATATCAGAACAGTACTCAATCCAAAGTATATCTCCATTTGATAACTAAATAATAAAGCAGCAACATTCCTCAGCGCGCTTCTAGAAATAGCTGCTGCATAGTGACTTCTGCTCACAAACAGATGTCTTCACAGCAAAATCCAAATGACAGACTTTGGCCAGTCAGTTATTGGATTTCTCTAAGTTGATTCTAAGATTTTCTTTCCCTATAGACTCTACCCCTTATCACTGTAAAAAGCATATACTGTAGCCTTAACTATTAAATGGTAATGAGCAGACAGAAGAGAAAGGACAGGAGAGATCTGACATAGCTACAGCTGGCAATCATTAGATTTACAGAGGGGAAAAGACATGCTTCCTAGGCCAACATATTTTTTATGAATAATTGATAAGGCAGTCAGCACAGTTATATCATAGAAATGTAATATATATCCATAATTATAAAACCAGCTTTGTGCAAAAGGACATAATACACTGAAAGGAGATACCAGCCAGTATGCCATCCTGAAATAAAATACAGTCACTATTGTGTTAGTTGGCAAAATTTAAATACAGGATTTGAAGCAAGCAAAATGTTCTTTAATCCCATTTTTTAGCACAGTCCAGGCTCAGTCTGCTCAGGAAAATACTGCAAGGCAAAATCAGCAGCTGCATTAATTTGCTGATGATTGAGAGAAAAATGAAAGTTATCCTCATGGTTTTTTTTCTCCCTACTTGCTACTCTAACTTACTAATAATACAAGAGTACCAATTTATTCCTATGCAAGTATATGAAGCATACAAATTGAAAAATCAATGTAATGGAAAAAAAAGATTATCATGCACTGTTTAGAATCAATCAGCTAGAAACAGAGGGGGGAAAATGCGAAGGCGGAGACATGATGTTTAGAAAATGTACATATTGTACCTACCCTGAGCTAGAGTGTTTGTCGGAAAAAACTACCCTTAGTCTAACACGCAGACTGAGCTATATTTTGACCAGAAAATCCTCTCATTTCCAATCTTTTCTGGAGAAATTAATCAGTTGCCTTTCCTTCTTTTAAAAGTCCCCAAATAATAAAAGTACCAATCCCTTTGCCCATAAAAGCCACACAAAAGCATGTAACAAAGACTTCAGGGTGAAGGGATTACGATACTCAAAATGCTTTATTAGCATGACATCTGAGCATCGTTCACCAGAACGCTGATGGCTTATTGTAGCCCAAAGGACAGACTTTTGTCATATGTGACAGAGTCCCTTAAAAACATTGACAGCAATAGTTTTCAGTTGTGGTCTGAATCACCATTAGCAGTGAAGTTTAAATCTCATATCTCTCAGTGGTGAAACACTTTCTTCGGCCAAAACTGGCCTCTACTGATCAGAAATAATTACACTGTACGAGTCAGATGTGTAACAAATGGGTCTGAGTCTCAGTTTGGAAATACATTCAGAGGAGGTGGAAAGAATGGCTACTGGCTCTGTGACAGGAGATTCAATCTTCATAAACCTGCAAGAGAGGGGAGGAAAAAAAAGCGACACAAATGCGCCCTACAAAAGAACAGAGCAGATCACAGCTGGAAGGAAGGCAAACCTTTTAATCAGGTCCTTGAAATACAAGCTGCAGGAAGCTAGAACATTTTGGTGGACTTCAAACTCTTTGCCTTCAACAATAATTTTCAGGTCTGTAAACTCTTTCGCTCTGCGTTGCTGGTTCAACTCCTTCAACATTTCTGCAGAACAGAGAAGACAGACAGTGCCAGGGTTCCCATTAAGAGTTTTTTATTTTTACTTTTTACTTTTCATTTTTTTTTGTAAAGAAGTAGAGAAACAGGAAACAACTGATATTTTTGTCGGTAAGATTGGCTCAACACAGACAGTCAGAAGTTACGAACAAAACATATTAAAAAAAGAAAAAGAAAAAGCAGGAACCAGTAGGTCTAAACAACTGAAATATATATATACAGAAAAAAAGCAAAAACGATCCTAAATTTGGAAGGGTTAAAAACGAAAACAAAATATTTCAGCATTAGCAAATCAGAAACACAGAGAATGCATTATCACAGAAAAGTTAAAATAATTTGTTATAATAAAAATCAAGAGCTAATGAATTTCTATCCAAATGCAAATAAGTTTAGAACATACTAGAATAATATTAGTAAAAATATGGTATTATGATGCAATATGAACTGGATATGGGTCAAAATAATAAAACCACAAAACCTGCAAAAATAACTTATCCTTAACATTGTAAAAATGTGTTAAGCCTCTCAGTTAACAGAATAAAATAGTACTTCTAAATAATACATAAATTACAGTGCATAAAAAATTAGCCAAATTATCAATGCATCTTGCAGTATACCTCAGCTATACAGACTACAATTGTATATGTTTCATGATTAGCTTAAAAGCATCTTATGATAAAAAATAATCTCACACAGAGAATAAATTACTGCCTTTTATAGCAATTCCCATTTTTTGCACTCCAAAGATTTTTACCATCACAGCATTTTTATTTTTTAGCCTTCAATGGCTTCATTTACAGCAACAATCAACTTTCACACATCATGAAAGAATCGTAATGATTAAAATAACCTATGAAAGTGTTTCCATCCTGCAATAAAGCACCTACCTTGCGTGATGCCTCCTTTTATAAAGCCTATTGATACTAACAGAATGAAATAATAGCGTGCCATGTCTTCATGTGTGGATGTGAACGACTAAGCAACCTACATTTTTTATATGCTGGCTGGACTTTTACGAGTAAGGCTTCCCTCCAACTTTGCAGACAAAGTGGCTATCAAGACGAATAATATACTTTTCACCTGGGCAATAGTCTGGCGGTTCAGAAGCCAGTGATGAAGATGATAAAAGAGCTGGTTTTAAATACTAAAGGATTTTGGTTTTATTTTATATTTGCAATAGGTCAAGATTCTCATTTTCTCAGCGTTACACCCTGAACACATTCCTCTTCAGACAGATCTGTAAATCAGCAATGGTTCCTTACACGAGTCCCTCCTTACACACTGTAAAAGTGACCTGAAGAGTGTGTAACTATAACTGCATTTAATGCCACCATCAAGCTTGGGCACTGGGCTGCCAAAGCGTCGCCAAAGGGCCTTATGGTGAAATGAAGACCCAAACAGTCTTCGTGTTCTCCTGCTTCCCCAACAAAACTCATAAGGGCTCATTTCAGCAAAGCACTAGTGGTTAAATGACATGAAAACATGCAAATCTACAACTGTTGCATGAAAAAAAATGGAAGTTCTCCCAAGCCCCAACATCTGTGGTGCACATTTTTCAGGCCTAAGTAAATAAATGTCACCTTGCACATTTATGTCTATTTAATGGAAACACAGTAGTGTCTGAGAGGCTAATTATTCTGTGCTGAAATGGGTCAGTGCTCTCCAGAGAGCAAGCAGATCATTAGAGAGGGCACAGAAATAACAGCAGGCTTGTGTCAGATCTATAATAGGGGAAAATAAACCACTCTTTCCTGTGGGTGCTACAGCAGGAACTATTTTTAACGAATTCGTCGAAGCCAAAGTACAATGATACATTTTGAGCAAAACTTAAAATCAAATCTGAACGTTTGCTCTTCTTCAGGGCAGTTTTGGGCTTTTGCTGGAGATGTGATGCCTGAAGTCTGACCTGAATGCTTCAGGCCTTGGTTAAAGACCAAGGATACAAGGGAAGTTCTATCAGATTTTGGGTCAAAGTGACTAAGTTCTCTGGTTTCACAGGAGCACCAGGTGATTTCTTAGTTTCCTATTTTTGGAGGGGATAGCAGAGGAAGTATTCTTCTGTCCCTTTTCACATATGAACAACTTTATTTTCCCCGTCTTCGTCCATTTTCCCACTTCCACTTACAGCAACTACATTTTCCTTCAGAACAATTTTCTATCATTTTGTGCCTTAACAACAATTTTCCCTCTAAACTTTCTGATAGTCTTTTTATCCCCCACCTAATTTCACTTTTGTTTATCATCATTCCCCTTTTCAAATTTGCCCAACCACTGTCCTCCATCCCCACTTACAGTTTTCCCAAGTTCCAATTCAAGATCCTTTTCTCCAGCATCTGTGGCAGCCCTCCACAATCTTCCTTGCAGAAACCTTTCAAGACAAGGGCTCCAAACAAGACTAAGTCATACAAATTTAAGATCACCCTTATACAAGGGGTCAATCTCCATCTCACCTCATTCCATTTCCTCCTTTTAAAGCCCACGATCAATCATTCTTAGCGTTCAAAGAGCACAGCTGTATGAATAGCAACCGCATAGATGGATCATAGAATCATAGAATAGTTTGGGTTGTAAGGGACCTTTAAAGGTCAGTTGCACTCTGAATGGGCTGGGGCTTTTGGGAGGTGGGCTCAGGATAAGCGGGGTAGTAGAACCATCCATGAACTTATGATTATGGAAGAAGACACAAAGTTCAGCCACTGAGGTGATGCTGTCTCTACTATCTCCAGTATTGTAAGGGCTGGTTTGAGATTCTAAGTCCCCAGATGGCTCCCTGCAGGTAATGGGCTGATTACTTGGACTTTACTGAGCTCCCTTTAATTACATCCAGTCCTGCAGTTCCCCGGCGCATTTTCTATCTATGCTCTTTACACACTTCATTGTGCTTTATACTGCATGCATTCATTAAAGGATGCAAACCAGAAAACACAGGTCTGGAGCAGTGGTGTGATGTGGCTCATAAAAAAAGCAGAAATCAGAACAAGCCCTAATCAGAAACCAAAGCCCCTGTTTTTCCTATAGCCATTTGGAGGCCATAAGTCCCTCTGGTCCTGACTTGTTGCCGTGCCCTCCACAGAGAGATGGCTACGAACAGTCCTGGATTTTTCGTAGGGCAGTTTCTGAACTAGAAAGAGAAGAGGCAGGTGGAGAGGAGAAGAAAGTCAGGAGACTGCATTGATTCATTGATCTTTCTCGCCGAGGCCCCTTTGTATTACTAAATAACTAGCAGGCATTAGTATTGGACACAAGGTTATATCAGAACGGGCCCTCATTCTCAGAGTATTTGTAATGCTCACACTGTGCTTAGCCAGGCATTAATGATTTATGAGGACTCAGGATGAGTTGCAAAACAAATTTTTTCACTAGGTAATAATGCCTGCCGATGAGTTGTAAAAGGAGAGACAACAGAGTGCAGTCCTGGCAGTGAAAAATGATCTCAGCTGTCTCTTGCTAGTCCCTCTTCTGGGCTCCTCCTAATTTTCAGCGTTTCCTCCAACAAGTGGAATTTCCTGAAACCTTCAGAAAGGGATGTGCTGGGAATTTCCTAGTGGTTATTATTCCTCCATTTTCTTTGTTCTTACAGAGGGTTTTTTCTTTGTTTGCTTTTTTTTCTCATTTGCCTTTTTTTTTTTTTTTTTAAAGAGATCCCGGTGAAAATGAAGTGCAAGGATAATTAAGGTGCAGGGTTTCAGCAGGGTGGGCGCTGATGTTCTCTCTCCTCAGTGAATCGCAGCAAATGCTCCTGCAGCCATAATACAAAGGATTCTCCTTCCTGCCCCAGGGGCACACACACATTGGGATTGCAGAAACCAACCCAGTCCTTTCTGTTTTCTTTGTCATTACTGATGCTAAACCATTCTCAGTCAAAGACTGGTTGAATGTTTTCTTCATAGAGAAGTACAGAATAGATACCCTCATGTTCTTCCATAATTACATGAGCCACTCAGCAGTTGAACCTAAAGGGGACTTGACCTGAAACCTGCAACTGAACATCTCTGTGGAGCCTGTGAAAGGAAGCGCTTTCTATCTTGCCATTATCAGCCTTCAGATCATTGCTTGGGGGCATTTAAACATAATTATATTGAGAGTCCCAAAGACAGAAGGCCAGAAGGTGTAAGTGACTTTCCTCAGGTCAGGAACGGAGCCAGGAAGAGCTCAGAAGCTTTGATTCCTGGTCCCCAGCTCCACCCATCACAGTACATTTTCTCCCTCTTAATTAATGGACAAATTACAAATTAAAATGAAGAGTCCATAAGCCTTGGATCAAATGTAGGACTAAGAATAACTGTGTAATTGTGTAGATCAAGTAAAGGAAGCAGAAATTATACAGCAAACCTTTTTTTTTTTTTAATTACTTATGATCAGAAATAAAAATGAACAAGGAACTTATTCCCCAAGTTTATTTATTCTGTATTTCAAGCACAGTGGAGACTGGATACACAAAGATCCTCTCTAATGCACATTCCTGTGGCACAACGGAAGCTCTCAGGTTTCTTTCCACTTTTAATGAAGAACTCTTTACTTAAACTCTAGTAGATAAGGTTTTAAAAGGGGTCAGCAAGAGCTAAAATATAATGAGCTGTGAAATATGGAAGAACAGTTTTCACAAACAGCATTCTTTAAAATTTGCTTGGAAAAATTAACCTATTATGAAACTGCAAAGGGTAATTGATGAAATATCACTAATTATTCTTGTGAAGAACATGCAAGAAACCAGTGCTCGCCCAGACAGCCTCATGCTTTCATGATTGGAACAGAAAATGCAGGAAGCCAAGAAAAGTTATCAGAAGGAAAATCCAATTACTTCTTGACTTAATAACTAAGGAGATTAATTCCCAAGGTTATGCTCTAGTTATGTAAAACAAACATTTTAACCATTAATTGCCAGTACTGCCCACACTTGCTCAGTTTGACAGACAGAGGTAGAGCATGTATAGCTACAAGAAATTAAATTACAAAGGAAAGGACCCAAGAGTCAAATAGGAGCTACAAGTGATGGAAAAGTGTGTACCATGGTGAACCTGACCTACTGAACCATACAAGAACTCATGAGTTTTTGCCAATTTTGACAACTCTCTTTCTCCTCACCACAATGCCCACGGACACACAGAGAACCCCAAAGCCTGGAGAGTGCCACAATAAACCGCTTGAAGTATTGACTTAAAGGGATAACAACTAAATGCCCAGTTGTCTCATTAGGCCAGTCTGATGAAGTTATGCAGACACACTGGGTGTTGCAGTGGCTGAAGCTGTTCTCCACTCCCGTAGGGCATCTTGACCCTGTAGACCAACTACCACCAAACATCATCCCTTATGGTGTCCCATGATTATTGGGCAGGGTGTTAGTTATTTCTCAGCTGACAAATACGCCACCGGCTATGGCAGCTTCCATGTGGTGTGACAACAAGTACAAACCTCTGGAGAACAGCTTCCTCCTTAGGACTGAGGACAAGAAATAGGTACCTTATTCTCTTTTGGCCTGAAAGGAAACAGTAAGAGAGAAAAGGAGGAATGAGCAAATCCTTGTGGAATCACTAACATATGAGGATGTCTCAGATCCTGTGATCTTCAGTTTCCTCCCCGGACCCTAAAAAGTGTATGTCTAGTTGTCTGGACTGCCTCGGCAGTCAGAGACAGAAACATGTCTCATGCACAATGCAGCCCCTTCTGTGTGCTCAGCCAGGTAGGATGCACTACCACGGGTCTCCCTCCCCAGGGACTAGCAGGGGAGATTAGATAATTAGTTGAGACCACACGCTCTTTTATGTTTTGCACCGAAGGTGAGAATTAATCTCTTGCAGATAAATACTTTCACTTTTTCCCTTTGGATCTCAATTCCAGTTGAACTTCATCAAGAGCAGGAGAAGGGGGAGTAACAAAGCTGGGACTCACTGTAATGAGTATCCTTTGTTGGTGAGATGGGGGAGGCAGACAAACGGTGAAACCCTCTGTCCTGTGAAGTGCCAAAGTCTGCTAATAGCTTGGGATGGAGGTGCCAAATACTGCTGTGTGATACCGGTGTGTCCAGCCCTCCTCACCCAGTCTGTATTGACTATGGAGCTTCCACAGCACGCCACACAAAGGCATCTGAAAATGCTCAACTTGGTTGTGGCCATCTCCTGAATGTTTTGCTTTCACAAAACCTTAAGCCAGATGAAATGAACTGAGAAAAGCTCATTAGGGGAACACCACAGCCCCAAAGCACAGGCTCAGTGAGGCCGTGCCCTGCGGAGCCTCTGCTACCCAGCTACGCTCCCCAGTGAGATGGAGCATATGCTGATGGAGAGGTACCTCTGCTGACACAGCTACACCAGCCTCCCAACAAAAGGCAACGAGAGTCATCTTCTGCCGGGTTTTGTCAGCACAGCAATGTGAAATGCAAGGTGTGAAGTTGTCATACTCCGAGCTGATACAGCTATGGCAGCAGGACTTTGTAGTGCGGACCAACCTGTCTAGATCTTAGACTTGTTGACACTGTTATACACCTGTGCTGCTAAAGAAAACAGTAACAGATGCTGGAGAGTGGGAAAATATTTTTAAATCCCCTAATGAACACCACATATGTGGCTGTATATGATAACTCTACTCCAAGGATTGTTGGCAATGAGATGCCCCATTGTGCTAAGTAATTTTTCATTGCTCACACAGACAAATTCTTCTCACCTTATAATCATGAGAAAGGGTCAACAAAGTCAGCTGTGGTGATTACTCACTTGAAGAAGACAACTACAACTCTATGTGTAAATGGACACTTTCTAAATATATTAGAAACTCAGGAAACTCATTGTATCATGTTTCGAAGCCAATTTTCAGGCTACTATCATCACCAGAACTGACATTAACAGGTACCTCAAGGATGCCTTCACGTATGACAGTTGGTATTTTCCTGTGTTAGGCTTGTAGAACTATTTCAACATTCTTTCTGTCTGTAGTCAGAGATGAACTACACCCTAATTTCTAGAAAATCTATTTTAAACGCAACTTTGGAGAGATTTTGGTATCAGTTATGCATAAAAATAATAAAAAGGGAAGGTTGGGAGCTACAATGCCTTTGCTGCTTTGATTTATAAGGCAAAGTCTTCTATGGTATCCATGCCTGCTAATTTATAATCATACAGGGTTACAAAGGCACAGTGAGTGTATGTGACTGGCTTTGAAAATGAGCTGCATTTACATTACATATATGAATGCACAGAAAGAATGAGAAAAATTACGGAGACAATTTGATCTCTTTAGTTTTCCAACACAGGCTGTGATCCACGCAAGGACAAGCAGCAAGACCAAAGCATCCAGCACAAAAATATCCACTGAGATGTTGAGATAAAGATGCAGTTTCCTATACCAGGATCTGTTGGGTATTTTTGTTTTTTTTTATTATTTTTTTTCAGGATTCACCCCTGATTAAATAAAGTTGGCTGCAGCCTGTTCTGTATTGGCCGAGGCAAACAAACCCCAGGGGATTTCAGCAAATTGCTAGCCTGGCCCCCTGTTCCATATATAACAGGCCACTATTGCAGTTAGCACTGTAACTTGATTTCCAGACAGACAATAATTTTCTCTGGAGACAAAATGAGAGAGAGAGAGGCAGAAAGAGAAGGAAAAAAAAATACAGATCTGTAAGCGCTGGAAACACAGAATAGCCCAGATTCAAAGAGAAATTTAGTTCTGATTGTTTTATTTACCGGCAGGCAGCCCTGAATATCAATACACACTTAAGGGAAGGCTAAAATATTTATTACTACGTGATCTGGGATGGATTCAGTATTATCCTAATTGCTTGTAGCAGAAGACTAGCAGATAGCTTTTAGACCTTTTTGATCTCTTTATGTAGTGCAAGGCATTAGCTAAACGTTTCCTAGTTTTGAAGGCTTTGAACAAGAAGCACCCATCTGTGAAACCGATAGTGTAATCAACAGGCTCCCTGACATGTCAGCAATAGTCAAACGCCGACCAGTTTTGGTGGGGTAAGAACAAAAGCCGTGAATTGTGCATCCACAGCAATCGGTCACAGGCGTGTGTGTGCGTACAGCCGGCAAACAAAACGCTCGCTTTCCAAAATAAGAAAATAGAAGAAAAAAAGACAGCCTTCTGAAAAGAAATCGGTGGTGCATCCGGGACAAATCGCACGTATTTGAGTAAAACAAAAATAAATACAACTGTAAGGTGCAACACCTGACAATCAAACACTTCAAAGCACTTAATGTACATTAATTAGCAAGGAGTGTGTGGGGGGGTTCCTCTGCCCATTTTAAACAAAGGCAGTGCTGCCCAGTTTCAACAGGGGCAGGACTTAATTTTTTTAAAAAATGTACGTAAGTGTAATCAACACAATTCTTTGAAATAAATCCATCCTTACTGACCAGTGTTAACACGCTTATTTTCTAACATTCATATACTGCATTATGATGCCTAATGAAAGCAAATAAAACCAACCAAAATCTTTGACATTCAAATATCACACTTTCAGAGGATATTATGCATCATCTAAAAACAACAAAGTACTAAATCTAAGCATTTTCACCTATACACTCAGTGGATGGCTTAGCACTGGGCATATGTTACGGTATGGGCTAAATGCATGTGGACAGCATCTCTTGGTCCAGTGGACATCTCACATGATAGAGAACTTCTTTTGGTACAGACTGTGTCTCCACAATGAGACCTAGTGATTCATCACACTATTGGAAGAGACAAGCGTAATCAAACAATGTGAAGTAAAAGAATGAAACCACTGCCAGTCAAGTCCAGGACCTCTCTCGGGGTATTCTGCAACCCAACAATTCTTCTTCAGCAACTGGTTCCCTGCTCTACAGCTTCAGCACGTGTCGGTGGCTGCACTCATCTCCACTCACAGTTACAGAAGAAATAATAATAATAATAATAATAATAATAATAATAATAATAATAATACAGGGCTGTTAACTTCCCTCATGATCATAAATGACAATAGGTTTGGAAAAAAAACTTATAAATAAACTATTTTTGTGCCCCATGGGGTGGCTGGGTCATGATTGCAGAGACACCTGAAGGCAGAAAGCTGGCAGTGGCAGCAGGGAAAAGCAGGCGCTGGGAGAAGAAAGGAGTGGCTGGGGGGCAGCTAGGTCTGAGAGAAACAAACCTCTAACTTCTGTGGGGCTTTTAGCTTTGGGAACACCGTATCATAAATTAAAAAAAGCCACAATTTGTGTCAGATTTTCTTTGAACATCTCCCTACTTATAACATTTTCAAATCTCTAGATTATACCTGTCATAAAGATGTGAAAGACTTCAGAATTGATTTTTTTCCTTCTTTTATAAGCACTGTAAAGTTTTCCTAATTTAATGCTGTTGTTGCTGTTCAGGAAATGTTTTGTAAAATGTCCTCCACATTTCTGCCCAACTCATGTTCCCTCTTAATAGATTAAATCTTGATTTTTAAATCTTGATTTTTAAGCAAACTTTTTTGAAGATATTGTTGTTTATATTAAGTGTTTTTTAATAAATACTAGCAAAGTGATTCCCCAGTATCCATGTTGCACGAATAGTGAGTTTGTACAGTATGGGAAGAGAATATGAGCTGTGACTGTGACTCGCTGATAATGCAAGAAAGCATTTAACTGCAAATATTGTTTATAGTCATAGAGGAGCAAGTTATCGGGATGTGTTTAAGTAGCTGCCTTACCAAACTCAGAATAAAATAAAAAAAGACATTTTTAAGAAGTCTGTTGAGATTAAAGGACAAAGATTTATTTAATGAGTATTAAAATTTATGGGCTCTCTAAGAATTAAGCAAGCTTATAAAGACTATTTTGAGAGCTGAATGGCTTTCACATAATGAAGATGGTTGATAAGATTTGGCTAAAACATTTCAAATACAAACGAAAACAAAGGGAGACCTCAGAAAACATGACGATTATGTCAAAATTTCAACTGTGAAAGCAATATACAAATTTCACAATCATTTCATAAAGTGAAAATGCTACTAAGACCAACCCGCAAAGGTGCTGAACCTATGAAAGGATGACAACAGGCAATTTTGAATCTAGACAAGCATGAAAGAAGCATGTTTTTCTCCTTCTGTGTAGTTATGGAAACAGAGAGATATAAAACCCCTCCTAACGGAACAAGGGCTTTTTTCCTCTCTCTGCTCCCATCCGCAACTTTACAGCTGTCACCACAAGTCATCCCGCTCGCTCCTGCAAGCCAGCAGGCATCTGAGGCGAGGAGAGAACAAAAGAGGCTGCAATACAGCTTCAGTTCAAATGACAGCCTCACCAGGGCTCCGGCTTGCACCGGCAAGACAAAGTTGTAAAGTTTTACCAAAGAATTGAAGTAAATTTCTTTTCTAGAGGTCTTAGCGGGAAATCAAAGATCTATTTTAATTTAAGATACTAGCAGCATCTCTCGCTAATGACTGAAATACCGAGACCGATTGCTCCCCGATGGTAGTTTGCAGGATGACAGGGGTCCATAAAGCTACTTGCAGTGTTCTGGAAGGTCGTATACAGAGAAAAACATTAACTGTTTCCAGTTTTGAATCTGAATGCTAAAGACGGCGAAAAGTAAGAAACATTCAGGGCTGACAGGTATCTTTGAAAGACGTTGCTGAAACCGTGCAGATCTGGAGATGAGACACGCTACGGCTTTAGGTAAATGGAAATTCACGGGATCTAATTTAGACAGAAGATTCCTGATGGGAATTGATTTGTCTGTCTCACAATGAAAATCAGAAGCCTGCGTATGTAGATGATATAGAAACTTTTCTTTGGTACCCTGGTCTTAGTGAAAGTCACATTAGTATTTCCATTGATTCGTTTCTTGGTCTTAAACTAGAAAATAAACTAGTGTGCCCAATTTAAAATGGAAATAATGTCCATCCATGAGCTATTTCACTGATCTGTGACACACTAAAACAGGGCTTTCTTCTAATTTGGAGAAGAGGGCTGCCTTTAAGGTCTTCTCAAAGGGCAGATGCCTTCTTTCAGCCTTAAATTCAGTGACGAGAGCTCCAAAAGAAACATATAGAACTGGAAATCGAATAACTACCCTTCGCTGTCTGCAGTCTTTTAAATTTTTATTTGGCATTCTTCAGGAACAAGATGGTGATTATTTACTTTGTCTTCAATGATATTTTGCCCTACGACACAGAGCAGAACCTGGTGTCTCTAACTAGTGTGAGCTCTGTGTATCTGAACTGATTTCGGGAGAGATAATTATTATAATTTTGTTTATTATTTCTTATTTCTCTAGACCATTAATTTTCATATATCATATACATATTTATGAAAATTGCAGCACTCTTAATTAACTATATGATATTAGCAGTTTACATGTACAAATGAACAACCCTGGGAACAAATTCATTAAAAATCTATGGCTAAACTTCAAAGGCTTTGGGATTTCACCTCTCTCGTACTTGCCCTCTCCCCACTCTGGCAGCAGAAGGCCAACATGTATTTTAAAAGAACAAATATCTATCTGGGCAAAAGCTGCCCTTTACATTTCACAGGAAATGTCAATATTTCAAAAGTTGGTTTTGTCTTCCCCTTTTTGTGGATGGAAGATTTCATGTACAGTGTTTTAAAAATGAAAACTGTTCTTAATTTTATTTTTCCATTTGCATGTACATTTTTACATTGCTTAATAAAATGTCATTAATCGTGGCAATATGGCACAACTGTCATGTCTCACTATGCTGACGTCTTTCGGTTAGTTTGGAAGCATTTTTCTAGGCTATTATTTTTAATTAATACAACAAATTAGTATATTTTTGTTCAAAATGTCAAACTGTTTTAATCATAACACAAATGTGAAACATTGACCTAGAAAATAAGACATTTCTCTGGTACTAAATAGCAACTACGTAACTAAAAGTATTACATTATAAAATGAAAACAGAGTATTTGACTATTTTGTATCTTAATGAACTATCGTATCTACTTGCTATTTAAATTTTATTAAGCTGGATAACAAACCTAAAATACATTTTGAAACAACAAATTCTGGAATTATGTACCTTGTTAATGATGGTTAAATGACTTTTCTAATTAGTGTGATTTGGAAAAAACTGATTGAAATGGTGCTTTACAGAAAAAATAGTTTCAAGGACGATTTATTTCAGTGAAGACACTGTCAATACTACATCAGGCAGTAGCTATTTATCTATAATCAGAGCTTGCTTTAACTCAATTATGGCTGTGCAGTAACTAGTAGAGTTAAACTGATGCAAAGCCCTTTTAGGTGACAGTAAATATTTACCATTTCTAACCAACACGTCAGTTTAACTGAGGGCAGAATTTGGTTCCCAGTACTGTACTGTAAAATAAATGCAGTTATACAGACACACGCTTGCAATACCATCAAAGGAGCATTTTTTCTTGATTTCTTGACACTTCTTAATGTTAATTTTCTAGTCAGCTTAACTTACGTCTTGGGTTTCGTTTCCTTTTTTCCTGTAGCCATTACAACTTTATTCTACAACTCCCTCTTGTACACTTGCTATTTTCTCCTAGCAGTATTTTTTAAAGGTAGCAATATATCATTGAAGAATGTGATTAAGATAATTCGGTGCATTCCTAAGGATATTAAATTGCTAGACTGAAGTGTAATTTGGGTAGGCTGCAACATTTTTTTTTAAAAATACATAATACTTTAAGTACAAAATAACACTGAGGATGAACCATCAGCTCTGGGTCCTTATCCGCAAGAACTCTAAGAAATGAAAAAAAAAAACAACCCAACCCAGAAGATTCATATTAAATTTTGCAAAATGCCCAAGTAACTTTTGAGCCTGGGACTTAACAGCTCTTGAAAATTTAACCTATCTATAATTTCTCATAAAGAAAAACACTGATTTCTCCTGAAATGATAGGGTGAAACTGCTTTTGACTGATCGAAGTAATGTCAAAGGTTAAAAAGATAAAGCTGGAAGGAAAGTACCTGCTCTGTAAAACAGTCATTCATCAGAGCCTTAAATCTCTGCTTGTTCTGCAGGGAACGCTCTGCAATGACAACTTCACAGAGAAATAAGACATCCCCTTTTGTAGGGGACTATGAAATTCCTGTCTTAATCACGCAAATTTCACATAATTTTAACACCAATCTTTAATACTGGTTTAAGTAAAAGAAGTCAGAGTTCAGAACTGGAAGTGCGAACTCTAGCTATTCTTATGTTTTTTTTTCTCTGTAGTTGATGGACCCAAAAAGCAGCCCAAACAGCTCTTTTATGGTCTTTAGTATTCAATCTATAAATGAGAAAAATGAATATAACTCTCTAAAAACTACTGTAGAGTATCACATAGAGCTTCTAGGAGAGAAAAAGACATTCAGTAAATTACTGTCTGACTCTACTTGAAGAACAAATGTTTTCAAGCCCTTTTTGAAAGCAGAAAGAGAATATGGTTGCTGTACACTCACACATTTGGTGGGGCACCGAAACAATGCCTTCCCTGTGCCAAAAATTAGAAAGCCACAAAGATTTCCAGTATTTTGAACTTAAAAAAAAAAATGCTATTTTTTTTAATATGTAAGAAGACAGCTGCTCTAGATCTGTATGGAATCTACTGCCAAACAAGGCTGCTGATTATTTCTGGGTTATTTTCTTTTATTCTCAGAAGAAGAGGGACAAGTAGACTTATACGCAAAATTCAGAGGTGTGAAGCTAAGAATAAACCTAGTGAAAAGACATCTGGGAGCAGGATAACCATAAATAAAGATGGGAAAGAAAAGAAAAGAAAAGAAAAGAAAAGAAAAGAAAAGAAAAGAAAAGAAAAGAAAAGAAAAGAAAAGAAAAGAAAAGAACAGAACTTGAGTTTCAAGGATTGTGCCAAGCCATAGAAAATGAAAGGCATGTTCTTAAGTGCCAAAGGTAGAGGTCAAGACCATAGTGAAAATCTGATACTATTAATTGTGCAAAGCAGGGTTGTCTCAGGACAGTGCCAGTGGCAGAAAACAGCCTGGAAATGATCAAAGAGTTTTTTTGTATATCATGAAAAACATATATTACCTCACATGCACATACTAAAAGTGATCCAGGAACATTAATAGCGGTGTTATGCAGGAGTTAAATCCTCATAGATTTAAATAATGGAATATTATTTAATTAACTCTAAAATAATGGAAGTATAAAAGACTTTTTTAAAGTTACACAACTTTCTAAGTGACAGGTATGAAGAGAGAAACCCTCTGCTACATTGGACCTTCCTCAAAGAGACATTTTTCCTCCCGTGAAAACAGAATTATAACTATGCAGCTGTGGCAGATGTTAGTATATGAATATTTATATATCCAGAGGATATTTTGGTCTACCTCACCAGGCATGTTAATATTTGAATAGATTAATCAAAGTACTGAGTTCATGAAGCAAACTGCCCCCTCATCTCCTCCTAGCTGGATGTGGACCCTATTCTGAATGATGTGATGCTCCTGATGTACTCAGCCCCAAAACTCACGCCTGCACCATCTCACCAGGTACCTCCTGACCACAAAAGGGAGTACAGGGCAACAGCTTTTGAAAGGACTCAGGACATTACAGAAAACCAGTAAAACACAGCGTGATGATGTGTGGGAACCTCTAGCTCAGGACTAACCGCAGGCTGCTCTGATGGCACTGTGCTTAAACGTAGAGCTTGTCCCTCCAGGAAAGACTTCCAGCTGTCCCAACGGCTCACACGTAATAACCAGCCTTCGCTTGAACCTGTGACAACAAAGTCCTCCTGGCACAGTACAGCAGGGCTTTCCCCATCAGCTTGTCTCATTTAACCTAAATTGCTCTAAATCACCCCTTCTGGCATTTAAAGCAAAGTACTACATGTCCTGAAGAACTGGCCACAATGGGTTGGTGGAAACTTCAGCAACAAACCTTAAATATATTTTATCATGGAACTATAGAAAATTTAGAGTTTGCATGAATAGTGGTAACACAACAAAACTTTTAAAACCAGAATGGAACTAAATTTCTTTTTTAGAAACACATTATGTAGACACTCACACACACACGAAAGGCGCTGACATTACCGTGGGAGGAAGCTAAATGGCATTAAAGCAAGACTACACTTCAAATTGCTTTTCATGTCTTAAAAACCAGCAAAGGAGAACAATGTACTCTACACGCCTATTCATTTCTACTAGACTGGAAAGTAACACAACTCTTGCCCTTTTATCAGCTTCAAGTTAAAGTATTTATTTTGTATGCCCATTTTTAAGTTTATAACTTCACAAATATGATATACATGTACTGGTAATATATATTGGTAACTCAGTCTTATTTCCCAGTATTAATGGTATCACATGCGGATCAATGTTTTTAATAAGGAGAATCACAGCTGTCTTTGAGTGACGGAAAAATAACTGAGCTATCTTTATTAAAATCTTTACTTTTTTTTTTTTTTTAAATGAGAAGTGGGGCATTCTTGGAAAATCTACAAAATATTTAAGGAAAACATCTGAGCAGGTTGCTTTTTCTCTACGCTGGGAAATGCTAGAAAGATCTTTGATGTGTCAGCTTTGACAGTTGTTTCAGTCCACCTCTGTTAGCATCGCAGCAGACGGCTGAGGATGCGGTTGTTTACCTTGAGCTCACAGGTCCCTCAGGTAGAGGACAGGAGAGCTCTCCTCAAAATACTGCTTATTAAATATGAATTGTGATAAACACAGTTGCATACTTTTACACAGGGTACATATTTTGGGCTGAAATTAATCAAATCTACGTTTAGCTGTGTAAAAGGCATTTAGCCTTAACTTCGTTATCCAGGATCCTTCTGCAGACGGAGACAGACACCTCCAGAGGGAGAGTCTTCTCGCTTCCTTGGACATCTGTTTCAGCACAGCTGGGTTTCCCCCAGGATTGTCCATCTCTCTCTACTAAGTACAAAGGAAGGCTAGCTGATTAGCTTTGATTAGCCGTCTGCATTTTTCAACTCCTTTGATCCAGTTGGGTTGACTCTCATCCACTGAAAAGGCAGAGATTGCCGAGGGCTGCCCACATCACTCCCGGCGGATGGGGAGCGCCTGGGACAGGAGCCACTGGCATGAAGGACACCATGCATATGCTGGCAGCCGATTAGGACAAAAAAGTTCTGGTCTGGGGAAAATCAGCACATGACTTTTTTCAGTATTTATTTGGGAATTCACTGGGAGGAACTGAAGAGGCGTCTAAAGCCATAAAATCTCTGAAAGCTCTGAAAGAAAAAGTGCGTGAACTGAATGCAAAGAGGAAAAGGGGAATTCAAATAGAAAGAGAAGGAAGTTCAGGGTTTACTTTTGACAACCAAGCTGTTGGTCTGGGCATGACTGAGGTGGAAAACTGTTACAAGCCAAAGGCCGGATGACTGCTTTTGAATAGTAGCTACATAAAAGCAAACCTTAATTGGTATGGTTTTGTTCCTAGTTCTAGTGTAACTTTCATTACAAAATTGCTATTCAGAGTCTAGGAATATTTACCATCCAAAATCACGTTGAAGAAATAGAGTAATAATTCGTATATCCATGGAGACTGAGGAACCACAGCAGCATATCAAAGAGAGGAGAAAGAGAGCTAGATATCCATAGGAGGCAATTTATTTATTTAAAAGCATTCAGGAAAGGTTGTCTTTAATCTGAACTACATCTGCCAAAAATAATAATTTGAATGAGCACCGAATGAAGGGCAACTTAAGACTTTGATCACTTTATGTGTTTACGCCACCCCACTGCTTGATGGCTTCACCAGCCCTGCCACATGCTGCTGGCTGATTTTCTTGGGAGCTGCTGCTCATCCCCGGTCGCGTCCTCCGCTGTGACTGGGCTGTGATGCTCAATGTGTCTCTACCTCAGAGCCCCCGATCCTGCTGGCACAACAGCCCTTCAAGGACAGGCCCAGGGCCATCTCCACCACCTCGTTTGATGGTGAAGTTGACCAACGACCTGTTCACTCTGGCTGTGGAAATCTGAACACACCCTCCGTGATTTTGACCAGGGAAGCAGCGCGGCTCCGTTTGCCTTAGAAACCCCACGTACATCATTTGGAACATTAAAAGCCGCAGTCAGGCTGGGACTTTGCCCTCCAGCTTTACCCTGCAACCCGAATCTCCCGCCTGACAATGAAATGCTTTGCTGCTGCTCTGCCAGGACGTCATTTTCTTTCCACCCAGCAACAGGCACGCCGGCGTTTGAAATCACACCGTAACCCTGACAGGTGCTCGGAAGCCTTTCAAGGCCAGCAGAAAGAAAAGACAGAGAGGGAGTGAAAGAAAGACAGAAAGAGTACATGAGGATGGGGAAACTACACTGAATTAGAGTTAATTAAACCCAAGCGTTGACAATGTTTAAATAACAGGATTCTACACCTAGCCCTGGAACGCCTGTACGAGCTGTCATTTAATTTAAAAGAGCACAATAGCTAAATGCCAGTCTCCAGGCAGATCTTTTGCATCTTTCTGATACCGTATTAAAAAGTTATTATAAAGGAGAAGTTTGGAATTTTTTTTTCAGAGTTTGATAATAGCCTTCTCAAACTTCACATCGCAAACACTCGGTATGGCACTTGTTCTTGTAAAACCAAGGGAAGAGTTGTCCCAGAGACCTCTAGGAAACCAAAACCCCAAAATCTGGAAATTAATTCCCTAAACTAAGTTTCAGTCTAGTCTGAAGATTAAAAAAGGAAAGCATTTTGCTAGCAAGACGAATAATTTAATAGTAAAAATGCCCCCATAATAAAATCAGTTCATAAAAAAGCCCCATTTGTAAAACTTTTCATTAAAACCCAGTGAATATTGTACTGCATGTTTTTAAAGAATACTGCTAATACTTGGCAGTGCTGTATTCAGCTTTTCATTTTCAACATGCTTTAAGAAGGATCTCATTAATTCTTCCATATCCTATTCAGGGGTGGTTGCAGATCTCTTTTCAACTGTAATTTTTCAAAAATGTTTTCTCAGCTTGAATTTATTCAAATTAGCATTTCTAATAGAAATCAAGACAATCAGAAATTAAGTATCATATATATATAATAAGTATGTACGATATATATATATACCTGTTGGAATGGGTCCAGCGGAGGGCCACGAAGATGATCAGAGGGATGGAGCACCTCTCCTATGAGGACAGGCTG
>JAOQGH010000023.1:107811083-107870690 GCA_025769975.1 Gallinago jamesoni | reverse complement strand
TGTTCAAGGCCAGGCTGGATGGGGCTTTGAGCAACCTGGTCTGGTGGGAAGTGTCCCTGCCCATGGCAGGGAGGTTGAAACTAGATGACCTTTAATGTCCCTTCCAACTCTGATTCTATATTTTAATATAAATTTTGATACAGAAACCTTGCATATTTTATGCTACTTTCTTGAAAAAAGTGTATCTTTAATGAAATTTGGCTACTATTTCTTTGGCTATTCAAAATGTTAATTTTTTTCTATATTCATATTTGGGTTTTGATATTTAATCTCATGTTACTGAAAAGATACTTAAAGTAGAAAGTTGCTAAATGACCAAAATTGTCAGATCAGTGCACAGGATTTATATGGAAGAAAAAAACAGCAAGCCAGTATTTAGTCTCTCAGTAATGATCTTGATGGTCTATAGTATATTAAGAACAGTATTAAGGGCTCCCGATGACAAACTTAACACATCTATTTGAATGTATTTTTACAAAATTATTAAAATAAAGTAAGGTCACAGAGGTAAGCCATGACACAGACAGAAATTTAAAGAGATCATAATTTTGAAGCTCCTCACTCTCAAAAAGCGGAAAACAACCTTATTTTGCACTAGTCAGCTGGAAGTGCCACTCCAGTGGGTGCTTCTCCAGATATGAAATCAGAGGAAGCCAGCGGAGCTTTAAGTGATCCTGGTGTGGATAAAAGAAACAGGATACTTGAGTTCAGCCAAAGGTACAAGCGGAAATGTGATCACCAAGGACAAGATTCAAGTTGCCCAAGGACTCAGGTGGACACAAGCTTTAGGGTAACCTAAGCGTGTTCATGAGCACTGCCTGACAGTGAAGCACCCAAAAACTCCCTGGGCACCTCCCTTGGGAGGCCACAGCTCCCTGGACACCAACCTTCCAGCTTTCACTCCCAAGTCCCAGGTCACACCAAACACCACATTGTGGCATCAACCCTGTCCCGAGGTCTAGAGGAGCAAAGCCTGGGGGACACCTTCTCTAAAGACAATGATTAATTGATTTCTGGCTGAATGCTGGAGCCTGAAAGCTATATCCAAAGGTAGAGCAGGCTGAAAGCAGGACTCCTGTAAGGGTTGTTTTTGACATTGTTTAAATACTAGCAGAAATCAGCCAAATGAGGTAGACAAGTAGGGTGCCTGACTGTAATACAGGCTGACTCTCTCCCCTCCAGAAGGCATTTATGTGTACGGATAACACTCCCTTCCTTTTGGAGGCTGACAAATGTTAAATAAATGATCAGCTGAAATACAGAGCGCTCTTTGTGGGAGAATGCAACATGGAACTCTTTTAGCAGTTCTCCCTCTCACGCATACCTAAAAGAATTTCAGTGTCATACTACAATATGATGGGGTCGCTGAGACACAACATTATCCACACAGTGAACCGCGAAGCCAAGAAAAAGGTGCCAGGAAATCAAATACTGCGATACAGGACAAATGACATTTCTACAGACAACAAATAACTCTTTATTTCAATCTGGTGGAAGCAAAAGCAGAAAGGGACAACACACTGTGAAAAATACAGGAAATTGGAAAAGCTTGGGCTATTAATAGTTTCAGTACAAATTAAAACAGCAGAGAGAGAAATATGCCTTTTTCCCCCCTCTGCTGGGCTCTACTGCCCTACTAAAAATCTTCTCTCTTTAAGCAGTAACCTTCACAGATCCTAACACGGGTCTAGATTTGCCTGTGTGCCTCTCTCTTGCTGAGAAATCTTTCCTTCCTAATTACTTCTAGAGCAGTGACAAAAACCTTGTTGATCCGACTAGACGAATTCTGGCAAGTAAACCATTCAGAACTGTAACTATGAGCATGCCGACTGCTGAGAGACGGGGATGATAATAGCACTGTTGATAACAATAAAAGGGACATAGGGAAGGATGAGAACTTAATTTTTGGCCATGTTCCATTTAAAGCAACTACAAAAGACATCTTAAAGAGATGTCAGAGGCAGAGACTCTGACAAGACATCTAAGAGAAGATGTCAAAGAGGCAAGGGGCTGCTTGCAGAGATTTCACTACCCGGCTGAAGTGATACCATCTTCCTTCCGGATCGTGTCCCCAGACACTGAATACAGGTATAACGATACAGGATTTTTTTTAATTTCTTTTTTTTTTTTAATTGTGATGGTAAGACAGTCTTAAAGGATCTTGACATGCAATATATTTGTGTTGCAAAATCTCATTTTGAGAAATGTGTTGCCATCAGAAGCAAACACTCTCTCCCTTTCCTTGAGGGAAAACACGCAGCAGTTCTGTGGTTTCCAGTGGGCAGATACATTAGTGGAAATATGTGGATTATTTACTATTTATGCTTTACACAAAACCGATAAATTTCTATCTCTTTACATCTTTGAACAGTGGGTCACTCGTGCTTGTTCTGTTCTCCGCAGTCTGTTGCAGCACTGTACGATACATGCTCAAATACAGATCCTTCTCTATTAGCCTTAGTGATTTCCTTCTTTCGTTCTTTCCTATTCAGAAGCATCATGGCTGTTGGCACTGGAATACTGACAGCATTTTGATGACTTTTCATTCTAATTGATCGATAGCATGCCTCTGCCATTTAAAAACAAATGAGTAGGTACCACCACCCTGTTAGAATGGGCTTGCTGCTCTTCGAGATCGCTGTATAGCCATCTGGTTTTGAATTTCTCCCCAGTTCTCTATCGGTCTTGACCAGTCTGGGATAATTTTGAAAAGATCTTGATCTGTACTGATGAGGAGAGTGAGACCAGGGCATGAACACGAAGGAAAAGCATGAGAGAGGCCTTTTGTGAACCTCACTGCAAGAAGCCCTTATCATCCTGAGACTCCGGAAGGGCTTAACTGTAACGGAGACTGTTCTGGGACTATCATTCATTTCTGGTTTTGCTCCTCAGAGTTAAATATTTTGCATATTTGACTTCCTGCATATTTGACTGATATTTGTTTGGAAGATTCTGCACATTTCTTTCCTCCAGTTCTTCTGGAGACAGGTTTCTCTGTTTCCAGGATGAAGCTGATGCCTTCAAAAAGCCCAAGTTAAGCACTTTCTGCACAAGAAATTCTAATATAACCTGGCATCAGCGTCTGTGGGCAGACTGGACTGATAGGCATCAGTGTCCTTCACAGTGCAATGACAAGGGAAGAAAATACACCTCCTGGAGGATGAGCAGTTAGTGATATAGGGCCACCTTTTTTACATGGTTATATTTAGGGAATCTCCCTTGCAATACAGAGCCTTTGTGTGCCCTTCGTGTATCTAAGGCAGGAACTCGCTTTTCTTTCCCTATCTCTAGAAGGGTCTTGTCCTATAGTTTCTACAGTTTTGGTCCTTCCATATAAAATGTTGATGCCTGCTGGACTCTCCTGCAATAATAGTTTGCCAGGAAGAACAAGTTTCTTAGGAAAGCCAAGAAAAGCACTCCTACTCTCTGTTCTGCAGTAGCTAGAGGTCTGCCAGATGAGGAAACCCCATGATTCCCGTTCAACTGGCTCTAACAGAGTCTTCCATGTAGTATGCATGTACTTCGTACAGCACGTATTTTTTTTTTAAATCAGAAAACTGCCTTTATTTTCAAATGCCATCTATGAGTTAAAAATATGCCCCTATATAGAAGAGATCTTGTTAGTACCCATACATACATGCAGCATGTCGGGGAGCACCATAGCACAAAGAACACTTTTTTTTGTGGATCTTCTTTCCAATAATTCTCCAATAGCAACACAGAAGTTAGTATTTCAGAAAATGCAAATGCTGCTGAATTAGTGGTTCTGTGGCACTTAAACCCCCCTGAGCAGCATAACTGAGAGAATGCCTCCTGGATTTTCAGTGACTATGTTTTACAGAAAATGAGTAATAAAAGATGCACTGCTTGGATTCTTGTCTTTGCTAATAATTTCCAATATATATGAAGAGAATGAAACGTTTAAACTCAGGGATGGGGGATTAAAGGATATCCATGATGAATGAGCTGTAGAGCCGAAGAGAATTTGTTGTACATCCTGACCAATATAGCAGTGAAAGTAATCAATCCATTACCTCTCTACTGAGAGAAATGGCAGAGAGATAAGAGGATAATGAATGCCAGGCACAATACTGATAAGGAAGACACTTAAAATGACCAGCCGGAATATATTCCTTAGTTAATAGTGCTGACAAAAACAGTGACAAAGTAATAATTTATTCATGGAATAAGAGCCATTCCTGTGAAAATCAAGGTAGCATTTTAAATTAAGGCAACTATTGAAATTAGAGTAGCCTTATTAACCAGTAGCCATTAATGAAGTATTGTAGAAAAGAATAATTTTAAGGGCTCATTTTGCCATTAACATATGGGCTAAATTACAAAATCCTGTTACTTACAAACGCAGATTCTTTTTTTTTTCTCTGCCAAACCCTCTGGCTTTTTCCTTAACCCTTTTTTTAATGCAATAAAAATTCATATGAAGCTCTGCATATTCACATGCAGCCGGAATGGATAATGCTTTTGCCCAGTGTTGACATGCTCCCTATCCCACAATCTTTTAAGAGGCTGACCTAGATTTTGAGTCCAATAATCGAGTACTGCTAAGGCTAAAATTTAAATATATTTGATGATTCAAAATGTAACACTTAATTAAGAAACCACACCTATCTAAAAACGGCAGGTAATAAAAACTGTTCGTTTTTCTCTCTGTGCCTGAAGATTGCGCTGTGTGAACATACCGCGCAACACAAAGTGTGGGGATATATAAGGAACTGCAGCGACTGTGTCGAATGAAATAAAATCTGCATTTGCTCCAAATGGCTAAGGTTACAACGAAAAATCAGACGGCTCGATCCTGATTTTCTTTTCAGATTTCATTATACCATTTCTTAAATGCTTACACTGTTTCTAAAAATGTTTGGGGTCATGATCTGCTTGGGAATCGGACCTGTGGTCAAGTATACTGTTTTTTGCTGGTACACAAACAAGCTAGCTAACCACATAACCTTCTGACCCAAAAGTCTATTATTAAAACCTTAAAACTTTTATTTTCAACAAAAATATCTTCTACTTATTCAAAGAATCTCTTTCTCATATTTCAGTCCTGGTGCCAGACAGAGATGGGTTTAGAGGGCTTATCACTTCCCACATAGAATAATTTTCTCCCTGTATGTCCCTGACAGATACAGAGCCATACTGTCAGATCTGTTGTCTCATCTCACACAAAATTAAAACACAACTTTCAGGGACTTAATGATATTTTGAGAATTTATATAAAAGCAATTTAATGTATCCATTATAGTTAGGAAATTATTTATGCTAATAAATGTCCCCACTACAAACTCTAAGTGGGCAATTACATCTTTCCTCCTCCTTTCTAATAAGGACAGTGAAAGATTTAAAAAGTATTAAATATAAAGTATGTAAGCGTTAAAGTATTAGATACTTAGGTCCTCGACTGGGAACTGTCTGAGAAACAGTCACTAAATTAGGTGAAGGTTCCTCTGGCGGGCAGCACAGAAAAGCTTGGGAGACGAGGGAAATAGGTCTTTAATGTATATATACAACATCTTCTGTTGCAACTGAGCCCCTAGAGCAGACGGCTGTGAGACGGAGGAGAGAGGCTTCAGATCCCCCAGCTGCCTGTATTAACCCACAGCCACTGAAAGCAAAAAAGAGGGCTCACTCGGTCTCTGAGCACAAACCAGACTTTTATTCAATTCCATCTGAGCTCACGCAGAGATAGTGACAGTTTTCTCAAAAGGGAACACAACTCGCCTTCTCAGCTCCTGAGTATCGGTAACGAGCCGCTCTAATCGCCTTAGAGTGGCTCAAAATAACTGGGCAAAAGAAATACTGCTGAAGTAACCCCTGTTTTCCACTGAAATTATGCTGTTTTGTCATGTTCTGATCTGGATTTTCCAGGTGCAATTCTGCCACATTCCTGTGGGCATATAGATAATTTTGAGACACCTGGTAATTCTCTTAGGCTCCCAACACCCTGACTAATCACCGCTCCCTATGCTACAGAACCTTCAAAAAGCTGAATATTTGCTCCATGTGCACCCTCACTACTGGGATTCAGAATGTAGATGATACACCCTGTCCTCTTTCCCCCTCCACCCCCTTCTTGTTTACCTCTCTCCCTCCCTCCACTGACCTTCCTTCCTTCCTTGCCTGCATATTCCTATTTTTTCAAGAATCCCATATAAATTTTGCTGGTCTTGTCCTTTCTTTCAATGACTGGAGCTGGCAGTATTGGATTTTGTGGATTCCCAGGGGGAACTCCAACAGGTTTCCCTGCATTGTGGGAATACTCCCCATCAGTTCTAAAGAAGCTGCAATCCACACCATGATGACTGCTGTAAGGAGATTCTATCAGGAGCCCACGGTGACCATCCTCCTAATGTAGAGACTTGGACTAAATCATCTCTTTGAGCATTATTTCAACTCATGAAAAATGAAATCACCTCCCTGAGCGAAAGCGGTCTCTTCTGATTTGCTCTGAGCACAAGGTTTGGTATGATTGGGAAGAACAATGCTTAAAACACTCAGTGCTCATCAACACCAATCCAACTGACAATGGTTTCCAGCTTACAAAGCATGATGAGAAATATGAGGAATAAATTAAATGAATAAAATTAAAATGTCAGCAGAGAAAGTAACTAATCTCCATCAAGTCTCTTATGTAATCCAGACCCTTTTGCTGCTGTTATTATTCAAAACCCTTAGGGAACTAAGGATCTAGGTCATCTGCAGGATGAAGAGTGTACTATCCAGGAATCAATATTCACAGTAGTAAATTAAATTATAGGCCTCTCCATGAAAAGAGTTTTATTATTACAAGGAGTGTTGACAATTTAAACTCAACAGGAAAAAAATAAATTTAAGCTATCAGATAACTTTTTCGCTATGGCATCTCCCTGTATACCATGCTGTCACTTAAACTGTCAATAAATCTTCAACTTTCCAGGAAAGCATACGGCTACTATAATGATAGGCTTAGATAAGGCACTGCATCTGTTGGGAGGACCATTTAAATTAATACTGATGAAGTTATATTGCCATTAACACTAAAGGAACACCACTGCAACCGATAAGGCATTTGAGGAATCCTACAACATGCCATTGCAATTTGCAACACGATTTTTAACCATGGCAGTGTGATAATGGAATTTTTAATGCCTAAAACATGCTAGAGAAGTTGTTTTACAGGTATGCTGGAAAATCAGCCTCGCAGCTTTGAGAGTTGCCATCAGCTGCAATGTCTTGGTGTGCTCTCCTACTGTATTTTCTCCTTGTTTTGGGTGGTCAAATTGTATTTACCAGTGAGCAGCACCCCAATTAAAGACACTGCCCAGATGCAAAAGTCAAATCTTATGATAGTTTTCAACTTAATTGAAGTTGATAGCATATGATTTGGAACTGAAGGCAATTGTACAGCATTTATCTAAGCAGTCACATTTCTGTTTTTAAACCTCCACACAAGAGCTTCTCATTTCATGGTACATTATGAATCTTACTCATTGCATTAACTGATGAGGAAGGCAGACTGGTTTGATTGATTGTTTAAACTGGCAGAGCTCAACTCATCTGAACTGCACACTCCGGGGTATTCCAGTGCTGCTCCGCACCGTGCCGGCTGCCGGCACAACCCCTCTGGCCCCCCCTTGCTCCAAAGCAAAGGGAACTGGCCCAAGAAGATACAGAACTTCCACCTTCTATCTCTAACAACATGCTGTTTCCTTCTCTAGCACTGGCCAGGGCCTTTTTGACTCAATTTCTCTTTGTAATCTGGTGAGAAAAAAAGAAACATGTAGATAAAGGAGAAACGTTGCTAAAGAAATGCAGCACTATTCATGTAGGAGAATCAGTTGATTCCTTTTCTCAGACATATATAATCCCCCACAAAAGACTCTATAAAGCCACATAACAATGCTACTTTGGGAAACTTCAGAAACCTGAAATTCAGAAAACCGTGAAAGTAAAGCGTTAAGACCGAGATTAAGGAATGAGAGAAAGAATTGCTTCATTTTTAGCTCAACAATCATGCAAGGTTCAAATACATCCAAACGCCAAAGTCACAGTTTGCTAGTTTATTACAGAACACCCGAGGCTCAGCTTGCACAGAAAATTAGGAAGGTTTTCCCTAATTGTTTCCCAAGTGTACAGATGACAACACGTAACTACAATTAATATATTCTTCTGCTTAACTTGGGAGGTGGAAGGCATTACTATGGACCAGTGCCTCTCTTGCCAAATGAACCAGCAGATGCAGCAGGCCCAAGAGATGCCGAACCTTCTGATCCCAAAGACAGCCAAGTTGTCATGATGCTTCAGCAGCATCAGCTGTCTTTGAGGAACATGAAAGCGCCAGGCACTGCATACCAACACGTGAAATGAGTTTTCACGTGCCACTCCTTTGGGAAAAAAACACACACGTCTGTCCTTCCAAGCGTGTGTGACATCTATGTGAGGGGAAAGGACCTCCTGAGATTATTATCTCGCTCTTGTTTCTGTAGCGCTCCTCCACCGCTCACAGCCAGCAGAGTGCCGAGATGGCAGGACCCACCACACCTGTCAGAACAAAGAACTGATAATAATTAAAGGGGCACCAAAAATACTTAGAAAAATGGAGAAAGGAAGGAACAGTTGTATGGAAGTAGGAGCTGGTAGTTCACTCCTGTCTGCTTCTCCTCAGCAGCGAGATTGCAGCAACAACAATGGGCTTTCTTTCCTGATCCTCTCCTGGCCAGATGCTTAAATACCCCTTTTTGTCAATGCAGCCTCCTGGTGACTGAGATCTGCTCTGGTTATGGATGAACTACTCCTTAATCATAGTGAAAAAACCCACCAGAGCTGCTTCATTCTGTAGCACTCTGCATTCACCTTTTTGCTGAGAGCAATGCAAAAAAATAGTAAAAATAAAAAGCTCCTGCACATTAACCTACCTGGCCCAAGCAACACATGTTTAAAAGACCATTATAAAGGACCATTATTACCTTTGAGTATGCAGCACAATGTATTGCCGGAAGACAACTGATGGACAAAGCTGAAGAGCAGCCAAGTCTGACCAGAATCCAAATCCTACCCCTGTTTTAGCCTCTCTTTATCAAGCCCAAATCACAATCTCTCCATCTCCTCTCCCTCCCTGTCTCTACACACACCGAGTTAACAAAAAATTTCTTGTAGCTGTTAATGAAAGCTTATAGCCTGCAATATACCGTTGAGCTGCCCTGATTCTATCTAATACACATTTTATTATTTCAGGATTAATAACAAGAACAACCGACAACACTACAATATACTTACATGGCACCTTAATTTGAAGATTGCAAAGGATATTACAAAAGACTGAATAAGTATTAATATGTCTTTGTCCCTGGCTGGCAGAAAACACTGATACACGCACAAACAAAATTCATTTGGGATCTGAACAAAGAATCCTTCACTCCGAGTGGGGAGGGTGTCCATAAGCCTACTTCTATGCATGACTTTAATGAGATATTAAAACACACTGAGGTCAGTGTGCCACGCAGCAGCTTAGGGAGCTGAAAGCCACCCTCAGATGGTGACAGTGGATCGTGTCCCACAGCAACCCACACAGGGCAAAACGTCTCATACCCTACCAGGACCTACCGTCAGGCTCACATTTACTGCGGTCACTCTGGTTTACCTGGCTTTTTTGTATATTTTATGGATTACACAGTCGAAACCAACATTATATTATGGCCTTGCAGTTAGGAGTTAACTGCATGGCATTCGTTTATTCTTCTGTGCCTTAGATTTTATCAGAAAGGTCTGATTACTTATCAGTGCTGATGCCATATGAATTACATCAAGACGAAGAATTTACATGAAAATAAGTCATCAGCACTTTGTGCTGAGTTCCATATGACTTCAGAGAAAATTATAACCTTTCTATATAATTTAAAATTCTTCCTTTAAAATCTCTTTACAGTATTGTATAGGAGAGATGAAAATCTTTCCTCTTTCTCCTCCCACCCTCTCACCACAAAAATCTAGAAAAGGATGCCATTATCTATTAAATTAGGTACCCAGATTAGTTTACAAAAGCATATATACCTTTAGAATAATCTTATAATTCTTATAATCCAATTGGACTACAACAATTTATAATTTTATAGGCCTGATCTATATGATCTTATGCATAATTTTAAGTGCACAAATACTTGCAAGGTAAAATGACTATTTTGAGTACGAGATTGCAATATATTAGAATACGCTTAGATCATAATATGGGTGAACTGCAGTTTCGTTCGCTGTGTATAAAAGAGAAATGTAACTTATGTTCAGAATTTGAGTGCAGTGTTGAAATGATCCAATACCAAATTGTACATATGCATACAAATATACAGCTTCATTATTTTTACATTGAATTTCTTCAGCTCTAACAGCATCTATATGAGGTTTAAGACCAGGTAATTTCTGAATATTTGGAAAGAGTCTCTCGCTTTGATGAGACTCAAACGTGCTTAACTGCGTGCTTTGCAGCCCACTTTAAGTGAGCATTTGAAGTTATTGTTAATTGTGGCTACTCTTTGCTAAAGCTTCCCATCAGTAGATCTCTCTCCCATTTCCAAAGGAAGGCAGTACCGTAAAGCACAGACTCCAGGCCCATTGGCTGCTCTTCAGGGCACATTAAATATGCGCATAAATCACTGCAGGATTAAGGTCCAAGTTAGTTTGGAGTTACAGACTGAAAGCTTTCCTTTCTGCAATAAACGAACACTCAGCTCATCGAAAATGATCCCCAAACCAGACAAACCACATTTGGACAAAAATTCAGCTGGTGTAAACCAGTTGTACCACAGTATGATAACTCTAAAGAGAGAACACGGCCAATTTGAAAATGCACCACCGTAAAGAAAGCAAGCGCCTGCTCTTCCAGTCCAAAGCCCTGAAGGGATGTATTTTTTCCCTGAAACAATTATAAATAACTGAAAAAAAAAAGGGATTTGGTATGAAAACGCCTCCCACACAGCCATCTCCACAGCATTGCTAATGTGTTGCTGTAATGCTTTCTGTGAGTGATTATATATTTCAGCTTTCACATACCTGCTAAATTCAGTCATTCACTTCGATTAATTTAAACGTAGTTACAAACAAACATTTGAAAGATACAGGTAAAATGTAATTTTATTTTTTTTTTTCAGTTTTGTACTTTAAGTTTGCCTTTATTCATGTCTTCTTGCTCTTCCCTCAGAAAGACACATCTCCCTCTCCTCAATTTTCAAAGGCGAGCCTTGTCACTATTACTCTTGGCCTGAACCTGGGAGATAATAGGGTAAATTTGACAAAACCTGTGCAGGAAATGAACACTCATTCATTTATTAGTGAGTCTCACTGGGCACTATTAAACTTGTAATAAAAAAGTTATCAAAAGGAAGAGAACAAACTTACTGAACGAAAAACCCAGATGTTGGTGATGTCTTCAGCTTTTTAACTAATTCCCAACAGGTTGTTAATGGACAGTGTTGCTCCCAGCTACAGGGAATTAAGGAGTTAATACTTAAGGCTGACAGGGAGAACAAATTACGATCCCACTGTACAACATTACTTGCTGGGTATTGCTGTCAAGGGACAGCAAAGGTTGGGGACCAGTGCACTAATCTTATTGCATAATTAGAATATTACCTTTCAACCCATTTCCGGGAAATCCTGAAGCTCCGCACAAAGTGTAGGTGACTACAGCAACCCAGAGATAAGCAACACTGACTTTGGGAGTCTCATTTCCCTAGTCTAGAAGTGATTACATGGGATAATTGGAGATGGTTAGTGGAGGTGCACGTATCTTTGGTGCTTGATATGGTGCTTTGTATCCTGCATTTTCAATTTATGGGATAAGTACGTGAAATACTGAGACTGGGTATCTTGGGAGATTTTATGAATATAAATAAACAAAATATACTTTGGAAAGCAAGTTTGAGAATAGTTTTCACATTCAATATAAATTACTTTTCAAATGTTCATGTATTTTATGATTAATGCTATTAGTTGTTAATTAGCTAAATAAATATGATTAACTGTGTGAATTTCTCAACCTTCCTATCTGTTGCTTAGATAAACAGTTACATAGAGAATGCTTTATTACATACATAAAAATGTCTCATGTTATAATGCATAAGTACATATTGATGTTAAATTTCCTTGCTGTGATATACGCATTAAGTCCCAGCCCACTTTGAAAAGAAACTACAGATCTTAATAATTTATGTTACAAGTTTTAGCCAGGATTATCAATGGTAGCTTTTGAGCTTTTTCTTTTAGTAACATAATATATCACAGTAAAAATGCACAGACAAGCGATGTGTCAGTTTGATTTTTTCCACCTGATTCAGCAACCCAAAATTCAGACACAGCAGTTTAAGCCGAGTTGCACACTGAAGAATTTTAGTCTAAGCATTTAATCTGTTCTTTCCATAAATTTCTGCTGCTTGTGCTATTATAATGATGTTACCAGAGGAAGTTTATTTATATCACAGATTTTCAGCATCAGCACATTCAGAATACAACAGCAATCATTCATTCAATAGCTAACAGCAATGTAATAATATCATCACTAACACCCTAAATATCAAAAGAACATTTAGAGAAAAGACAACGGAAAATAAACTCACTTTGAACAACCGGTAACACTGAATTCACTAAACCCAAAATGTATCTTTTAAATACACATACACGCAAGCCAGCACAGAAGTAAATAGCAATTATGCACAGCAACAGGTTGGAGATAATTAAACAATAATAAATAAGGGGATCTTTATGAGCCCATTAATAGGAACATACACTCTAGAGAGCGGCATTTTAAGATCTTAAGCCTTGCGCATCCCAAAACACCTAAAGAGATTTTGTTCATGAGCAAACTATAGCCAGCATGACAGTAAAGCAGCGGGGGCAAACCTGACACCACTCTGTCTAGACTATGCACAACAGGATCGCTGTATGCAAACATGAAATGCCAAGACCAACGGCGACAGATATGAACCAGCCCCCTCTTTTTCTGGAGACTATGCACCGTAACTTCTTTTTTAACAGGCTCAGATCTACCATGAAAGCTGTCCTCCCTGCTGTTCCTAATGTATATTGTAAAAAGCTACTGAGAACAGCACTTTAAGGAGTCACTTGTCATCCTCTCTTCCCTCCCCTGCCTGCTTCCCCAGTATTTAGATAATAATGGATCTGGTTAAAATCATAAAGTCAAAGAACATACTGCAGAAGGTTAAAAATGCTAGACCTGTAAAAGCACAGATAAAGACTTCTATTGAAAATGATGTTAACAAAGCGATACTCTCAAAAGGTGAAAAAGTGGTCAATCCTGAGTGTACCCATGTTTTAAAAGAAAAAGTAAATTATTTCCCATTTTTGCAGCATGTGTGGGTGTGAGTGTAGGTCTGGGGGGAGAAGCGCAGCTTCAGAAAATGAATGGGTGAGCACTGGGAAAGGGAAGGGCAATGAAGTCAGAATAAAGTTTGTTCAAGCAACAGGAAACGTGAACACCAAACTTGGAATAGGTTCCTATAGGGCCTCAGTCAGAATGGACGTGTAGAGGAAGACCACTGCATATGGCCAAAGTGCTGCAGAGTTCAAGGGGAGAACTTATGATGAGGTTACTCTTCCAAGGGGACAGGCAGCTCAAAGTACCAATGTGCGCGTTAGTCATGGACATGGAGGTGTCCTAATGGTGATGCAGCTTGTGTCTAAGTACAAATCTTCTAGAGCTACCTGTGAGCCCCTGCTAAATGTGCAGGAGGAGAGTCTTCCAGAGGGACTGGACCATATGGTGCTCTTGGAGATGCTTATAGGCATAATTCCCAGTGTAAGGAGCAGCATGGGAAAAGAAAGTGCTGGGCTGAAAAGGAAAGAGATGCTTTCCTAAGCAGGTATGATCCCTCAGGTATGATGTCTGAGCAAAGCAGCTTCCTCAGTAGTGACTAAAAATTGGTAGACAGGAAACGCATAGACTTTTAAGGAACTTTAATGTGAATTCAGGTAACATATTTGATGAAGCAGAATAAATGAAGGCAATAGAGAGATTCATAAAGTTTGGCAACCTAATCTTTCATAGAATCACAAAATGCTTAGAGTTGGAAGGGACCTTAAAGATCATCTACTTCAAAACTCCCTGCCATGGGCAGAGATACCTTCTTCCAGATCAGGTTGCTCAAAGTCCCGTCCAACCTAGCAATGAACACTTCCAGGGATGGAGCATCCACAACTTCACTGGGCAAACTGTTCCAGTGCCTCACCAGTAGCTTCCTTGAAAGCTCTGAAAGCAAAAGGCTTGGTCACGTCAAAGCCAAAAGAAATGAAGTTCTACTGGCTGAGATATGAGATGAAGAAATACCAGAAAAGAGCTTAGGCTATGAGAATGACCTGGAAAACCCGTATCATGGAAAGGCAAAAAAGCTGCAAGATTTGTACATTCACCCTGCCTGTGAGGAAGGAGACATTTATGTTGAACATGATACCTGGAGAGGGCAGGTGAGATGATACTGCTGCTCACAGCAACTGAGTAGAGGAGGTAGTGTATCATTGGTTTTGAGTAAGAGGACCTTGAGCCCATGGTAAGACATTTGCAGAGTTACAGACTGAGATTTTAGTAGGACATAAAGGCTGGGATCCCTCTGACTTGCTGTAAATGCCTCTAGCTGGGCCAGTCATTCATAGCTCTCTCAACAGACAGTGGAGATGGAAGCAACGGAGCCAACGGAGTCACACGCACAATTCACATTTTGAGAATCTGACTAATAGCCCCAGACTCCCTTAACACTCTTGTCTAGATCTCCACTGACTGGAAAAAGCGCCCTTGACAACTACCTCAAATGGCAACATCTACCCTGTAGATTGCCTGAAGTAAGGTGAGATGAATCTTACCCCAGGAAACAGGTCTGGAGCCCAGGGGAGATGCGAAAATCATTAGACTAGATACGTCTCTCAACATACTTTTTCAATCTTCCTGCAAAGCGTAACTCTCTTCTTGGGAATCTGGGGAGCAAGTGAATAGTTACACATGGGTTCATTATTCTAGAGGGCAAAGATGATAATATATAATGTTAGAATGTGTGGTTCAACACATTACATGTTGTGCCCACTTAAACAATATGAATAAATCAGACTGGCCTAGCCTAGATATTTAAAACTATAGAACAAAATAAATAAATATAATTGTGGACAGAGAACGCAAACTGCCTGGAAGGTACAGGCACAGTCACATTGAAAAATGCCACCTCATAAAGGCAGTAATCTCTCTCAGACAGATCTTCATTATAGCTAATCACTATTTTGCCAAAGGCACTTACGGCAACATATTTCTAGGGGAAGGAACAGGAAAGCAGCATGGAAAAGGAAGAAATTTCTCAAGCTACTGCCCTCTCACCCCAAAATTGCAGCCCAATGCGAAAGTCAAATATTTCACTTCAGCTGGAAAATTCTAAGAAAGAGTTCAAATGGAATATTGTAGCAGGTGAAATTGAAAACGGGGCAGATAAGTGGTTGCAAGGCATATACTCCCCTCTGGCACTTTTTAATCAGGAATACAGGACTCTTAGGTGGAGGCAATATCACATACTTACACTGGATTATATGGTCCAACTAATAACCTTGCATTGGTAATAAATTAATTTTTTTTCCTATAAAAGTTGGTTTCATTTTAACACAGATATCTCCGCTGAGGGGTATGGTTGGGTATTTCCACATCAGCACACATGCTTAATGCAAAATGAACAACTGTTCTCTCCCCCTCCCTCCCGATGAAGCGAAGATAGTCCAAGACAAAGCCTGGTTAATAAACCAGTTGTAAACAATCAGAGAAGACAGGCAACGCACCGAGCTGTGAATTGCCTTCATACAAACTGGGGGATTGCAAGGTAGATACGGTGTGAAAGCCATCTTAGAACCAAGATAAAAGAGACAATAAAAAGAAAAAGATAGAAGACAGCAAACAGACAGAAAGCAGCAGGAATATAATTTCCTTTAAAAATTATTGCATTCAATTTATGCTCTTACCTTACACTCCCAGTGCTAAGTAATCTAATCAAATGCACATGGTTTTATTCTCCAAGGTACACACGAAACATGGAATAAAACCCTCATAAAACATGACCTGTGGTGACTCGCTGCAGATTTAAGAGGATATATTTATTTTTTTCTCCTCTTGCTTCACTTAGCAAAGGTCTCCTGCAACCTTGTGGTCTCCTTCCACACCCCACCTCCCATGAAAATCTCTCCCCTTGGTTTTAAATGTATTTTTGCTTACTTTCCCCTGTCATCTTTTTGGTTTAGGGGCACTGAAGGTGACTCTTCTGCTTTTTTTTAGGCAAGAAGGTCTAGCTGGAGGACCTCAGCTCACTGCTGTGAAGAAGCCATTCTTTCTGAATCTTAATATTGCAGAGCTGCCTACGACCAGCTATTGATGACACTGAAAATTCCCTTCGATTCTCCTGCAATTCAGCCTTAATGTGGGAGAACACACAGACATTCATAAGAGACTAGCAACGCCCGCAAAACTTTAGCTTTTCTCCGACAGTCTGAGCAGGACAGTTTCTTCAGTAGCAACAATAAAACCCCAAGTTAATGTTTTCCAGTAAGAAAGCTGGACAGGTATTTTTTGCACGTGATTTAGAAACCGAGCATGAAAGTAGCCAGGGCAAGAGAGATGCTCTGTGGAATAAAGGCAGCGATACTGCGGATTTCCTCATTTATAGATCTAGGTTGTGTATTATATATCACTAGCAGATTGTAAGCCTTAAAAAAAAGTTTAAACTATAAAAGACTATTTAGCAGAAAATATGCAGATCAAGCTGTATTTCACAAAATGATTTACAGTTGTTCTCTGATTGCTGTGCGATTGTTCAACAAGCTTTGTACCAGGCCCATTTTAACAGCTAGGACCTGAAATCAGCCCAAGTACAACCCCATCACACAGAGACGTGACATTTTGATCTCATTTCCAGCTGATATATTCCAAAAGGCAATGGTTGAGGTAACCTCCAGTGTGCCAGTTTTCTACCTCCGAAATCTTCACCAGAAATGTTTCCCTTAATTTCAGCTGTTATGCCCACACATAAAAGAAAGGTCTCCTTCAGACCTGCGGAACACAAATCATGTAGGGCATCATAGATCCCTTTGAATGTCTTAACTCACCCCTACAACCAAAGGGAAAGCCAGGGCATTTTTCAGGGAGCTCATAAAATCTGATTCTTCCAACACATGTGCAAAGAGCTGCAGCCCCTTCCTTGTGTTGCTTTGCAGTTTTCTTTATGAGTAGCCCCATGTGTTTGTTTTATTTATTAATCTGGGTTATTTATTAACTTATACAAACCTCCAGACACCCTAACATTATTAATTATATACACATATCTCACGTTACATTAATTATACAATATATATAATTAAAGTAAATCTTGGCAGCCTCAAATTTGTCAGTCCTACAGGATCTCAGCCAGTCACCTAGGAGCCTGTTTCATCTTCAAGGAATGATAGCCTTAGCTTTTCCATCAAATTTTTCTTGAACACATACTGAGAATATCACCAAGAAGTTCAGATAAAAGAGCAGCAGAGTGATTTCCAGACCCCTCACAGACTGTCCTGCCAGTCTGTTTTATGACAAAGGGACCTAACTAGCTGCACTCCCAGCACACAGCATAGCGTGCACCACGGGGGCGGATCATTAGTGAGGTTAAAAACTGAAATGGCACCACAGTCGCAACCATTAGGTAGCCAGCAAAATTAGGATGCCTAGACCTACGCCGTTAGGTCCTTGGATGGCCAGTGGAAAGGCTCAGCGGCTGCTTCTTCCCCACAACCATACACTGCCCACACCTTTGAATTCCCTGCCTTTTTGACTCACTGCTCCAGAAGAGCCCTTGGGATCTGCAGTTACACCAAGCCCAAGCCCTGGGCTTTCCTCCTTTGCTGTCGGCTACGCAACTTTCCCATTCCCTTCTCCCACGAGGGATGTCCTGGGGTACAGCTTCTATGTCTGTTTTCTACGAAACAGGTATTTACTGTCCAACAGCCCCAAAGAGGGCATCAAAATTTAGGCCCTCTCCCACTCTCACAGATGATTTAGTGGGCTGCAATGGACTTCCCTGCATGATCAAGCTCCATGACTGCCATGGAGAACAGTCTAATTTCGTGTCCACACCGAGGCTATTGAGGCTGCCTGCTCCTTAGAGTTGGGAGACATGAGTCCGAGTCCCTAGCATAGAGGATGGAACAGAGTCTGGGTTTTGTATTTGTCAGGCAAGATCTCCACCCAACAGGCTGTTCTTCCTTGCCATCCCCTCTCTACTTGGTCATACATAAATTAAAGGTTTAAATGATGGAGTTTGAAGGTCTAAGTCCAAGTATCTAAAAGGAACCCAGGTCTTCAAGAGAGGTGGGATTTTAGATGTACTAATTTTTCTGTTCTTTCCTATTACCTGTCTTATATTTGATACCCCATGGTGCCAGCTGCCCCTTGCAATCTCTGTTCTTCAAGCCCAGCTTGGAACTGCTAATTCCAGCCCAGAGCCTAACTGGGGTGTACTGGCATGCTAATGCTTAAGCCCCTCTGGGGACAGGGGGACAGACAATGGTCAGGGTAAAAGAAAATAAAAGCAGGGTGGATCACAGTGCCAGGGCTGGTGGGCAGAGTGAGACAGACCAAGGCTGGTAGGAAGCTGTAGCAGCTCAAAGAGATTGCAGAAGTCTCATGGTGAAAGCGGGAGGAAGGCTCTAGGGATTAAGGGAATAAAAGAATGGGCAGAGAGGTCTGCTTCAATATCTAGACCATGCAGCGGTATAATCTCTTTTTGGCTGCTATATACTCAGTGGCTTTCTCAAGTTGCTTTTGTTCATTCCAGGCTCCCTGATAGCAACCATTTCAGACGTAAAGATTTTTGTTTTCTTTGAGTAAAAATACACTTTTTAGAAAACAACCCCCATCCACATGCCCTTGTAAGGATTTTAATCCCATCTCTGTAATGAGAAGATGTGGGGGAAATACATTGCAATACTATTATTATTTTAAATTTAGTAAGCGAATTGTTTTTAATATGCAGAATTTCCAAGCTTTTTCTTCTACTCTGTTTTACCCATACATGATTACATCTATTGCACACTCAACAACAGCAACAGCAGAAGCTAGAGGAACCAGAGAAAAGGGTTTGCATAATGAAAGCACGAACAACTCTGTAGATTTGCGAGTCTGGCTATCGTGATACTCAACTGATGGGAAATACAGAACGGCAAATGTCTCATTTCTAGCTCCGTTCCAGGGGGTAAGAGAAAGGCAATCACTGAATACTCAACAGAGAGCTCTCCGCAAAGGAGACTGAGATAATGGGTCTGGAATTCCTGAGCAGTTCATAATTCAGTTCTTATGTTAAACAAAAGAAGACAGACGAGAGATAACGCAAGGGGAAGCCCACAGGGATGGCAGACATGCCATGGACACGACTGGCCACTTTGTACTCCTGTTGCCCTCCAGTAAGGGAAGGCTGAATGCATAGTTTTAAATTTCTGAGTAAATATTGGTACTTGCAGAGGTTAAACAAGATGCTGAACTAGAACCTGCCAAACCTTTATTTATACCTTGCCAGGGGACAGGGTAGGGAGTTGCAGGATGAGCCTACACTGACAACCTCTTTTAATCCAATCACAGAGAATCCACCACAGGAATGGAAAGTAATTTAGCGGGCAGGCATACCTGACTGGTCCTCGTTCTCTACACAAAAGATATTTTATTTATTGTGGTTTTAGGATAAGAATATAAGCACATGATAACAACATAATACACCAGCATCACAGGCCAGCACAAACTGTGGTATCAAACCTCAGAGAAAATAATTTCAGAGCGTGGGTAACAAGAACCTATTCCACATTCAACTCAAACTAATGCAACCTCCAGAAAATGCAGTATAGGTAATTGATGGGTAATTTGCGAAGGCAGCTTGAATTGTTCGGCCAGTGAAATCATGAAGTGCCACCTACTTCAAGTCCCTAATCCTCCATAAACATGCATCTCCTGCAGAACTCCCACACGTCAAGCTGAACGCATGCAGAGCTCCTCCAGGTTTGACGCAGGGCTGAGATGGTGCATGACTTTTTTCTATATGTGGGGAAAAAAAAGGAGCACGTGTGGGAATAATGGGAAGAGAAATTGAAACTCTGTTGGTAAATCAACATTAGGGACTGAGGTGTAAATGAGTATGTGCATTAGCGTGTGCTACTCTCGTATCAGAAGACAGGAGCAGATTGCTGAGAGCTAGTGCTGTGATTCAAAGCGGTGACAGATATGCTCTGTGAACCTTAGCGAGTCACCACAACTCTGTGTCTTGGCCTCCTTGTCTAAAGGGTGGGGGAATGAGTGGGAAGGGACCTGTTCCAGCCAGTGAGCATGTTGGGGCCAGGTACAGTGTCAGCCCTGTCAAACCATTTGCCACCTACGAATCTGATGGCCCATACAACGGGAAGATATTTCCTCTGCAGATTCTTAACTTTAAGTAGCTGCATTGCTCTAAGCAGCTTCCTCAGCTGAGATTTCCCTGAACTCTCACAATTAATTGTATTTTGTACTTATTAGTCGACAAGCCAAATGCCTCGCTCAGATATATCAGTATAATGCAGGGGGGAGCAACATTTGGCTATCAGACATTCATACAAGAAAATTCTGCAAGGATGGCTTCCTTGGGAGGGAGATTCATGGTTGCATTTTTTGGTTTTCAGGAAAACTGAGCTCCAATAGAAAAAGTGAGGCCTTCCTAATGCTCTTGAGATGTTCCACATTTGTCCAGTTGACATAATGTAGAAGCCTCTCTTCTCTATTCATTAGGTATTTAATGAAATTGGGAGAAAAATTACAGTCTTTGAGAACAGGAACCCTTTGTGAAATTTGAGTTATGTGGGCTAATCAAATTTTAAAAATAGTGGAACAACAGCAAGACACACTGATACCAAAATACTGTGATCATATAAGCTTCAGACCCTTATAGAAGTCCTGGAAATCAATACATGCTGAACTGATTTTGAATGAAAGTGAAGATCCTGAAGTGACAATAACATAGAAAACCTTTGTAAAAAAAAATCAGCCAAATCCTCTCTACTCCCAGAGAAACCTTATTTACCTTTCCATCTACCTGGCCTAAAAGGTAAACAAAGAGAAAATCCTGTTATTCTCATCCTTCTGCCATATGGATTTCTTTCTACTTTGAAATTATGAAATATTAATAGAAGAAGATTTCAAATGAAAACAACGAGCTCTATAAGCTGAGGAGAGGTCCTACAAGTGCCTCCCACAGAATTTCTTCCACATTTTTCTAAAAATCAGACCTAACTACTGTCCAAGAGACCATGGCAAGGCAGGCAGCTCAGAGCAATGTTTCAGATTAGCTATTTTTACTTCCCTTTAAATGTTTATGTGTAACACAGGTTGATGAAGAAGAACATTTGTTTAAATAGATGGAAGAAACACCTTAAAGTATCCTCTACAGCTCTCAGTTCCACAGGGGTGGGAGTTAATCTGGTCACATCATAGTGTGAAAACTGGGTCCAAGGAATCAGTGGATAATTTTGCACATGCAAGCAACCCCTAAGCTCTTTAGTCATCTGTCACATGCTTTACTATCAAGTTTACATACGTAATTGCTCTAAATCATGCAAACATTTTTGTGCACATCTGTTTCTGAGACTCATACCCGTTTACGCCTTGTTTCCTTCAGCTAAACAAAAATAAAACCGTGTTGTATGTGTGTATGTGTGTAGTTTTTCTCTTCACCCCTTGTAGGTATAAATAATATCACCTGCACAATTAGGTAGGACTTTAACAGTTCTAAACTATTATATCTTAATTTGTCCATTAAACTACACCCTTTGTTTCAATAACTATAAATAATCTGGCAGACAGTGTATTTATTCACTCCAATGAATATCCAGTGTCATGTGATGAGTTCCTATGACTTCTTTGTAATCTGCTTATATCCCACTGGCATTCCTGCGCCTCTGGTATTCCGACAGACTGGGGATCTTCAGAAACCTACCCCCAATATTCTATTTCTGGTGACTTTTATTGCAACCTTTGATGAAGAACAACATGGAAACTGTAATCTGAGAGCTATTTCTTCCAAATCTCTTTATAGGAGGTGGCATGATGATATGGAGGAGGAGTAGGAGGAGGAGGAGAGGAAGAAAGAGAAGGAATCCACTATCAGAATCCTCCAAATTAATTCATGAAATAGGCTGGCACTCCCTTTGCTACTGTGCTTCAGGAACCTTCTGGGGGAATTTTCTTATCCCAGGCCCTACAACAGACACCCAGGACCAGTAACATTTCAGAAATCTGCCTATGGAAGCTTTTAATCCATAGTAATGAGGCAAACTAAGGAAGCAGCAGAACAGTCTCTCCATGACAGCACATTTGAATTTCTAAAAATCTGATGGGCTAAAACGGATGGCAGATGTATCACATTTCACCATTTACTGCTACTTTTCCAGTCACTTCATTGCTATAACAAATGCTAATACCACCGCTGAAACACATTCATTTTCTCTTAAGTCCTTTCCATATTGGCCCATGAGAGTTACCCTCTTTGTGTTTTAAATGCTTTTTGGTTTCCCTTCTTGTATCGGAGCATCCTCAGATGGCCCAGCCTTCTCAGACTCTTTCTTCTTTGTAATTTTCCCATTTGGAAATGGCTATTTATTTCAGACTAATGGATGTCTCGAAAGCTTAGTGGATGGGGAAAGCAAGCTGTCTGGCCATACGCACAGATTACAATTAGTTATTCACAGCGTATATTTAGATTGCAGAACATTTTATATTTTATGCTCATTAAAGAAGCTTTGCTTATGTTTTTTCCATGTACCCATAGAAAAATCTGTAAAAAAACCCCAAAATTATTTTCTAATAATATGTAATTGCTACAGAAGTAGAATCACAGAACAGAGTCATAGAATGGTCTGGGTAGGAAGGGACCTTTAAAGATCTAGAGCAACCCCACTCCAATGGGCAGGGACATCTCCAACTAGATCAGGTTGCTCACAGCCCTGTCCAACCTGACCCTGAACGTTTCCAGGGATGGAGCATTTACCACCTCTCTGGGCAGCCTGGGCCAGTGTTTCATCACCCTCATTGTAAAAAATGTCTCTTATATCTAGTCTAGATCTTCCCTCTTTTAATTTAAAGCCACTATTCCTTGTCCTACCGCAACAGGCCCTGCTAAGAAGTTCGTCCCCACCTACCAATGAATTTACTTCTAAAAGGGTAGTCTTGATCCATAGCTGTAGAATGTTCTTAATGCTAACAAGGAAAAATTGTTCTTATGAAACCTTTCATTTGTCTGATTGAGGTGGAAGACTATCACACTGACACCAAAGAAAACTGAAGATGTTCTTCAGGGAAATTTTTAGAATTAAGATAAAGCAATGCTAAGAATTATTTTTTGGTTCAAGTGAAAAGTCAAGTTAACCACAGGAAGGGAAATAGCAGGAGCTGTCAGAAACTGCTAATAATCTGAAGTTTAGGGATAATCCTCTAATGACCCTTGTAAGTATAAAGGTAATAGAAAAAGAAACTTTATACAAAACAAAAATGAGAGTTAACCTGGAGATTCAAAGGAATAGTCACTAAAGGGGTTCTGAATCTATACTGAGAAATTCCAAGAGATGCCGGATCTTCCTTTCAGATGTAGAAAGATCTAAAGGTCTTTAAGGCTGTATGATAAAACCTCTTTGTGCAGATCAAAGAAATGTTCTTTATATTACATTTTGGTTTGTACATGCATCATCATGGGCCACGCTGTGAATCTGAGAGCCCTCTGAAACCGCACCACACTTTCAAATGACTGCTTCAAGTTTTAATGAACTGGGTGGACTTTCAAAATTTGTTTATTATCCATTTGCCTCAAATAACTTGGGACTAACAAATCACAACCCAAGCTTGCAGACTTTTTATCTATCACCAGCACTAGCCCAGGGGAAGCAAGAGAATGTCTTTGAACAAGGATTGATAAGATGTCTATTGACTGAGGATAAAGCTGAGCCATGCTGAGAAAGCAAAGCAGTTCATGGTGATTTTGTACAGCTAATGTCTGATTGGTGAAAAGGCGCTTCTGAAACATTCTAAAATTAAATCTGTCTCAGTGGCATAGATCGATGTAAAGTACCATTAAACATAAGATCCAGGCAAAGCAATGTACCCCCACAATGGTTTCTATAAAAGAATGCACAGAGTAAATACACGAATGCTTCGCCTTAGGTCAAAATTATTCTGCCTCCAAGCCCTGGATTTTGATGATAAGTAATGTAACAAGATTGGACTGGGATCACCAAGTTGTTTTCACTCAACATTTTTGCTCGAGTACTCATGTACTCTAGCCCTGGCAACTTTATTGAATATACAAGTTTCCAAACACACAGTGTTGCCATCTACACACTTAAAATTTATTTTCACTGGTGCTGGCAAATAGAAAGAGGCCAAATGTTATTTTTGCTTTTAGGATAAGATCAGCAGTAGAAGATAAAAGATAAATTGAAGAAACGTGGCATTAGGGAGCTGCTCTGTAGCTACAACACATACAACTTCCTGACTTCAGGCTGTCAGTAACCCATTAACTAAGAGAAAACTGAGTCTGACACAGACATGAGACAGACTTAACTTCAGGGACTGTCACATTTAAAATTGTAACTTATTTAATTTCTGAGAACAGAGAAAGCCTGAAGGAACAAAGCCCTGAGAATGGTCATCAACGTACTCATGCTGAAAATAGGTGCTGAGGACTAAAAGAAGCATTTTAACATCTTTTCAGAGATAAAATAATGCATCAAAGACTTTTAAAAATGTCTAATGAAGTATGCTGGAAAAACCAAATGAGATGTTAAGATGCATGCCTGTTTTCTTGTAGAAAAAACACCCAAATCTATTTTCTCTAATCACTTTGTCCTACTTCCTCAGGGTTGGTGCCGCTGTACTGTCAGCAACCCTAACAATGGGGAAGGACAGGAAGACTAAGCACAGTCTGTGCCTGCTTTTTTCCTGATGTGGGCACTGAAGAACAAGCTGAACTGGACAAGACTACCTGGAACTCTGGTTCCTCAGCCCCAAGGGCAAATCTTGTTGTGTCCTTGACCCCGACTCCCATGTTTGGCTTGAGTTTCACTAAAGGGATGGTGAGAAGGAGAATAAGAACAGCCTCAGCTTTTTGCCAATTTTAAAAATAAAAAAGCCCCAAACCACAAATGAGACAGGTAGGAGTAAGCGAGCCAAGTCAGGACCCATTCTGGCCTTTTATTGCTAGGTTTATTGCCTTGGTATTTCATGAAATGCTTTTGAAAGTAGTGTACTTTAAAGTATAGCAAAATAAAAATGCTAATCAATAGTCTCTCTATAGGAGCAACTACCTTATGCCAATTAAAGTGCCTTAGAGAAAAAGAGACTTCTAAAAACCACTTTTGTATCTTACAGTGGGTTTTGAGGTGGGAGAGGGGCTGAAATCCAATTTCCCCTAAGGGAAGATTAGCCAAACACGATTTAACAGCAAGGTCTGCATGTAAAAGGATGCGGCTAATATGCCTGTCTAGCTGCCATGTTGTAAGCCAAGCTCACGGCGTTACAGAATCTATTAGGGCGTCACACACTAATGTTACGGTTTGATCAATTCCCACTGCTGGCAGTGGTTTTTTTAGTTTTGAAAGCAGAAAAAAAAATAATCTTTACATGAAATAACATGCCATTGCAATGTTTGACTGCCTGCTTCTGTTGCCCTTAAAACTACCGAGGAGGAACGTTTGGAGAATTCTGGCTACTAAAATGAACTACAAAATCCACTATTTTATACTATGTGAAAATGTAATATATTTTGCAAGCACAGAGATAGTTTACTAGATGCCTCATAAAAACAAAGCCATGAGATGGCATCGGTGATGAACAGCCCGTAACCAATATCCCGATAAGGATGCAACAAGTGCTAGTTGTATAAAAACTGGCTTCAGTTTACGGAAAAGAGAAGGGCTAGGAAAACTGGATGTGCAAAGTATATAAAATTGAATACAGTACAAAGTCTATAAAAATAAACTAAGCGTTGTCTGCCATGCCTCCCTCTAGCGGTTAATTCACAGAAACGATGGCGGTCAGTCTACACTCATTTATTTAATTTGGGCAAAGAGCCAGGATTTGAAGTTAGAGGTTCAGCTTCTTTACTGGCAGATGATACCACAGAGGATGTTGTCCATCTGACGCCGTCCATATGTGGGCTGAAGGAACAGCAGGCTGTCATTCCTAGTTCTAACGAATCAGGAAGATTTGATGGAAAGCATCATAGAGAGCCTATGAAGTAAGGGGTAATAAGCAGAATTTGCAATAAAACACAAATTAAACCATTTTAAGAGCGAGCATGGGAGAAGAGCAAAAAAACTAAATCCAATGAAACAACCCACAAAAGCATGCTCTGAGAGGAAGGAAGACTGTGCATTTACTTGGAATTCATGAATAGGAGTTTGTAAGCATGGCTCCCTGAGGACACATCTGTACCAGTAATTTCAATATTTCCACAGAATACTCTTCTGCACTAGAACTCACTTGTCTCTGCCACTCATGTGGTTTTGGTCTGGGCCAAATAACATTCTCCCAACAGGACAGGGACCATTCCCAACAGATTATTTGCACACAGGCACCCTCTCTTGATGAGTATGTGAGTTTAATAAGAAGGACACAGGCTGTTCTGTGCCAGCTAAATCTCTGTTCAAAGGACTCATCTCATATGTACTTAGTTTATTAGTGTAGATGTGGCCTGAGGGGCTTAATTCACCCAACATAACCACATATTACTGACTTCAGCATCAAACATACAAGCTTCTCATATAGGGACATACAGGATGTCTAATGGGCTTGCATGCACAGCAGAAGAGAGTATCTATTAGATTTTTATTCTGGACAGGAGACCCAAGAAAAAAAATATTCCCAGCATTTGTTTTCATCTCTCTAAAAACCTGATTTGCCAAGAGAAAGCAAATGGGTCCTTGAGGGCAAACTGCACAATTCAGACAGCAGCCAAAGGGAAACTTTCAAAGAAGAAATTTAAAGTAGCTCTGTGACTAGTTGAAAGTTATTCTTTTCCCCACCTAATTTTAATTTTAAGGAACTGTTCAAAAATTTAGACTCATAGAACCACAGAATAATTTAGGTTGGAAGAGACCTCTGAACTGTTCAAATAACTTCTAACAGAAATACAGAAGCCCAAGCCTTGTATTTTGGAAGAACTTGAAATCTGAAATAACGATAAGCCACCTCTTCCCCTTAACCATGGATAACATGAATGAGGAAACGGAGACCTTCAAGGCAGCCTGAAAGAAGTACCAGGCTAATACCAGCATCCAAACATCACACCCCTACCCCAAGCCAGTTGCTAAAGTTTGCTCTCCAATCACTTAAAAGATGGCAAGCCCTCTTTCTCCACTGATGGTAGATTAAGACTGGCTCGTGAGCTATTCAAGGACTAACAGTATACGTGGAAAATCTAGGACCAGCACTTAGAAACAGATTCAAGAACTTAATTGTAATTTTCCCTACTGTAGCTGAAGTAGTGGAAGTCTCATGTAACAGTATGGGTTGTGGCTCTGCAAATGTTTTTGACCAGGTCTGGTACTCTAGGAAGGATATGGTCCCACTGATTTCAGTGAAAAACACTTTTCCAGGGAGGCCCCCATAAATCACAGACTGCTTGGTGCAGGGACCTTTTACTTTTTCTTTTCTTCTTCTAAGTGTTACTGTAAAGCACTTGTATGTAAATAAAAATAATGTAACAACAGTACAATGGAGCAGCTGTACGAAATAAACCAAGGTAACTTGCCAGCAAGGTGTAAAAGTTGTTAGAGGCTGCAATTCTGATGGCCTTGCTAGGGATTATTACACTGAAGTTTGTCTGAGTGGCTTCATAAAGAAGCTCATAAAATACTCTGGTTTACTAAAGCCCTTGTTCCTTCCCTTATACCTGGTTTTATACATAAAGCTGTAATTTGACTCTTTCTGATGTAGTTCATGGGGTCTCTGAGATGATTATGTTGGAGAAAATGGAAAATGTTACAAATGTCAGTCAGAAGTCAGCTGTTTTACAGTATGCAGGTTGGCATCCAAGATATCAAAAGATTAAAAACTATGTCTTTTTAAAAAGCCTTCTTTAAGGCAAACTTGAAAGGAAGACAGCAAAAAGCCATTCTGACCAACTGGGAAGTATTTTACACATTCTGGAAATCACGCTGATGAATCAAGCTTGCAAAAGCAAACAAACCTCAACTGGGTTTATTTAAGCTTCCAAGCAGACCGACACATGCAGACGCATCCGACTTTGGAGGAACAACAAACCAGAGATTACTACTATTTGCATATGGCAGTGCCTCGAGGTTCAGATAAGGATCAGACACCCACTGTGGGAACTGCTGTCAGGACACGCGGTAGAAAGGTGATCCTTTCCTCCCAACATTTGTGATTTATTGGCCCAAACTTGCAGCAGATGCTGAGGTTGTGAACGGAGGGCATGATGCTTGCTCAGCACTGCCTGTTCCTGGGCCTGGGTTACGTTCAACAGCAAGGTCAAGACATAGGGAATGAGGTGAAGGTAAAGTGAGATGGTTGCTGTATATTAAGCCAAGGAATCTTTATTTCCATCTAAGTGTTGTCCTTGAAATGGAAAGGAACACCCTCCTCTTGAGCTCTGGATGCTATCTTAATTGTATGGCTATGAGGTGGCTAGTGAAACCCTGTATGGATATCTGGAGACAGAAAGGACCTGCGTGGTGTTGTGATGCTCCTATCACTTGCAGATGCTCTGTGTTAAACTGAACCTTAAGCCACCTTTAGGACCATGCCTACTATTCTCTCTCCTTCCATGCTGTTTCACACCTGGTCTGGTTTTCTCTCTTTCCCAGCTTCCTTTTTTGTCTCCTGTCTAATTGATTCCAAGCTTGACCAGCTTTGGAATTAATTTAACTGCATGATATCATCACCACGACAGACTCGGCCAGCTTGAGCTGCCGCAGCCCAGTGTGAAGGAGAAGGGGCGGGAGGAGAGGAGGGTGCATTGGCCAGATGTCCTCCCAGAACAGAGAGGTAAGGCAGGGCCAGAGGCTGTGGCATTCCTGGGTGCCACCAGCCTCTCTCATGCAGATGTGTGCATCAGGCAAATGAAGCAAACCAGGAGTTTCTCTCCTCCTCCCCGTTCTCTCCTCTTGCCTTCTTTTGTTGTGTTTGTCTGAAGAATAGGAATAACCTTTGAATCTTTAGCTGAGCCTCCTCAACTTCACATTGTTCTCCTTCTCTGCGAGGATGTCTGGCACCACCTGAAAGGTGGTTAAGCAAAGGGGTTTGCTTTTTTGTTCCCTTCTAACAGACCTTCAGCTAAAGCAAAAGAAACACTCAGACTCTTCAATAAAGAGGCCATGTAAATGCCTGGGTGAAATTAAAGTACTGCAGATTATCAGCATGAAAATGATTATCTTTCAGGTTGTCCTTCCTTTTGCTTTACTTACTGATCTCAGTAGATGATTAGAGAAGGTTGAATGTCCTTTTCAAACTCCATCTGTGCTAAAGCTGTATTTCTTCACATTTAAGCTTTTCACAGCATTTTCGCTACTAAAAGCGCTACAAAGAATCAAGTCAAATTAAGGACAACACATCTCAACAACTGCTCATGACTCGCAGTGAGAGACAGGGCCCGTGCATGCTCCAAAACATTCCAGAAGTGATACTCAGCAATACAGTCAATGCCAACCAAGTATCTGGCATTATCCGGGGCTGATGTAGCGTGCAAGTGTAGCTGCAGCCACGGCGGGTGTAAAAGCCTCCAATTCCTGATCACCCCAGGGTCCTTTCCACCAAGAAAAATTTTCATTATGGCTGGATCCCTGTTTCCCTCTTTCCTTTTCCAGTTGGATGCGGCATTCTCCATTTCCTATATTTAACCACTGCTGCCCAGCAGCTGCTGCCATTCCCCCAGAAGCCGGTCAGCTGTGCAAATTCTAAGAAAAGTGTTTAGAGCCCAACAGGTGCTGGATCTCGCCGACTTGCATCCTTCAGTGCCAAATGTCTGGAGGCCACTACCCGGCTGTCTAGAACAGACGCTTGTGGAGCTACTTTGATTTACAATTCTCTCGAGCTGGCTTCGGTTCAGGAAGAGAACTCAACAAAACAGAACCAATTCCCAGGTACAAACAGAAAACTCCGAGGACCCAAGCTGCTGGTGATGCTCTTGAGTTTCCCTCCTGTCTTCCTTTGGCACAGTACAGCTATGACTTTCCATCTTTCACTACTCCTCATAAATTCCAGAGAGGAAGGATTCTGGTATGCATTGGCATAAAAGGGAAGTGATCCTTGGATTCTCCTAAACTATGTTTCTCATATGGTTACCTGTCATTGCAGAAGACTGGACCCAGTGACCCAGGAGGCCCCTTCTAACTTTGCATTTCCAAAACTCATTGCAATCCAAAAAAATGAATAATAACTTGGCAATTTTTCAGCTTCCACTAAAAGAAAAAAAAAAATCTGGTTCTTGTACCGTCCCTCTGCTATTCTTTCTGTTTTGACTGGATCCCTTTTTATACATTTAAGCTTTTTAATATACATATAGTCTTTTAATGAAGGCTCCTGTCCTTCAGCTGATTTCTGGCATCTGCATGATGTTTCCCACAGTGCCACCAGCTGCTTCTCCAGCTGCTTAAAAGCGTAAATATTTGTGGCCACCATGGCTATGGTCCTCCAGGCCATTTCCAGGATCCACCACAGGAAGGCAGTGGCTCCGAGTATCTGTTGGTTCCTGAGATGCGACATAAGGATGAAAAGAAATGGTGTTTGAATACAAGGGTCATTTGTATGAAGGTAAGTGAATCAGCACGTGCAGCTCAGAAGAAACTGAGGCCAGACAGGGGCAGTTTCACAAGGGATTCCTGGAAGTCAAGCTAGGGAAAAGGAATTTCGAGTAAGATGAAATATTTCGTCATTATTAAACAAGTTAACAATAAAGCATAGCCTTAGGAAGGCGTATGTTTGAACAATTTGGAGCAGGCGAGGTTCTCAGCGCAAATCAGTGAAGGTTCATTGCTTTCATTACATCGCTGATGGTTTACACCAACTGAAGAGCTGCCCACTGTGCATAATTTCTCTGGACCAGGGTGAAAAAACCATTAGGTTACATGCTCTTTTAATTGCTAATGAAAATGCAATAAAGACAACTTCCAACCAGATTTTAAAATTATCTGGTTCCTTTATAAAATCAGCAAGGAGCTAGACTCTCTTCTAACACCACTGAGAAAAGTTTTTATAGCACCAGTAGGTTAGTTGCAATAGATATTACGCTGCCAGCCACAGCAAAGATTTAACACAGGAGAAATGCTAATAGGTCTATAATTCTTTGAGGTAAAAGTCTACCATCATTTAATAAGGAGGTGATGTTATTGTACATACTGACTGCAGCTCCTTCTGCATTGCTATAGATAGCTACTGTACTTAAAGTGGACATTAATGCTAATTTACAACGAAATGCTGGCTGAATTACGTATCACATCCCCATGAGATTATAATGAACTCCCCATAATTAACGTTATTAATCATAGGCCCAGCGCAGGGGGCACATATCATGCATTTCATGTCAAAGGTTCTTATTAATAAACATCTCCATTTTCCCAGCTGATGAGAGCTAACAGCCTGCCAGAACTCTTCCTATCATTCAAACCTGTCCCAGCTTTATAACCCGTAATAGAGCTCGGCTCCGCGCAGGTATCTCTTCTCTCAGACTTGGGGTGGTCAGCACTTTGCAGGAATCACTAGGCAACCTGCATGATGTATCAAAGCCCTGTTTTCACCGAAACAATTCTACAATAAATCTGCATGGGGTCAGCGGGGCCTGAGAAGCGACCCCTACAACCCCACGCGGCGAGACATGAAACACTGAAGATCTGACTCAAGTGCTGTAGAAAAAAGAAGTTCAAAACTGAGGTTCTACTTTGATTTTATCTCTCACAGATACATGTGGGTCTGTGCAGTAAGTCAGTGGCCCAAAACTATCATATCATCATGGCTATACTCATTTCTGAGATCCAGTTTTGCAGCAACAGATAACTTTTAAACTACTATCAAAATCTGTCAATGCCAAGAACGGAACGAACTCCAGATCCTTTTCTCCCAGCTGCCTATAGTTTCCATCAGAGGTGAATAATATTTTTCATGTAAAGCTTTTTGTACTTTAATCTTCCTTTGGCATCCTCTTTTTATTTTTTTAAAGGTGATGTGCTGCTAAATAATAAAAATGTCACAAAATTCCCTGTTCTTGTATGAAAAATTATAGTAACCTCTACTAAAGGTAGCTCTACACTCCTCATCATTGACAAGATAATTGTTTTATTAACGTGTACTTTGAGACCCTACACTTACCTATCTGCAGCATGGCTCAGACAGCAATCTGTGGAACCCAGAATGGCTCTGTGCATCAAGATCTTTCCTTATATAAATACCTCACTTATAAGCCCAAATAATATTTTTTTCCCCCAAAGTTATTACTCCAATACAGTCCCTAGTCTCAACAAAATTACACCAGCCTACAGATGTGATCATACTACCACTCTTAATTTCCTTTTTTACTCCTTCCAGAATAAGTTATTCTAAGCATCCTTATAACAGTGCAGTTGCATCTACACTGAGGAGCTGTGCTCTTCTCACTACATAAACATAATTAATCCAAAAACTTCCAGGAGACAAGTCCTAACAGCCCTTCTAAGCACTTGAATGGGATGGAGTGAAGTGTATTTTCCATCCTAAGCAAGGGTTGGAAGGAGTGTATTTTTTTTTTAAGTGCACAGACTGTGAAAGATCATCCAAGCTCTTACCTGAGCTGCAATAAACAAGCAAACAAATAATTTAACTTTTAACCCCTACTTTATGTCTGCTATCCACCGTTAAGATGCTATTTTTTCAGCAGCTGAGAAAGACTGGCTGGCTCTGTTTCCCAATCCTGGTTTGAAATGAAGAGGGGCCTGCTGCTGAGAAACAGGAGAGCTCTGATCTCAAGCCTGCTCTATCTGAGGAATCTGCGACGGCTGTTAACTGCTGGGACTCTTGTGTCGGCCCTGAAAATGATCTGGCAGGATAAAGAAGCCGGGCTGCGGTGCGGTCAGGCCCAAGGAAGCGCGGTCGGTCAGGCTTAGACTTCATCTTGGGCGAGCATTCTCTCACCGTGTTAAAAATGGCACGGACCCAACGCGTGGCAAACTGAACCATCTCCGTAAGGACCCATCGCTGACAACTGCTGACACCCTCCCATAGCTCCAACCTCCTGGCCAGCACTTGCCCACCTGTTGCTGTTGACCAATGCAGTTTGCTTGTGAGTTTTTGGGGGTGTTTGCAGCGTTTCAAGCGTTCAGACTGACCATTTTCTCTACTCTCTGTCATTCTTCCAAAAAAGCCAAACTGGAGGATAACCTAAAATCGACCAGAATACACACAGAGTTTTCTAATCTGTCCTACATCTCCCAGAATGCCTCACTGAAATGAAAACCTGTTTATAAGAAGAAAAAAAAAAAAAAGAAATCCGAATGTTGGCACAGGAAAGTGCGAGAAAAGGGAGGGAGAGAGGGAGGTGGTGAAGACAAGTTGTCTCTTAAAAAGTACAACTGTTATTCCTTTTTCCTTCCTTCCTTCCTTTATCCTGTCCTGTGGGCGTGTGGGCTAATTAGCATGGCTTGTACATGCCTGCCATGGTATTACATAGGATTTATTACACACACTCTTTGTTGAGAATTCTGTCTGTGTGGGAAGTAGCTAAAAAAAAAAAAAAAAAGAAAGGAAAGATGAAAGTCACAACTTCCAAAGCCTAACTTTTCCTGTTTTACTAGGAGCTAGCACCAGCTGTACCAGTCAATGAAAATTAACCTTCTCCCCTACCCCTTAGATATCCAGTAAACTCAGATTTGATCCGGATGTTCTGATTTTCACGCAGCTAAAATGCAATCAAATGCTTGATTTTGGGGGATAGATTTGCTTAAATTGTATTAATTCACAAGGATAAACACAATTAGTAGAGCTCATTAGCTCGCAAAATGTAATTTATTTTCTTGAATATACCCATTTCCTTGGATGAAGAGCTCCATTAGCTTTATTATATTTGCAAAGCTTATATAAAAATCCAAACCATGGCAACAAAGAGAAAATTGTTACTACACAGTCACAGCAGTCACTTTTCCATGTTAAATAAGTTTGGCATTTATTTATATTTAAATGAGAATATCTACTACTATCAAAAGCAGGATATGGGGCAAGTACTTATACAGAATATAATTAAAACTAATTCATGCAACAAATGTGGCCTGAAATTAAAATACCCCCCCAACTTCTTTAACTGAAAAAACGATTCAATGTTCTCCCTCAAAAACGCTGTTTATAATCGCTTAATTATCATAACCAGCAATAGTAAAGGGACTCTGGCCGTTTACAGTCTCATAAGATGGGTCTGCATTCAGGCACGTCTCGTTTGCTTAGCACTGTGCTTTAATTTCACTGTAACACAAAGGCTAGAGAGTGGAGAAAATGAATACATGGCAAAGTACCTGTCATTACTTGTATCATATCACCGAGATATTCTACATGCACAATATGAAAGCGGCCGGTGCAATTTTCATACTGTTATCATTTTTGATATTATACTGTCTAAGAGCAGTGACACACAAAAGAAATGCTTTTATCATTTTCAATGCGGGGATGATACTAATTACATCATCTGTCATCATTATACAGCTAAACAAAACTTTTCTTTCATAGAAAACTGCCATTTAGCAAATTAACGGGTAATGACCCATAATATACAGAAGATTGAAATTTGGGAATTACATTCACATTAGTTTGTTTTTTTGCTTTCCCCTCAATTTTATTCCCTGATATATCATGAAAATGAAGAGAGAGAGAGAGAATTTCTCCAACTGTCCAATTTGCCAATAGCCCTACCGTCCTTTTGGAAATTGGTGGAGGATCATCTCCGTCCATATCAATGCATAGTTTGGTTCTACTTAATGATATAGACTGGCTGCCAAGCCAGTAAGAGCCAGATGTTAGTATACCAATGCACAAAAAAATTGCTGCTGGGGCCAGATTTTCAAAATTAGACATGAAACAATGAGCCTACATTTGCTTGCAAATAATGGATGGATGCTTGGAAACCAGGTGGTGGAATATGAGTTGCCTCCTAAAGCCTGACCAGGTCACACAAGATGATGGCACGTAGGTGGTTCCAACAAAGAACCCAGCAGCGGTATTGATGCGTGAAAGGCCAGAGAGGGTAAAGACCTCTCCAAGGGCTTTCCTTCTGCCTGGACATTATTTCATGCCTGGTATAATGCTGCAAAGAGTTGTATTGTGGGAGATGTTCAATTGCCACTATTGAAAGAGAGATCTGTAGGGATTACAAGAAGCACAAACCATTCTGGGTGAGCTCTTTCCTCAAACTCCCGTGCTTCTGGGAAAGTATAATAATAATAAGACTTAATTTTTCCTCATATCTATCATACTATGTTTCTCAACATAGAAGGAGAAAGAAAATGGAGGATAGCAGGTGGCAATAGTATAGGTTTTAGGTGTGAAGTACTTGCTACCAAGACAATGTAGCAAATCCATCTAAATGCAGAAAAGTACATTTTAGCCATCTTTGCTCAATCTGAACTTCTGTGGCCCATACAATCTACTTCATTTCATCATGCACTGACTACAATGTAAAGAAAATTAAAAGGGACATTCCAGGGCGGAATAAGAATAAAAATTATGGCAAAGATCAGTGAATTTGCTATGAACTAGCCATGTCAGTGGAAGTTTCAGTCATCAGTAGGTGCTTCAGATACCCAGTAAGAGCAACTGAGCATTTGGCCTTTAATTCCCATCATCCACATCGGAGTGTTTAGGACACTTCTCTTGCCTGTAAAATGATTTCCTGACTTAAGTGAAAGTCTGAACTGAATGCATCTGTAAAGTATGGAGAAGTTCTCAGTTCCAATTTATCATTGTTAAAGTGGATTAAAGGATTTTTTATTAGTAACACTTAGAGCTCACTTGTTCATGTACCTGGAGACTTCTACCGGAGGAAACCTTCCCCAGCAGACAGCCTGGCCAAATCAAAAGCTGAAAATGAGCGTGTGATGAGCACATTACACAGGCTGATGAGGACTGTGATGAGCTGGGAATTAGTGAGGAAACCTTTCAGAAAAGACCAAGCGCTGCTGGAAACAGGGTACATGGCACTCTTTTTTTTCTGAGTAACTGCTGAACCAAAAAGCTCGAGTACCCTGCAGGACACCACACTACTGCAAGTGATGTCTCCTGAATGAGGTATGTAAGCCTCTCCCTTAACCTTAACCCTCTTACTAGGACTTAATATATTAAACAGTATAAGATAGAACTGGAAATTATGTGAGATAACAGTGTAAGTAGCAGTTTAACAAACCATGAATCAAAACTGTTGACAATATATGCCCAAATTAGCTTTAGTTATACTCATGAAAGTGATGCCTGTAAAACACTGGAAGCAGCTTTCCACAGGCAGCTGAGGAAAGCCAGCTGGATCACAAAACAGGGACTAGATGTTTTTGCTCACCTCACTTAGATAAAATCATAGAACAGAATCATAGAATCATTCTATTTTCACAGGCTCAGCAGAGCTTGGTTCAGTTGCCGGTACACTGGTCCCTGATACCCTTTGACACGTCTGGGGTAGCCAAGACCCCTACAAATAGCCAGTGCCTATGGAAGAGCTGCATCCTGCCAGAGCCGAGAGACCACATGAGATGCACTATGGTCCCAGGATAAACAGTGCCCTACCTGCCCGTGTTTAAATGGCTGAGTGACATGCTTACTTTCTAAATTTAGGTAAGTCAGGGAAGAAATCTTACCTATCAGGCTTGACTGCTTGTTAGGGTTCTTTAAAATAAGTCTTCACTTTTGAATATAAATGATTCTCCTTTCTCATTTACTAACCATATAATACAATTCAAAGATGTCATCATGTCTTTCCCTTATTATGATATCTTTTTTTACATATTCTGTTTTACTTTTAAGATTTTAAGTAAAAGTCTCTTCATCAGTTTTTGGGAGGTAGGTTCAAGGTAGGTTTCTTCAAGTCTCCTGGTTGTGAGTTCATGGCTGATAGACAGCTACCAATCCAGCCAAACACCATCTCATTTTTCTTCCCTCCAAACTCGAAATATTAATTTCTGTGTCCTGGCACAGTTCCAGACTATGTAATTATAATCTAGATCCAGAATGAGTAATTATAAATTGCATTCTTAAAACCACTTCTCTTGTTTCATTTGGATGCAATAAGGCTACCCCTTTTTCTGTCGCAAACACAGTGTGGGTCCCACTCCACCCCACCGCAGTGTGAAGCTATCTTAAAAACCCAGCGCTGCTCTCGGAGCGTTCAAAGGGGTAGGAACCAGCCAACTCTACTAAATCAATAAATGCAAAAGGACTTTGTATTTTTGAAATAGGCTCCTTCTCACAACTGTCTATTAAAACAAATTTTGATATTTAGAATTTGTCTTCATAATGTATTAACACATTATCTCCAGTATACAAGTAGCGCTTCTCTACTTTCTTTAAAACACAAAAAGATGACTCAGGAACTACCAAATCTTACTGAAATACTGAATCTAGCACTTCAACATGTAAGAATTTGGACAAAAATAAATGCTAAAAGAACTTCCTGGCTTTAGTAAAATTCTTGATTGAGTTTACCCTTAAAGCCAAGGGGTGTTCTCAGCACCACTTTATCTCTATGAAAGTGAATTAAAGCAGCCCTGACTGATAACGCCCAGATTCACTGCACGTGGTTTGCCTATATGGCAGTTTTGAGAGAAAAAAAAAGAGGAAAGTAATGATGGCTTATCCAAAGGCATAAGGGGCACTTCCAGGAAAGGGCTGTGGAACCTATTTAAGTTCTCACAGAAAAAAATCTTATTGATGTGGGGCTTTATTTATGATGTGATTGTCTGCTCTTTCAATGTACTCGATTTCTACTCACGCACAGATTTCACTGTCCTTGAACAGCTGATCCTTGCACAGGACATCAAATTTGCTTTTACTATTCCAGCAAGTAAAATACGTGAAGAACTGTGTTACTTGGGAGCTGAAGAAAAAGGAACCCCAGTTGTTGCTTCGTGTTTCTTCAGAGTGCAAGGATTCTCTACATACTGATGGTCGAATACCTGCATCTGTCTAAACCTGAAATCACTTGATTGATTCCTGCTGAAGGTACCTGCTACCCATGTTGCGACAGTTCTTCTGAAATGCTCCTGAAAACTAATTTCTATTTGGATGCTCAATATGGCTTCCAAACCAGAACTCTAACCATTCCTACAGAAGTATTAAAAAACCCTCAAAGATATGCACTGTTCATAAAACAGGATGGTTTGGCCACAAGAGGAGTATATCTAACAGAAAAACATCTAAACTCCAGTGAATTCAGCCATCTAGAAAATTCACATCTGTGACAAGGTCTGCACAGCATTCAGGGAAAGGCAAAGAGCAGAATCTCCTATTTTCCAGGTTACAGGCAACAGGAATCTACTAGCACTGCTTCTCCATCTGTTTTCCACAGGATGGTAGTGTTTTGTGCAAAATGATCCTTGTTTTAAAGAACATCCACAGCTTGGGAATGCAAGGAACATTTCCCTTTTCATTCAGAAGGAAAAGGTCACGCAGATGAGCTGCGCTTGTTGTTGGATATGGATCTCTATAAATCAGTCAGACTGAACAGGGGCGTCAGCCCACATTTCTCTTAAGAACTCTTCCATTTTAGCCAATTTTGTCTTTTTTTCATAGCATTTTCCTTATCCTCACCCAAATACTTCAGTGCACAGATTGATGGGCAAAACACATTTTGTCTTCCTCTGAAACATCAGAGGAATCATGAATAAAACCACAATGTTCTCTTTAATCCTACAGTCTTGGTGTTTTTTTTATGTAGCAATGGCGATAAGCATTGTGCAAAATATAATGTATGAAGTCTTTAGGCAAACCCTCCAATCTGTTTTAGCTCCTTGGAAAGTATTACACAGTCATTCTGTGCAAACTTGACTTGGCACTTTGTCTAGTCAAATGCTTCCGACTTAATTGTGGGTATACAGAGGTACCTGTACACATAACAGTCTCTACTCTGGGCCAAATACTTATCTTTAACCTCCTGATTTCGTCAGCAGCCCAAGGATTTTTCAAAAACAGTAGGAAGCATGTACAACATTACACACTGTTATTTGCAAAATTTAATATGACAAAACTTCATGCCTCTTTTACTTGCACATCTGGATGATGGAAGTTTTGCCTATGAGTAATCATTCCTGCGAGTTTATGTACCTCTTTCCCAGTGATGATTTCATCACCTTATGATACTTCCCAGAATACCTAGTCTGGGAATCTAATGTAAAGATATGTAAATATTAAGATGGAACTATATACAAATACCTTGTTGCCCTCACTTGGTACACCTAGAAAACTGAATAGATGCATAACACAAACCAGACCAAATGCAAGAAGCTTAACCATTCTACTGTGAGGAAAGAACTTAGCAGTACCTCTTTCGACAATGTACAGGGACACAACATACAGAAACAAGTATGTCCGTGGCTAGGAAGAATTTTCTTGCAGGCACCATTCAAATTGTTGCCCAAATTATCTCCTACTTAAACAATGAAAGAAACACTAAAGAAAAGAAAGCATTACTACAAATTCCACAAATCATTCCTCTCCTCATAGTATGTATTCTGTGAACAAAGAAGACATCTGAAACAAGCAGATTTGAGGGACATTACACCAAAAACAGTTTCCTGAGAGATATTCTTGCTTTTGCTTCTCCAAAGTTCTTGTATCTTTAGTCTTACAAAATATTCACATCACTTATTTAAAGACAGCTATTTTTTAAAAAAAAATATGTCCACAAAAGCACTTTGAAGATGCAAGGTGTTGTTTAATCCTATGTTATCATTAGTATTGACTGCATCTCAAAGCCCAGCCTTGTCATGGGACAGCAGAGCTTATCATCAGCAATCTCAAGGCACAGCAGGGTAAGAACAGTCTCAATTTGGAAATGTTTATATTTCAAAAATCTGTTTAGACTTTTCTAAATCATGGGACAGAATCATTCTTGTTCTGAAGACAACAAGACAGAAATGATTCTTCTCCATTCAGAGTTCAGGCACAGATCCATGGATGACTGCTGATTTAAAAAAAAAAAAAAAGCATTTCCATTTTTTGTAGGGAAACCAAAACCCACTTTCAGTTTAATAAATCCACTTGTTTGGAGATCTCTGGAGATCACAGAATAGTCCATCGTGAGAACACTTCAGTGCATACACCAATGCACAATCTGGTTCCCGATGAACCCAGGTTATTCAGTTTGGACTGAGTGTGAAGTACCTGTTCTCTGCTCTCTGCTCTCTGTAGGAGCTATAACTTGACCGCCCATTTTTTACATCATGACAGCAAAAGTGGAATTATCCTGCTGTGATGAGGAAGAAATCTTAGTTGAAAATTCAAGGAACGGCCAAAGTTGTGGAGAGAATTGGACGTTCAGGAGAGGTAGCCCTAAGGTGGCCCCAGGCATATGAGGGAACAGGTATGTCTCCCGTTGCTTCCCAAGGGTTGGATGCAGACAGGGGTTGCATCCAAATAAGTGTCAGGAGTTGAACAATGCAGAAGACCAAGGGAAGACAAGGTCAGAGAAATTGGAAATTAAACACAAGGAGTTCTGAAAGGAGAACAGAGACTCTGCAAGTGTCTTGGACAATTAATAACTTTCAGAACATCCAAATGCAGTTCCAACTCTCTGCAAGGGATTTTTTGGAACTGCATTTGGACGGATGGGTAGGTAGCCTGCCTAGAAATTTGGGCTGTATTTATAAAGAGCTGCCACTTCTGTATTCTGTGCCAAAAGGAAGCCTAGATTTTGGTTATCATCCAGCTCCTGAGAAATTTTGCACTTTATGAGCTTAGTAGTGTGTTGACGGGAGAGAAACTAGTAATTCAACAGAACTCTGCTGCCTCTCAGACTTATTTTGAATGTATTTAGTGGCCACTATCATGGACAAAACCATTATTTGTTAAGAAAACAGCTTCTAAGCAAACACGCCTTAGACTTAGTGGAAAGAAACTAAAGGCTTATCACTGTCTAATTACCGAAGTGTATCTGCAAGTGATGACAAAGTATCACACAACGGAGTAAAATCAAAGTTCTTCAGCTCTGTACTTTCAAGGACAGATGAACTACAGTTGTAAAGCCGGTGCATATTTAAAAAAACAGGGATTACAAAAAGCAGCATGGACTAATTGACTTTTAAGAGCTGTTTCAGGGAGTTTTAACACACCTTAACCCCACACTTTTTTTTTACAATAACCCTCATAAAATATTGGTAATGGTGAGAGGCTCCTGCTCCAGTTGAAACGTGGAAATCTCAAGTCACTCACATACTGAGAGCTGTCAATCAAAAGAGAATCCAATGACCTTCTTTATGCTGCACGTTTAACAAGGCAATGTTCTAGGACTATTACAAGTCCTCTTTGATTCTCCAGTGCACTAAATCACTGTCTGTCATGACCTGACCAATAGCGGCATTAAAAGACAGCACAGGAATTACTGAAAATACTCCACCTGCAACACAAAAAGGTGAAATGTATTTCAGTCTCACTCAAGTGATGGCTTAGATACCCTCATCAACTCTGCAATTCCATGTAATTAATCTTGGAAAAGATTTGATTTTAGAGGACCTGTTCAAGCAGTTTGCTTTAAGTTCATTACTGTGTGTGTACGTGCAAAAACATGAGGCAGCAGTGTGCCCTTGCGGCAAAGAAGGCTAATGGTATCCTAGCCTACATTAGCCAAAGTGTTGCCAGCAGGTCAAAGGATGTGATCTTTCTCCTCTACTCAGCACTGGTGAGGCCACACATGGAGTGTTGTGTCTAGCTTTGGGCTCCTCAGTACAAGAGAGACATGGACCTCCTGGAGAGTCCAGCAAAGGACCACAAAGATGCTGAAGAGATTGGAGCATCCCTGCTGAAAAGCTGATAGAGCTGGGAATGTTAAGCTTAGAGAAGGTTCAGAGGGATCTCATTAATCTATATAAATACTTGAAGGAAGGGTGCAAAGAGGATGGAGCCAGGCTCTTTTGAGTGGTGCCCAGTAGCAGAACAGGAGGTAATGAGCACAACTGAAACACAGGAAGTTCCCCCTGAACATTAGGAAATGTGTTCTTATTCTGAGGGAGGGTAACTTGCCCAGATAGGTTGTCAAGTCTCCATCCTTGGAGATATTCAGAAGTCATCTAGACATAGTCCTGGGCAAAAAGCTCTATGTGGCCCTGCTTGAGCAGAGGGGCTGGACCAGACAACCTCCAGAGGCCCCTTCCAACCTCAACCATTCTGTGATTCTGTGAAGTCTAATGCATCATTATCAAGTTGAGCTTACAAATGATCACAAGTCATCTGTATCTTGGTACCATTTAGGCTGCCCCAGAATATTAAGACTACCTTAAGCAAAACAGTCAGAAGCGCGTACAATGCTAACCTAAATCTCCTACAAGAAACAGGAGATAGAATGCACTGTTATTTGTTTTGTTGACTTCCTTCCCCACAACTATATGCATACATGTTCATATATATATGTATATACATGTGTGCACACACATACTAAAATTTTATGTATACTTTTATATCTGCAACTTTGTATAATCTATCTGCCTACCTACCTATATCTATGGAAACAAAAATAAGGGAGATTTTCCAGAGGTGACACAGGCCATGTATTCTGGTGCAATGCAGAAAACTAAACCCAGGATTTCTAGAGTCGTCATCACACAATATCCTTTAAGTAATGTTAGTAGAATTCCAAATACTGGTTTACGCTTTGAATTTAAACACCTCCCACCCCTCAGCATTCACGTCTAGATCTAGGTACACTCACAGAATAGCAGGTCAAGCTGAAATAGCTTTGAAAAATCAACCTTTTGTGAAGAAAAAGTTGATGGTTATTGACAAAATGTTATAGTCTACCTTGTTAGGTAGATTTCCATGATTAAGGAAAGTAAATATTGTCTGAGGTCTAATGAGAATTCCAATGCAATAAAGTCAAGTGTGAAAGGTGCAATCAATAAGTAATGATGCAACAGTATTCGTTTGTAGTTTTGTTATTGTTTAGTTCATGGTATTTGGTGATGCTTGAAAATAAAGTGGTAAGAAATTAGTGTTACAAGGATTAACATTCAGATTTTATTTCTGATATTGTTATGTTTCAAAAGTCATTACATTCTGAACACTAATTAGCATCTTATTTCTTTTCCCACTAGTTAAGGGCTGCAAACCAAAGAATTAAAGAACAAAGATACTATGGAAATAAAAATCAATTTTATCCATGAAAATCCACAAATTAAAACCCCTGATGTCTATGGCTGATTTGGTACTGCAGGAGAAAGTACTGCAATGAAGAACTGTATTTTCCTCATTTTTTGTGTTAGCAACTATGCTTTGAAGTGTATCAAGTTTATGAAGAAAGTGTCTTTTCACACATATAACAGATCTCAGAGTCCAAGCTGGAATGTTTAGATCCTACATATGGCAGAGCTATCCACTGAGGGTTCAATTTTGGATTTACTACAAGTCTTGGATATAAAGAAGCATACTCCCCTATGACAAAGTCAAGGACTAAATCTCAGTTATTTCTGTGAGGAAACCAATCTCTTCTAGCTGCTCACCAGACTGATTAATTTCTCTCCACTTGGGCTCAATTGGATTGGCAGGCACACAGACATTGGTCTCTGTCACTGTGCCATGGCATGGGATACCGGCACCTCGTGTCAGAAACTGAAGGGACGGCTTCCATCCCTCTCTCTTCTCTGCAGGCACGTTGTGCAAGCGACAACTTGTGCTGGCACATCATGTCGCCTGAAGAAACTGAAATCATGTTTGAATATTATTTGCAACTCTGCATTTTCTGAAGAAGCCACGTAAGAATTTGGCTCTGAGAACTTCAGTGGATCTTCACTGAGTATGTTCACAATGAACATCTTCATGGTTCTGAATATTCTGCTTTATTAATTCCATGGCACTTAATCTTTAGATTACAGAGCAAGGCTCAGGGACATGGAGAGAAAACAAGGGCTGACTGTTCTAAAATATTAGGTTACATGTCTGTATTAAGGTGAAATGGCTTTTGAAGTCAGCTAGGAGTATTTGGCATAAATCCTATCCACAGGGCAATTACAGGCCAAACCAGACACCTCTCAAAACTGATGTTGGTTGTGTATGGTGAAAGATCCCATGCATTTCATAAGGCATCTCCACAGTCCTTCACACATTGCTGAAAGCAATAATTACTTTGAAACATTATTTATGTCTCTCATAATGTAACTGCTTTATCAATTCACTAAATAAATGGATCATGTAGCTAAACTTAACATTCCTACTAAACATATTACAGAAGCAATAAAAAATCTCATCATGGAATATAACCCAAGACAAATAATAACAGACCAAGAAGATTCTCTAATCCATGCAAAAATTATTTTCTTACAAGTATTTTCAATGGAATTAGGTGGGAATTAGCTGTGACATTGTAAAGAGAATTATGTATCTGGTTTATATCATGATTCTTGTTACCAAAATTCATTTTTTGAAGAGCCATAGAAATGATTCGACTCTTTCAGTCATTTAAGTGAGATCTCTTGACCTATTGCAAATGAGACAGCATACTAGCAATGCTTTTAACTTTTGGCAACTTATTTGCTTATTTTTGTTTAGAAAAAGCTACATAAGAAACCTCATTCTACATGAATACAGTATAATGTGGCCCCAATATGTACACAGCTAAATGAAAGACAATTATGGGAAATAAAACATGATGTTTCAAATCAGCTCCCTAATAAAGTCTAAAAATATAAGAAACCCCATCATATTAACCAGCAAGAACTGCTCTTCCACTTAAGGGATAGTTCAGTAATTATTCAAACCTGTACAAGACTGGATTGTCAAGTGAAATAATAATAAAGAGTATCTCAGCATAATGAGATGGATCTTAAGGCCATTAGCAGTGGCTCTTATTATAATACTGGTCAACGTTCCCCAAGAAAGAGAGAGAATATTTAAATGAAATTTGTAGAGAACTAGTTTGAACTTGTATATTTGAACAGCTCAGAACTGTCTCATAGTTCCATTCCTTCTCAGAGAGAAAAGTGTCTATCATGAGACTGTGAAATCACTCAGGCTTTAGAGACTGAAATCCCTGAGGGCAAAAATTAAAACAAAAAATAATTTGAAAATCGAGCCACATTGAAATCCATACAGTTCATATTAATAATCCTCTCCTAGTGAGGTTTTAAGGTCTGGTTAGACACCCAGTTGTCTTCTATTTCCTGATTCCCTCTCTCTCATTCAAAACAACCAAACCAACATACATCTTCGCTGACTTAAGGTTTGACAAGAAGAATTATAGCTTTAGACACAAGGGCTTTTAAGACTGGAAACTGAACGAAGAGATGACTTTATAAAATAAGTCCTGCTTACGAGACATTTGTATATGCATGCTTCATTATCTTACATTTATTTGTTTTTAACCACCACAGGAACAGGAATAACTCAATACCTGATGGTTGTAGAGGAGTTAGCTAATCCCTGGGAAAACAGTTGTCCAGCTTGCAGTTTATAAGTATGGCTAATGTGTCAGCAGTTGTCATGGGTTAGAAATACTGCTCGTTTTAATATTCCCCTTACGAGCCTCTCCTAGCTACAAAGGTTTCCAAATATCAGACCTGAGCTACATCTGGCATGCCTGGCATACTCCAGTGAGAAACTTACTCTCCTCCTCACCTTAATGAACACCTCCTTGGCTGACTGCGCTCAGCGGGGCTCGGACAATTAGATGAGACTAGGGTTTACAGCAGTTTAAGCAAGAATGCTGACTAAGACTCTGCAAATCAAATATTAAAAGACTGATTAAATATTTCACGATCTTTTTACTTAGGCTCTGATTTGAAGTTTACTTCATCTGTGAGCCAGAGATACACTGAAGGTTAATTGACGGAAGAAGAGTAAATAACAGCTGATGCTGCTGGCCCTAAGTATGCAAGGCATTTAAGAGTATTCCTAACCTCAAGTGTGCAGTCACTGACGTGCCCATTTGTCTCACTAGGTTAGTGTCACCAGGGCTCAGATATGTGATCAAATTACCGCTGTAAAAGTGGTTTAAGCTTATATGTTTTTCCTTGTATTGTATATTTGCACGTCTCCAATGACACCAAGTAATCCTTTAAAACGTGTTAATTTGATCATGCATCCAAGTATCCAGTGCGGTAAATTGGGATAGGTGGCTATGAAGAGTGGAGATGATGCCTTTTGGAAGACAAATAGCTTCCACGGAGAAGAGAGACATCCAGCAGATCCACTACAGTTCAGTCTACCAGGATTAGAGTATAAATCTCTCCCTTTTCTTCTTCTACAAAATCAAGGGTTTACAACTTAGAAACCTGACCTGAAAAACTGCTTTTGTGGATTTTGATTTATTTATTTTTTATTTTTTTTAATTTTTTTTTAAAGTGAAGGAATTACCAACTGTTGGTCAATTTTTCTCTACCTGACTGGGCCGCTATCACTTAAAGGCCACCAAAACTCCAAAGCTCACCACCCAGCAAGTGGTCTCATCGTTTTTGGGGCTGGGAGTTGAAAATTTAAAAGCAGTCCAAATATTTAGCTTTGGAAAAGTATTGCTGAGCTTGTGTCTGAACTCCTTTTCAAGAGACATTTGGTAAGGATTTGCACATACCAAAGTACAATTTACGTAATGAGCAGGAAGAGTTATTGGACTAATCATTTTTAATAGAGATTCCTTGCCTTTAATACAGAGCTACACAATAGAACTTAATAGCTTGTGGCAAGTAAATAATTTACACATGGATTGTGTCTGAATACAAATGTATACATAAAATATCACAGACTTAATGAAGCCTTTGGGGTGTTTTTTTTTAAATCAATGTAATTGATTTTGCTGATAGGTCTGCATTTATATTTTTGTAAGCTGCATTTTGCTTTACCTGCGCATGTGGCACAGACACGATTTTTAAGGGAGGCAGGGAAAACTCAGCAAATGAAATTAAAAGCTAAGTACACAGAGTGTAGGTATTTTTGAAGTGTCTAGGGTAAGGCACTCAGAAATAACACTCTAACATGACCCAACGGTGTGGCTCATTTACAAGCTACTTATTGGAAAAGGTCAACCTCTCAGGAACGCTCATGACTATTCAGGGTGTTTTGCAGCATTTGAGCCCAATGAAGCTGGTAATGAAGAGTTTTCCCCTTAATGCTGAACGTTGTGGGTTGTTCAGCTTCAGTCATCAGCATTACTTGGCTTGGGCTCCTACTAGAGGGTGGAGAAGACAATGGTTGACGAAGACTGTTAAGGTCGTGACTAAGGCACAACCGAAGCCAGAAGGAAAGTGGCTGGATGGAAACATGGGTGTGTGTGTCAAAGGGAGAGGCAGGGAATGGTGGCTGCTTTACCATCGGGAACACGAGCTTACGACAGGCCCAGAAGTCATTTTTCACTACAAACAACTGGCCTGGAAGCCATTTTTCACTACAAAATGCACCCACAGCTCATCCTCCCTCTCTCTAACGCCCTGCATTTTGCCATCATTCACTCATAAAAAGTAGCCATTAAAGGAAAACATGGAGACAGACACTGCAGCTGGGCTGTCAGGCCCGAAGAGAGCAGCGGGAAGGCCCCGGGGTCCCGCCGCCCTCCCCAGCCCTGCCGCCCCCCCGTGTGCCCTGCGGGGCCGGCCTGGCCCGCCTTACCTTTGGGGTGCCAGGGGTCGGTGAACTCGTACTTCCCCACGCCGATGGTCCGCAGCATCTGCACCCCGTTGGTGTTGTCCGGGCCCCCCGCCGTGTTGGGTGGCAGTGGGGCGGCCGCCTGCCCGTTGGTGGTGGGTGCGTTGCTGGGCAGAGCGGCCGAGGGCAGGGCCGGCGGTGGCGGCGGCAGCATGGGGCAGGCCAGGTGGCCATTACCCACCGGCCCGGGGCCCGGGTGGGCCACCGGGCCCACGCCGCTCATGGAGGACATGCTGAGGGGTTGGCTGTTGGTGTACAAGGGCTGGCTCTGGAGGTTGACCACCATGTTGCTGAGGGGCTGGGAGGGCTGCGGCTGGAGCTGGTAGTGGGCCGGCATCAGCGGGAGCTGGGGGGTGACGTGCGGAGGGAGGGAAGGCGTGACGCCGATGACGGGGGCCTGGACGTTGGCGGCCGGGCTGAAGGTGGGCGGCTGCGTCATCCCATAGGAGTGCGTGATGAGGGCGGGCTGGCTGCCGGCCGCCACCGTGGTCACCCAGGGCGCTGCACCTGCGGCATGAAGAAAGGCCGGCGATGGCGGTGGGCTCAGCACGGGGGAGACGAGAAGACAAAACCAAACCCCCCCGGCCTTCCCCCCTCCTGCCCAATTGCGCTGACGCTCCCTTCTCCTTCATACCACCTGAAGCGAATCAGGGTCTGGAACCATTCCCAACCGGTAAGTGCATAAAATTGCTACGGCGATGTGAGTGCAATTGTTAAAATACTCATCAGGTGACATGCGGCATGTTTGCAGTTTTATGTATTTTGCGCTTTATGCAGCTTAAGCGCACGCTTCCAAGAAAATTAACCTCTTTCCCCACCGTGCTTTCATGGCTTCCTGACAAACACTCTGTGTGTATAATAATGGTGCTCCAGCCACTACAAAAAGATTGTAATTAGGCGTCTGGCATAGTAGCACAATGTATGATATGTGTCTGGAAGCTGGAAATCATTTCAGGTAGTTCTGGACATAAAAGAGGTCTTAAAGTATTACAGAGTGCCTTTTCCTCTAGTGAAGGCAGAGAAGGAGATAAAAAAAACCCACTCTAATGAACTTGCAGGCATCTTAATACATTTATATTAGCCCCAGCACAGAAGAAACTCGAAGGGTCTTTACAATGAGAGAAAAACCCTGCTAAAGAATAAAGAAAGGGCTCACAATGAAGTCTAATTTATGGAGGTAAATGGAGATAGTGCATTGAATTTTCTTTGAATGATTTTCCCTTGTAGAATTACAAATAAGATTAGAAACATACCTGGGTTTTCATTCTCCCTCATCTGCTTAGATGGAGGCTCATCTGTGTCCCAGGGTGTGGACTGATTGATGGGTGTCTGTCCCCACCTGACGCTCGTTGCAAGTCCTTGAGGCTGATTTTCAGTCTTGGAAATGCAAGGTGTCTACCAGAGAGACAGAAAAATACAGAATAAAAATGTTTAGACTATTGGGAATATTTACAGTTCCTCATATCTAGTAGTTTGCTGCTTGTTTTTTTTTACAGTCCTACAGAAGGTCCTAAAGTCTCTGAATATCATTCTCCTCCAGACTTGCACGATACGTCAACATATTTGAAAAAAATATTTGTGGAAATTTAATAGATCCAACTTTAAAAATAAAATCCACAACAAACTAGCATTTTCAGAAACCAGTTGCTTCTTTTGTCTTGAAAATAAAAATACCAAACCAGATACAGTAATATCCATCCAGTCACAGCTTACATGAAATGGGACAATCTTCTGTTTGCTCAATCTCTTCCAAATATAGTGAGTTTTGTTTAGCAGAAGGCAGAAAAAGAGAGACTTATTTACAACCATAGGACAAATTACCATAGAACAGTAAAGAGATTCTTAGTATTTATTGTCTGTCAACCCTTAAAATTGAACGCCAATGAAAAAAAGCAGGGTAACAGTCATTAGTTGCTGAAGTGGGTATGTTGGCAGTTCTTCAGAGATGTTAAAATAACTGTAAAGGAGGGGAAGGATCAGGGCTGAATAATCATCAAAGGGGGTATGATCTGAAAGAGATTTCTTGATAAAGAATGAATTTAACATGAATTTAAATGCTAAGCCAGCACCCCCCTCCAGTTTATGGGGCTCTTCCCAAACAACCATGCCTTTGCTGAGAAAACACCTGTAGAAAACAAGGGTGCTCCAACAGGTCTCATATATTTAACTCCGCAGCACATTTCATTGCTGGAAGATTAAAAGTTTTTTTGTTTTGTTTTTACTGGTGTCAGAACCTCTAAACCAAGAAAATGGAACCAGCTGCCTATTGCTGAATGAGTATTGAGGACGGAAGCCATAAAGAACAGGAGACCGGTCTGAGCAATCACTTGTTTGCCTTGCATCTGGGAAGTAATTTAGCTCGGAGACGGTACAGCAGCTCTACAAATGCCCTGGGTCACGTAGTACCAATGAAATCTCTGTCAACACCAGCAGCCTTTTTCCCCAGTACCTCAATCGCCCCGTGAAAAGAAGTCATTAGCAGACCCATTTATTCCCTCTGCAAATTCATGCACACCTTTTTCAAGCCATTCCTCATGTCTTTAAATCAGTTAGAGGTGCCTGTTTCCTCCTGCCTTCCCTTCTCTGCCTGCCCCTACCCCCAACACCCCCACCAGACCTTCTGCCCTCCTCCAACACTATCCCCCTTCATCCAAGTGCCTCCTATAAAGCATTCCCTTTTCCACCTGAGCTTTATCCTCCTTGGGCTCTGGGAGTGAGGTGTCCTGGGTGTAGACCTTGGTGGAGGACAGAGCTTTTGCTGTGGTGCTCTCTTTGTTCCAAGAAGCCACAGTGAGAATATTTTCCCCTCTGAAAATTGCTATACTTTGCTAAATACAGGTGTTCATAGGGAAATGTGATTCCTAATGTCTTTTTTTTATATGGAATCTTGAAGTCAGAATTTTCAGTTTGTGTCCAAATTATTATTATTTCAAAAAGCATCAATTTATTCTTTTCCATGTTTTTTTGGCTTGGTGTTTTTTTCAGTTGTGGGGTTTGTTTTTTGTTTTTTTTTTTTTGTTTTTTCCTAGGTTTTTGGTGCTTTCTTTTTTTGGGTTTTTTTTTTTGTTGTTTTTTTTCTTTTTAAAAAATTCTCCAGATTTTTTTTTCTAGCCTACAGGCACCAAAGACAATATCCAGGTTTCAGATTCACATTTCCTTCTGCTGCCACCATTTCCACTACTTCTGCAACTTCTGCAATTGAAATAAAAATGCGAATTAGAAAGGCAAAAAGAGAGGATGTGCAGACAAGCAAGAGCTTTAAGATTCATTCTGCTGTATTCATGGCAAAGAAAGGGCAGTAGGGGAAGGAATAAATCTCAGTTTTGAAATGCTTTCTATTTATAAATTGTCCTGAGAAAAGGCTTAATGTAAATACCTTTAGCTTTTACATTGTACAAGGTCTTTGACACAGGAGGATACAACGCTGTTGGTGGTTTACCAGTTCATGTTAGCAGTATCCCTTTGGATCTAGCTAAACTGTTTAACAGTGGCCAAAGCACTTTGCAGTAGAGAAAGAAAGAAGAAAAAGAAAAGCACCACCAGCATTCTCTGCCTATAAATCAGCTAAGATTCTTCACCCAGAAACACTATTATTTATCCCAAAGCAAAGCTTTAAAAAACACTAAATGCAATATAGAGAACTGGGCATTTTTATGAACCATCAAAGGCAGACAGGAGGATTCACAACTCAAATCATGCCCTGCACGTTCCACATGTAGCATCTGTGTGTTGCACTTCTTTGTTGTATGAATCGAGTCTTATAAGTGGGTTTGAAATACATGCTTCTCATTATTGTGTGGCATTGTGGAGATGTGCAGCATCTTGTGTAACTTTGCTACATTCCCAAGCTGCTTTAAAACAGTGTCGATCTAAAAGAAGAAAAAAATATTCCTGTACCTTAAATAATACTGAACCACATAATTTTAAAAGAACCCATATGTTCTGTACAGAATGGGTAAGAAAGGGAATATGTGACACAGCTCTCCTAAATCCTACAAAATTGTCCCATTGCCTATTTTGCAACTGAAAGCCTTCTTTCAAAAAAAAACTAGAGCACCAGATCACACATGTTTGAAACTGGTGGAGTTAGAACTCAAATCTAGATCTAAATTCCATCCTTTGAGCATCAATAACAAGGAAGGTTTGCTCTCAATAAATACTTGATTCCACAAAATGCTCGGTTTTTTCCAATTTTTTTTTCACTAAACATGCTCACCAACCCCGCTTCTTAGAGGCTCAGTGGATTTAAAAGCACAAGTCCAGTACATTCTTTCAAACTGCACTCCTGAGTTTGGTATTTATTTGATCATAAAGAGCTAGAGATCAGTTGGTATGAAATCACAGCACACATTCACGAAACCCTGTTTAGACAATAATGATGGTGGAAACAGGAGAACAGCTTACTGATCTTCTTTTTTTTCTATATATACTTCTGGTCTCTGATCTAATTTCTGTATTATTTTTTTAATACATGAAGGCTTACTTTACAAGTGTTACATGTCTCTGATCCAATTGCAGCAATTACCAATGTGTGTATCTGGAAAGCAAAATTAATTCCAACGTTATCAAACAAAGGAACTTTCTGTCCATGCGCTCAGGCACATGACAGCACTCTATTTGATGCTTTTAATGTACAACACAAATGACCAAAAAATGGCCTGTATTATGCTACTTGTGCAGGGGGAAGAGATGTGTTCCATTAGTGATCTGCAGACTTCACAGAAACTAATTGTACTATGTTAGACTTTTATCTTTAGCTTTCATGTCAGATGCTTGTTTGAATTAAATACGAAACACATGAAAAAAAGGAAATGCATTACAAAATCTACTGGGTATACATTTTAAAATACTGCCAAATGTCTATTTACATGAAAAGACAAGAAGGTTTCTGAAAGGGCTGTTGAAGCCTGGCTAGTCAATGGCAGCATTGGCTATTTAATTGCCTGAAATTCAAGGCAGCCTAAAAAGATTACTAAAGCAATCACCAGCATCTTTGTAGCACCCCTAAAATGTTCAATCTGTGCTTTTTGTCATGAAAAGAGTACCACAAATCCAAATCTGAGGGTTTTTTTTTCCTCTTTTGCTGGAAATAACCATGCAGAGCAAATAAAATTTTCAGTTGAACCTCGCATTTCACCCCATGCCTGCCCCTCTGAACTCCAGCAGTGAGCAATCTCCCAGCTTTAAGGAAATTAACCGCAATACAGATGTACAGGCAGAAGGGAGCAAGATGGAACAATTTCAGAACTATATGAGACTAACACAGACAAGTTGCCAGGTTGTCGATTTTTTGTAGCTCAAATAGTCATAAACCATGGCCCATAGGCAACAGTAATTGGTGTACAGCTGGTCCACTAAACCTTATTAAATTAAAACATTAAAAACCTTCAGATTCATGGGGCTTTTCAGAATATCCACAAGAAAGTTCGCGAGTTCACAGCAATCAGCTGGTGCTAAAGATTGGGAATTAGAGATTTGGTCTATACTACACCAGTTTACATGGTTGCTATTAGGTGTTAAGGAGGTATAGATGCAACTAAGTCAGACTTTAAGTCCAAAGTCTTATAAATCTTTGATGAAATAAGACCTAAACTTGCTAAAGCAAAACCTTTTTACATCAATGGAAACATTGCATGACTACCAGAATTACTGAGTATGTTAGTGGAATTAAAAAAAACCCAACCCAACAACAACAAAAATCCAACAACAAAAATTCCAATGCATCTTTCCCCAGGCTCACCACCACCAAACACTTCCTGGGAGGTCCTTATAAACACATTTGAGTAATTTCCCCAAAGGCTTGTAAAACTGCCGACATACATCCTGCTATGGCTCAGAGTGCTAAGACCTATTCAAACAGTTTCATGAGCAAAAAAGAGCTAATCTGGATAGAAGGATCCTATTTGCAGTTCCCAGCCACCAAAATTATTTTACTAAGGCCTTCATTTAAAGTGATGGATGAGAAGTAGCGATTCTCTGTTCCAATTATCCAAAAGAGATTGGGAATGGCAGCTTAATACTAAGATAATGTATCCAATATGCAACCCACTCTATTTTCTCTCCCCATTGAAAATAAAAAGGCTAAGACACAGACATGCATAGAGGCAAACATTCCCTCCCACGGACTCAGGTTTTATGGCCTGTCATGGGTAAAAGCAACTTCAATATAATGAGGGAATTCCTTTTAAAGCTGTTAGCCATGCTTCGCTCTAACAAGTAATGACTGGTGGCCCTAGTCAGGTTTTAAGCCTGAACGTGTCTGGTGCTCTAAAAAGCTCAGTGGTATTTGGACCAAAGACTTTATGGTCTAATTTGTAGTTCACGCTGCTAAATATTGCATGGAACAGGTATTATTTGTGTGCAAGCGGCACACGTGCAAAATCTGAACCACAGAGGGATAGATCTTCATCTGGGGTAAATTCCTATACCGTGTTGGAGAGGATCCCAGGAGTACATCTGAGTCTAGTCCATGGCCAAAGAAGCTCTTAAGGATATATGCAGAGCTTTTAAAGATGCAATGATGACAGCAATATCTCCTTAGCACCGGCTGTTGGGCTGGGCTACAGAAATGAAACTGTTGTTTTAAGAGAGGGCTGTACTGTAATGTATGAAAAACCTAAGAGATATGGACAGGCCAGCACGCAGAAGGAATGAAACAAGCTGTCCTGCAGTAAAACCTCATTCAACAACTTGCTCATGGGTGGAGAGAAGAACTCATCTACCTTACAGTTCCCATCACCAGGCAATTCTGCGATGACACAGCGTTGTTTTTCTTTCCAAAGGTAATGTGGGAGCAGCGAGAAAGAGAATAAAACAGTTAACTCATAGGAAAAAATGTTGCTCCTCTGCATACAAGACAGAAGTCTTAGTTCCTTCTGGAGTGGAGAGAATAATTCAATACTGGCATCGTAAACACCATCCACCGATGAGCCACCAGCCAGTTTGAGCTCTGAAGGTATAGCTTCCAGGCGAGACACATTGCTTAGCAGTGCGGTATAGTCTGCATCCATTCACGTTTTTTAGAGGATTTAAAGACACCCCCACCTTGAGATTAATGACGCTGGCTTGGAGAAATCCATGAGTGCAGCAGGGCCCACGTCCCAGACAGGCACAGCACAACAGCCATTACCCAGCCCTGATCCCAGCGCCGTGCACAGCCGACCTTCTCGCCACCTAGGCTGCGAGCTGCTAAGAAGGCAGATGTGTAAGCATGTCCAGCTTCTTCCCACCACCACCATCACCCCATCTTTCCTGGCGTGAGCCTCTTTGCCATCTCATCCACGTTTGTGCCTTGGTCACCCTCCCAAATACAGTCAACCAAATTCCAAGCTCAGACAATGCAATGGTAGAAAACTCCATACTGGGAATAGGTCAACTGCTACTGTCTCATTAACCCTTTCTAAGGCTCCCTGTCCACACTGGCTGCAGGTCTGGGGAGGCAAAAGGAGGAATGAGGTTATGGAAAAGGGGGAAAGAAAGATGGGATAGAAGAAGGTTGTGAATTGTCTGTAGGTGATATCTATTCCTTTCTGGTGGCTGCACTGTCCAGGACAACCACCACTCTCACACCATCACTCACCAGTCAGGTGCTCAGCATTAGGTGGGAATGAATGTGGGACCATGGAATGATAAGAAAACTTCATAAATGGCACTTTGTATTCTGTCTTGGCAAATTTCACCAGCAGAGGCTCAGGTACTCACCCAGCTGCCTTCATTTCTCAGCGAGAACATCAGGGAACGGAGCTGAGGTATCGAACCGAGGTCCCGGCTGCGACACTTGCTGCTCCAGGACACCAGGGACATCAGCGCACGACACTGGGTTCGAGCACAGAAGCCCCACTTTAGCCTGAGCAGAACCTCCTCAGCTAAGAGGGTCGGCATGCAGATCAACCCCACATCAGAGCAAAGCTACGAACGCAAAACCATCTCACGACGGAGGAAAACCCGCAACATCAGGAACAAGGTGGCAGCACGTACAGCAGAGAACATGCACTACGCAATGCAAGAGGGCTCTCAGAGATCCTGCAGGCATCCCATGGTAGAGGCAGATAAATCCAGCTCATCATAAGTGCTTTTTGTCAGAGGGCAAAAGGAAATATGGGTAATAATGCAATAAGTGCTTGTCAGACCAGAATCCCAAGGGCGTTCAAAGGATGTAACCCTTGTGTACTGGCAAAGCTACTCAAGAATGACCTAACGGCAGGCTGCCTGAAACTAAACATTTATCTTGAATGCAAATGCTGGCCATTGATAGGTTCAGGAGTTGCTCCATATGGCATTTTTGTCCCAAATTTTCCATGAATTTGTTTTAATTATCCAAACAGTACTCTGAATTTCATTCTGGATCAGGGCCTAAAGCATTAAAGAGAGGAATACTTATAAAGTAAAAGCTGTGTCACTTTAGGCTCTGATCCCAGTATTAAATTACTTCTAGAAAAGTTCCCTTTTGTCGTATTGGATGCCGACATTTTACATTCGAGCCCTCTGAATTCAGTATTTCGATTGCAGTACACGCCCTGTGGCAGGAAAGTGCATGTTCTCTGCCTACACAGCAGGCACATAAAAAAAAAGAAAAAAAGAAAAAAAGAGAACCAAGATAAGCCCATGAGTGTTGAACAGTGCTGCATGATATTACTGATTTATTAACTTGGCTTGATCAATAAGGCTATCATCAAGGGCACATTTAGTTTGCACATAAATTTCACTTTCTAACAAGCACTTTTGTGTGCTCAATTTAGTTTCCATAATCTGATCCAGGTCTTAGGAAGCTTTCTTTAAGGGAGAACAGAGAATTCTTTTTCTATAAAAAGGATCAAAGTATAGTCGGTCAACCCTCAAACAAAAGGACAGTCAGTACTGTAGAACCAGCATGCTTACCTTTCACAGCGAAAAGAAAAATAAGCCTATAGGTCCAGATTTATTACTGCCTTAAGTTCATCAACATCAATCGAGCTATTAAATTGTGGCTGAATTCGGCTCATAGCAATTTAAAAATTTCAACTTTCTTTGAGAGTCTTCCATCAGTAAGATGCTAATTTAATGCATAATTTAAACTCCACTGTCCTTTAACTCAGCGTTTGTAAATAATTAAAAAAGAACTTAAAATCCTTTCGCATTTATAAAGCTGCCCCCCCCCTTTTCTACTGCAAAACAACAAAGTCTTTTCTATCAAGAATTTATTTATTCTTTAAATCTGAAAGTAAAAGCTGTATAAAAGATGAGGAGAAACTGTTTTACAAGATAAAACAATTAGCTCTGGGATGTGTACATTAAGACTAATAAATTTCACATCGTATTTTAAAGGAGTGGAGGAGGAATCCCAGATATATTAGACTTTATTCAAATTCTATTGAAATGTTCAATTAAGAGCATCTTATGAAGGTAAGTTATGCAGTCACTAAAATTAAGATGTGAAAAACAGGATTAGAGTGCTGCAGCTCTCAAAAAGGCTATACACTTTAATAATCCATCCCTTTTCCTACACACAAGATAACATCTAAAATCTGGCTATTCCTGTAATTGCTCCTGTCTTGTTAAAAATTTGGGTTGTGCAGGAGAAACAGGAATGTATTCCACAGTAAAAACTACTAAAATAATATACTGCATTGCCTTTTAATCCAAAATCACGTATCTCAATGGTTCTTATTAAAATCTTTTTTTTCTGTGCAGACAGATGAAAATGCATTTTAAGACTCAAACAAGTCTGTGCAAAAACAGCTCGAACCCATCAATCTCCCAGTTGGTTCTTAAAAGAAGCTAAACATTCACCAAGCTGTTCCGACCAGACGTGACTGGCAGATCCTTTTTGGGAATGAGGTCTCAAGATGCAACCCTGCTTCCATTCAGATTCATAGCTTTAATAACACAAGAAGTTCAGTGCAGGATCAGGCAGTTGGGCAGTCATTTAATTTGATTTACAACAGAGTCCTAATACATGGTTTTTCTGGAAACACAGTCCCCGTTTTCTCCAATTTTTCCGCTCTGTAGGTTTTACATCAAAGCATTCTTGCTCATTTTGTTTCCCTATCTCCACGCAACAAGTAAGAAGCTGCCCAGTTCTCCTGGTTCCCTTCGACAGAACTGATTCCTGGACTAGCATGAACGCTTCAGCTGCCTCCACCACCATTCTTCTAAAGGATTTATGGCAAACACATCGCATACGAAGCTATAAATCTAGCAAATGGCTATTAGACATACTTTGCTGTCCACAGCCACACAATTTAAAGTAAAACAGATAATGGTATAGCTGTGGCTAGGATTACTAGTACGCTTGCCAAAATTGTGCTACATTGCCACCCATTTTTTCCTCACTCTCATTTTTGGGGTGTGAATCAGATGATCCTTCAATATTACTCTGTTTGTGGCAACTTGCAATGCTAAATAGTCCCTCGTCACCCAAGGATAAACAGGGACCGTTAAGATTAAGCTCTACCTACATTTCCTCTAACAACAAATTGCTTTATGTTCCTTTCCTTCTTATTCCTTTAAGAATAACTTCTTCTAGGTGTCCAGTTTGGGCCATTGGACTTATTAAGAAAAGGAAACCCAGGAAGGGTGAGGAGTTCAGCGAGAGACCTTGTGCTTTTGAAAATCCTCTGTTATGTATCTTTTAAAGAAAATTTATGCTACTGAAAACTTAAAACCTCCTACTCTCTTTTCTCCTGGGAAGTTAACACAAAGTAAACCACCTCTAAAAATAACCTCCCACTCAAGAAACTCCAGGGTGACAGGGAAAGAGAGAGAGATCGGGGTTATAGTGAGCCCTAAATAGCTCAGGTTTGTTCTGTAAGCCATGTAGGGAAAGGCAAGCTAAAATTAAATGACCTTTGGTAGGGCTACCTCACCTACAACTGCAAGTTGTGAGCTGATTTTCCTAATTCCCCTCTTCCGCTGTTGCAGGTCATGGTCCATCAGAAGCTACTATTTCTGCTGGGATGGGCGCAGGGCAGACAGTGCTCTCGTAACCCCCAGGATGAACTGCCAGGGAGACCAGCCCTGGGTCTATGCAGATAATACCCCTTCAGAGGCAGCGTGTCCCCTGCTGAACTGGCTGTGGCTTTCAAGACAGGCAAAGAGAGTTTTCACTGTTCTCTATGCAATCATCACCTCCTGAAGACAAACAGAGCCTTGGTTTGCCGTAATAAAGCTTCAATTACAACACAAATCTGTAAGTATCTAACAGCACAGATCAAAATGGCCAACTTTGGTCACAAGTATTGATCAGAGTGAGAGAAGAGTCAAAACAGGACCAAACACCTACCTTTGAAAAAAATTAAAAATGGGATACTTTCCTTTCCACCCAACAGATGAAGATCAAAATAATCTTAGCTGCAAATCCAAAATCTCCTTTCCCACCCATAGCGCAGTTTTTGGAGTAACCATTAGCATCAGACAAGCACTGACTGTACCCCAGACTATCCTGACCTTATTACAACAAAGCACAGAGCCTTATCTTGTTTTTTACATTTATGGATGATCCTGTGCTAAATTCAAACATAGATCACAAGTCGATTCCCTTAAAATATTTGAGTAATTAAAAAAGTTGAGTGATTAAGCAAGACCAACACCTACCCAACACCCCTGCCTCGGAAAGGGTCACAGAGTTTGTGAGATTAAGATGCTTTGAGAGGAGATATGAAGTTGGACTAGATGATTGTTGTAGGTCCCCTCCAGCTGAACGGTTTCTATTCTATTCTATTCTATTCTATTCTATTCTATTCAAACAATTAAATAAGCATATATATACACATACACACATA
>JAOQGH010000023.1:107765227-107810983 GCA_025769975.1 Gallinago jamesoni | reverse complement strand
TTCTATTCTATTCTATTCTATTCTATTCTATTCTATTCAAACAATTAAATAAGCATATATATACACATACACACATATATATATAAATCTCCCCTTGTACTATTGCAATGGTGATGCTGTTAAAATATTCATCTGGGCTTCTTTCTAAAGGAAGTCCAAACTCAATGTGCTGAGGAAGAAAAACAAGAAGTAAAAGCTCACAGACTACTTGAGGATCTGCTTTTCTAATGCTGCATTTGATTAATTATGTGATTTATTTTCAATGACTGGTTCAATCAATCCTGATCAAATTAACAAAGACAACGATCAGAAATACCAGGCTAAAACACAATACAAATGATTTGGTTCCAGGGGATCCAATCAAATGAAACAGGATTAAATTAACCAGTGATCGGATTAAGCAGAAGTTGCTGTATAAAGTCAGAAATGTATCAGTACTTCGGGCCATTTGCTGTGTCTGTAGGTTGCCATTTCCAGCTCTTCCTAGAGCTCTCAATAAATTTCAAATAAAATTAGTTTTCCTAGGTATCATAAGGGTAATGTGGAAATTCTTATTTTCCGATTCTTATTCTTGTTACTTGTAAGACACTTTTGCTACCACTAATACTCATACTATTATTTCCCAGTCCCACTGTACCTGGGGCTCTGCCGTAGCAGGCACTTTCTAAGGAAAAAATACACCCCCATACAACCCCCCTGTACCTGGAGGAGTTTACAGTCTATGTGCACGACACAGAGATCAAAAGGTGACAGAATATCAGGATACAATCAAAAAGACAGAAAAACCCATTTAATTCTACAATGTTAGCAAAGCACAAAGATGAAAAAGCTACTGTTCAACAAGGAGTGTTAATGAAAAGTTGCCAGCGATACAGCTGGAAATGTAGTTCTTACCTAAAAATCAAAGTAAATACAAGTATCACAGGAAAAGTACTTCCATTTGCTGTGTACTGACCTAAACCTTGAGCAGCCAACAAGGTCCTACAGCACTCAGCAGAGATGTACCTTCAAATGTCTTCAGCTCACCCTGGTTCAGCTGGACCCATTAGTAACCAGCTGCAAAGGGACTCTTTGTGGCCAAAGCTGGGGACATCAGAGGCCAGTTCATTTGGAAGCAAACAGGAAAAAGTAAATGCAGAGCGTTGGAGTGAAACCAAACTCAATTCCAAAAGAATAGTGTGCCCATAATCTGAACAAAGGCCAAAGCACACGTGAACAGGTCAGATCCAAACCAACTGTCCCACCCATCTTGTGTCTCCTACAGAAGCACTCAGGAGGGTATGGAAAGACTCCTTCCCTATCACTCAGTACAGTACCACTTCACGTTCTACATATACATTGCCCACTAACTGTAAACAAACACCATGTCCATCCTGTGAGTGGGTATCTGTCACCTGGCAGGATTTAGTCACTTGTGATCTCCACAGGACTTACCATGCATGCAGGGAACAGACCAAGCTCAGTACTTTAGCAATCAATAGCCAACCTCCGGAGTGTGGGTTGGTCTTTGTCACAAATGAAACTGCTGGAGACATCAGACTAACTTCTGATGGTCAGCGAGCTTGAGGTTCAACCACAGGATCTGGTTTGTATGGCCACAGCCACGTGTCCTACACTTGCAGCTCACTGGTTGCACCACAGGTATTGATAGCGAAGGACTCTCCTTGGGGGACTGGACATTTGATGAGCTGCTTTACTTACTCAGCTTGAGAAAGTATTTAGAGAAACATTCCTCTCTCCTCTCCTACAACTTAAAGAATTACTATTTTCTCTTTGTTCCCAGCTACCCCAGTGAGTATATTCTAAAGCACCAGCTCTTCCCACTCAAAAGGCATTTGGCAACATGATTAAGAATGCATTATTTTTTCCCTTCTGTCCCCTTAAAGGGTATCCTATTTGTATGTGCAGGCTTTTTCTCATCCTCTGCCTTGCTACATTTTTTTTCAGTCTCATTGCAATTTTTTTCTTGAGTATTCTCAGTTTCATTTTCTTACTTTATTTTCCCCATGTCTTTATCCCACTCCTCACCCTTTCTATCACATTCTCTCCTAAGTGAAATGAGAACCCAATTATACTCCTGTTAGAACTGAACTTTCAAATCTATCATGTGCTAGGGGGCTCAAAATTAGGCAAATAAATTCCCTCAACCCTACAAATTAAATTCAGTCTTTGCATATGTTCTTTTAAGAGCACAAAGATGTCAAGTATTCACCCAGCTGTCACAAAATATGATGAACAGGCACTTTGTATTCATATAGATTCTCTAAATCGTTTGCAGATTTTACAGAAATGCTAATGGATCCAAAAGCAAATTCTAATCTACCCTAAATATCTGGTTATTATTTGTATTACAGTAGGACTTGGAATTGTCAGATGAGGATCAGAGCACAATCTCAATGCATTTCACACACAAAGACAAAGATCATTTGGATGATGTGCAGGTATTATTTTGCACTTTCTCAAATTCCATCTTATTATTTTAACCAACACCCTCCTCATAGGTCCTCTCAGCCTCATTTAAGAATAAGAGTACCATCAGCTTGTGAGCACCATTACCTAATGCACCTGCTATTGGAACCCAGGTCTCACATTTGCTAAAGCCAGCAACTGTATCCCGGGTGCAGATTTTGAAGGAAAAAAGCCATCATGAAGGTCAGACTTTGCTCATGCTTCATTTTGGTCAAAGCTCACAATGGAAGCGGGGCTGAGCAAGACCAGCCTCAGCATGTGGATGGGAACTGGCACCAAGCTGACGATGTCGGCAGGACGGACACCACACAGGGCACCTGCAGCTGGTCTGTGGAGGTCCAGCACGTCCCAAACACAGAGGATGCGCTGCCCCAGCACCGATAGCCTGTACAATACTTCGCACGTGGTCAACCCAACACATCCAGGGAACCTGTGATGCAATGAACATATCCTGGAGAGTTCTCTACCTACTACCCTGCTTGTTTGTCTAAAAGCCTATTAGGGCACCGCTTAAAGCAGAAGGGCAGCAGATCCTGGCTGTCAGTGATAATCCACTGCCAGAATCAATGCCGTTGGCAAGCTTGCTTCATGGATATTTACGATCAAAGAGCACATTTTCCAAGAATGTATTGTCAGTCCCATTGCCTTGGCTCCATTTCAACTCCAGTAATTACATTTTTGCCTTCCTAATATTCCCCTGCCGCTTCGAGGAGATGTAGGAGCCCTCTCATCCAGTCCCATGTCGCCACACGGCCACGTTCAGCACCAAACCCAACACATTTTAGCAGTGGAAACAGCTTTCCCTGAACATATTGTACATAGCAGTTACTAACCAAACAGCTTTGTGATTTGCAAAGAGGTGAAGAGTGTAAGATACTGTTGTTGCTGTTATTTAAAAAATGATTTATCTACCTCTGGAACTAGTCATCTTGAGACATCTTTTAATTTCCTTCTCTTTCATGAGTAAATTTGTACATTTAAATTATTTACCACAGGTTGAGCTAGGTAGGTCTCAGTTTGTATTTTTTTAATTGCACTAATAAAAGTAAAATATGTATAAAATGTGACTGTCTACGGCTTTTCAATACCCAGCTTCAGGGAGTTCAAGCCCTTTCAGATCTAGCTGAGAGAGCTAACTCCACAGGCAAACTAAAAATCTGCCTTTCTCAGTGGAATAAAACTCCTGTTTACAGGTGTATAGGGCATAAAATGGCGAGGTTTTAAACTTGTGACATTTCCATGTCTGGAAAAGCTGTCACATGCCCAGCACAGCGTCTCACCTCGAGCTGTAAGCCCAGGGGCGTTAGTAGCATTAGCCCGACTGTAAGAGTACCAGAGGGAAAGAATGGTGTAACTAAAGCACTTTAGAAACCTCCCAAAATCCTTTCTGTATTCAGAAAACAGAAGTTTCCCCGATGGGAAGGAACTCCTATTTCCAGCTGTGTGTGTTTGCAATCTTGCTTCTCAAAAACTTCTCGGCAGTGCTCAACTGATCCAGTCCTGTCCGTTGGAAATCCCGGCTCTCATTATTTTGGGAGAGATCTCTGAATGCTCAAAGAGAGAGGAAACACTAGTTTTTAAATTTTTTTTTTTTTTTTTTTTTAATTTTTAAATACTAAGCAGCTGTTGGAAGCTGCTCAGAGCCAGAAACTGGTCAAATAAATCCTGTAAACATGGTTTTGTGGGCAAAGGAAGATTTGCTAAATACAAGTCATCGTCAGCTGCCTTCGTCCGCTTTCCCTGAACTCCTTCAACTTCCCAAAGGGACCGTTTCGAGTGTTTAAACAACTGCAATTTTAAATAGACACCATTAAGCATATTTTGTTTTAAAATGCAAAAAGAATGCCAAACAAAACAAGCCCAGCAAAAAAAGAAAAAGAACAAGAAAAGTATGCATATAAGACTAATAAGGTGCGAGTGCATGAATGTATTCTGGAGCATCTGCATACGTCAGAGGGAGTGGAAAGGAGGGGAGCAGAAGATGAGAAAATGCAAGATGAGACATAATGTGACACAAAAATAAAGCACCACTTCGGGAAGAAAGAAACAGGCAGGGAAAAGACTGTCTCACAGATAAGCAAAGGCTCTGTGTACAACAGGAGGGGAATTTTTAAACGCTGAGCTTTTACCTACTAACATCAATAGGGTTATTATAACTAACTTGGTAAAATCCAGGGGCAGCAGTTAAATGATGTAATACAGGTACCTAATTTAGGTGTCATGCCTACTTCTCTCCATCGGCTCTGTGAGAAGCTGGAGTCTGGCAGCCCTGGATAACAAGTGGTCTAAATTACTCATCACTCTCTGGAAGGAAGGAGCCATTGTAAACTCTCTGACTATGCCCCCGTGTGCACTGCAGCAGAACCAGAGTGGAAAAGGGGAAAAATATGACAAAGAACATCATCCAGCTATATTACAAGCAGAAGAAAGAAATTCAGGAACTCTATGAAAAGAATGATGACCTAAACCAAAGAAGATGGGATACTGGAAGTTAAATTATCTGTGCAGAAAATTTAATGTAAAAAGATTCAAAAGAAAATACAGTCTATATAGCTGCAGCCTGGTGCATCTAAAAGGAAAAAAGCCAAAAAACTGCTCCTCAAAACCTAAACTAAACTAAAGAAAAGGGAAAGTGCAGGAAGGAGAGAGATTTTTTGGTTTGGAGTATCTAGTTCCTAATTTAATCTTAATCCATTCTGACATTTATCCTCATGGATAACTCAGTATACAAATTTAGGACAGAAAAAGAATCCATAAAAATAATAAAATAAGAGCTGCGTGCAAGGGCAGGATCAGTAAATTGCCCTTGGGTAAAAATAGTTCCTGCCGCTTCGTGTCCCGCTCAGCTTCAGGCGATGTACCAAGATCCCAGGAACTACTTTTTTTTCCCTTGTGCAATCATTTGTGGCTCTCATCCAGCCTCTGATTATGCTAATTGTATTTGATGGAATTTGTACGTACTCTCCTTCGTTCTCGTCTCATCTGAACATACATAAGATGCATTTTTAATTTTCAGATCTTCAGAAATAAAAAAATAACGTAACTTTCTCCCCAAGGTTGCGTAAAAGTCAACCTTATTACTAGTTCTAAGCAGCAAATATACAGCCTTTATTACTAGCGAAACAAATAACCCTTTCTATATTAATATGTTGCAACAAAGCTTTTAGTTAGTGTGAGAGGAATGTCATAATGTAGGAGTCTGCATAACACAGTCAGATCATGTCACCCAGACACATCTTGGTTTGCATTAAATTAAATCCACCATCATAGGAAGTACAACTGTAATAAAAAGATACAGTCAAGTTGGCTAGATCAAGAGCCTACATCATTTTGAGACAGACACTCTAAACAAGAGGGATGGTGAGCTGTTGTAAAACTATTCCCAAAGGTTTGCAATAAAGCCCAGGGCTTAAATTCCTGAATAAATGGCTTTTTTCTTTTTCCCTTTCAAAAGCGTTCTTGATGAAGTAACTAGACATCAAAACCCACCTGATTTTGGTGAGACAAAACCAGATGACCTCTATGGCCTCAATCCAGGTTCCTCGACTGTCTTTGAGGTCCCCAAACACAGCGGTGACTGGGTTATTTCATACTTCATGAAGATCCTCTGAACCTCTAAATTATTCTTTAATTCTACTAACTGGCAGCTAAAGAGGAATGTAATTGCAAGAGTAAAGGCCTTGCTTCCCCTCCTAAATGAAAACAAGACTGGCTTTTCATTCTTTATTTAAGTGAATTTTAGCGAAAACGACCCAAGGGGCAGCCCCGTGGACTGCAGTTCTGCTCTTCCACAGCTAAAGCCTCCCGTCACTCCTGTCCCTCCCCAGGATAGTCACCTCCAGAGCACCTGTGGGATGGACCATCCATGGTGAACACCACAGGGGGCAATGCCTTCTAGGGACACATTTTCTAGGGTATTCAGGAGCCTTGCTAACACAGGTAGGCACCAAAGGGATTTCCAAAAGTAACGAGGCAGCGGGCACTTGATTTCTGCTGGAGTCCAGAGAGGTGGAGTTGTGATGCATAGACCTGTAAGCCTGAAAATCCAGAGGCACCTAAAGGCTCTTGAAAGCTGAACTTCAGGGGCCTCAGTGACCTCCAAAAAGGGGGCACGGGCACATTTGGAAGTGTGAACTGCTACCTGCATTGGACAGTGTTGGCAGAAATGATGCAGGGGATTCAGGCTAGACACTCAAAATCCCTGATGTGGGGCTCAGGGTCCCAGGCCACAGGCTCTACCCACCTTGCAGAGGTCCTATGCATGGTACCAGCCCATGCGCCAGCAGCAGGACCAGACTCAGACCAGTCCCTCCCAACTGGAATGAAGTCAAGCTCTTCCAAATGCAACAGGGAAGGCTGAAACGGCTGACGAAGGTGCAAAGCATGTGCGAGGGAGAGGGACACTGCCCATCCATGTAAGTGACAGGAAGCCCCCTTCTTTGGTCACGCAGGTCCTGTTGCAACGTGCAAGAGACCCCATTTTGAAAGGTGAGCGCTTTTTTTTTGTGTGGTTTTTTTTTTGTTTGTTTTTTTTAATGTGGTTGGACTTGATGATCTCAAAGGTCCCTTCCAACCACTAAGATTCTGTGATTCTGTGATTCTTAGCAAAGAGCTGAAGAGGAAAAGCAGACCAGCCCATGGTCATGTGCCATTACAGTCAGAGCCGGTTTTGGGCATGTTCCCTTTCTCCTTCCAGCCCCAACATATACGTACCCACACACACGTTTTGGTGGGGACACCTGAAGGAGGCAATAGTGAGCCATTGCCCTGTACTCACTGATACTTGTCCGACAGCTTTCTCCAAACCACGTTTTGGTTTGTTTTTTTTCAAGACATTTGAACTGCCTGTGCAGATTATTGGTGTACATATTAGATCTGGAAGCTGGGTCCCCTGCCACCCACTACTTTGGACCCTGACAGAAGCATTCAGCCCTTCTGAGATGGGCTCTTTGAGCCGTTTGCTGGGAGTGAGAGCTCTCTGCATGCGAGTGGAGATGAGAAGATGCTGCCCACCGTGTGAATCTATCTGCCAGGGAACTGGCTCTTTTCCTCAGCTTCTGTTTCTTCATTCTCCACCCTTGTGCAATGAACTGACTGCAAACCGCTCCTCTTTCAAGGGTGACTGAACATCGTTGTTAGAATTATATTATTTATTTGAAGATCATTCTAAAAGTAACTCTATTAAAAAAAAAAAAAAGAAAAAGAAAAAGAAAAAGATTCTTCAAAGCTCTTGGCATCCCTGACATACTCTTAAAACACAATATCACAGGAGTTACAAAACATAAATCACCCATAATAACAGAAACACTTCTCTCTACCTCGTGGCTGCTACTACCTAAATTCTTTGTGATTCTTCAGGCACAGTTGTTATATACATGCAAATTTTAATTAAGGGAAAACTTGGCTGAATAGTAGATAAAATTATTTGTTGTATAGTATATTTGAAAAGCAATGCATCATTCTAATAGATTATTCAATGGATATTTGCTACGTTCTATAGAAGTGTTTAGGTAATGCAAAAAAAGATTAATTGAATAATTTATTTGATGGGCAACAGCATTATTCATCAAATACATTATTCAACTAATAGTATTCAACCAGTACTAATTAAAAGAAGAGAAGCAATTGCTTTCAAGTACAACTCATTCAGATCCCAGTTTTGGCTCCATTAAGAAAACTGACCTTGCAAGGGAATGTCTCAATGCAAGCGTAGATGGTTCAGATGTTCTTCATGCTAACGGAGCTATACCCTGCATCAGTGTCCTTGACCAAAGATATCTGCATGACTGCGGTAGGATTTACACCTCTTCATGAATTGCCTGTCTGCACTGGAGCTGGATTTGAGCGTCCTCAACCATGGAGGTATTTTAGCACATGGAATAGATTTAATGAGTATATCTAATTTGCAACCTGCAGGGTGGATCCAACTCTCTAACTGCTCCAATAACACTCTTGCTGGCAGCATCCAGATAGGAGAATCTGACATCTTCTTTGCTACTTGGTTTCCCAAGTGTTTTGCAAACCCTCTTCCATCCTGTGACTAACACCCACCACTACCTGATAAAGGTACAGCTGTTTCCTTACTCAGCCTGGTGACACACCATCCCTACGTCCCATCATGTTGCAGGACCATGTGTGCCAGCCAAAGAACACTAGAAGCACTGCTTACACAAGCTGTCGTGCCTTCAGACATGCCCCCAGCCCAAACTACTCAGCTTTGTCCTGTGAACGGGACACTACTGGGACAAGCCAGTGAAACCACCCTGTGCTTCAGACACATCAGCTTCTTATGCCACATTAGCACAAACATTTTAACATTTTTTTATTTAGCGAGGAATAACGAAGAACATTAGGCTTTAAGAGCAAAAGGCTGACAACAGATGAGTCCAATCCATTGAGGGAAAAGGCAAAGATCATATCTTAAGTACCAAAAAATGACTTCGTAGCAGCACACAAGAGTGGAGAAATGCTCATTATCAGAGGGTGTCATAGAGCTCACCCTGTCACCCTCCCCACAGACGGGGAAAACCACGAGCAGAATAAACCAGCTTCAGGATTGTGGCAGAAGGCACATTTAACACAGCCTGCACATGACAAAGAATAAACACCATGCTAGGGCTTTATAGACATAATAAACCCTTGCTAAGTTCCTGTCAAATATACCGTGGAGAAGGCAGTCATAATGGTTGGAAAATAAAGACACTCTTAAAGTTTAGTAAGCTTTTAAAAATATTTTACTATTTAACCAAAAATGTCTCCCCTATTCTGAGGGGATTCTAGGATAATTTTCAAGGAATAAAGTTCCAAACAATAAAAGAAGAGTTTGGATGACACTGACTAAGTATTAACTGAAACTATTTTGCTAGTTTAATTTAGGTTACTATTTTAAGCAGTGTTTCTTTTAATGATTCAAGACACATTTCCACTCTAATCCCCTACTCCCGTTTGGAAGGAAACAGATGAATGTGATGAAATGCAATGCAGATGATAAATTCATGCCACTCGAAAAGTGGCAAATGACATTTACTGGTCTCTCAGTTCCCATTTCATGATTGATATAGAACTATAAACAAGAAAATAAGTACTGTTAAAAATCTTTCTATACAGTGGCAAGTAGGGCTTTAATGGTGGTTTGCCTGTGCTTATTAACAAGCCATGGCAGTTGCTGCACACTGATCAGTAACCGCTGTAGAAGTCCTGAGTCTATGTACTTTCAATTTTAGGGCATAACCATCATACGCTCCACAAACCAATGAAATTTCTAATAATACAAACCAATGATGTGTTAAATTGAGACACTTCTAGCTTGAATGCCAAAAACTTCACTATGATTTAAAGGATCTGTGCTTACCTTTCTCTATCAATTTACTGTTAATTTGCTACTATTGGAGCAATTTACAAAAAGAAAAAAAAAAAGGTAATATTTTATTTAATTTCTAATACCAATCCTGGTCATTTCAAATATACACTCAAATGCCATTTATTGTACAAAAAGCAATACAGTAATTCAAGATGAGTAAGAATTGGCATGAGAAATGTTGAGGGGGAGCAGGCAAAAAGAAATCCCTCTGCAAAATATCTGCATTCAGAAATAGGTGGCAACCCTCACTACGCCCATTAGAAGAGGCAGAGGCATTAACAACATTTTAGATCATAAAAGTTTGCCTATTTCAACTGTACCAAGCATTGCATATTTTATTATTTATTGCACATAGTTTTGCTACTGTGCTGGTTATCGTCATACTGTAGCTTTACATAAAATCTGTAGCAAACAACATGAGAATGTCCTAAAAATGTGCGTTTTTTTCTAGATGTGCCTTCTGCCTTATTTCACCCCAACTCCTCAAGATGACACCTAACTATTTATGACTCTGCACTTTATACCAAAATTGGACATACAGCAAACTCTTTTTTTCCCTCAGTATCCTGTTCCCACTTTCTACTCGAATACGAAGATGAATTGCGATGACCTTGCATGAATCATACTGGTGTCACACAATCTTGTCCATGGAATAATTATGAAAGCTCTTTCTGATGTCTATCTCCAGGGACTCTCTGACAATCCCTTAAAAAACTTTGCCACATCTTTCCACTCTCCAACAGGCTTCTGGGGAAAATACAAAGTCACAACTTGAAAGAGAATGGAAACCCATCAGGGTGAATTCAGGCACCTCTAATAACATTAAAAATTGGTTTTGCGATTACACTGTTGCTTAGCCTGGTTAGATGTGGCCTTCAGCAAATCAGGATACACTGAAACCACTATAATTCCTCTTGCAGCACTTATACTGCTGAACAATTTGGGAAATTTCAAGCTTTGCTACTAGACAACAGTGGAGCATAGCTCAGGTCAAACTGATCCCTAGTGGAAGCACAGTGAAAACGCAGCAGCTATACCAAGTATAGATCTGCTTCTCAGAGTTCAAGCACAAGGTTAGAAATTGATAAATTAATTGTCTAACATCAGGACCTCCAGCAAAAGCAGTTGCAACAATTAAATGTTAACTTTATATATCCAAGGGAAAGCAGGAAAGATACTTTGCCCATCAGTATCTTCCTCTGACCTTCTGTTGGCTGCATACCATTGGGCTCAGACTCCCTTGTCCTGTGCCAAATTGAGTGAACAGTGGAGAATAAGTTTAACCAAACAAAGATCTCAGACCTCATTTGTGAGTAGAAGGTGCTAACCACTCAGTTCACCTTATGGACATTGTATTTAATAACCTGCCCTGGAATGCTGTTTGCTCCATCTGTCCTTGGCCCAAAACCCATCCCCTGCACTGCTGGAAACCCCATTAAAGCAGGACGGTTTACTGCAAGAAGGTGTCTGCAGGCACTGTGGCCCCAGACAAAAAAGGAGCACAGAAGAGACTTTCAAACAGCACCCACATTGTCAGAAAGTCAGTAAGAGTGTTACATTGAAATGATGAGCTGAACCTGTTTTTAAATCATTTCTGTCCTGTGGTTTATAAAATCAAAGCATAATTTAAGGTGGAAGGGCCAACTATAGCCATTTGGTCCAACGTCCTGCTCAAAGTAGGGCCAACTTCCAAGTTAAAGTTAGATCAGGTTGCTTGGGGCTTTGCCCAGTGGATTCTGGAATATCTCCAAGAATGGAGATGCTACAGCTTCTCTAGGCAACCTGCTGCAATGTCTGACCACCTCATTTTGTTCTTAATATCTGATTGGAATTTCCCTTGCTGCAACTCGTGTCTGTTGTGTCTTCTCTTTCTTTTGTGCCCCTCTGAGAAGAGTCTAGCTTTGCCTGCTCTTCACCCTCCCACAAGTAGCTCTACACAGTAAGAAAAGCTTTCTCTTACTAAGGCTGAACAAACCCCATCTCTCTGAGCTCCTCCTATGCCATGTGCTCTGCCTCCCTAAACAATTTCGTGTCCTTTCACTGGGCTCACTCTGGTATGTCCATATATTTCTTGTACCGGACTATCCAAAATTAGACATGAGTACTGAACACAGAGGAAGCATCACTTCGCTGGACCCGCTGGCTACACTGCCCCTAGTGAAAAGAGCCAGTATGAACTTCACTTTCATTTCCAGAGGAGCACCAGAACATTCAATTTGTCCTCTGGTCCTTTTCTGCATAGCTGACCCTTAAGGAACTCCCAGGAACCAGTCACTGGCTTCATGTCAGAATCACAACCCTTCAAGACTGGAGTGCAGTCAATGTTCGATCTACCTCACAGTATACCTATGCAAAATACATCTCCAATATGTAAATACAGATCCAATTTGCATACAAGAGTACTACAGGAGGATGTTAAAAGTCTTACTTAGGTCAAAGTGAGTGACTTCCACTGCTCTCTCCTTGTGTGGTCCCATGGACTTGCATATGTCCAGATGCAAGTCTCTCTCCAGATACAAATCTCTCTCCTTGTGTGGTCCCATGGACTTGCATATGTCCAGATGACCGAATGGACCCTAGGCCAATCTTCTTCTACCATGGGTAGTACTTTAGTCCCCCAAACTCTGCCACGAGGAAGGAAGCCAGAGAGACCTGAGAGCAAATCATCCTTGGATGACCATGCTAACTGCTCTACTACCCATGCTCCAAGAGTACATCCTGTGTGAGAGCTTCTTGGGGAAAAATTAAGATCAGGTTGGGCCTGACAACCTCCGTAATTTTTAAGGAGGTGTATGTCCTTAAAACACATTAAAACACAAAAGTATTGGTGTTTGTATCTAAAGAAAGGCTGGCTGCTGAAGGGCTGTCTATCTGCTCTCTGCTGAAGGGAAATAAATACTATGGAACACTCGGGAACTAAATTCATTCAGTGAATCACTTGTGAATAAGGTAAATTGGTGAAAGCTCTTTGTCACTTGGTGATGTCTATGCCATGGGCAACGTGGGCCCTGAGGCATAAAGATCCCATATGCTTTTCATCAATACTGTGCTGTTCCTTTGACAACAGTTAGGTCCTTACCCTATGGGATACTTGAGGAAAGCAGGCTCAGGACTGAGTGGATGCAGTAGGAGAAATCTGAGCAGGAAAAAAGGCATAACAGGCTCTTACATCTGAGGTAATTTATTGCTGTAAAATTCACAGCTGAGTTGCATTTTAGGCGAACTCGTCTGATGTTTCATGAGTTTTAGATGTTCCACAATTTCACTGGCGGCTCCCCTGTTCCTTTCAAGAGGAGACACAGTTCAGTTCTCTGTGCTGTTTGTGTACTTACACACACACATCTCTATTTACAAATGAACCTTGGTAAAACTACCCTTCTCTACAGCACACATTCCTTCTTTGTCAATGACAAACTTGCAACTACCAAAGCACCCATTTCTGACCAACTTCTCATCATTTAACACAATGTTGTGCTGCCTGTATTGCATTTGCCAGCTGCCGAGTCTTCTTTGAAAATGTAAAAGAACAGAGGAGAAGCCAAAGTCTTTTCAATAATCACCTGTTGAAAAATCTTACTGTACCTATTATTTTCCTAATTGTCTTTTTTTTTTATTTAACACAGACAAATAACTGACTTCTTACAAACAGGGAGGTGATGCCAATTGCCTGCTGTAACCTATCATGCACCAGGTTTAACTTCATGCTCCAACTCCAGCTAAATGAGGAGATTTTTCACAAGCTTCAGCTTTCCAGATATCAATGCTTTTGTTTTGACATACATTACTACAGATGAAAGTAGCCACAGATGTATAAACTCCTAAATGGTTTTAGTTCTCTTATAAACTACAAAATTTACCTCTACAAAACCTTCTCTATTATAAAAATAATAGCAATGAAAATGCTGAGAAACAAACTGGTGGTTGCAATATGGTTCCACATTTCTTTCAATTTCTTAAAAACTTAAAAAATTCTTTTCATTCCCAGGGAACTTTTCATCCACCACATACCCCCAAAATTTCAAAGTTACTTTGAAATAAGATCAGTCATACATATAAAAAAAATAATCTTAACTTTCTTTGAAAGGGGAAACAAAAGTTCTTATTTCCAATGCCTTTTTTGTGCAGTATCTTTTTCTTACCCCCTCTAAAGAAAGCTACCGAGGAACATAAGCGTCCTTCTCAGCAGTGATGCCAGTGATACAGAAAGAGAGACAAAACACTCAGCACTTAAGCAGAAAACCCCTGGTATTTCTTTGAATGCCTTTCACACTTACCCAATCAAATACATTTTCCCTCCTTCCTGTTCTAAACAGTAAGTTGCCCTATGGCAGGTTTTGCTCCCTGCACCCAACCATCCAGTTGCCCTGACATCCTTCTGCTCTTTCCATCCCACTTCCGTAAGCGGCTGTGAAAATGAGAGTGGGGAGACTTGGATATGTGTGAGGACACCGGTTCCTTGTTCTAATTTGTTTGAAAGAAGTGCCAGGAGACATATTCTCTGATGAAACCATGCTGAATTGAAGCTGCCCCTGGGGACATGGACTTTTGACACCCGGGGGGGTGGGTGGAGAGCTCTGCCTCAGAGCAGGGAGCCAGCGGTGACGTGGTACTCAAGGGGCTTTGCAGTGGTCTGTTTGGAGATGCTGAGCCTTCCTAGAGCTCATCACCCTTCTGTCCTTGGCCAACCTAACTGGGAACTGTACCAGAAAATGACCCGGAGCTGTACCTTCTCTTGTTTTTTCATGGAGGTGAGAAAACTTCAGATACAGCACAAATTCATAAATAATTTTAAGCTACCTTTGAAGTAACCAGTCCTTATTAAACACGTCTGGTCTAAAAGGTGATCACAGAAAGCTAACACCAGCTCTGAACTACTGAGGTGTATGAATTGTTTTTGATCTTAATGATGGTAAATACAAACTACCTTCTGATCCTCTTCCTCCTTTTGCTGCACTGTTCTCCTGTCCATTACCAATTTTGTCTCTCTGGATGCTCCTCTCTCCCCTTAACTTGATAAGCTCCTGAGCTCTGCTTCTTCCCTATCTTTAATATCAATGTCCATCGATTGCCCATATTGACAATATACCTACAGAAAATTTTGAAACAATGTATGCAAATCTAGTTTTTGGATGTTGGAGTACTTTCTCTCCACTTGTCTTGCTTTGCCTCTCACACAGATCAGTTATCACTCTTGCATAAATCAGGTTCAACACTTGCACTGCAAACTTCTGTGCATCACAGCAGCAGCGAGCTCAATTTTCAGCTCCGTGGCATCATTTGGGGACTCCACGGCATCATGCTGTCCGTTAGTAGGATGCAATACAAGATTAAGATCAGTAACACAGTTCATCTGTACAAAACGTGTCGCAGTTACTACTCCTGTACTCATCACAGAGCCATTTACACATGGTGGACCTCACCTGGATGACCACCACCAAACTGCAGTTCCTCTGACCCCATGGAAATTAATGTTTTATCCATTACAGTGAACCAAGTAGTGCCAACTTCTGCAATGCAACTGGGAACCATTTGGGAGACTGTCAGTTGGTTCCAGGCAAAATTGAGGCAAGAACCATTTACACAACTGAGCAAATCTGAGTGCCAGGGTCCCCAGTTGCGCCAGTTCACTGACACTGCTTCACTGGCCGGTACACACGCAGCCTGCATTTACTAAAGGAGAACCATTGCAATGGGGCAGCTTTCGTCTCTACACGCAGTTTTTACCATGAGACTGTTTTTTTTTTACCACAGATACTCAGTTTCAGCATCACTGTCATTCCCCAAAAAGTTAGCTCTCAGAATGTTAGCCTCTGTTCAATTCTAAAAATACTCTAATTATTACCTGTATTTGTAGAAGTTCAGCTTCATTTACAGACTCTGAAAAGACAATGTATACACTTACAGTTGTCTGAAGTGACAAAAAAATAAATATTTTGAAACAAAATTAGAGCCCTATAAGGGAAAAGACTGCAGCACCAACACATCTGAGGTCAGGGGAGACACAGTAGAAATACCCTGTAAGCACAAGGACCATTCGGACTCTCCAGAACAACCACAGTGTTGGGGAAGCTAAAAGAGTTTTGTTATAAGCAGCTAAAGACTTATTGCACTGAGCTTGACAACGTCTTCCTAAGCTGAGACGACAAAAGGACAGATACTTTATGCAGTGAGCAACTAAAGACTAATTCAATGCCCCAAATTCTTCCCCATAGCCATTTCAACAACTTCAAGGGAGCTGTTTTGCCAAAGGTATTATGAGAATATTTTTATTTCAATAAAATGGCTACCTTGCCAGAATTAACTCCGACAGATGTTTTAGCAATTACAAAATCACTTAACTAATTATCTCAAATACCTTTTTGGCCATCTCCACTATGATAAACACCTCAAACTAAATTACACTGAGTAAACTGCAGTGGGATTGTACAAAACCTTGGCTTTGGGAGAGACAGGATGGAAGTTAGTGCTTGGCACTTAATGTCATCAGCATTATAATGATTCAACTAGAGTATATGTAATTTTGTTGCTGACCTTACATTATTATATAATTAAGGTAATTTAAGTAATTACTTGCTAAAAAGACTAATTTTGTTCATCAACATAAAGACTCTCAGAGCACGGCAATATGAGGGAATTAGATTCCAATACAGCAATTTGGGGAGAATCAGAACCTCCAGTGAATAAAGTGAAACAGGAGTAAGCAGTAAAACATAAGAAAGGACAGTAGAAGTTCACAAAACCTGGTTACTACTCTCTGTTCTGTCACAGACATCCCCTGAAACTCCCCAGGACTCTAAACATAGTAAGACTTTCCTGTCGCACGCAAAATATTCACTGTGAGAATTCTAACTGTAATCTTAAATTTAATAAGTAAAGAAGCTAAAACTCTTTCCCAAGCCAGACAAGCAAAAATTTTTCCTTAGAGATGTCTGTAATCAGAGTGACTCTTCTGAAGACAATTTTGTCTCTCCTCTTCAAAATAAGATTATCCTAGAAGATCCTAACAAATTAACTCTTTATTGAGTACAGTGAGTACGCAGCAATCTCAGCTATTTCATGGCATAAGCTCATCTATAAAAATAGCCCACCTCATTCCTGCACAATAATGTAATTTTAAACCGCAGAGTTTTTCCTCTGGAGACATGTCTTATTATAAATGATCGTATTAAACACTGGTATCTTTCCCAAACATACCAAGAGTTAAAAGGAAGACTTTGATGTGTCAGAAGAGTGTCACATTCAAGAAACTTCAAAAAAATTTTTGGATTACTGTCATTTCATTATTTCTGTAGAGGTGACAACCTGCTTGTTTATCTGTGTTCAGACACTGTTAAACTTTTTCTGTCTTTAAACTTTGTAAAAAAAACCATTCCTATAGTATAATTTATCCAGCTTTAAGCCTTGCTTGTGGTTGTTCCTGATGCCATTTTGATCTGGGTGATGACATGTACCTGCTTTTATGACAGGAGGAAGATTCTGTTACAAGTAATCAATATTTTGTTTGTTTAATAACTAAGAAACTGTTTGAGTGTATAACCAAAGAGTTAATTATTTGGCAGGCCTATGAAACATGCTAATTAAAATTTTAAGTTACAAGAAGCCTACAGAAGTATTTAAAAGAAGCTATGCTTGAAGAGACTATTTTAGTACTTCAAGCAAGTGTGCCATATTAATAATATAAACTTTCAAAGTACTTTATCTATAAAGCCAGGAGACTTTGATATATACAATCTATATTTTTAATGCAAGTGAAAGAACTTTCAAGCACTCTTAAGAACGGCAAGCTTAAGAATTTAGAGGACCACAATGATATTGTGAAGAATACAGGTTTTCAAAATAAAATTTCAAAGGCATTACAGAACCTGATGCATTAAGAATGGAACGTACTGCCCAATCCAAAAACATTCCTGCAAGCAGGGACCAGATAGATATATTTATAAGAGAGACAAAGCATAAGGAGGATCCCCAAAGAGTCCCCGACGAATCCAGCAGCATTTTGGAAACAAGCTGTCACCCAGACTCAGACATAAAGGATGAGAGAAATTACCTCAACAGCACTTGCAAAGCTTTACTTGCTATTGAGGCTGCTTTTATTTGAATATTGAAATGTTGTTGGAACTTGAGTTTCATTAAAAGCTCATTCCATTAAACCCCAAACAGTCAGATAACATAAGCCGACTAAGGTAAGACAGAGTCTGTGAGGGTTTTAACTTGAATTTAAGATGCTTAATTTTCATTAAACTTTCTGTCTCAAATTATTCTTTAAACAAACTGGAGGTTAAATGACATTGAGATTTTAAGTGAATATTTTCAGAGCTGCTTCATCAAGTAATTGAATTAAAGCTTTCCTCCAGTTATAAAGCTTCCTGGGATTTACTTTTGTCTTCTCACAGACATTTTTAGTTTTGCTAGGTCAAAAAAAAGACTCACCTTTCTAAATAGACTTGTCACTAGAACTAGCTGGATTATCTATGATAATTATCTGTGCTGCATCTAGGATTTAATACCACTTGCCTCCATAATAAAAGCAGGTATGATTTGCATGGATGATGCAGTTTGCATCTTCCCCAGGGAATAAGGAACTAATGTGGAGTTTTATTGCTTATTTTTGACACCATTTTTAATATGAAGAAAGAAAAAAACATCAGATTTGTGATTAATAACTTCCATTTCCTTTGTTTGCTTACTTTTGTCAGGTTTTCCTCCAGGGCATAGTAAGAATCTTTACAGTATGACTTTAATAGGATCGTCACATCCCTGAAATTGCATCGCATAAACAATTACAGGTAATTCAGTTCATGGTTTCCTCAGAGGCTTCCTCAAAGGCTACATTATTTGGTTCCTGACTTTAAAATATTTTCTCCTTCATATCTACCAACAATAAAAAGGATAAGAGGAGACTTCATCAAAGCCTAGTGATACCCTACAATGGGAAAAAACCTTCTCATTCCTTAACGTAATGGACAAAGACTAAAGGGATGCAGTTGCTGGGAGCTGTAAAAGGGTACATTCAGATGAGAAATAAGGTGAGGTTTTTGGTATTAGTTATCCACTGGAACATACTGTCAAGGAACCAGGAGGATTGCCCATCATGAATCAAACTAAGGATGAAGGGGATTTTCAAGGCATGTTCTTGTTCCATAATAAAGCATGGGGTCTGATCCAGGATCATGAGGTGAAATTCTACAGCCTTTCAGAAGGTAATCAGAGGCATCAGCTGTGGCCTGAAACTCTACAAATATATGGAGGGGGGGGAAAAATCTCTCCTATGTTGGCCAAAGTGGTTATGAAGAAAGAAAATGTGTCACATAAAAAAAAGAAAGGCTATAGAGATATGAAATGGTAAATGGAAAGCACCAAGCTACTAATAAAGAACAACACTGACTGGCTTGAAGATGGTTCATCTTCAAGTACTTTTAACTGGAAAAAACAGGTAAGTTTGGCTTTGGGTTAATGAAATACAGTGGAAAGCTGAGAGAGGTCTGAGGAATAAAAAGCCTGGAGTGCTGCATTTTAGCAATGGAATATGAAGGGATGAACTTCTGCTGTGGAAATAGGACCTTTTCCTTTCATCCCCAAATAATTTTTAGCAATTTTAACAGCTATATGAAATACAGATTATTTTGTTTTCTATAACCTTGAGAAGCAAATGCTTTTGATTTTGTTGTCTGCATTACTCATTACATGCAAACCTCCCAGAGCCTGTCTGAAAGGTCCAGCCCTTTCACGCATGAATGAAGAGGTTTGAGTACAGCCAGCTCTTATGGCTGCAGATTTTATGTCAGCCATCTACAAATGCTTTCATACAGGTAAACAATAGGCAGTATTAAAGACAACATTGAAAAAAATTCTGTTATACCTACATGAAGTCTAAGTTCTCAATGTGAGAGTACTAATGTGCTTATCATTCTTCAGAATTGAGCCACTTCTAGAGGAAATTCAAAAATAAAATACAGTAAGCAGGATGAAATATTTTCAGTCATGAAATATTTCCATTGCACCTCACAACTTGGGAATCCACTGGATGAAAAATGTCATTTCCAGGAGTAAAATAAAATAATGTGACAACATGAGAGAATGATTGTTGTAAAATATTTACTCCCATCCATGAGCACCTAAGCTCTTGCTGTCCTTGGTGGGGATAAATTTGATAACCACTCTAATAGGTAATGCGAATGAAAGGTGTATCATATCCACCAGTGTGAGGAAGCAATTGTCACTACATGCAGCCAGCATGTCTGCTGAGGCTGATTTTTTCAGCTAATTCTGTGTTCTCCAATTGACCTGAAGCTTCCTTATTTCTGGAGCTATTAACATCCACTCTATGGCTTCCAGGCTATTTCCTGAAACTGTCCTTTTTATAATGTTAGTCTAGTAAGACTGGCATGAAATAAAACCCTGACAAGCCATCAAAGAAGAAGTTATTTTCTAAAGGAGCTTCTCTAGAGAATCAGGTCAAAAGCCTACTTCTAGCCTTGAACACTTGGAAGACATGAAAGAAAGCTTTGTTTTAGAAGCTTAGATGTCTACACACAAAGTTGATAATTGTTTTCTCTTTTTTTTCTGTTTATTGCTTTTGAAGAAATTCAGTCCAAGACCTGGGACGCATCAAAGAAAGATGTGTATTTGGATGAGCTTTGTTTGATGACAAGAGCTTTTCCTTATTAAGTCATCAAAACAGCCTGGAGTGAGAAGGTAGCAGAAGCCTTCTGGAAAAGAGTACCAAGCATCACTGAGGACAATCACAGGGCACAGAAACTCGACAGCTTTTATGTTCTCTCTTTTAATGTGCACGCAACTAGGGAGCTAGATGTCATATGTGTGAAGAGCCAAGGTGTCTGGTCCAAAACTCATGAAGTCAATATAAACATGCTCTTTGACTTCGAACGAGCTTGGGATAAGACCGCTAAGATTTTAGCACTAATTAGTTAGAGCTTTTCCAGCATCAACTGGATAATCCTCTAGGTGGGGGTGGTGGAGGGTGGTTTCACAAACAGGTCTGAGTTCTGTGCATTGGTTGTGATCCACCAGAGAAGATACTTTCTTCAGTTAAGGCAGGGACTGTTTCTCTTGTACCAGCACATACTCACCTAAACTTCTTGCTGCTGCAACAAAGTAGGACAGTGATGATGTGCTTCTGTATTATAACGTGGCTTACGGCTTTCGTTCCATTTCAGAAAGGCCTTAATTTTTATAGAATGCTTGGTATTTCTTACACCCTATTGCTATTGCCTACGGAGCGAACATGGACGTGCTGCCTATGGCTTCATTGCCACTGTGCAGAAGGATGGGGCTATTCTGTTGATTCTCTTTAGTCTTATGTCTCTTCTATATTTAAAAAAAAACCCACCCTCCCTCCGAATTCTATGCCCCAAGCCACCAACTTTCACAGTTGTATCAGAACATTTCTTTTTGTTGCATTCAAACCTGAGCCAGCTCAGCTTGTATCAGCCAGTCCCAGGTTTCAAAACCCAGTCCATTTTAGGGGCAAGTACTGAAAATGCTATGGGGTCCTGTGCTCTGTGCCCTTGCCTGCCCTGCTCTCACCCTGGCTCCTGGCTCTCCCTCGCTTGCTGAGAAGCTGCTGCACTCTGACAGTTAAGACGGCAGTAAAGATCTCGGGGCACGTTTATGTTGCTGGAAACTACACACAGAGGAGAAAGATGCACAGGAGTGTAGAAGATGAGCCGTGGAATGAGAGAACAACACAGGTGCCACCTGAGCCATCCCTCTGTCAATCCCTTTCTGTCCTTTTCTTCCATCCCTTTGCTTTGTTATATCTAAACCAGAACCTTTTTGATACTGATTGTCAGTCTGTAATGCCATGAATTCCACACATTGCCTTCTTCAAGTTATTTGGTCTTTTATACTATTGCATTGATATTGTAAGGCCATGACATCACTGTATTATCTGCTCTGATCTCCTGCATTACAGAGGATTTCTAAAGTGTTTTAGTAACAGCATCCTTTTGAATGGCACATCTTCCTATTCCTTTCTGTTTTTCATTTCTAAGATGCCATGAATAGAAATCTGCCACAATTCTTCACAAATTTTCCCCAAAATGAAGATGTCCACTGTGGAATCAATGTATTTAATTTCTATAAAAATCCAGTGTAGACTCAGATTTCATCCCCCAGTATCTAAGAAATCTTTGCCTGATTGACTATTGAAGTTATGTTTCCCTTGCAAGTGTTTTAGAGCTCAGCTCAGCCTCTGGAGAAAGAAGGAGGCAGGAGATTCAGGCTATAGGCATGTCTTCCCCGTGAAGCCCTCGTTGGCATGGTGTTCTTCACTCAAATGTCTTATTTTTATTTTTTGATTTTGTTTTTGCTTTTGAGACATAATCTCCATTATCACATTCTTTCCTGTTCAATGTTTTTTAATGCATGTATTATTTATCTTAGGAAGGTCCTTTATGCTCTTGTGTGAATTTCAATTGTTATGGCTCATTTTAATTTCCTTTAAGGCCCCTGGCCATTTTTCTGTTGGAGTAAAGCTGGTTCCACTTAATAAAGTTTTGCTATGCAGATACATGCAGCTTCTGTGCCCCACCTTTGAATCTCCAAATATACAAGACTACTCTATCTGATAGATAAATTTTATACAGTCAAATTCAAAAGAGATGACGGAGCCTAAAGCATGAGCAAAGTTGTGCTTAACTCTAGTATGTACAGCAAACAGAAGAACTGGTGATATGCGTCTACAGAAAGCAATTCAATTTGACTTTCAATTTATTTTACTTTTGCCCAGTTTGGATGCTTGTCTCTATCAGCGCCATATACCTATCATATGGCCACATATTTGGTCTAGTTAAATCTTGCTGTACCTGGAAACCTTCATCAGAGGCACAAATAGCAATAACAGAATTACACAGCAAAGAAAGATGCTTCTCAAACTCACCCCAAGTCAACCCCAGAGGATTTAGCTCAACACTGCTTCTGAAAAATACTGTTGTCTGAACGTTAGATATTTTTCAAGCAAATGGTACTGTTTGACAATGCCAATAGTAATTTCAAGTGTTTTCTCATGTGTAATTTCTTTTTTCTGCAGTTTATCATATCAAAACAGTTTGAATAGAGAAAATAGCCATGACTTTTCTATTTAACCAAAACGTTGTTTTCTCTCATTTATTTGTTGCCTCTAATCATGACACAATAAAGGCAAGTATTTGGGAAAAGGCCCTTCCTTTCATTGCATGTAACATCATTAGGAACTGTGTGATTTGGATTTCCATGTCTGAATATAAATAATTAGAAAATATGATTCAAGTATTTTATGTCTAGAAAAGATGCTGGGATAAATTCTGCCCTTCTCTGCATGAGACGACGGAAATTAAATTGGGTAAATGCTCAAAAGCAGTCTAGAAAGCTGCATCCAAAGTAGTGCATGGGACAAGACCATGAAAGCTTCCAAGATATGGTAGAAGACGAATCAAAAGAGGGTCCTCACTAGATGTGCTGACACATGGATCTGCCATTTTTGCTGCAGCAAGAACTGCAGGAGGTATCTGCGATTGGCCACCAGCTCTTCACCTGGTACCTGTGAGAGGTCTACAAGGGACAAGCCACGCTAGGTATGGTACTCATCCAGTTAATGCTGTGAGACCTACACAGAGAGACAAGACATTTTAGGATGAACAAGGATTCATTTTGGCTTTCATGGGTGCTGCAAGACTTGCCATCAGGGAGCTAAGCGGGGCGTTCCTATTTTTAAAAGCACCCACAGGGTTGTGTATTGCCAATGGCGACAGTATTTTCTATGGACAGTGGTGCACTAGCATAAATCGGGTCAGGTTTGCTCAGTTCTTAGGGTAAAAGTTATATGATTTGAGAGCTGAGCTTTTTACAGTCATATTCCTGCCTCTGTGTGAGGCGTGCAGATGTACTGCCATGAACCATCTATCCTTATCTAAATGTGTGCAAGTCTGGAACCTACATTCTCCGTTCTCATGGAACCTACATTCTCCAAATCCTCATCTAAAATATTGTTATAGGTGCCCCGAAACGGAAGACTGGATACATATCCTTTGTTCACCAACAGAGGCCAAATTCAACTCAGTGTGTTCTTTATGATCTTTGAACACCACAGTCGTCTTGCACTGGAGCAGAACGAGAAGAAAGTATATCATACTCCAAATCCCTCAGATTTCATCAGAAAGCAAAAGATCACAGCACTACTGAGAGCAACTTAAGTGCCAAAGTCAGGTAGAAAAGATCTCTCTTTGGGAGCCTTCAAAGCAACTGTTTCTCCCCTGTGACTTTATAAGGAATTTATGCACTTATTTTACAGGGGCGTCTTCACCAGCAACCCAATATTTAGGTGCAAATTAAGCACCTTCATTCCTACATACGATGCACTGGTGACTGGCTTGGAATAAAGAGACTGGCAAGGGATTGAATAAAACAGCCTGAAGGATATACAAAATACATGTATGTAAAAATACACCGATAATGAACGCTCCAGCTATATACACAGACTCCTAAGGCAGAACCCACTGCAGCACAAATGCTCACAGCAGCTAGAAACGCTCGGATTGGGAGTCAGGCTGGATGTATCTCTCTCCACCCTGCACATGGGGATGGGTAACACCGAAGCCCTTCTCAGCACTATCTGATACTTGCTAAGTCCAGATAAAAGAGAAGGGTTTGAAGCCGGGGACTCTGCCCTGCTCTCTCCTGCTCAGCCCCAGCACTGCTGATCTTTAAGATATCCAAAGCCAGATACCGGAGTAGGAAGGGAGGAACACGCCTCAAGGCTACCAAAATTTTCTCAGTAATAGATTAAAAATGTGAAGCATTTAAAGTGTCTGATGTTCCCTTTGATATTCTCCAGGCAATTTCCTAAATCAGCTTCAAATTTTACTCATTTTCGTCTTTAAAACAAGCAGCGCCACAAATGATTAAAAGAAACAACAACAACAAAAAATAAACACACACCCAGATGGTAACTATTATCTGAGCCAGAAAATAGAGACAAATACATCCACTTAGGGCAAACTAACATATTGTATTATATCACTATGATGTAGTGTAATGGGATATGATTTACATTAAAACTTGTTGTGAATTAAAGATTTAACTTATGGCCTTTCTCCACAAATTACAACAACAAACAAGAGCACAAAAATAAGCTCTAATAATGGCTTGCATCCCATCATCATTTGCTGGATTATTTCTAGACCAAAGCCATGGATAAAATATTCAAAAGCGCAGTTTGGTAACAATATTCTAGAAATATGATTTGAGTGAAAATCCTGAATCCCTGCAGTCAGCAAAGACGTTATGGCAATCTTCCCAAGAATTGGGGTGTTTTAGGTGAGATTTTGACTACAAAACACTCCAGAATGGTCTGGGTGATGGAATGACCACTGCTTATAACATTAAATGTAATGGTCTCACTTGTGCTCCCTCTTTCTGTTTGCTCTATCCACCTATTGTCTTCTATCATAATCTTCTAAAATATTTATTTTAGGGACCATCTTTTACCAATGTATATTGAAGCATCCAGCACAAAAGGAGGCAGAGCTTTGGGCTTTCCTTTGTTAATGCAACTGAGCTAAACAGATAAACAACTTGACAAGGATGAGCTTGTCACATTTATTCTCTGTAGCAAATTGTACTTCTAATTGGCTAAGGTTCTCTTCCCTGCGTGTCGTCATCTGGTTTGTAATGTGGTGTGCTTTTTAAGCACTGCAAAATCTCTTGCTGAGACAGCTGCATTTTGAGATGGATACTACACAAACATATATAAACACAACACACTTCAGTTCCCTAATTCAGATAACTGCTTCCTACAAAGACCCTAGGACTGAAAGCTGCTCTGAGAAGCAGGATGGCATGGTAAGTGGATTCCAAAGATTTGAGGTTTCTTCTCCCTAAGTGACCTGCCAGAGCCAAGCTCAACTGTGTGCCCCAATATTCTCTAAATAATAATAAAAAATGGATAATGTTTCCTCTCCTGATGAATGTGCACTCAACTTTATCCACACGGTGCTTTAGCAGCCCTGCAGGACTGTAAAAAAACCTACCTAATTTCCTGTTTAACTTAGTCTAGAAACAATCACTAAGATCGCGGAAGGCAACTTTTTGCTGGTGAACGTGTGCCTGTCAGAAAGCTTGAGACAGGGAGGGCAATTATGAATACCCACCTCACAGGTTAAAACAGTCCTAGTCCTTCCAGCTCTGCTGCAAAGAGGGGAAAAAAAAAATATAAAAAAAAGATGTTCGAGCTAGAATGGGTAAAGAATTTCAAATGTAGCACCTCCAGCAGTATTCGAGAAAATGTGAATCTGGCTGCCTTGGGTACCACCATGGAGCCTGGACGCTCACCCACATGGTGAGCCACAGATGACATTTCTCCTGCTGCAGCTCCTCTGGTTTTATTACTGTGATTACGGCGAGGATGGTGTCATGACTTGTACCACGGTCGCAGCTCTGTTTACAGCATAAACTGACCTTTCCTTATTGAATGATGAAACATGAACGATACTCTAAATGCTGGAGTTTTTTGTTTATAAGAAAAAGGAATGCTATTATCTAGCCATTAACAACAGGAAAGTAGGAGCTGAAAAATGTAAGGCAAAATTTAGCTGCTCATGCATGTCTCCTTGGCTTTAGGAGAGATTCTCACATCGGTAAGTCATTTCTGAAATGAAGATGGTAAGAAGAAAGTGATGTGCAGGAAAGGGAGAACGAAATCCCACTCAGGACAAGCGTATCGGATACCCAGCTTGGTGCGACTGCTCTGCTCAGGGAAACAGCTGAGACAGCTCCCATTTTTTGAAAGTTCTGGAATTTGTGCTCACTGCCAAAGGAAAATAAGGAAACTGCTATGAAACAGAGATAACAGTGTTATGAGAACTACACCAGCAATGAAATGTCAGAGAAAACAGTAATGGGAAGCAGAGTTTGTCAAGGAGAGATGGCATGTGATGTCACTGTGGTTTATTCTGCGGCAAAGGAGAGATTAAGTTTTGTAACGCTTGGGGTCAGGCAGTAATGAGGGAGGCAGCAGAGCCACAGAATTGACTCATAAGCAGGAGGTTACACCCTTCTATGGAAACTGGAATTTCTCACGAATTTCATAGTGTCAAATATGTTTGTATCAGTTACCCTACAGCTGTGCCTCATTTCTCCCTCATTTGCAAGCACCTAATATGCTTTTAGTAACTGCAGCTATACTTGAGTTAAAATAGTAAAATAAAGAACACAGAGATTTTTCTTGCTACCATTTTTAGCATTTTGTCCTTTTGGGATGAAATGAATCCTATTGCTTACTAGAGTCTTTCATTTTAGTCCTCTGTCTTCTGCTCCAGCTGGTGGTGGGTGGAACAATCAGCACTGTCCCCAGTTACCTCACAGTTGGTGTTAGGAGAGTACCTAACACCTGAAACAAGATGGAAAACATACGTAGGAAGTCAGGAGAACATGCCATGGGGATTGTTTCTCTGCTGTTGTGCTCAGAGGGACAAATCACTGCTCAGCAGAGCAACGCAGACCCACCAATGTGGCACCTGCCAGGCTCAGGTCTCAACGTGGGCACTTGCGACCACCTCATGTGGCATCAACCTTACACCCGCTACAGGAAATTCAAAGGAAAAAACCCACATAGAATTCAGTTTCAACTGTAAGCTCATACTTTCCCCCCACAGCCTATGCAAGATGTTTCTGAAGAATAAGGAGGGACGTGCTGTGACAAAGCTTCAGCACAGAAATGAACCCCCAGCTACACATGTGCTAGGAAGTATCAATGCCAAAGAGCTAAGAAAAGCAAACAGAAAGCAAAGAGATCTGAAAAAGAAACAGTAATGGTAACACGACATGAAAATATCAGATGTAACTCAGAAAAGCAAGCAGGATTTAATGCATGCTGGCCTTGCTGGTGCTGTATAAATGTCTTGTTCTGTTCCATTCTATTCCAGGGTCAAGCATATTCAGTGTCCTTTATAATCAAGCTGTCAATATACAGTCTTGACGCTATACATTGATTTTCTGCCACAAAAAAAGAGGAAGTTATCCTTTTGTGTTCAGAAACATCGCAGTGACTTAACATTTCTTAGACCACAATATTCAGTATCACCACAAAGACCAGGGCATCTTCCTGGCCCCACACATTTTATCTGCAGTTTTAATACATGTAAGTTCTTTACAAACATGTCGACAATGTAACGTAGCAACTCATTCAGTAGCAATGGGAAATCTGTGAAGTTCCAGTTTCTACCAATAAACTAGTTACACAAACTTCTGAGAACTGAAGGGAAAAGGACAAGAAAATTGCCCTGAAATCTTCTTAAGGAAGACTGGAAAATGTTAGGACTTTAATAAAAAACTGTTCACAGGATAAATGTCTATAACAAACATATTTAGCACTCAGATTGCTCTTTCTAAGTTTCTCCAAAACTTCACAAAAGAGATCAGACTGAGCTTCACAGTGGCCAGGGAAAGTGAAGAAGGTAAGTAAGTGACCCCAAAACAGTAAATAACACAGTGAAGAAAATTTGAAATTTCAGTCCCACTTCTTCATATTAAGCATGTTCTTGTCTAATCAACTTTCCCATGTTGGGATGATGCAAGAGCTCTTCCACCCAAACTCCCACGTACTTAAAAAGAAAATGAAAGCACATAATGCTTTTTCTAAGGAAATTTAAACAGTAGCAAAAGCAGACATTTTCAGAGAAGTTCTACAAGCATAAAAATCCCATCCTCATAATTGTCAGCTGTATTTCTCTAGTCTGTGTTGAGATAGTATATAGGGCATTGATTTGGTGAGACATGAGCCCAGACCGCAAGGTATTACCCCAAAATGGAGTAAGCAGAAAGCTGGAAGGAGCTCCACCAGCCACCTCAAATGTGGTAGCCACAAACACAGCCTGTCCCTAGTGTCACATCTCATTAGTTTTTAAAGGTCTCCTAAGGAGACGATTCAAAACCCTGCCAAGGAGCACTGCTTAACTCTGTCTGTCACCAGAAGGATTTTCCCACCAGCTGACTTAAAGCTCCTCTTTCAGTATCGCTTTCCAGCCAGTGAGCTCCCCTTTTATTTTTGCACATTTGAGTGTATTTTTCCTTCCTACTTCCACTTTTATTTACAGAATTGTATTACACCAATAAGCCAGGGGATGGGCTGAAAGCAGCCTTGTTTTTCTCCAACCCCTTCACCTCCTCCCTCAGCATCTCCATCCACAGGCACTGGCACCGTGCCTGCTGGGAAGGCAAGCAGGGGACAGCCTTGGCACAGGCCAGCCCATCCAAAGCTTGGGCTGCCCTCTCAGCTCAACCACACTTCCCTGGTTTGCTTAAGAAAATGCTACATGTGGCCCTATCAAAAACCTTAATACCCAACATATTACCTTCACCATTTCCTTCTCACCTGTCAAACCGTTTCTGACACCCTGCTACACGCAAGCAAAATAAATTGGTCTTTGACAATAAACACCAGTGAAGTAACCTGAAATTACTTTCAGTGAAAGGTGTCTTATCACATCAAATATTTGGTTTTTTTCAACTTTATTTGCTAGCCTGAAAGCTTATGATTTGCTATCACCACCTCTTTAGGGAGCCTGTTGGCTCATGGTCTTCTAACAGCATCCTGTAGGTCTCTGGCTACTTGTCACAGGTGGTTCTCATTTCCAAAACAGACAGGGAAATGCTCTGAACGAGACCCACAGAGGAGTAAAATCCCTCTGTCTGAACAGGATCCAGCCGAGCTGTTTCAAGTGATTACAAGATATTTCAGAGATGTTTAGCGGCCAATTTTACTTGGCTTTGGCTAAACTTTGAGATCTACCCTTTAAACAGGAAGATTTCAGATCACAGATTTTTAGAATTTTGCTGAATTGTGAAAAACTCCGGGGGAAAAAAAGAAAATCTGGGAATATATATATTCTTTTTCATCATGTTGGTACCCACGTTGGTAGCATGGGATATGCGACCTCTTGAACTACCAGCTATGGATATTAAAGACGTGCTGCTTCCCCTGGGGCTGTTCTATTGAGAGGAGGAGGATGCTGGTCCCCAGATGCCAAGTTCCCTGTCCCCCCTCAGCACATTTCTCCTGCACGTTTTTGGCCTAAGCTGCAGTTTTGATCCCATTTCCATTAGGCATCACCGATTGCGAGTACCCACGCATGCTGAGCGGCACATTAAAACTACTTTTTAATGCCTCACTATAGAACTTGCTTTCAATATCAAACAAAACATTAAAGATCCATTATTTCTCCATACCAGCTAAAGACTTTTTAATGAGATTAATTACAAGAAAAGAAGAACGTATTTTTCAGAAGATCAGTTGAATAACACAACGCCTAATGTTTAGCAACTTTAAATAGCGTCTATTAGATCTGATGTGATTTGAAAAAAGTCTGTGAACATTTATTGTATTTCAAATTTTTAAACTGGACACATTCTAAAACTGCCAGAACTAAAACTGCCTATTTTTCCATTATGTGCCTGTTAATGCCTACTGCACTTTTCGGAGCCCTACAGCTTTCACATGCCTTTAAGAAAGCCGTATGCACCTTGAATGGGAAATTATTTGATTTTGCAGAAATGCTAAGTAAAACGTCCACCATGATCTATACGTAAAATCTGTGATAAAGTAGAAGTTATCAGCATTAACCTCTTGTTCTGCTCGCAGGAATTGATAAAAAAAGTGTTTTAAAATGGCTTTGTAGGACATCGGCTCTGTCACGATGGTGACAATCTTCCTGCATAAAGAACAAAACAGCAGATGAGAGGAAGTGAAGAAAGAAGTTATTACATCATGAAATCTAAAAATTCTATATGCAGGCAACAAAGAAAGTATATTTATTAATTTGTTTCTTAATCTTATTTCAGGAAGGGAGAAAAGAGACCAAGGAGAGCAAGCACCGGGGAGATCATGCTTCGCTGGCTCACTGGATCTCTTTGAGGATATTACAGACCTGTTTGGCACGGCAAGAACAGCAAAGATTAGCTCTCTGGATTTCTAACCCCCACCACCACCTTGTTTCTTGCTAAAGGTTAATGTCTAGGAGAGGAAGAAAATTGCCATACTTCTGTAAAAGTGTAAAGGTAAAAGACAAAGGGCAGTCTCAAGTGGATACTTCTCCAGCTAGAAAAAGCTGCTGCACATCAGCGAGGGCACCCCGACTTACTTTGCTGCTATTTTTATCGTTAATATAAACAACCTTTATTTGCATGAAGAGTTCTAATTTTGCCAGAGATGCTAAGTGAGAAGCAAAGGAAATTATTAATGATGAAGGACCGGGATAAATCAAACACCTGAGCACGGGGAGTTTCATGTGAAGCAGTAGGAGGCTCTGCCCCGGTTCTAGAGAAAAAAGATCCAAGGAAAGTGGCCTACATCCTACATGGCCAAATAACCAAAAGACGTGGATAACCTGGCTGCTCTCGTTGAGATGCAGAGCTGGAACACAAGTTACACGAGGCAGACGAATGGCACTGATGAAATGCAGTAAGACGATAAGAAGCACCAGTTTGGATTCATCTATGCAATCAAACGTGTTCCTGTCCTCGAACATGAAAGAACAGCACAGCTCTTTTTTGGGGGGGGGAATTGGCTTCAGACCCTGTGACACAGCCAGAGGTGACATCCCCACTGGGCTCCCTGGTACCAGTCCTGAGCCATGGAAATGCATTTCTCAGCATATGCAACTGCTTCTCCAAAGAATTAAAAAAAAATATAAATATATATTCAGTACACTTTTAATAGATCTTTGGTATTAGCCAAGAAAAAAGCCAAACATTCCCCCATAACTTCTCAATTTCACAGCTGAGGTTTTCAAGCCAGATGAAAAAAAGCCACAACAACAACCGTCATTCTCTCTTCCCCTTTCCAAATCAGACAGTACTGCAAAACTTGCAATCAAATCACAAGAATTGGCAAACGTGAAAATATTTACAACACTATGAATTACATTATGTCTCAGAGACTTAAATCCCTGCGAGAGGCATGTATTGCACAGGCGAAGGACATCACGGTGACCTTACTTTAAGAGAAAGGACAGTGCCAAGGTTGACAGGCCCCCAAATTAAAATCCAGTCCAGAAAATACATTTTTCAAATGTCCTCCTGATTCTGAAAAAATCTATCAGTCTGCCAAAGCAAGGGCTGTAAGATTATTAAAGTGCCAAGTACAATTTATGCCCAGGATACCTTGCTGGCCATCTCTCATGTTACCTACTGCCAAGGCTCTGGGTCGCCCATCCTTGGAGGCCCCCCATTCTATTCTGATTGAGGTCAGGTCTTTTCACTCCAAGGACTCTGAAGGCAGAGCCCTGTCCCTGACTATGCTTCCCAGCTTCTCGTTGCTTTCTTTTCCAAAAATTCAGCATAAGATCAAGCCAGGTGGGCTATTCCTGCCTATTTTAATTTTCTTTCTTCATTAATTTCCCACTGCTCTGTTCTGGGGAGTTGCAAGAACACCTGCTACAAGAACAGACTTGTAGTAATTTCTACTCACTGCTGTACTGCGGCATCTATACGTTCCACGACAAATACTTCATTTTGAGTGCATCGGACTCCTTTCAACACTAAAACTTCTTTCTCCCTGAACTTTCTTTTTCCTCTCCATTTTGCTGCCGCCATGTCAATTGGAAGACACAAACCCAGCGCTGTTTTGTCATTTGCGGGCACTTAAAATGGCATCGGTGATATTTTTTTCCAACCTGGCTAACAGACGGATCAATTATTCGCCAAGTCCTAATTTTAAAGCCACCCACTGTACAAATGGCAGGCCAGGACAGCAAGGGTTTGTTTTGCAATCAGCTTCTGTGCAAGAGCAGGATTCCTCTATACTCCAGTACTCTGGTGGCTCTTGAGCAGAGAAGGGGGTATGATGTGCACACATCACACAAAGATGTGAGCACAAACAAACCCAGAGCCCTGGGGTGCTGGTGGTTGCTCACCTCCCAGATTAGTTGCTGTTTTAACTACACAACGTCTCTCGGAGAGAGGAATTTTTCATGCACTGAAATATCCTGATTGTTCAAGAAGAGCAAGGATGACAGGCAGAAAAACGTGATGGTGAAAGAGGCACACGGGCACCTCTAGCAACACAACGCCGGTACCGTAGGTTTACAACATCCCTCCTTTTGATTCCCCTTGGAGCCCTCTGCTTCCACACACAAATACATTTCCCCTGCAAATACAGACACCTTTATATTAAAATCAGCAGATTCATGGAGAGACGAACCAGAGGGCTTTCTGGTTCCACTGCAGCTTATGCTCTTCTGATACCGCTGTGATGTTGCTTTGCTGATTTCCACAATATCCCTCAACTCATTGCAACAGCTACCCCAGCTCCTAAAATCCCCCATTTTACTTTCTTTTACTCCCATTAGACAAATAAACAACCAACCCAGGATGCCTCATGCAACTCAACCAGTGGCAAAGGGAGACAGCAGTGAGCTAGGGAGGAGGGGAGGAGTTTGGCTGATGTGCCCAATGTGTTGCCCAATGTGTTGCCCAATGTTCCACCACTGCAAGGAGCTTGGCTGCGGCAGCAATAAGCTCGGCACAAAAGCCATGTGCTGCTCACTCAGTTTAGCTCTGCTCAGCCCTGCTCTACATCAGAGGACAGGTCCCAGATCCTTCGCTTCCTCGCGAGGGTGATGTAAGATTCCCCATGTCCACAGTGGGTTCAGCTCATATAAGGTGCCACCAGCCTTCGGCTCCTCACCTCACCCTCCATCTCACCCAGCCTTCAGGCCTGGAAAAAGAAAGTGTCATTAGAGACCATAATGCTGTCTCCATCAGATGAAATTCCACCCTTCCCAGGAAGGTTCCCCATAGGAAATCTGTAGCTGATTTTTAGCCCAATTTTGTGCATGGGGGAGCTCTCACACACTGGAGAACACAATCACAAAAGCTTAATGGGAAGGCAGAAAAAAAATTAATTTAAAATGCAGGGAAGAGAGCAAGAAGCGACAGTCCTTAACTGTGAAAAGTTTGGGTTTATTTTCCAATTTTACTATAGGATGCAGCAGACGAATCCAGCACTATTATTTATTGAGAAGTGTCCCATGTGCACGGCAGGGCTTTGCACACAAATGAGACAGTGTCTGCTGCAAGCCGAGACACAAACAGTTTGACATCTGAACACACCAGAGACAAGCTCTCCGTGAAGTGGTGTGGATATTTTCAGAGATCATTGCTGGAAGTCTTAAGGGAAATGGGGTGTTTGCAGGCAGAAGGCGTCTCATTCAGAGAGGCATTTCTTGCTGAATACATAATGCAAAGGAGTTTTTAAAGTAAACAGGACACAAAATGGGTGGGCAAGACAGATTTGGGAAAAATGTAAAATATGAGTGTGAAATTATTAACAGAGGGAAGTGTGAAAAGAAAGTTAAGGAACTATGAACAGAAAGCAGAACTGCAGGAGAGACTGGAGAAGTTAGTATGTCAAAACTGAAGCGGTGGCTCATGCTGATCTTGGAGCTTGATTTAGACCTGCTGTCACCCATGTGCCAAGTATGTGATGGGTGAACACCACCCCAACACCTCCATGACAACAGGCTAGTAGGGCTTGTTATTCATGAAGCTGTAACAGCCATGGAGACGGGGTACCACATGGGAACATGGGTCCCATCAAGATGCCCAGTACAGTTTAGAGCCCCCTTGGAGATCAATTTCATCAGCATCACCTATATTTAAAGAAAGAGTATGTGGAGGATAGCCTGAGAGCCCTCTTTCAACACTCGGCCCACAGTGGATCTGCCCAGTGACCAGGAACTGTTAGGAGCTCCAAAACTCTACAGGACAGCAGGAGCTCTCAAGTCCATGTTCAGCTTCTTCGAACATCTAGCAAGGATGGTGATGGAAAAAGCATCCATGTCTCTACTCAGGGCCTTGATGCCTGTCTACACACAAGAGCTCTGTACCAAGCGCTGGCCATCCCATGTCCCAGGAGTGATACAGTCCCACCAGCCTGAACTTGTCTCCATGCTTTCACCTTTGGTGAACCATGGGCAAAGCAACCACAAGGACAAGGACTCCAGTGAAGCTATCAAGACTTACCCTTTCCTCAGGGGAAACAAGGTGCAAGAGGCCAAATATCGGTTTGTGGGTGATCTCCACAACCCTGTTGTGCAGAATTAGCGCTATTTTGGTCCACCTTAGTGAAACCTGAGGTGGTGAGCTGGGTGGAGCAGCAAGTACCACCTGGAAATTGCACAAGCAGGAACAGAGAACTGAATTATGAGTGATGGTGCAGCGCTAATGGGTTAATATTACCCATGTGAGACAGACAAAAGGACAGCATGCAGCTTCCTGGGGCTCTGCCATTGCAAAAAGAGAAGTTCGTGGGATAACCACATCCCAGTACCCTTCAAAACACCTCCTCCCATACAGCAACCTAAAAACATGAAGAGCCTCAGCGCAACCTCACTGAGTCACGGATCCTCTCCAACTGCCTAGAGGAGAGGGCACAACAGTACAACCAACACGATCATCAGCCCTGACCCATTTCTGAAGTCCACACCAAGATCAGGTTTGTTTATGGAGAGAGCAAAGCCCTTTCCATTTTTGAAGTACAGGGTACTTGCAGCAAAGGGAAACACTGTGGAAGGTTAAGCTGTTTTGCCCAAGGTCGCAGAGGCCAGCAGTGCGACGAGCTTGCTAGCTCGGGCCAGAAATGAGTTGCGGACTCCTTGGCCTCCAAGTCAGACCACCCACTTCTCCTCGCAAACCCGCTAAAAGGCAACTCCCAGAACTAGTTGGATTTGACAGCCCTGATGCAGAGAAGTGGGGTCAGCCCCCTGCCAGCCACCACCAGCCACGGAGGACCCACTGTTTACAGGAGGCACTGTCAACAACCTCACCTCTTTAACCCCATCAATCTGAAACTAAAGCACAGGAAAAGAACACGGGAAATTCTTCTCTCAGCAGTGAACTCCCTTGGAAATGCACGTAGTCTTAGCTCCCATTTGAATTTGGCCGATGTGTTTATTAGCCATAATGCATACAAATGCATTTTGCTAGAGAAACGCAGCATAAACAATTAGCTCATCAGGCTGCAGGGGAATGGGCTATACCATTAAGTTCTCTCAATTAGTGATTCTGCCCCGCCAGTGCGATGTGTTCTGGCTCCCCAAGCTTACCTCATCATCTCCAGGACTCTACAGGCTGCAGCCATGGGCTTCAACTCAAAGAGCTGCTTCTTTTAAGCAAGCCATGCTACTTTTAAGCTAGCCACGAAACCAAGGGTGAAAGATCTCACAAACCAACTTCCAGACACCAACCCATCTAAGTGAGCTGTGTTTTACAGGCTTTGCAGGGAACTGTTCTTTAGGGTAAAAAAAGCCCATGTTCTTTCCTGTCTATGTTTCAGCCACAAAGGCTGCATATCACAGAGACCTTTTGCTTATTTGGCTGAGCTCTTCCTTCCTTTGGGAGAAAAATCTTTGATTGATACAGGCAATTCCTAAATGTCAATACATGCTTTCAAATGCATGGTCGACTTCAGTGTCAATACAGGGAATTGTACTCAATATTAATGAGTATTGATGCGTGAACACGTGCACACACACAGTGATGACGGAAACCTGATGGCATGAAGCTTTGCATAAAGGTGTCACAGAAAAAAATACATCAATATTTAACAGGGAGAAAAATTATTATGGGGTTTGTATCTTACTACATCAGGAAGACCTAAAATGCATTACAACCCAAGAGCGACTTTCATCCTCCTCCTGGTACAGGCAGGATGGGATGTGTGGAGGAGGGAGAAGAGGGGAGAAAGTCTTCTGGGTCACCAAGACGCAGGGGAAAGGGAGTTTTTTACCCTTTGGAGGGTGAGAACAACCTGTGCATCACTGCTGTGTAAGGCAGCAGAAGACAGCTACTAAGCTGTTGTCCTTACACAGTTTGTGACCAGTACTGTGAAAGAGTAGTGAAGCCAAGAAAAAGAGGCGAAGAAGTGTAAATGAGTTGTACAAATTAGAACTCTTGGGCTGAAAACATCCATGCTGGAGGGAAAAGGGAACACAAAGGGTATACAGGAAGATAAATGGATACAAGCAGGATTTTACACTTCATCTGACAAGCAGAATCCACCATATCATTCAATACATCCAACAGGAACAGGGCATCCAACAGGAACAGGGTTTCCTGTGAGCCAGAAACATAAAAAGCATGAACCTTCAAGCAGGCACATGTGCCAGCATGAGAAAGGCTCACGCAAGACATCTTAAGGTCATGCAAAAGTCTTGCATTTTTGATTTCACAAAAGGATTGGATCAATAATCTGACACATCCTTCCCTCTTCCTAGAATACATTAAATTGCAAGAAAGGACTGAGACACTGTGGGGAAGTCAGGTCATACTGGGAGGTGGAGGGACCCACAGCATGGATGGACTCCTGCAATGAGAAGCCACTTTTTCCTTAAGCAAAATACAATTGCTGAATATGAAGACTTGCACAGCCAGTACGGCAGTGATAAAACTGGGACTTCTCCTGTACTGCCAGCTTCATGTTTGGCCAAGAATGTTTATTTTTTAATACAGTACTTTTTCAGACTCTCAAAAGATATGGTCCAAAAAATTGAAATCATTGCCATGCTGCCAGCTGTAATAATCCTAGATTGATGTGTCAAATCAGGACACAGATATATCTCCAGTCTAGTGGTAGTTTGTGTTTTTCATTGAGCCCTAGCTCTTGGTGTACACCAACTAATGAAAATATGATTTTTATTGGTGATTTCTAATTGCTTTGGTTGAGAACTCAAGTGACCGAAGGCTCGAAACCCAGAAGGTAAACACCTGAGCTTCAGTTTTGGGGTGCATTTGTAGTATCACAACAAACAGTAACGTTGTTTATAACTGTCCTTATGTGTCAAAAGGATTTTTCATCAATTTCAACTCAGCAGAGGTACTCTGGGGTAAGAAGGGCTCCCAGTTTCAGCAGTAACACCAGAGTATCCATGAAAAGCATTGTTTGCTCATTTGTTCTAAGAATTAATATAAGGATACCATATTAAATACATACAGTTTAATGAGACCCGTAATGTGCTTCCCTCCAAGACAGATAATTTTTGCTTTAGTTGACTATTCAGAATATGGAGGGAAAATGACAATTTTAAGGTTGGTCACAACTCATGTAACTGGGACAAGACTATCATTTTAGAGAATTATTTTAAAATAAGGAGCCATTTGTGAAATACTTGGAAATTATTTCAGGAGCTAAGCCACTCCAAATCTAGAGTTGAAAAACAGACATAATGAAATGCAAAGCTGGCTGGTTATATACGAAAAAGCCAAAGTTGCCCATAGGAAGCATGAACCGAAGCATGAACCAAAGCCCATGTGTGTGCTCAGCTCCCACCACCCCGACTGAAGCCAATGCTAAAGCTCCCTGATTTCAGCTGGGCACATCCTGCCCTCAGTTTTTATTTAAGCAGGAAGATTTCTGGACTTGCTGGGCACGGAAAAACACAAATAGAGAAGAGGAGCTCTCCTAATATACGCACAGCATGGCTCATTCCTCATTTTATGGCTGTGCAACTGGAAGCGGAGAAAGTTCTTCAGAGGCCCAGCAAAAATCTTCCATTCCCTCGCATTTTGGGCCTTATTTTGGGCTGAGGAAAGCATGGCCAAGGAGCTTGGCTGAACGAATACCTTCAAGCGCTTTCTGATCCTGCCACGGCACTGCCTTCGCAGACCTCAAAATCCCTTCATGCATCATTTATAAATAATCCTATCCATTGCAAAAGGCGGGGAGCATCGCCTGGGTTACATGCTGGGAGCAGACTGACCAGCTCCTGGCCTTCCACGTTGACCTGGCGGTTAACTCGGAGCTGCTGCTTGCCTGGAGCACTCTCCTCCACGCTCCATTTCACGCAGCGAGTAGAGAGAGCCGAGAGCTTGCGCTTTCCTTTCTTTTTTTTTTCTTTTTTTTTTTCATTTCTAGCAAGTGGGGTGGGAAGAAGGACGGCTGGGATTCGGGTTGGCGAGCCAGGCTGTGAGCAAGCATATTCCCGCAGCGCCACGGGAGCGTATGCAAGTGAAAATGAGATGGTGAGGGATGTGACAAGGCATTTTTACCCAGAGCAGCTCCTCCCGAGTACATCCACGTGCCTGCTGCATGGTTCTGCTTCTGCTTCTTTGAGCGAGCCGTCCTACTGCTATGCTGGCTGCTGTGCACCTGTATTTACAAGGCAAACTTAGCAGGACGTTAAAAGTCAGCGTTGGAGGAGACGAAGCAGGAGAGGACACGCTGCCTGGTTCTCAGCCTGCTCTTGGGTAATTTTGGTACTTTCCTTGAGCACCTAGGTGGCAAGACGACTTCAAACTGTGGCCACCACTGTTAGCACAAAGAATTAAGTACATAAACAACATTAGCTGTAATAGTGTTATAATGTACGTAACCTCTTACTAGGGAATTGGAAATTTAAGCTGATGTCTTCTTTCGCAGCAGAGGTAGGAAGCCGAGACAACATCAGGTGGTAAAAGTTAGAAGGGAAGAAAGAACAATTTTTTTCAGACACTTACTGCAGAGTGCCTACAATACTGTACAATAATAAGCAGAAAATACAGACTTTATTTCCCTTTGGAATTCAAATGCTTGTACATCAACAGGGCACCTCTAATATCTAAGTAATAAGCATAGCTGCTCCGTAAGGACACTATTGAAACTCAAATTCCCTCAATACAATTTCAAATTGAGAGTGTGAGCTCAGGGAAGGAGAACTTTATTACATTTCATAAGGTTCTCTTAAGCATTTTCTGAATTTAAAGCTAAAACCACAGTCTCCAATGGGAGAAAGTACTACACTCTTCTTTAAATCTGCATTCATTTATCTGATACACTGCCACTGGACAATGTAAAAATGCTTTTATTATATCTGCAGACCTTGAACATTATATTGAAGCATTCACGGAGGCTGAGAACAATGACTGTGCAATACATATTTATAATGCAACTATTAAGATTTTCTGATTTGTTTGCTTCACTTTGCTACATATAATGCATGAGCAAAGCTGATAAAAATTGTATGTTTTCCCTTTCTTCTTGATAGCTGATTATACCAGGCACACCTGGCCATAAAGCATTTGCTACACTGCTTGAAGAACCCAGGTACAGTACAATTTGCTGGCCATTAGGTATTGAGATATGGTAGTGAGCTGCACCGGTGATATGAGTGCCCACAGAGCAGTAATTGAAGAGTTAATGTTTTTCAGTTGTCACTGGATGAGTGCAATATTTCTGTATCTTCTCAAAGTTTAAGATTAAACAAGTTAGGAGTTCAAAGCAAACAAACTCCCTAATCAAACAACAGATGCCCTGAGAGGATTCTCTAAATAAATACTACCGCATTTCATACCACTACCTCCCATTGCACTGAACCTCTTATTTGTTTATGGTATCCCTGGTTCAAATGGCAGAACCTCCAGATCCAATTTAAAATGCTGAAGAGGTCACTTAGAATTGCTGACTGAACCCGGATCAAACCATAAAAGAGACTTTGTAATGAAATAAATATTTACTAATCAGATTATCTACCCTGAGCAACAATCTCTGTTGGTAGGCTGCCATTTATTATGCTTTCAATCAACCCCGTGGCTTCTAATAAGCTGCGTTTTTTCATGTTTTTCTTAATATAGAACGGCTTGTCATTCAGCGCGGTACAATGCGCCGTTGTGCTGCGGGAGAGAGGCGATGCCCGGGGCGAGGCGAAGGCTGACGGCGACGACGCGGAGCCGCTCGGCTCTTTCTCTCCCCTCTCCCTCCCCGACGTGCTGGGGGCAGTGGGCAGAAAGCCGGGAGCAGCGGCGGCGGCTCCGTGCCGGCGTTCGGCAGGACCCCCGGCTCCCCGCAGCGTGTCTCGGCAGAGGCCAGGGCTCCGCACGAAAAAAAAACGTCACGGCAAAAAAAATAATTTGTTAGGTCGCTTTAGAGATGCAAAGGGAAAAATTGAGAGACTCCTACCTGAGTGAGGATGCGAGTGTTATTATCCACACGTGGTAGGCACAGGCTGTTAATTAGGAAAATGAATAAGAAAAAAGGTTTCATGAGGTGCACGGGTAACGATCCAGGTGCTGCTAAGTATAAAATATGCTGAGAAAAATGAGCCCTCGCAGAGTTTGAGGAGATGGATTATCAAAAACACACAGTTGCGCTGACAAAACACACACATCTGCTTTGCCAGTACAACTAAGACGCCTGTGCTCATGAAACAGGGAGTGGGATAAATAAGTGTTTGGCTGCGCATCTTTCTGGTTATTGCTGTAAGAATATACCTGATATTCAGCGTCGGTACCACATCCACAGCCAATGCATCTGTCCATTACAAGGCTGCCTGCTTGAGTTGGAAGATGCAAAATAGGCCACTGCGAATGTTAAAGTCACAGACCTGCTAGAAAAATATTCCCTACCAAGATAAAGCACTCCCTACCCAGATAACTCACTATTTTACGCATCCACGATTAGTAGTTTCATGGAAATTTACTACATTTCTAAATCTTAAATCTCTGGGTTTTAATACTGCCTCGCAAACCAGCCAGACTCAGTAATGCTGGCTGAAGGCTATAACTATGTCCTTAACTCAGCGCCATGTGCATAAAAAGTCCTACAAGCTCATCAGCGGTTAATCCATCCTATCAAAAGTGCGACAGTACGTTGACAAAATTAGAAATACAAGTTTGTTATTTTAATGAGTCACTGACATCTGCTGCTTATTCTTAGTTTTCAGTCGTACTCCTCTGTTCTGACATCACGGCGTGTGTGATTTTCATTTGGTTACCGCTCTTAGCACTGGCTCGGTCCTTTATATTACTTTGACAGCATTTCTCCTCATCCATTATTTAATGATAACTTTTGCTTACCAAGCACATTTCAACACAACTAACTAAACTAAAAGCATGTCCTGATCCTTAATGAAGTCCAAATGCTTCTCCTGGGAGGCAGGTAAGTATCATCATCATCTTCTGGATGGGAAAGCAGATATTAAGTAATTTGCCAAGGTCATGCAGCCTGTCTGTGGCACAGCTTGGAAAAAAACGCTCTCAGGAGCCCTGACTATCTGTCCCCAGGTGGAAGTACCAACCTTTACCAGCAAAGGCTGCTCCGTACCCAGGGCAAAGGCGAAGGAAGAGAACATGAGGGCACGAACAGGCACCACAACCATCCTCCTTAGCAGACTGCACCAGGAGAGGCAGCAAATTAAAACCAGAACATGAGGTTTTTGTCCCACCTCTGATGAGTTCAGGGCAAAGACACAAAGAAAAAGGTCCTGCAGAGGGGTCATCTCATCATCAGAAGGCTGTGAGCCTCCACAGTTGGCCGATGACAATGTTCGTTATCAGATAATGCTGAAACAACAGCAGCCCAGTGTCCTGCCTGGGAGACCAAAGGAACTGAGATATTAACAGCGGATTATTTTTTTTTTAAGCCCCACATTTCTGAGTCTCTTTTCAACTCCATGTTTTTAACAATGATGTTATTTAACACATGCCAGTATGAATAAGTTTATTCTTTTTTCTGATCTGCTCCTATAAAAGGAGTTTGTGTTACACAGACTGCCTATAATTCATTAAGCCAAATTCCCTTCCATCTGGAGGCTCATACAGTTGTTGAAAAGCTGTCACTATAACCTATTGTCACTGCAACTTTTTATGAAACAACCTACATTTTTATGTCAAAATTTATCTCAACAATTTTGCAGTACTTACTTTCAATTATTTCTATATCATCAGCCTTTAGGTGATGCAGTGTTCAAGATAATACACTGGGATAAACTTCTCTCTCTGGCTCTGTTCATACTGAAAATAAATACCGTTTTCTATTTTAACAAGAGCTACACAGAAGGAGACACAGCTTCATGTGCACATCCCAGTGGACACACAAACCAAGGGCATTTATTGATTTCACCCAGCCCCAAATAAAACAATCATAAATAAATGCAATGGTCTAGGTTAGAAAGAAAGAATGGCTATAAGAAAGGAATTCTTCTCAATGAAGAAAATGAAATTAGGCTGCCCTCATTTTGTTTTACAAGAAAAAGGCACATACACGTGAAAATTCCACATGTTCCAAAGGACTGGCAGATAAAATGGTGCACAGAGGTAACAAGGCCAAAGACCAACAGCAACTGCTTTATTTGTCTCAAGCCACAATTTACAGAAAGACTTGCTTTCCTCCAGCATCCCACCCTCTGCCTGAAACCTAAAAGGAGATTAAAAATGTGGCGTGCAAGGAGTCAAAGCATCCTCACTTCTCGCCAACTTGAGAAGGAGCCAGAGAGCCTTACTGCCTGAAATTCCAGTGACCAGCACATGGAACTAGTCCTAAAACTCTGTAATAAAGTCCTTTAGACCACTTTTTCCTGACCTTTCATAATGGCTTTACAATGTATTATGGCCTTGCCTATACTATAGGATTGTACTGGCATAAGCTGTACCAATATGACCAGGACTAATTCCACAACAAAGAGAAAGCCAGAATGTTAACACACAAATTAGAAACAACACAGAAATATGGCTGATGGGTAGAAAAACAGGTTTTGGCATAACACTCTATTACAAAATTAGCTAAGGGTGTATCTGTGTTTGTAATATGGCTTCATACCAGCATCTCTATGTTTTCTAATAAAATAAAAATCACAACCTGAACTGGCATCAGTAAGATTTAAGTCTTGACTAAGCCCGTGAATTAAAATACCATTTCAAAAGCAGGGGGGAAACATCAGCGTTTTTTGAATGCTCAGTGTTGTCCAACTGAAATAGTTTAAAAGGCAGGACTGGAAAAGGAAGTGTCAGTTTGGAAGCGACAAAGATCAACGTGTCTCCAATATGGTATAGCTGGCAAACTGCTGTGCAGTAAAATAAAGCCTGACACGTAACTGCTGAAGCAGTCTCAGGCCAAAACTCACGATTCTTACTCATCTCGCGCTGAAGCAAAACTCTGTCTAATTGAAGTGATGGAGAGAAGCTGGGCTGAGTAGGAACAGTAAGGTTTGGCTCATGCAATATATATATATGTTCTGTTGGTAGCTCGACTGCAGACCATACAAGTAATTTAAAGTTTTATCTCTTGGGTAGAAGTATGCGTGTTTGGGTGGGGAACTGAAACAGATGGAATAAAAGCAATGGCTGTCAGGTCTTATGTTCGTAAGACTATCTTTCTGAATATAGACACAGACATCCTCCCTATGTAGTGCATTTTCTTCTTGCAGCACCTATCAGCTGCTCGAGCTGTGGCTCGAGGATGCACCGTGTGAAGTCCTACAGAGATGAACAGCAGCAGGATGGCCTCATGTCCCTCTGTCTTAACTGAAAGGGAAGAGGAGGGCTCTTTAATCAAATTCTCTCAACCAACTGTCATAAAATGGTAAAATAATCCACAAGGAAAAAGCCAAAGCCCAGTGGCTCAAATCTTACTAAACTCGGCTGGACCAACACTGCAGGGCCTCATTTTATCAGAAATGGAAACAGAAATTCCTTAAATCTAGGGATTAGCGATATCAGGCTCTTGTACTTGCCGTGGTATTGGCGATGTGTTCAAAGGCCTTTCACCTTGTGCCGACTTGGGCTTAATTGCCATTGTTTTGGATCCACTTTAAACGCTAAACCTACAGTACTCATTTCAACGACTGATTCAGCTACAGAAAAACCATGTGGGACTGCATTTGTATACTCATGCAGGTACTGGTACTGTTCACATACCCTCCGTTTTGGCCTCGTGATAATTCCCCCGCTGGGCAGATTCCCCTTCTTTAATCTAGATCTTGGTACCAGGCATGCCACGGGTCTGCTTGGTTTTTGCATTGAAAAGAACGGGAATAGGGAAAGGAAAAAATACCTCAGTGATCTCAAAAGTGCATCCTCCCCTGTTCTGTTTTTGGGACTGAATTGTTCTCAGTTACAGTTCTAAGAAGTTAATGCTTCTTCGCCTTTTAGCCATGTCGTAATCCAACAAAGAGCATGCTCGAAGTGGCAGACTTTCCTCCTCCTGTCTTCATCCAGAGAAATCTCTAGCAAAGATACTCTGAGCATTTTTCTTACCTTCTCCTTGACATGCTGTAGCCTGCATGCTGTGGTCTCCTTTCAGGTCCAATTTTCATAACTCAGATTAACAACGAAACTGAGAGGATTCCGACAGAAGGAAGAGAAACAAACAGATTAGATCATCTATTTAATATCCTCCTGGTGAGCTCACCAGGTCTGAAATAGCAGTGTTTTATTCCAGCCATAATCTCAATTTAAAAGCTGCAAACTGTGTTCTCCATGAGAGATAAGTTCATGGTTCAATCTGGCACCATGGAAGGTGGATCTTGTAGGGAGCACATGGCCAGGAGGCCGACAGGAGAGAGGTAACAGCATGAGAATGTATAATTGCTCTTTGTTAATACAGGGGGTAAACAGAAAAAGAGGTTTGCTCAATAACTAATGGCCATGACCTGTCAGTGAACACGCTAGCAGAAAAATGAAATTCTGAAAGGGCTTCCTTAGACAGCGATGGGGATCAAAACTCCGCCGGGTCTTTCGGTAGTGCTTCGTACATTTATGAAACTACTTTGAATAGTGTGATTCCATGGAATTTCAGGAGTTTAGATTCAAAGAGCAGAAAAATCCTTTCCAGCACTACATCTTATGGAGACGTGGGATGGGGGGGGGGGGGGGGGGGAGGAATCTTGTCCTTTAAAACACTTTTAGATCAGTTTCTGTAAATAAATGCAGGTCCATGACCAAGGAAGCAAATCGCTTTAGATGGCTTAATACTCTTAAATGCCACAGGAACCTCAGCTTGGATGTAACATGGCTACAGGCTGGTGCAAGAGGCATATTTAGGATTATTCTTCAAGCCTTTTCCCACTAGGTCATCTCACCACAGAATTTTTTGCACAGTTTAAAATAAAAAGACATTACAGAAATCTTCTTTTAATTAGGCTAACTGATGTTCTGTGACCACAAAACCCACAAGTTTCTAAAGA
>JAOQGH010000023.1:107721398-107756636 GCA_025769975.1 Gallinago jamesoni | reverse complement strand
TGTAGTGAGGGGCCCAAAACTGAACGCAGTACTCGAGGTGAGGCCTCACCAGTGCCGAGTACAGAGGTACGATGACTAATTTAAGAAAGATGTGAAGGTCCTTGAATGCATCGAGAGGAGGGTAACAAAGCTGGTGACAGGGCTGAACGTCCTGTGAGGAGCAGATGAGGACTCTGCGTTTGTCTAGTTTGGAGAAAAGGAGGCTGGGGGGCAACCTCATGGCTCTCTCCCCTTCCTGAGGAGGGGACATGGAGAGGGAGGTCCTGAGCTCTTCTCCCCGGGATCAAGTGATAGGATGCATAGGGAATGGTTCAAAGCTGCATCAGAGGAGGTTCAGACTGAACATTAGGAGGAACTTCTTTACTGAGAGGGTGGTCAAACACTGGAACAGGCTTCCTAGAGAGGTGGCCAATGCTCCTGTCAGTGTTTAAGAGGTATTTGGATACCCTTAATAACATGCTTTAACTTTTGGTCAGCCCTGAAGTGATCAGGTAGTTGGGCTCAATGATTGCTGCAGGTCCCATCCAACTGAAATTTCTATTCTATTCTATTCTATTCTATTCTATTCTATTCTATTCTAACCTTCTGATCTTCCACTTTAAATTCCGTTTCCTTCCTTTCTTTTTTAATAATAAAAAGCCACGGTTCAACCTGTGATCAATTTGCTGTCACGGCCACTGAGTACCCAGATGGACAAACAGAAATGTGAGTGACATATAGTATGTACTAGTAGAGATAATTATTGATATTTAACTGATCATGTCTCCTACGTCTGGACCGCAAACAGAGCAGTAATCCGAGGGGCACAACAATGGGACGGACACTCAACAACAAAGAAGCTCCTAATGTGTCGTGCCACCTTCCTTGCAGAGGGGACGTTAGCCGGAGTCTCAGATCAATAGTGAAAATACAGTTTCCAAGAGAAAATTCAGTTGACATGTCAGTTCTTCTACGTCCATTCATGACGAGGAGCAACTCACCATCCCTAGAACTCCTGCTGATTTCCAGAGTGATTAATTCTACTGATTAGAGGTGCCTCTAGCTGCAACCATGCACGCAATGGAGTTGATAGATCGTGCTAAAATGTGTATTTTTAAAGATGCAGAGCACCGTATTATCTCTTGGGGTTGTGGAGACACGAAAGGACTGAATATTAGATCAAAAAGGCATCAATGTTTATGTTAAAGGATGTACATTCTTCTGGCAACCGGAATTAAAAGAAAAGTGGATGCTATCAAGACTATTGATGTTTAGGCAATGGAAACATTTTTGTAATTCAACCTCCTGATGTCCCTACACAGGTAACTTTGATCTGATACAAGCGGGTGATTAAAGTGGAGAACAAGCGTATCACCTGGAATAAATGTGAAACGGACTCTCCTGGAGAACGACTGAAAGCTTCATTTCTGCTGTAAATGATTGTTTTAATTTACATGGAAGAGCAGCAGCAAATCTTCATAAAATTAAAAACAATACTTTATTAATAACATGAACAAAAATGTAAAAGTTCAGTTGCTAGCAGCTATCCAGAATTACACGAGTAGCACCAAAATAATTAAAACTACTTGTGTTTCAAAAATAATAAATACATGTCATGACCCTAAGCAGCAAAACAACATTAAAATCCATTTGGTATGTAAATTCACTCGAATAACAACTCACATATCTCAAAAAAGGAAAGAAAAGAAAAAAGAAAAAGAGAGAAAGAAGAAAATATTTACTACATAAATTATGAAAGGAAAATCAAAGAATATAAAAACTCAGTTTTGTCTCTACTCATTATTTTGCTTTAATTTCATCTAACTTTGTGAAAAGCCCCATGGGCTAAGGACATTAATTTCTTGCTTTTGCTGTTTTACTAATTCCTAATGGAGAATTACAAAAGAATTTCAATCATATGAATTGGAATCCTGGGAAGGAATGGGAGAGAAAATTGAAGAAAACTGCAGGATACTCAGAAAACTAAAAATAAATTAGTATATTCTAAACGCCTTTTGAAAAAGAGGAAAAATGCCCGTGTCACAACCACAATCCGAGCTGATTTCAGCACCAATGAGACAGAAAGAAAATAATCTAGAGGAACTTAAAAGCAACAAATCTCTAGGACCAGATGGAAGTTATCCCTGGGTATTAGAGAAGATCAAGAAAGAAACTTTTGGGCTACTGGCAGACATCATGGAAAGGCTGATAAGTTCCAGATGGAATACAGAAATCAGTAAATATGGCACCAGATTACGAAGCGATATGAAATAACATTTTCGTGTGAAATTAGCAATAAATACGGTTTGTAACACGGCAGCATATCACAATTTTGACATAATTTGACAAGTCGCAATATAAGACACAGTGTCAGAAGCTATCAAAGCAAAACAAAACAAATCTCCCAGGTGGTTTGCTGGGAGAAAAGCAGTTATTTTGCTCAGAGTTTTCACACAGTGGTTCCCGATTTCCTCCTGCCCAGACTGGCAGAGTATTAAAGTATTATTGCTTTTAATATGGCTAGGGGTCCAAATGGGAGTCCAGCTGTGCTGGGCACTGGCCCAGTGCTATAGCAGGTCACTTGAGTCCGGTGGCTTTATGTCCTAAATGGGTGAGATGGATAATTCCCAGGATGAGGTGTCAATGCCAGAGGTCAAGCAAATTTTTCAAGGTCACAGAGCTGCTTTGAGTCAGAGAACTCCTATTTTCTCAGTTCAGGCCCTAGCCATTAGATGACTACACCCAAGTGTCATTGCCTCTCTGTGCATTCAATGACAGTCCTTCAATTCCTCCTTTTTCATAACTATAATCGTATCTCACTTCTCCTGGCACTATTTCCACCTTAGCACCTTCTACTTCTGAATCAGATCACTTGGAAGAAATATGATATACTAAGTAATATTCCCCACAATCTTTTTTTTTTTCCCCTTCTTTTTCTTGCAAAATAAGCCATTCCCAGAAATCTACTGACTTCCTTTTCTTCTGCTGGCTTCCTTGCTCCCTTCCTCTGCTCATCACCTGCCCTGGGATCTGGTAAATAGCATAAAAAATAAACCAGAAACAATTATTCACCACCATCATAACAATGGGGTACAGGTTTTTCACCGTAACCTCTACTCTAGTCTATGAGTGATGCCATATAGAGAAAAAAAAAAAAAGGAACATGGTGCTTGACAGCAGAAATAGGGACAATGAAGAAGATTCATAAACTTTTTGTGAAACAAAGTTTGACAGAAATGTAAAGCAATGCACTGTGTTCTCTGAAGTAGGAAACACATGTCAAAAATAAATGGAATTGAACTTGACCACAAGAAGGACTTTGAAATCGCCCTGGAGTAATAGCGGAATTCACTCTTGGAAAACAGCACAGCAGTGTTAGGGAAGAGTCAAACAGCAGAGTGACCAGGAGGCAGAGGGCTTAGGCACCAATGTCAGATACAAAAGAAAAGCCAAAAAACTAGCCCATCACAAAAAAACTCACTCAGAGCAATGTTACAGGCTGCATTTAAAATGCAAGAAGAAATCCAGAGTTAAGGCTGATACTCTTGCTCTGAGATCAGCTGGAAGTCACATTTTTCAACTTAGTTATTTTGGGTCAGAGGAAGGTAAGAAATGTACCCTAATGAAGCGTGTTGCGTAGTAGTAACACTGACGGACACATTATCTGTGTGACCTCTCTATCTCTTTCTCTTTTAATGAGAGCAGCTGTATCATACAATGCTACAATATCAAGACAAGACCTACTGATCAAACATTATCCGTCCCTCAGTCTGCAACCTCCTACCCTTGTTTTCAGTCTGCAACTTTCCTCTTCCCCTCCCAACAAATATTTTAACTGAAGTTAAGGTATGAGACAGGACAAAGCTGCTTTCAGGATTAAAGAACAGAATCTACAAAAATCACTCCAAGAAGCTTAAATCATGGAGCTGAGGAAATAAATGACAAAAAAAAAAAATCTACTTAATTTAAAAAGTCTTCAGTCCCAGACCTGAAACACTGGAAAGCACTGGCAGATAGTATGTAAGGAATATATAAAGATTAATCAATCTGATGATAAACAGATCTGCATAAAATATCTTTTTCAGTGATGACAAAGTAAAGACATTGTGACTGATTGAACGAAGAATGCAAAGGCTAGGTCATACCAACCCCCTCTTACCTCTTTCTGTATGAAATGTAAGGAAAGTTACAATTTCAATGTTTATCTGCAGCAAGAAATCAGTCTTTGATGGAAAAGAAAAGAAAAAAATAATCCCTCCACAGCTATCAGGAGGTTCTGAAAAAGTGAAATGTCCATGCTAGAAATAACTGTTAGAGCTTCAGGATCTACCACAGCTACTTTCAAGGCCTTTTAGCTGCACTGATTAAAAAAAATCACATGCAGCCATCCCATATTGAACTACTAAAACCTTTTAAGTTTGTGACTCCATTAGAAACACTGGAGGTACTGCGTAACGACTAATGTATTACATACTGATAATGTGCTTGGTGCCTCACGTCAGAGCACCATAAATCTCCGCTCAGCTACAACAGTCATTCTGAGCTTGCTTATGCTATGCAATATAAATTTTGCCTTTTCTCAAGGTGATGTTTATTCTTGATATATATACATGTATTTTCCATGCATTAAGCTTTAAGATTTTCTTCACACTTCTTAATTAATATATTTTATTAATTGCAGCTTTCTCAGGAGCCCGTAAATCTGACAGCTGAGCATCCTTATTTATTTCCCTTCAGTGACCTCTATGTAAGACTTGCTTAGTTTTCTCTCTGTCAGGCACCTTGGGATCCATATTTCAAGCTGGATACTTTTTTCTTCTTATCTCTAGTTATTATTATTTGTTTGTTTGTATTACAGCAGCATCTTACAATCCCAGCTGGGGCTAGACATGCAAGGAATACATAAGAAACAGCACCTGCCTCAGGAGAGAGCCTCTGGCTCAAAAAAATTACAGAAAAAACCTAAGAGACAGGAAGAAGTTGGCAGAAAGAGAAGCAAAGGGGTGTTGTGACTTGGCTAATGTGCTACATAGATAAGATCTGCCTGGACCCCATCCTATCGCATATACACTGCGTGATGAACCATCACCATCGGCAATAAAAATATTTTTTAATTTTTTTTAGCACAAGAGAGAAAGAAACTCAGCTTGGCCATTCTGTAGCAGTAAGTCATGCAAAATCAACACAGGAGGCTTGGTATTATCAGTCTGGACTCATGCATGAGCATTAATAATCACGATGTCTTTATTGGTTATAACAGTCCTTAATATTACATATCCCTGATACTACACCAGTGTTAGGTCTTTTGTCCCCAACAAACATGACTCATATCATGAGCCTAAACCTACATTACTCTCAGATTTGAGGTGGCGTTTCTGCACTTGCTTAAACATCACAAAATTTTCTCTAGAATATATTTGTTTCAGGGAGCACAAGAACAAAAGGACAAATGGAATGAAAATAAAAAGAACTCTGCATTGCCTAGCCTGTTAGGTGACTACATGGTTACACCAGGGAAGAATGAAAAAGAACTTAACATAGTGCATCAGCAGCCTAAACTCTGGAACAGTTATTTAAAAATAATTAAGAGATGCTGGGGCTGTAACATGTATCCTGTTCTGTTCCATGTGGTACTTTGCTGGAGCTGCCATTGCTTTCCAGCATGGAGTGACACTAAAGTCACCAGGAATTCTGCCACAACTGTTGCTCTCCAGCCCTGCTCACCTTCAGGCCCTCCATGCCACAGGGCAGCAAGGATGAGAGCAGGAACCTCCAGAGTCACTACACACTTTGAGATCTGCAGTGACACAAAATATTGTCTGATGGAGACCAGGACACTCAGCGCTCTAGGGCCATGGCACAGAAGTTGCAGCTACAGCAAGCTATGACTCAAGATGCTGTGTGTACCCCCAACAACACCAACCAACCACCACAGGGATGGTCCAGCGTATCTTCTTTGTGTCCCCTCTTTTACTTTCCTAGCAAATTGGGCTTCTAATGCAAGGTCCAGGCCTTTTTCTAAGCTGTTCCAAAGCCTTGGTCCTGAATATTTGAAAGACTGAGCAAAGGTATGGAATGAAGATGGCAGTCAACAGCTCAGCTCTTCAGGTGAAGGCAACATGCCAGGGCCAGAAAGCTGCAGAGGGGAATCCTGACCCACTCCAGGGCAGGAAAAAGCATCACTACTCACCCACAGCATGTTCCATCTGGAAGGCAAATTTCTTTTGATCTTGTTATTACCAACAAAGATGATACCAAAATAAACCAAGCAAAAGAAAATAAACAAAACCCCTAGAACTGCACTGTATGAGCTTCCCAACACACTAATCTTCAGTAGACACTGCAGTGTCATCTCTACAGGAGAGAAAAGAGCAATTCACACATGGATAACTGATATGGGACTTTGAATCTCTATTCTAAAACTATGTTCTCGAAGACGTAGATAGGGAGATAAATTATCACCATGTGGGTTATGAATATATTTATTGTACTAGAAATAAATTTTATTTGCTTAACCTCAAAATACGGTGTGTCCTGGTCTCCAGCGTAGCTGCGATTTCTTAATCATGTTCTGAACAATCTGCCAGATTTCTTCAAACATGCTTTTGCAATTCATTTAGCATCAGGCAAGAGGAGAATTGTATTTTATACAAACTGTGATTTTTTTAATGGTCTTTTTTTCATAGAGAAGGCCAGAAGGGACCTTTTGAAATTATCCAACCTGACCTCTTGCATAATAGAAGCCACAGAACTTCCCTGAATCGATTATTGCTTGATCTATAGTGTTATCTTGTAAAGAAGCATCTAATCTTCATATAAAAATCAACAGTGATGGAAATTTAGTGCAAAAATCTCTTGATATATTGACCTCTTGGTCAATTGCCCTCACTGTTGAAAATCAAGGCTTAATTTCGGAATTTATCTGCATTTGTCAAGCTTCAATTTCTCAGCACTTTGTTTGGCAGACATATTACTTTTGTTTCACAAGGATAACATGTGCATTGTTTATAATAAACAAGGCAGGCAGAAAAATGCATATTCTTTCCAAAAGCAATGTCAGCAACGATTAAAAATGAATACGTGCTAAACAGCTGACTCATTCCCACATTTCAGTCAAAGCTGGTGCTACCAATTGCCTCCTTGATATTTAATGTCAAATTATTTTCTTCATCAAACTGAAGACATGGTTCCACCGCAGTTACAGTGTCTTTAAATCAGCTAACTCGGTTCTGATAGCAGCCTGGCCGTTACAAATCAGGCTGATGGAGAAGGGAGGAAGGGATCAGTTCTCTCAGACCAAATGCAGATTCAGAGTACTGCACAGCAAATGGGACTAACCCCGGAGGCTTTCTACAACCCATCTCACACAGGGCTGCAAAACCCACCTGAGAAGGTGGCAAATGCTGAAGAACTTGGCCATGTTTACAGTACAGACATACCCATAAGCAGAGGGGAAACCTTTCTCCCTGCTCTTGGCACCTTCTAACTTTCTACTCCAGCTCCAGAAGACCTACAGAAGTCCTTTTGTCATGGGGTGCAAGACCTGACTCTCCTCACCATGGAGATCCCCATCCATGCGAACACAGCAATACCAAGTGGAATTGATCCAGCGGGGCTCGTTGGGGGCGTTTTCATTATCCTTGGAAAACTTCTTAAGAGTTACCAAATTGGTACCTAAATAGCAACAATTAGCAAGCTACAGTGGAGAACAGACCTTTGATCTTGGCCAAGTAACTCTTTCGTCCAGTGCCCTAAAAAGCTTTAAAATTAAGCCTGCCTTTACCCAGAGCTTATCTTTGAGTGATAACTGCTCTCCTCTGCCCAGTTCAGAGTAATCCTCCTCTATTGCTGTTACGCAAACTTTTTTGCTGCGTTTTTTTTTCTGTTGAAAATCTGTTTTATTTTCCAGGATTAAAAGGTGAACAGGAAGGCGTTTTTTTTTTTTCCCTGCCTCAACCACAGTTCAAGTTTCTTTATTTCCCCAGAAACTACCAATGAATCACTAACACCTGAAAACAAAGCCCAATCTGGATTCTCCGCGCATCCTCGGGCATCAGTGATTCATCAACCCCTGCACAAGACCTGACACAACTTTCAAGTCAGTACTTTACAAATGCAGAAAATGCTGTTTAAATATTTTGCTTTAAAACACACTTGCAAAGTTCAAGGCTGCACAAATATGCTGCTAACAACCTGGAACATTAAAGTATTACTTTTTTTAAAGAAAAGTTATTTATTGATGTGATTTAAGTGCATTACTAAGGTGCTGGCTGGCTGGTTTCAGCGAAGCTATTTCTCTTTGTGGATGTGCTGGTTTATAAATCGCTCACTCATCGTGAATCCGGCTGGATACCAGAGGAATCCTATTTAAGCTTCTGGTAAGCAATTTGCTTGGTTTACTAAATTTTCCAGTCACGCGTCCATGCAAAAGCTGCTTTTGCTTCCCATTCAAATTCTCCTTTCTGCCTGCTATTTGTCTTTGCCACATCTGTGTTTATTGTGCGGCCGCGGGCGACGGCATGCCTTCCCAGCCAGGATCTGCCCCGTAACCACTGTAGGACTTGGCTGCCTCTCAAAGGTGACCTGCCAATCAAGTTGCCAATTTTTTTTCATTCACTTTAGGCCACGTGAGCCAAACGCCCCAGAGAAGAAAGGAGCAGGAGGAAGGGAGCACCTTGTTTCAGATTCCCCCCCTCCACTGGCATTTGCTTCGCCCGGCCATGGCTGGCTGGCTCCCGCTCCGGCGTGGCCCAGAGCGTGCAAGACGAAGGCTTCAAAGTACGCCGTGGTCAAACTTTAAGTGTACTACTTAAGTTTTCTCCTCATGCCGTGTGCTTCAGTGTTGACAGTTAACTCGCATTTAAAACCACCCTCTGCAACAGAGCTGTCAGGCAGAGATGTATCTGAGCCACACAGACCCTTTAAAATTCTTCCCTGGCTGAAGGGACATCAGTCAGCCAGGAGAGACCCCTACCTCTGGGTTAGGAGTCCGAGGGATACACACAGCCTAACCTTTTCTTTTTTTTTTTCTCTTTTTCTCCAATGTTACTACGCAGAAAAAATTGAAAGCAAGGAAAATCAGGTCACAGTGTGCAAAGGGAAGGAGGACCACTGATTGTGCTCCTGGAGGAAGGCTCTGCGCTGAGCCCACCGCCTTCACCCAAACACTGGTGACCAATGGCATGGGCTGCAGCTGGGGCCTCTTTGAAGGGTTGTATTTTACCAAACGGGCACATTTTCAATCCTGTTTAGGCAGCCCATCTCTGCAGAAAGCCTTCAGCCAGGGTTCACACACGTAGTCCAGAAATTAGCTACTCACAAAAGGGACCTATTTTGAGAAAGCAGCTCAGAAACTGAGTACGAAGTGCTCAAGTGAGTTTTCTCCCACGTACTGGAAAACACATCAACAACATCGATCACAAATCACACTGGCCAAATTAATAATTAAATATAGGTTTTTCCCTCTCCGATTTTACCTAGCTGTCATGAAAACTGTTTGATAAAATAACTTTTTATGAATAATCAACAGCAACAACATTAACCCAGCAAGCTATAAATAAAAGAAGTGAAGACCATAGGCTTCCTCTGACACGCACACACGCAAGCCACTTGGGAAAGACAAACTAAGACAAAACCAGAATATCTATTTCTATATAAGAATATAACTGCCTTAAAAAAGAAAAGAATAAAATCCAGGGAAACAACAGGAATACCTCCAGCTGTCTTGCACGCCAGATCTTATCTTGTCCATATACAACAGGTGGCCTCGTGCGGATCATCCGGTGTCCTGTAACCTCCTCTGACGGCCCGTCCCAGCCACGTCAGGCAGCGGTTTCATACAAAACAGCACTGACAGATACTGGAGGCATTTGCCAAATGCAATGAGAGGCTCTTTGCGGCGTCTGATCTACTCAGATCAGGGTTCCGCGCTCTGATGATTACTTCACGTTGTCTCATCTACACTTTCTGAAGATTAAGGAATAAAACCAAACAAACAGCCCCGCACCCTCAGGAAAACAAATTCTTGCATCATTGTTAAGCTTAAAAAAGAGAAAGCTCCCATAGGAAATTGTTGAGGGTGCTTTTGCCCTTGGGCTTTTGAGCAGTCTTCTATTCATCAAAGGCAGGATGATAATAACTGGGTCTGATTTTTAATATTTCTGACTCTTTGATTTATCTTAGATATGTATTTGATAGTTCAATGTAGACTTGACCTAATCTCTTGATGCCCAATGACTCTGACCTGACTGAAACCACTTCCCCTGGATTTTCCTGTTAGCATTACGTTAATTTACCAAGCTTATATCTAAGAATAGCAGAAAATTTCCAAATATGAAATACCGTTTTATTCCCCGTTCACCAATTACATTCCAGAGCACTGCTGCAATACACAGTACAGACCATACAGCACAACAGGAGCTCTGCCAGCAAACTAAAATATTCATGAGACGTAGGGTTGTGCGAGACTGTTAACATGACTTGCCTCTCATTTAGCACTCCATCGGGCTGCACTGATGGCAATGTCACTGGTTCCAGACGACTCTTCCAGGTACCAGCCAACAAGGGGAGAAGGCAAGAAACCCGCCGTGCGCAAGCGCGGAGCGTGCGGAGCAGACTGAAGGCAGATGGGCACGCAAGAATATTTAACTGATGTCTCCTCCTCGTGGTACGTGCCAACCCCATCACCTTAAACAGCATTACCCGGAAGAATTCCCTACCTAAACACCAACAAAGACGATTAGAGGTGATAAACACACCGCCACGACCACAGGGTATCAGTGTTTTGAAGACTGCAGCGGCACAAACAAACACATCAGCAGGAAACGTTGGGGGAAATGCTGAAGTCTATAAAAGCCACATTCTGCTGCAGATGTAATGGAGGAAAAATAAAACAACTGAACTGCTGGCTTTCCCAGTTGGCAGGTATTTTAGAATCTAAATGGCCCTGAAAACTTACTACAGTATAAAATTGCTGTAATTTAAAAGACTTCTAATTAAAAAGCTATAAAATTAACTTTTGGTCCTCTCCCAACCCCCCACTTCTTTTCCTTAAATATTTGCCTCAACTGTACAATAAAAATGAAATAAAAAACTGTATCTAATCACTGAAGGAACTGCATCAGGCTGAAGATTTAGAAAGAGAAAAGTAAAAAATGCCAGAAAATACACACAGGTTTAGATTTACTCAAGAGTACTGATATGTACAGCAACCCGAAGCCTTAATTTTCCATGAAATCCACTATGTAATTTCTTTTTTGCTCATTCCAGCTAGATTGCCATTCTGATTTGATCACAGGCACTGCATAGGAAAAACAGCTATTAGCTCACCCAGCTCATGCTGATAGTGCAGGATTGTCCCCTAATATGGTTTCTGCAGCGATATCCCATCCAATTAGGCAGTCAAGAGTAATAGGGCTTCCTCCACATCACTTAGCAATACCGTAAAGCTCACTATTAGCAGCTGTCCCCTTGGCTTAATCTGAAGCTGTCCTCTTTCCAATTTTTGTTTAAGTCCTCAAAATCCCGTCACCCACTGGGGGGAGTCTCCGCTGCCCCTCCGTGAGGCAGAGTGATGCCCATGGTGGATGGCTGGAGGAGAGGACAGAGGGGTACCTCACTGCTGCGTGACTCACTAATCCCGACAGCCTGCTGACTCGCTGCGTTCCTGCTGCCTCTGCAAAACGCTTCACAATTTAGTACACAATAAATTAACGGTGGTGGAGGTTCAGCTGCCTACACTTTAGTGCTGATTTAAATGCCTGAGGTAACTCAGACATCTGCACCGGTCTGGCTGACTACAGCAGTTCCATCCTATAGGAGATCTACACCCTCATGAAGCTGAAGACCTGGTGGGGTACCCCATTGCATCTGTAATATCTGTAGTAACTTATTTTTAAGGAAACCGAGTCTCATCCTTTCTATCTGAGGCCCAAATGTTTATTTTAAGTGAAAACCTCAACGGACTATCTGCTGAATACTCAGTATACTAACACAGACCTTCACTGAGGTATACGATCATACAGCCCACAGCTGAGATGAGCTACATTTACAGGCTGGATACTCACTGTAGTTCTACACTGCAGCCTTTTTAAGTCATTCATAGGGTTACTCCTCTGTTCACACTTATTCAAAGGTACGTGTGTTGCAATGCACTTTCTGACCTGTCCAGGCACACTTCCATTTATTAACGTAACTGTGTTACCAGCTCTTTAGTGTCACCACTCTAAATACTGTGTGAGTCCTGATGCTTGGGAAAATACATAGCTGGCTTCTGCACAAATAGTGCAGGAAAATGCCAATTTACTTCCCTTTTTGTTTTGTTCACCTGAGTCCCGCGCCAAACTTTGTGTAGTCCCTCATCTTTTCAGTAAGAGAAACGACAGGAAACTGAATGGGATGGTATTACCAGGGTAAACTGCATTTAATGTTGCATTTGGATGGGAGTTCTGGAGGTTAGATACTAAAGCCTCGATCCAGAACAGCTGAAAGTCAGATTTAGGTACCCACATAAATAGTCTTCTTAGCATGCACCCATCTCAGTTTCACAACATAAAAGGCATCTGGAGTGGGATGCAACAAATTGTAGATTTCTACAGTGCATAGATTTCTCTGCATCTCAGCAAGTCACCCTGGGCTTCTTCTGAGCTTTCCCCAATCCCAGTCTATGCAGTTTATTTACTTCAGCTACTTTCGGCCGTAGGAAAAACCTTTTGGGGAGCCACAGACGGTAGCCACTTGCTTGGAGAATTTTCCATTTCTGAAATACTGTCCATGTCCCTAAACCATTTTAGCTGCCATACGTGCCCCAGACAGGAACACCAAGATGTCTGTATTAAGTGATTCTGTTACAAGTTTGTTTTTTTCCTATTGCAGCAGAATTTTATTACCTGACAGTCTGCTGTATACGGGTTGCTTTGCCAATCTGCATGGTCATCTCCTTCTACAACAGGAATGACAGTTGCCTCCGATGATAAGAGACAGAATTATTAAGAATTGTGAGGACACAGTAAAAAAACTGCAACAGTCAGGACTTCACTTTTACACTATTCTTTAAAGCGCAAATGGAAAGCCAATGAGAAATTACAGCCCAGTTAATTTCTTGCAATCAGAAAGTAAACGACTGATACTGATTAATCAATTCATATTGTGGAAGCAGTGACAGCAGAAGGATAGAGGGCTGGATAATTCAGCTGGACTTGTAAGATAACTTTTAAAACACCACATTGTAGGGTTTCTATAAAAGAGTTATTTCCTGTGCCAGGAAATATGGACCAAGAAATAGATCTTCTTAACTTAACATCCAATTAAAAATATCCTCAAAAAAACCCTCTAGATCCCAATAAATCCAAGAAAGATCCAAATGGAAAGAACATAACAAATGGGTCAAAAAGTCAAAGCTCGAAGCTTTCCACCCCAAACAAGCAGAAATGAAAAGCCACAAATATTAACTTGTGGCTTCCCAGCAGCAGCACCATTAATCCTTGTTCATTCTCCCCTTCTGCATCCGATCCCCAGTGGCCCACACTCACCTGCCCCGGCCCCATGACCCTGTGGTGGCACGTACCCACAGCATGGAGGCACTGGGAACCGCAGACCTCCCTTAAAACACATTCTGATGTTTGCTTCCAGTCCCCTTCAGGCACTATTGATACTGCTGCAGACTTTGACACTTGAAAATAGAGCTTTAAAATTTCACCGCTTAGTATGTGCAGGACCAGGAATTGGAGAAGACTATTTCTGTGGCTTCATCTTATAGGGAGGGTGACAGGATCTTTGGACCATTTTTGCTCTCACCTACGCTGGTCCAAGAACCACTCAGGACTCTGCATCAGGCATACTATATATATACGTACTGTATGTCTCACAAAAGCCAGCAAATTCAGCTGAAAACTCCCAAAAGGCAAGAACATCATTAGGTATCTGCAACCTAAGAGGAAAGCTGGGGAAAGGACTGAGTCTCAGACCCTGCTGCACTTTGCCAAGCATTGTCTGGCTCTGCAGCCCCATGATGGGATAAGGAGGTAAGAGGCAGGTTTGTAGCCATGCTCTTAGAATAATGAATATTATTTAGAATGTTAGTGTTTCTATATAGTCCCGGAAACTTAGGAAGTGTAAATCTGAATCTCCTCAAACTAAGGAGGCAACTGAAGTAGGTTTTCTATTTCATAGGCCAGTGGTCTGATGCTGTGGTTATTTTCTAAAATTAAAGGATTTTTTCATACTGCCTCAGACGTGACAATCTAGGGGTTGACTGGTGCACTGAGAACTTCTCTGCCTCTTACAAGAGCAGCCTGGCTTCTATCTATGGGGAAATGCTTGTCTCTGGAGCCCAGCAACTTGTGATGCCAGCTCTCTTACAAACCCTCATTATTCAGATCGAGATAAACCCACCTCCCAGGCTTGAAGGTTCCCCGACGCATGCCGCTGTAATTGGATTTTTCACCTCCAAAGGACACATGCATCCTGGATTTGCAAGCTTCAGACAGACTGACTTTTATTAACAGACTGACTTGAGAGTGAAAGCATCACAAGCATATTCTGGCAAGAGCAAAAGAGTTATTCTATTATTTGCAAAGGTAGAATCATGTTTACAAAAAACTCGACCCTAACTCACTAAAATTAAATGTATAATTGCAGCAAGATCCTTTCTTAACCATAACATCATGAAGCAATGTATTTTATCAGTTCAAATGACTGAGAAACAACTGATTCCCCAAAAATTTTTACCTTCATTTCACTGTCCATAGGATCTGAACCCCAAAATTGCTGCACAGGTCTGAAGCCTTACCCCAGGACTGTGTGGAGACTACATTTTTCCTTTTTTGACTTTTAAACAGCAGTATCACACCCGCTGGGCTTGCATTCCTTTTGTCAAATACAGGACATATCCCTTCGTTCTTCTTCAGACCCCAGCTTTTTCCCTTTCCCTCTCAAGTATGAGCAGAGCATCCACTGCCAGGTCTTGAAGGAAAGAGTTTCTCCAGAGAGCACAAAACTGACCCCAGAGCAGAGATGATGAACCTGCCACTTGGAATGCCCTATCCAAAAATCCTCACTCCCTACAGTTTTTGACAGTTTCAAGATCTCCTGGTGCTACAGTGTTTTTTAAAAAAGAAAGTTGCTGCTGACCTTATGTCTTGCATTCAGATTTCCCTAAATCCTCTTTTTTTTTTTTTTTGTAAGGCATACTCTGAGAAATGCTGCTCTGTGGATTTTGGTACAGGAATCCTTGGTTTCCAAGTCCCAGACAGGTTTAGCTGTAAGCCAGGGACAGTTCTGGCACATACAGATAAACAACTGAAGATGCATGTGGTATTCTGAATCGTCAAAAGTAAGGCACCAGTGGAACTTGTAGGTATCCCCTGGGTTAGTCAGCAGGGATTTTGACATTCACAACTCCGGATTTTGGTGTTTGAATTTTGCTTCCCTCTATTCTCCTTTGGGAGCAGCCTGTTTTATGGCTGACTTGAAGTGACATGGCTCAAACTGATTCACGGAGGTCAGCTTTGCTTTCATTTAAAAAGGATAAACATTTTCTAACCCTGATTGTTACTGGCAATGATGTGAAATGCTACCCCACCATACTCTAAAACCTCGGAAGTCATAAAGGAAACCTAAGCAAACCCGAATTTATTATGTCGTAAAAATCTTACGATTTTGGAGACTGCGTCATGACATTAGAACATCTGGAGTTGGCAACACCAGAAGTCACTAATGCTAACAGGATGAAATATATGATAAAACAGATAAGCAACGTGTACCACTACAGGGCAGATGTTTGGGTGGTTTATAACTTTATAAACATCTCGTTGTTAGGAGACTAAACGAGATTTGTCATGACTAAAGTCCGTATTTCTAACATGGTCATGATACACTTACCTAGAAGGCTCTCAGAAGTTTGGGACTGAGAAACGTATGATTAAATACAGTCAGGTAACAAGGCAAAACCCAAAATCTGAGACAAGCATCATGAACTCCAAACTACACTATCTGTATGGACTCCTACTCCCCGTTCACCAGCAGCTCAGCAGCATCACCGAGTGCCCTTCACCGCCGCCTCTGGTGATGTGACAGTGACTAACATCTGTCATGCAGTTTGTTTTCACATCCCTCTCCTTCTGTTGCCCAGGTCTTACAGAGAGACCTACATGGGTTTACATATTGCCAGCCACAAGGAATGGTCTCCCTGGTGCCCCACTGTTGAGTGATCCTAAAACACTCAGTGCAATCTGATTAAGTGCTACATTATGTTAACAACTGAGTGTAATCATAGTTAACCATGTCATTCCTATTTAGATAAAATGAGTGATATGATTAAAGGAAATATTTAAGAGCTACAAAGGCGGGAAAAAACCTGGGCAGGAAACACTACTATAAAAATTAAAATAGTGAAACAAGAGAAAGAGAACAAATGTGGACATTTAGCAACACAATCCAGCTGAGGACCTGACAATTTGCAGTAGACCTGATAAAAAAGGTGGTAAAGCCATAAGTAGGATTAACACAGCAAGCCTCTTTCTCTAACTGTAGTTTAAGATCCCAAGCAGTGCTGCAGCTACAGGAGTTTCATTTTCAGTCATTTTCCCTACAAAGACTTTGATGTCACATCATCCAATAATTTTCCATTAGAAGAACTATGCTCTAATGCATGCACTGAAATCACTAGAAGTAATAGCAAGAGCCCCCATGGGGAAAAAAACTATGACTTGTTTTTCCCCAATTTCTGCAATGAAGAAAATGTACTCTAAATGAATAAGCTAAATGTATATGGTAATTGCAAAATCAATCTTTGGAGTGAAGACTTACTCAAGTCCAAACCTTTCAAGAGGACACCAGAAGACACCCCAGGACCTAAGTGGAAGACTGTGGTCCTTTCGACATTTATAAGTGCAGTTTTAATCAAGTGTTCTACTTCCTTTAGCTTAACCACCTAAGGCTGGAAGAACTCATATAATCATTTGAGACAAGCTGATTTCTTTACATAATCTAACTACTCCTCCCAGTCACTCAGTATTGTTTGAAGATCTACATGTTCTCCACTTCAGCTGTTTTTCCATGTGTCAGCACCTAAGCAATCATCTTCCAACCTTCCTTCAGCAGACTGAAACATATCTTATGGTTTATTTTCCAGTCCTGGACAATTTTTATGGTCCTCCTTAAGACTTGCATTAGTTTTTTTCCATCTTCCTGAATTACAGACATTAGAAGCAGGCAGAGTATTTAAGCATCAGTCTTACTAACAGAACAGACTTTAATGAAAATACTTTCTCTACTTTTGCTAGTATTTCTCCTTTTATGCAGCCAAGGTCTTTGCTGGCTCTCTTAATTACACTATTATACTGACAGCTAATTTTGAGGTGCTTATCTAGGAAACTCTGATGCCCCTTCCTGAGAACTTTAAGAGATAAGTCCAGATGGTATAAGCCACAAGGCCTAAGATGTTGCTGGCTCCAGAAGTCCATGACATGGCACGGCAGAACAGAAGGTGCTTCTAAGCTTCAATTGTAGCAGTTGAGCAGATTAGCTTTATGCAGAAAGATGGATTTCTATTCATAAACTAAAACAATATCTTGGGCAACCAAGCTGCAGTTACATATCCTCATTCTGCAGTGGTTGCTGTAAATGAATCTGTGGCAGAGGGGTAGACAGCTGATGCAGTCGTGTTTAAAAACGGTGTCACTGTGTCTTCCAGAGTTTGCTCTTAGAAACTCTTTTCCCAAAGCCTCTAAAGCCTAGAATCACATTTTTGCAAACACAGTCATCCTAAAGGCATACCACTGTGTCTTGGTTTCTTGCTGTCTTATTTTGTGTTTTCCTGGACTACAGAATATTCCAGATATCTTTCTTTATTTTCCCCAACTCCCTTCAGTCAGCTGTAATTTTTTCTAGCAATGGTGATATACTAGCATTTGATAAGATTTGGTAGGATTTAAATCAATTTACCTTCGTGCTGCTTAGTACAATTTGTTCTTGCATTGCTGCAAACATTGGGCCCGTGCCTTGCCTGTTCAGGGTAAAAGTATGGATAGCCTTGGAGTACCTCATAATTTTTCATGTGTTTATCCTCAGAAATGTCTCCTTGATGTGGGTGCTTTCCCCTCTTTTACAGTTATTGAAACAAAACACTGAAGTCCAAATCCACAACTGTCCCTATCTAAATGCCACTTAAATCAGGAGGCAAGAGATACTCAGACTCCTGGATGATTTGACCAAGACCTCCGTGAAGAACATAGTCAAGAGCTAAACCCAAACCCCTCAGATGTCCCACTAGTTCTCTCACCATTCCACTACTGTACCAGTCAGGGTCCTCCACTACCAGGTAACAGAGATGGAAGATGTTTACCTGTCTTCATAATCACAGAGATCAGATAGGGAGGGCAGCCCCAGGAAGTGCTATTCAGCAAGGTGGGCCATCAGAGTACAGACACTCTGGAAAGAAGCACAACGTGTGGCTTGTTGCAGCTGAGTTCTCTCTCTTAGCATTTCAAAGCCAACCCAAGGATCCCACTTCTTTTTGTCCTTTTCTCAGTTTGAAAGCAGTGCCCCATCTCCTCAATAGCCTCAATGTTTCATTGTTCTTTGCAGTAATTTTCCAGCTCCCCATGGCCCGTACAAATACTCCATCGTATTCTGTTACAGTCTTCCCACATAACTGAAAATGAGCGATTTGATCAGAGACGGTAAACTGCTTTATTCGTGTGGATTTACCTCAAAATCTTGAGGTTGAGTGCTGTCTCTGCAGAGAAAATAATTTTCAGTAACAGCAAACTCCAGTGTGATAATGTCCCCTACAATCCAGAATGAAATTTTCTGACACTATTCTGTTCATGAGAAAGAGCAAATACCTTGTTTATGCCTAAGCTATGTGTAATGGGCCAAGCGCTTCCTACTAGTGTCACAAATGAGAAAAATTTGCATTAATGAAGAACAGCAAAAGGAAAAGCAAAATAAAAAGGGGAGATAAATGTATGCAGTGAAACACTGGGCAAAGTTTCTGCCACTCGAACAATTCAGTGTAAGCAAGATGTGACTTCTTTCCCTCAGCAGGTGGATAATAATAATAATAATACTTACAATATCAATAACTATTTGCAGAACATGTATTTTTTTTTTCACATTTAGATCTTTAAGTACTTATCTAGCTTTTGCTGACACGGATAAAATGATAACAAAATGTGAGGACAGGCCTTGTTCAATATCAGATATCCAAAAGCGATCTACAGGGTCCCCCTGTAGCCAATGGGAACAGAAAAGCACATCAAAGGAGAGCTGCAACCCACTTATTTTAGGATGAGAAAAATCATCTTTTGGAGAGTGCTTTTCCTCTCTGCTGAATCAAAAGGGAGGCTACAAGTTAGCTTTAAATAGATGCCTAACATTTGGATGGATAAAGATATACAAGGTGAATCAAAGCTTCCATGATTCATCAGAAACTGTCAAGTGGAATAGTATTAGGCTTCAGGTTTCCCTAAACTTTTCCTTGTGCCTTGTCTGCTAGACTTAGCCTGTTCCCAGAGGTGCAACAGAGAGCTTCCAGTTACCCAACATTGTTGGAGGTGAAAATAAATGGAAAGGCATGAAAATGGATGAGAAGGAACAAAAAGTGCATTATATACAACAAGTCTGTATCGTAGACACAAAAACCAAAGCTTTCCAAGAGCAGGAAAGAAACAAAAGATGAGCCAGTTTATTTATGCCTCATCTATTTCATTTTTAGTGCTTAAGTAATAAAGCAGAACAAAAAAGATCAATGAGACAATTTGAGATTTTCTGTTTTCACACAAGAAATTTCATTAAAATGAAACAGCTTTTTCTGTTTTCTTTTTTTTTTTCATTAGGAAGAGTGCAAATACAGTTGAAAGAGTTGATGAGTCAGGAGAAAACTTGGCAGAGAGAAGGAATGTTTTGTCAGGATCAGGAGAGAGGATGCAGATGTGCAGAATGGCCCAATGAGCAGCAGAAAGATTGCTGTCTTCAGGAAGATCACTTTTTAAGGGCAACATTGCCAAGTCTGTTACCTCGTTTCTACCACAAAACACAGACCATGAGCTCAGGCGTTCAGATGGCTGATGTAGCCTCTCAGCCAGACCTTCAGGGCTTGATCTTGATGACACTGTCAAGTTCTCAGTTCGGTCAAGGACTGACAAGCTCAGTTTTGGTAGCAGTGAGCATCATGGAGCACTGCCTCTTTGACGTGGGCCTGACATCATTACATTTCCCCTTACAAGGACAAATCAAAGACTTCCTGCCAACTTGCACTTTTACAGACACTTCTCTTGAAGCATCTCCATATAGTTCTAGACAAGCCTTTCCTTAAGCTAGGCTCCAAAGTCTATAACAGTACATAAATACTCAAATAGATTGATACCTAAAATTGTGTGGCCATGGTCCTGAGACCCTACGTGAAGCAGACGCTTGCTTCTTCCTCAGGTCAGTTTTTCAAAACACTCACTTCTCAGGCTCTTACAAAAGACCTTCCAAGATGGTCTGAATATCAGCAAGAACTGGACCTCTGCCTAGGCTGGAATTTCAAAGTTGTCCACATTCAAACAGTTTGTAAGAGTTGTTCAAGGAATCAAATGGAGCCAGAATAAAGAAAAGTAAATAGTATTAGTCCTGTATCTGTAGGAGGTGGAAGGGAAAAAAAATAATAGTGGGTGTCCTGAAGCTAAGAGTAGCCCAAGAGTCCTCAAGGCCAGTCACTAGCTAGTTTCCCTGAATCCTGATTTGTGCTGCATTGCAAATGCCATTGATTTTTCATTTATTCCTCTGAAACCCCAAACCTGTAACTTTAAATATGATTGAGAGGATTTCATTTTGTATCCAGAATGCACTAAGCAGACAGCAACCCACTATTGTCTGTCCTAGCCCATTAACTTTATGAAAAAATGCAACAGAGCTGATTTCTGAAAAAGCAATTTATCAGTCTGCAGTACAAATATGGTAGCAGTTTAAATTTGGTTTGTTTGAATTTAGGTATTCCTTTGCCAGGATGCACCATCATGTTTTCTAAGCTTGTCAAGACCAATAGAAACACAGGTCAAAAGTGTATGATAGGTATAATTGCCTTATTCTTCCTTATCTCATCTTTAACCAAAATGTGTACGCTTGTACTGCACTGCTTTACAGAAGAAGATAATTATTACTGTCACTGTCACATTCGTTTCTTGGTCTTGATAACAAATGAATTGAACCTGGCATCTGACCAAAGATCCTTCAGTTACCCCGTCAATGCTAATTCATGATACAATGCATTTTGCATAGATTGGTGTAGGGAAGGAAGGATGGATCTATACTGTATAAAGTTCAGAATTTCTTTGACATGGAAGAATTTGGTCTCTAGTTACACTATATGCTCAACAGAGTAGGTATTCTTCCAGAGGGAGGGGAAAAAATTCAGATTACAAGATTCCCTGGACATTAAGAGATATGATATCACCAAACGCTGAAACTCATTTGAAAGAATTTGCCATCCCTCTATTTGACCTCATTACACTTAAAAGTCCAATAGGCATGTTTTAGATTCACAAAAGCAACCAGATTTCAAGAGCACCTTGAACTCTTTTATGACTTACTGTGGCTACAAGAGATAAAGTAGACTAGAGACAGAAATAATCACACCTCATGTTTGAGAGTACACATTAATTTGAGAAGGAATTCTCCCTTTAATCAGCTTGCTGGAAATTTATTGAAAACATTGTGAGTATTTTCCCAAAAATTTGCAGCCTCACATACAAACTATTTAGACAAGATATCACATCTAGCGTATCAATATTCTGTCCAGTATATGACAAGTCCTAGTTTACTGAACAATTATATCTAAGTTTTTGGCAGTGGTAAACTTTGTAAGCAGCTGTAAACTTTATTGACAATGTAGAACCAAATAAAGGTTTGCCTAAGAACTCCAATTCATAGCTCGATGCCAAATTAGCATAAGTGAAATATGAGTATTTAATATAATAAAACATGAGCTGCAAGCGTCTAGCTCATCCCAGGAAAAATGTGAAACCAGAAGGTAGTTTAATGAAAACCTGGAAGCAAATAACACAATCTAATGTTTAAAAGCCATAAGAGTTAATTTTAGTTTGAAAGGAAATCATTTTTCAAAGTTCTGTACTCTGTTTAAAAACAGATTGAGCAAGTTTATTAAATTAGCAGACCACTGCATTTATGAAATCCATAAGTCAGATCAATGGTGCACAGTCAGCTCTAGAAAGTAATTGCTGGCTTCTCTCAAAATGGACAATCCAAAAACTTCCAAGGACTTGTTTTTCCCTCCATTATTTATAACGAGCAAAACATGGTGCAATAGATTCTAATTCATAATGCCTTTTTAATGTTTTTATAGCACAACATTTGGACTCATTTCTAATCTCTCTGGATGACAGGTTGCCATTATTGAATTTCCATTAATATGAATTATGGTACAATATATTTTACCCAATATTTTCTACCCCAGGACTAACGTGATTCTACAATAAAAAATCACATGGTCAGCAATTTTTTTCAGAAACAGAAAGCACTAACAGCCATAAGAGATTAGTCTTGCTACAACACAATGCATCTGACCATGACCTTGGCATCCATCTGACTCTAGAATCACCAGCCCTAATTTACATGGTTGTTGAAATGCCAGTATTCAGGTAAGCATCTAGCTACGGCTTCCAAGCAGCAAATCAAGGCTTGTTTAGTGGGCTTTCCCTCCTCTGCCCAGCTGGAAATTACTTTGTCTTTCAGTCCAGGTAATGCAAGATGAATGAACATGAGCTGAGTCCTGTTCCTCTTGTGCATGCCTTTAGATCCTGAGGCGTCTGAAGAACTTGTTCTCCCTAATGAGAACAGCTCTTAATGACCAGGCAGACCCAAGCATGCTCCAGCTCCTCTTGTTTCGGTCACCAGCAGCTACCTGCCATTGATGTCTCTCCATATGAAAGTCTTAATGCATCTAAACGATTAAAACCACACTAAACGGCGTAAAAATACCCATCCTGAGGTCAGTGGGGCTACTTGCACACTTGAAGCAAGCATACGCTTTATGTATGCTTTGTGTTGACAAAGATACATGTGGTTAAAGAAATCCCCAAGCTGCAGGCTGCGGGAAGTGCCTACCTGGGAAGCACCCATACAGCATACTTGCAATGTAAATCTCCCACTGCAGGCAGAGTATCAAGCTCTGTGAATGCAGAGTCTCACCTCCTATGACTGTTCTTATCTTTTATGGGCTGAGCCAGGATTAGCAACATAAAACACTCTTTAACATTATCACTAATACCAGTAACGTATGGTAGCTGCTTTGGAAGAAGTCTTTGTTAATGGTCGCCAATGAACTTCACACAGACTTTGTCCCACCAGGGCAGAAAGCCAGTACAGCATTTCTCCTTGATTTTCAAACGACATGTAGCAATAAAAAATCTATTAAATGCTACAAAGGACTTCCCAAATGCCAGGAATGGCATGGTCCCTGCCCTGAGGAGCTCACATCCAAAAAATTACAAGAAAACGACATGCGGAGACAATAACACAAGCAAGTAAGTAGGTGACAGGTAACAACATCGAGTAATACCGTACGTGTTTCTGTACACACACTCCAAACAGGTATTTAGCAAAGTCTGCTTCTAAATAGGGATGCATTCAGAAATGCTCCCAGCCCAGCCATAATCACAGGATTAGTTTTTGCCAGCATCATGGCGGTAAATAGTTCTTTAGGAGAAATCCACGTACAAAGAGGGCAAGGGGCTCGCAAACAATCTCTGGAAGCACAGGCCAGGCATAGAGGATAAACAAAACATTTATCAGATAAGCAAACAAAAAGGTAATCAAAACCAGAGTCCTTGGGATAACAGATGGCAGGACTGGGGACACAAAAAGATACATGGGTGGAAGCCGAGCAGGGGTTTGTTTGAATGCTTCTGACTTTTCTTTAAATGTCAGCCCATAATTATGACATCTCCACCACCACCTTGTAGGTATAAAGCTACTTCTAGCAGAGGCCTCGCAGCTCACAGAGAGCTGCACTTTAGCATTTTGAGCTCTCCGTCATGTTCCCACCTTTTATTCTGGTGAGAATGAACAAGCAAACACCAAACTCCCACTGAACACCTACTACTTCAGTTTTAATTTCAAGGTTGCCTCGCTGTTCAGTTAAATCTCTGGGTATATTATACAGATTTATGTGGAGTGCTACACACTGAGAAGCACCGTGAGATAAGTGGGAGAAAGGGCAATATTTAAAGAAGTTCGGAGAACCCTGCGCATACAGCATAGTCTATAAACACTCTGCCGGAGAAGGAAAAGTATAATCTTTTGCATAAAGTTTACATGTGTAAAACCTATGTTAATAAAAATCAATCCTCGTTCACTATTTGAACACAAATCCCATTAATAATTCCATTAAGCTACCACTTCAGTTCATTATTTTACCCGTTTGCGCTTCACTATATTCACTGTCAACATCTGCCGCTTTCCCCGAGAACGAGGGCGAAGGAGGCCACGCAATCCCATTTATGTTCCGCGCCGTACCCCGGGCTCGCTGGCATAAAGGGCATTTCAACTTGCTCCTACCCAGCGACAGAATACATTGCCTTCCAACACAACCAGCCTCCAGCCCACGACTTAACATCTAACATCCGTCACCGAATTCAAATTACCTAATTATCAGAGCTACTCAGCATGCTTGTTCAATACTTTACTAAGCAGATACTTTAAAGAGGAAACAGGGCGGGGGGGGGGGGGGAGAAGAAAAGGAGGACTGACACACAGAGAGTAATAGATAACAAGCAATGTAAGTTTATATTTTGAAAGTAAAGGCTTGGAGAAGGGGGGAAAAACAGACCTAGACAAAAACTCCCCCCAAACCCAAACCCCACAACAGAACACTTTGATCACATTAAACATTCAGGGAGGCAACAGATAACATAATCACAATGCACAGCGGGGTCCTCAGTGAAGAATGGGTACACGACTCTTAAAAGGTTATTACAGCAAATTTAAGCAAAGCAATTGCACCGAGACCAGAGAGCAGCTAAACAGAGGTTTTCAGGACTTCTGTTCTGATGACTGAGGCTCATTCCAACTGGCTCAATTTGATCTAACAATCAAAAAGTCAAATGATATGAAGAAAGATATTTCCTCCAGTAAATTGAAAAAGGTGGAGTGGGAGCTTATTTAGATTTGCTTCCTGCAACTGCATTTCTTTCTTTCTCCAAGCAGACTAGCTCTTGTAAAAGAGCTTCAGCAGCGGTACGCACATTTGCACATTGCTCCATCTATGTACTTTGATTCTGTCCAGGAACACTCACCTCCAAAGGAAAAGCGAACAGCCAGGGCACTAAACACAATGAAGCAGAAACACAAAGGCAAAAGAGCTGAGAAACAGAAGCTCATTTCCAAGGGCACTGAACAGCCACCCGGCGCTAAAAGCCTTGCATTTGACTGAACCTGACTACCCCACTATTAACCCCTAAGCTCTTCATCAAATAGACTTGTAAACCGTTCCTCTACAAAGATATGGTAGATTCGGCAGATTTTATGGTTGATGAGATGAAGAAAGTGAGTCACCAGAGTTCCTCTAGAAATAACATCACAGGTGAAATGCATCAAGTTTTGTTTCTACAGCCCCTTCTGAGGGGGAGTTTCCCAAATACAACATACACTTAAAGATTCCTGTCCAGGTGCCATCATAAATGGACCAGTGGACATACCCTGCGATAAATACTTCAGGTAAAATAGCTGGCACTGAAAAGTCTCCGAATTTGTCAGCACTGACTGAAAATCAAGGGCAAATCCATCCCTCCACCCCCCGTGAACAATACTACTTTAGTTTTGTTTGCACAGGCTGTGGTTTGTGCAAGAGGGTGTGTGGTCTATGAGAACCACTTGTGGGAACACTAATTTTAGTTTACATGATGACTGAAATGCTGAAGGTAAAGCAAAACCTCAGGTGTCTCTTCTTGTGGCATTAGAAGGATGCACCAACAAACAGTTTTGAGCTCTCGGCTCATGAAAACAGCCAACTTCTGTTAATAAAAAGGCATTCATGATTTATCTCCAAAAAATCAAGATGTGTGCATAATTGTATTTCAGGCAGATGGAAATGGAAGTGTGAGATGAAAACAGGGCAGGACAAAAGGATATAACCATATTCTTGGAATTTCCCCAGTCCTGGCAACTATCACAGGTTTATTTGGCCTTCATTGGCAGAAAGCAGTATTATTTTCTATTTAATGCTGTGGTGAGAAAGGAAGAGAATAGACAGTCTACTAAGTGAAAAATCAATTGTGCAGGTAGCGAGAGGCATTTCTACTTCAACATTTAATGGTTAACGTCATCTTTCATACTAGCCGTATGCCAGCATCCATCCAATATCTAACAAGTTCTCTTATTCCCAGATCCAACAGAAAAGATAAAAAACATTCCCTGGTACCAGGAACATCTGCAGAACATATTCTTCATTCTCATACAGGAAATGAATTTGTCAGCAATTGGTTACCCATGTACAAAACCATGACAAAGATTTCTGAAAAACAGCTGAAACAAGCCCCTAGAAGACACACTTCTAGACTCTCTTAGAGCATGTATTTCTATTCTTAATGGGAAAGCGGATTCACCAACCATTCTGTTTCTGAGACAATTTACAATAGGGATGACCACAGCAAACTAGAGCACAGGTACACTGGGTGAAAGAATAGACAAAGTGGAGATGTGCTCATGCTCCTTATTGTTCAGATACAACTCGGTCAAGTATGAAACTGTGGAGTCAAGTAAAACCAATTACACTTGCCTCAAACACAAAGGCATCCCCGTAACTAGAAAACTAAACAGGGCCAGGACCTGTTATACAGCTCTGAGGCCAAATGACATGGCCTGGACGCATTCACGGGATTATATACTTTTACCCTCCAAAACAAGGTGGCTATATCCAAACTGCTGATTGGGAAGGGCTGCTGGCCCTCGCTAATCCCCAAGCCATGCCTGGGAATTGTTTATGACAGCACTAGCTGGCCGAGGCTGAACGCAAGGCAAAGCCTGTGCTAACAATTTAATGGTATAGATGGTCAAGTTCCAGCTCCTGGGCCCGTGCCCTGGCACTGCTTAATCTACTAGCGTAGACCCAGCCAAATGCGGTTGTATTGTGAGCAGAGCTGGCTGGAAAACAGACATACAAAAAAGAAGTAAGAGTATCTGACCAAATTTAAAATCTCTGTGCATTTTCATGATTCCCTTCCTTATTATTCTGTTTTTTTTCCCTCAAGTTTTATTTTCCAGACAGCTTTATTTCCACCAAAGTCTTCTATTTGCCAAAACAACAGAAGGTCAAAATAGCTGTGGTAAGCACCAAATCTGTTTTATTTCTTACCCGTGATTCAATGGTGGTTGCCAGCAACCTATGGCGCTTCCAGTGCAGCCAGATACGCTGTGGGAAGTGTCAGAAGATTTTAAATCAAGTGTCTAATGGCAAATGGGGGAGAAGGACAACAATGTCAAGAGTGAAGTAGAAAGGTGAAATGATAAATGAATGAAAGTATATATTCGTCCATGAACTTTGCAGCACTGCTTAAGTTTTGTTTAATCTCCTGGTTCAAAGAGTTGGATATAAAAAGACTCAACAACTGCTGCAATTGCATTATCTCTGTTTTTGAACCACCTTCTTTGTTCCATATGAAAAGAATGACCCAAAAGGTCTTTGCGGCTGAGCAAATCTGCTTCTTTGCCAAGAGGCTAGGCAGGCAACACCAGCTTTGCAGACTTATTGCCAAGGTCAAGGTGACTTCCATAATTACCTCTGCGTAGCAGGTGCCACCTCTGTTCTCTGAAGGAAACATTTCAAGAGAATCTAGACTGACTTTTCTCAAAGATTCCTCTCACAACTCTTTGCAGGCTTTCACTACCAGAAAATAACCAGACTGGTTTCATTGGAAGGGGCTTTTGAAAGCCACCATGTACATCCCCTGCTCAGAGCAGGCTAACACTACATTGGATTGCTCAAGGCTTTGTCCATGTGACTTTTGGATAACTTCAGGGTATGAAACAGTATCTCTGGGCACCTGTGCCAGTGTTTGCTACTCTCAGTGAGAGCAATTTTTTCTTTCTTTCTAACCAGGATTATCTTTGCTGACTCTTGTGTGCATTGCCCTTTATGCCCCTCTGAGAAGACCCTAGAAGTCTTCTCCATAAATCATAGAATGGTTAGAGTTGGAAAGGACCTTAAAGATCATCTAGTTCCACCCCCCTGGCATGGGCAGGGACACCTCCCACTAGACCAGGTGGCTCAAAGCCCCGTCCAACCTGGCCTTGAACACATCCAGGGGCGGGGCATCCATAACAACCCAGTGTCCATTGCCTTTTGTCCTGTTGTCCACCCCTGAGAAGACTCTGGCAATGTCTTCTCCATAACCACACATTAGGAAGCTGAAGAGAGTAATTGCATTCTCCTCAGCCTTCTCTTCTCCAGGTTGAGCAAAGTCAGCCCCCAGCATATCCTCCTCCACCACAAGCTCTGCTGCCCTAATGTATGGGACAATCAAGCACCACAACATGAGGAGCAACGTGACCCACGAGGAAGAGAGGAGCAACACAAAGCGAAATGGTCAGCTTGGGTCTGTCTGGATGAATTTATAGGTGTCTTGCTTTAGTCTTTTACTTCTGGTTATTTTAAAAGGGTCCTCTGCCACTCCACTTCATTCACTGTATGAAAGAGCATGCTCCAATCTTTGCAGAGCACTGACACTGGGCTTTTGCTGCCCTGAGCCTTTACAAAGCAGTGATGGAAATAACAGCAACTTACAGGAAAACTCAGGAATTATCTACACAACGTGAAGATGCAAATCAAGATGGATGTACTGAAAACTTGAAATGGCTGTACAATCCATAGATTAGATAACATCTAAAAAAACCTGAACTAGCATTATCCTGCACAGAACTAAACGTTATTGTAAAGCAGTATATATTTCTAAGTAGGCTGAGAAAACAAGGTGAATGGCAGCTTTGTATGTGCCAACCAAAGTATCTGTGATCCATATCTTCAAAACCTGCATATGTGTGTATGTCTTAATCAAAGCAGCACGTTCTGAGGTAATTATGCATGTTTATAGAAACCATCAATTCTACACACCCCAGACACTTTGGTCACAGGAAAACTACCAGGAGAATTATTGAGAGCAGTGAAAAAAATATTTATGAAATGGAGTTTAAAACCTCATGAGCGAATGGAATTAATACACTCAAATTTTCCTCTATAATCCAGCTTGAAGAACCTTGCAAAGATAAATGCTAGACCTTTAAAAGCAGGGATGATAAAGATAATTAATGGAAGCTTAGAAAGAGAATAATGTCTCAAATCCACGTGGGGTATAACTATTGCTCAGCTTTTGAGGAAAAGGAAGATAAATTATTCAGTCTTAGTCCAACCCAGCATGAGGCAGAAATTCTAAAGGAAACAAGATGTTCAAAAACAAAACTGTGATGACTATGCCAAGACAGGAGTTAGGCTCAGAAGACCTAAAATAAGGCCAAAGTTCTGGCATTTATTGGCCAATGAGGATTCTGGGTACTGTTTCAAAGCAAACCAAGAATACCTCTGCCTTGTGAAGCATATTGAAGTAGTGATTAAATTCTAGGATGATGTCAGGATCATATCACAGAATGTTTGTGGTTGGAAGCGACCTCTGCAGATCACTTGGCCCACTCCTGCTCAAAACAAGGCAAACTTTGATGTTAGATCAGCGTGCTCCTGGTCACATCTAGCTGACCTTGCAGTGCTTCTGATGGTGGAGACTCTGCAGCTGTTGTGGATCTTTGCTCCAGTTTCGGACCCTGCACTAAGAATTAATTTTTTTCATTAAAGGTAATCAGAATCTCTCTTGCTACAACTTGTGCTCATTGCTGCTTCTCCTTTCACAGGGCACTTCTCAGAAGAATCTGGCTCTTTTCTTTATACTGTCCCATTACAGTGGCATAAAGATGAATCAAACTCACCTTGAGCCTTCTCTTCACCAGGCTCAACAGATCCAGCTCTGAGCTTCTCCTTTTATGTCTTGTGCTCCAGTCCTCAAGTTATCTTGGTGGACCTCCACTGCACTCGTTCCAGTATGTCAGTGCCTGTCTTATGCTTGGGAGCCCAAAACTGGACATGGTACTGGAGAGGTAGTTACAGAAGTGACAGAGGAGAATGAGCACTTTGCTCAAACTGCTCACTGCTCTCTTGCTTATATATCCCAGTATTTGGTTGACCTTCATGGCTATCACCAGTCATTTTCAACTTGGTCTCCATGAGGACCTGCAGGTCCTTTTCTGCGAAGCTGCTTTCTACCCATTGCTGCTCAGCCTGTACAGCTGCCTGGGACTATTTCTTCCCAGGTGCAAGACTTCACATGTGCCTTTGCTGAGCTTCATGAAGGTACTAGGGCCATTTTTCCAGCTCATCTTGGTCCTTTTGAAGGGTAGCACTGCCCTCTAGCATATTTACTGCTCCCCTCAGTTTCTTATTTGTGTATTCATTGCAATGTTAATTATTAAATATTATATCATCAGCCCTGATATTGACCACTCATCCTACTGACAGTGGGACTTTGAACAGTTACCATCTACTCTCCCTCAGCCTGGTAGTCCTGCCAGTCTTCCACCTATCTTGTAGTGAACCCACACAAGGGTCTCCCTTGTCCACCAACCCAGTTGTCTCATCATGGCAGGCCATCAGGTTGGTCAGGTATGTTTTGCCCTTGGCTGCTCCAGTCACCTTCTGGTCCTTTGTGTACCTGGAAATAACTTCAAGCAAGATTTGCTATACAATCCTCCTAGACATTCAGGCTGGGCTGACCAGCTCATAGTTCCCTGGATCCCTCTTGCTCTCTTTGAAAATGACCATGAGCATTGTCTTCTCTTGTTACCAGGAACCTTCCTGGATCATCACGACCTCTCAAGGAAGACAAGTGACTTCCAAACAGCATCAGCTGATCTGTCTCAGTATCTCTTGATTTATCCTCTGGTCCCATGGACTTGTGTATGTCCAGTTAAGTTAAATGGTCTGTAAGTCCATTCCTTGTCCTCTGTCCCTGTCCCCATGCTTGTCCTCTACCATGCACCATACTTCACTCCTGCAAACTACTGCTAGGCTGAGGGACCTGAGAGACTCTGAGAGCAGTAAAGACGAAGGCAAAGGAGGCAAGAGTATCTCTGCTTCTCCTACATCCATTTGGGACTACATTGCTTAACCCACTGAGCACCAAGCCCCCATTTTCCTTTTCCTGCCAATATATTCACAGGCCCCCTCTTACAGCTCTTCATGTTCCTTGCCAAACAGATGACCTCCAGAGGTCCCTTCCAACCTCAACGATTCTGTGGTTCTCCAGGACTTCCCTGTTCAGACAAGATGGCTTCCAGCCATGCCTGCTCGGCTCTCATACACTGGTTGAGCAATTCCTTTGCCAACAGGAGGTTGTCACTGATGAAGAACTAGATCCTTCTGGGGGCACTGCAGGGTCTTGTACAGCACAGCTCCTCTTACACAGACTGGCAGTTCTGAAAAAGAATATGGATTTGCAAGGGAACACATGGTCAAATCATACTCAGCATTGCTCTTTGGGAGTGTTCCACTTGCTGGCTGACAAATGTACCTTGATGCATTACTTCAGTGGTTTTGAATGCCTGGCCTTTGCGTAACACTTTTGAGTTCCTTTGGGATAAAAGGATAACTTTAATTATATATAATATTATCATATAAACAGTATATAGTCTTAAACATTCAAATTACACAGCCTTTCTTGACATGTTTGTGCAACAACTTGGCAGTAGTAAATATTATTCACATATTTCTCAGTGCTTTGTTTCAGGATTACCATAAAAGAACCAGGAACATAAACAGTAAGAAATAACGCTATGATATGAAGAATTTATTACTAGTTATTATTTATTATTTATACAGTGGGTGCATATCACTTTACACACAAGCACCACTTTACAGACAGCATATATTTCTCTGCAGAACTTCTACAAGCTTTGTTTTCCAAAGTGAACCAGTTTGATGACGCTAAATTGTACTGGGTAACAACCATATATATTTCAGCTTGACAGGAGCAGAGAACAACCGAAAACAGAAGAGGCAGACTTTTGGGAGAATTTAGAATAGAATTCCTCCAAACCAAAGTAAAATTTGCATTTTGCTTGCCGAAAAGCACCCATTTCATCCATGAACAGAGTGCTGGAGCAGTTAACCAACACTTGGACGTTTCGTAATGCTTTAAATTCCAAGAGAAAACCCAACAAAATAACTTGGGTACCTGCAAGTTTATCCTCCTTGTACATGCTACCTTGAAAAGTAATGGTTGATTATAAATCTCTGTCAGAGCTGCTTCTAGAGAGTGAAACTGGAGTCAGGAAAAAGGGTGAGAAATTCCTTTCCTGGTCTCCCCTGCAGTGCTCTGTCAGGCATTCACAATAAGCCTGTGTTTTGCCCACTCACAAGATGGTGAGTCACCGCATTTCCATTTATGCAGAAGATATCTGTACCTTGTGCGTGTTGTTCCGACGGGATGGAGCGGAGTTCAGCATCTCTTGGTACTATTTCTGCAGCACTGACAGAGCAACCCTCCCTTGAAACAGCACAGGCTGCCTACCCTTCATGCCATCGAGTCACAAGATCTTTGTACTCCTCTTAAAGGTCTGGGCACTTTTTCAAGAGGATTTTCAGGATTGTAGACAGGGCGGTGGTGCTGCTTTAATGTCAATTTGGATGTCGGCTCTGGCTGATCCAAGCTTCCCGGTATGCCCAGAGTGCATCAGCCTGTGTCCGGCGTTTGCAGGTGCAACGTTCAGCAGTACAAGGAGCTAGAGAGCAGAGTTTAATGCACTGTTTATCACTCCCAGGGCCAAATTTCTTTTTATGTCTATCACACAGACAACTGTTGTATCGAGCAGGAACTCAAGGCCCATAGAAATCACAGGGAGAGGTGAAGCTTGGCTCACTTCTATTTCTTTCTTTCTTTTTATTCATTTGGTTCATTTGTTTTGCAAGCAACTTGTAAATTGAAAACTGCAAATCAATCAGCAATTTGAGGAAACCAATGCCATCAAGAAAATATTATCGGTTTGGCAAACAATTTATTTTCCTTCTGATAAGCATTTAAATTGTGTTTTTAAAAATGACCACTGTTTTCCTGTTACTTATAACAAAAATGGTATGGAGGCATCCCACCCAACTGCTTCTGCAGCCTTCTACAAACTGTTTGCATCGGGCTACTCCGTACCCAATGTATACCTTAATCCACTCATTCCCTCCCTACATGATTTCTCTGCCATTAACCTCTTCATGCAACACCAAAATCAGAAATTACGTAGTTAAGAAAGGATCACCTTTCTTGAAAATAATTTCCAGGGCCTATCTGGCGAAGTTAGGCATTGACAGCAAAAATAATAGGAAACTGCAAAGTGATTCCTTGTGAAATTCTTTTAGTAGCTAAATTTGATGGTGACAATAGGAATGTTCCTCAATGACAGCAACCAACCTTAGGATTTTATGCATCTACAACTCAGATAACCTGCCCTCCTTTACAAGTACCGCTTCTTGAAAATAAAACCTCTAGAAATCAACAGCAAATCATAGGTAAGAAAGCTCTCAGGGAAGCTTTTCTAGCCTGACAGGAGGCTGGGACAGGTTTTCTAATGAAACACCCATGCCTCCCGAATGGCAGAAGGATATATCCTGCTGAATTTTTAATGGATAATCTGCAACTAATACACGTGAAAACAAAGTAATGATGAGAAAGAAGCAAGAAAATAAAAAGAACTCTAAATCATGTCAAAGAATCAAGCGCTTAAATCCTGGGCAACACACATTTTGTTTAGGTTACTGTTATTACTAATATTTATCCTTTTTGGAAGTCAAGATACTTTTTGATCAAAGTGCCAAAGCCTATAAATATTCCTTTTTCTTTATCCAAAGCTGTCATGTTTGTGACCTTGTAAGTACTTGGCTATGTCAATTAGTGCTTCAAAAACGCTGTCTTTCATCTTCAAATGGAACTGGGCCTAGAAACTGGCCAGACCTCTTACCTCTTTCAACAGATGATAAACACATTGCAAGTCAAAAAATCCAAGCAGCTTTTTATGACTTTACAGATTAATTAGCATGCCAGGGCTTTCAGACCAATTTCAGTTCAATAAAGTATCCACAAAAGTTGACAAACTAAAACCACATTTTATATGTTCCAATTTCTACACTATGAAAAATATGTACAAATACATCTGAGAAAAAACACTAAAATTAGATGGTAACAGGAAGAGACAGATCATCAGCAGAAACAAAGTCCTCTCTAGGGCCACAGATCATTAAGAATAGCCTTCACAGAGGAGCCTGAAAACTGCCCAAAGCATCCCTCCAGTTTGTTCAAAGGGAAGAACTGGTTCCTCTACTTCAACACATCAGTTTTGGAACCCACCACTGATCTCACTTTGCTCTATTGTCTCTTGGGGGCACAATTACCCCCCAGTAGCTGTGATGTTTTCATAGTAGCTTAATATGATTACTTCAGCAGAAGTCGTTGCAGAAGTCGAAGTTCAATTTACAGAGATTTTTGGTCAATTTGTAATAAGTAAAAAAAAAGTTTCCTAGTCAACAATCAAATCTCTGCATTTCCTCCTCTTATTCCTGGTAGAAGCTATGTCCATTCCTCAATGGCAACTCTTAAAATTAATTGGAGATACCAGGAGGATAGTATAGAGATATTTTTTTGTGGTGAACTGTGCTGGTTCCACCCAAGCTGGGCTGGTGTGATGACATGACATTGCTAATGTCACACACTTTGGCTGTCTTTCCTTGCTTGCAGAATCCTTACAGAAGGCACAGTCTGGAAGCTGCACTCCAGTTAAACGGTGTGTCACCCCAAAAGTTAGATTGCGCAAAACTTAAAAAACTTGAACTTTCAAACCTAGAGAACCAGGAGAATGTGATTTGGGTGCCAGGGAAAACCTGTCTTTGTCTTCTGTTAGAAACCATCAAGTGTTACATGCTCTGGGCATTGCTCTAAATTCCTATACATTCATGTAATATGCTGCCAGAATTAGAGCTTCCTATACACCAGAAGTCTCTGCCTGAGTGGTAACAGGCTCTGCAGTGTGTCCAGAGAAGGGCAACAAAGTTGGTGAGAGATCTGGAGAGTAAGTTTTATGAGGAACGGCTGAGGGAGCTGGAGTTGTTCAGCCTGGAGAAAAGGAGGCTGAGGGGAGACCTTATTGCTCTCTACAACTACCTGAAAGGAGGGTGTAGAG
>JAOQGH010000023.1:107707733-107721244 GCA_025769975.1 Gallinago jamesoni | reverse complement strand
CTGTCCCTTCTGAAAAGCTGGTAGCCATCAATCACAGCGCTCCAGTTATGCGAGTCCTCCCACCACGTTTCTGTGATTCCAACCTAGAAGACTCTATGATTCTATATATGATTCTATAATCCCAATTACCAATGAAACTGGACATTGCTGTATTTTAAAAAAAATATTCACAGGTAAAAAAATGTTCCTGGAAAAAAATCAGCTGCACTATTTGACATCCAGCAACTGAAGCCTCACTTATCATCCCAGTAATTTGCCAAAAGGATCAGGAGGATCTTTAACACAGCTTTTGCCACTATTGCACTCGGGCTGGACTGCTACATCCTGTCCAGATCAAAGAATTGACCAGCTACTATCTGAAATAGTGACAAAAATATGCCCAACTATCAATACAAACCCTCAGGGGAGTGGAAGAGTAGCTTTGCATGGAGAAGCTGGAAAAGCAAATCCTATATGCTTCATCACTGCATGTTTTGACTGTTTTCTAGCAACTGATGTATTCCAATATTTATAATCTCTCTCTTTATGCAAGCCTCTTATGTTTTATAATAAAAAGAGTACATAAATTTCAGTTACCGTTGCAGAGCAAATTGTTGTATGTAATTAGTCATGTACAACATAAGGCGTAACTTGAAAAACAATTCATGTTTATTCTTCCTCTGCTTAATCAATATTTTAAATATTTGTGGAAGCCATACACCAGCTTAGCAAATCATCACCTCAGAAGCGAGAGAAAGAGAAGAGACAACACAAATTCTGAAACATACAGCAAATCATCTGCATATGACAGACTGCTGTTGAGGGAACTAAATTTTTTTGGACCTTAAAGGAAAGAAGGATGTAACATTTCACTTCTGCACTGCTCCACTTTATTCCTTTTTACCACGCATTCCTCAGCCATACTGACTCGCTTTTCCTTTAACATCAGAATTTTCTTCCCTCCCCACGCACTTTTTTAACGCTATTTAGTTGCAGCGATGCGCAGAGACAAAGACAGTGGGGGCGATTTTTTCCCCTGCAATCCTTGCCTGACTTCCCAGAGAGGTTAACAAATGCTTTACCATTTCTGTCTTCTCTCCCACACCATAACCGTGGTTAACCACAGTGGGATCACAACTACAGGAGCACCAACACACAAGTCTTAAATGCCGCGGGAGTACTGCAAGTACAGGAGGCCAGGATCACGTCTCAGTTATGCTATTTAAAGACTTAAGACTATATAGTTATCCCTGAGCTCAACTAGGGAAAACCTTATCGAAACTGAAGAGTGGCATTTTTATAAAATTTGTCATAGGTTTAACCTTGAGAATAACAAATCATCAAGCGTGTGGAGGTTTAAGAATCAATTTATGTTCCAAGCAAAGAGGTTTTAAAATTAAGGTTAAAAAAAAAATCAGATCTCGCCTGGCGTTGCACAGATTCTGTTGATGTATCAATCTTTTCAGGCATTTAAAAATAATATAGAGATGATAAAAGTAAATGTTCTATAACCAAAAAATCTCTTGGTAATAAAATTTCAAATTACAGCCCATGACAACACTTCTAAATTGAAGCTGTGATACAGGAGCTTTGATGGAGAAAATTGTACAAGTAACTCGCAAAGTAATTCGGAAAAGCAACAAAGAATGAAGGTGCTGCTGAGATGAACAGAAAACATAGCTGGAATGGTGTGCAGCATCCTTAAATGAATTTTAGACTGTTTTGTTGCCAATATCTTAAGCAGTGCTGCAGTCTTATATGGATTTCTTTGATAGCTTCCTTCTACCAACAAATAACTTCACCGCAGGAAAAAAACCCCAAAATTCCACCACACACAAACCCAAACCTGAGCTCAATCATCATACATGACTGGGCTCAGAGTGTGACAAATTGATCCCAATACATCAGTTTAATGGCAGGAATTGCACTCTCCTATCGACTCCTTCAGGCATTCAAGGGGTTGAGGAAGTATCTTTGGTGAAGGACTCGTCCCTTCAGACTGTGCTGACTCTGGGTGCTGGTCTGTGGCCCAACGCTTTGGACACAGCATCAGGGCAAAAAAGCCAAATTGAGTAAAAGGGACAGAACTTTGCTCACAGTGGCACAGAATGAGCAGAAAAAACCAATAATCCCTACCTCTGAGTGCCTCAGCTTCCCTGCCGGTATACTGGGAGTGGAACATTAAACTATTTCTTACAGGATGTTGAGGTTTAAATCACTTTTCTGATGTCTCCTGGCAGCCTCTGATGAAATGGGTTGCTGCAGTGCAAAGTATCATCGTCATTTTGTTCAGCAAAAAATAGAGCTCAGGAAAACACAGCTTTTTTGTTTAAATAACTCAAACCAAACATCTGCAACCACTTAAATGTGGCAGATCCACTAAGTGTGATTTGTACCAAAGCATCTGTGGTAAGAAGGTTACAGGTATGCTTTGAGAATAAATTTCAAAGGTCTGCAAAGTATAATTAGTTCTAAAGTTCTCCTGCACATTAATAATTAGCAATAAAATCCTTCTAAAGCCCTCCACAGAAAGATGTAAAAAGCTCTTCCAGAAGCATAAAAACACAGACCAAACCCAGCCCCCTCATAGTTGGTGTTATATATCTTAAGCTTCCCTCTGAAGATGATTTCACCTCTCTCCAACAGTTAATTTGATCAATTTTTTCTCTCCCTTCCAATGCTTTTTCTGTTCATACCACATAACTCAGGGTGAAGTCTTTAATCTTACATACATTTACATAATAATTTAAAGACCAAATGGTTCAGCCAGATTAGACAGTCTAGTGGTCCTTAAAACCATTTATCTATGAATTCCATGACCAATTCCATCACCAACACAGCAAGTTTCACAGTCCAGTTATGTGGCAGAGAGAAAAGAAGGTTTTTCCTCCATTTTGAATTTGTCACTTTAGGATTCCATTAATTGGGAGCCGAAGGGCAGGAATATGGCCAATGTCTGCCAATACACGTATCCAGAAGACAGACCTTGTCAAACAGATTTCAGTCTTTGACAAGATTATGACTCTGATAACATGTAATGGAGGATGATGGCATGTATATGTATTTCTAATAGCTATTGACTTAGCACTTTGGCCAAAAAGCCTGGAGCTGTGCAGACATGGGAACAGAGGAAAGGAGCAGTTTTATCACCATGCAAGGGAACGGTGAGGCTGATGCTGAAAGGATGCATATAGTTTTGGTATTTATATTTTCAGAGGCAAATGAAGTGTGTACAAAAGATGTACATTTATCTGGAGGGTACTAAAACTGGTGAAGAGCAGGAAACCAGAGGAATCAAGGACCAAAAGTTTGAAGACAGACTAAACAGTTTATAAAAAAAATTTTGCCTGGGAGGATAATTAATTAGTAGGAACACAAATAAAGGCAGGTGGAAGGTTGGCCTCTGCACTTTGAGATCTTCAAATCAGTTCAGAAAGATACACTAAAGTCAAAACTGGTAAGTGGATGACACAGAGAGCCCTCTGTGTCCTCAGCCTGGAGGCTGTACCCATATCCTTGAACTATCACACAAAGAGAATCAGGTTCTCAATCTTACTGCTCCATAACACTATGATTACTTTATTTACTATGTCACCTCTTGTGTGAGGCACCCTCTTGCCACTAGGTCTAATGACATCTGCCATGATGCTGGGGAAGGTTCAGACTGCAGAAGAGCAGCTAAGCAATCAGATATCCTGCTCCTAACTAAGAAATTCAGCTTAAGATGACACCTGCCCCCCCATGAGCTGGTACCCCATAAACATGCTCACAAAAAAGCTGCAGAGTATAGACTGTGACCTCTCCACAGCTCAAGGCAACACAGCACATTCCTGCTTTTTTAAAATAAATCAAGCAACCGCATTATCCTTCTGACTAGTGATTTTCTCATTACACGGATTTAATTTTTTATGCCTAACCATTAGCTGGTTTCTAGAAGGGAAAGGCACTGTCTGGTTACACTGTGAACCACAAGTGTCTTTCTGCTGTGTATGAAGGAGAGAGACAGAGTCAGGCAGGGTGAACATGAGTATGTATGAGCACCTGATGTTTTTTCCTGACATCGTTCCACATCATTAGTTGGAAGCTTGCTAGGCACCATACCCTTACATCTTTGTTCATCCTATCTACCTCACTTCTCTTTCAAAGTTTTTGCCTCCTTAGTACATGCAATTTTGAATTTTTAGAGCTGTTCAGCTGATTCTCAAAAGAAAAGGCTGGGATAAAGACTGTATGCATTTTTACACATTTATTTTATGGGAGATTACACAGCTGATTAACAGTTTTCAGAGCAAAAAGTGTCCCATGTTACCTCCATTCTTGTCTATTTATTGCTTTTGATCTATTCATGCCAAAACATTCTAACTAATGAAAGTCATCAGAAAATTGTCTAATAAGGTAATTTAGAAGACAGTTCACATTGAACATATGATCAAAAGGCATTTAACTTGCTGTTCCTGCCTCCTCTCCCCCAATAAACACATGGTTTACTGGCACTGCTATCCTTTAAAATGGTTGGGAACATCTGGGAGAAGGGCTGATCAGCCCCAGACAATCATTGGACTCTAAGTAGACCCACGAACAAAGGTCATGATAAATGAAATTACTGCTTTGGCTCCAAAATTGCCTCAATCTTCTCCAGACAAAGAATGATTGAAATGCATCTATCTGTGGATAGCATCTGGAGAACTCTAAATATGTTTTGATCAGAATCTGATTCGCTTCTTTCAAATGAAAATAATTTGAAGATGCCATGGAAAATTTTTAAAACCAATCCCACTGTAAACTTCGGCCTAATGTTTCCTTCTGCAGTATTGACCTTGTTTTTCTACAGTGTGAAAAAAATCAATATAATAATGGTACTGCAGTAAAATTCCAGCTTGCTCTTGGCTTACTTTAAATAACTTTATTGTCTCCTTTCCCCCTGTCTGCATCTGCTGTATTTGGCACTTGCAGTTATTAAAATGAAACCAAGTTGAAAGAAAATGTTAAATATCATAAAAAGAAAACCAGCAGTGCTTCTGGCTCACTTTGCTAATGCTGTGGTCACCTTTACAATTTGCCAGGGTTTTCTATTCCCCAGCTGTTCTACCTGAATTTGCATGCAGAGAGAACCCACAACTTTCTACTGGAATAACAACCTGTACTTTGCAGATTTAAGAGCTAAATGATTAAAAAAATAAGGAAAACTCACCTGCTTCCCTCCAATTATGTATTAGAACAAAAAAGCCCAATGGTTTACTAGTGATTTCAATTCTTTGCTGCTTAACATTTTCTTACTCCTTAGCGTGCATTTCTGCACAAATGAGAGCGCCTGGTTATAGCTGTCCTGCTGCTGGACTCCAATCTGCACTAAGAACCAGGCTTTGAAAACCTTACAAGAAAGTACCAACTAAAGAGAAGAAAAAACACCATTCAGCTAAAATTATGCCCTTTGGTCACTTTCCACTCCCTGTGAATGAAAACCACATCCACTTGTTGTCAACCACAGCTCCACCTCAGTCAACAGACAAGAGCATTCCAAAAAGCCAAAGTGGGAACCACAGGTTCCAGGGAAAGCAACAGAAAGCCCAAATGTCGGCACTGTTGAAAGGAAAGAAGCATTTGCTCTGCTTAGGCCTCTCAGGAGCATGGGAGCCCTCAGTCTTGGAGCAAGAATGACCTACTGTAGTGTATGCACAACCCACAAAAGAATAAAAAAAAATAATAGATTGCCCGTAGAAATTTATTCTTCCTTCTCTTGGCTATACCATGAACAAAGATTTTGCAAAGGGACAGATGAAGCTCTGTTTTTAACACCCCTTCAACACATCAACCCCGGAAACAAAAAGCTAAATTCTTACTTTGGTAGTTGAAGCTGGAGAGGAGTTGGCTACTAGGCTCGTGATGACATCACTGCTGACAGTGGTGCAAGCGGCGGTGGCCGGGGTGGGGAGCCGGGAGGGGACGATGGGCAGGGGCAGCAGTCCGGGGCGGTTGTTGCTGTTGGTGCTCGGGGCACTGCTGCAGTTGGTGTTGTTGACGTGGTTGCCGTTGGAGCTCCAGTCCCGGCGATCCCACCCGGCCCGATAATCTCTTTCAAACCGGCTGTGGTGCCGTGACATCGCGATGGAGGGCAGCTTCTTCTCAAAGGGAACGTGAGAGCTTGCCTGAAAATTTAAAACCAAAGAAGCATTAGGAATAAGGTCCCAGCACAGCGATTGTACTCTATAATCACCAGGGCAAGCTCCTGCTATGCCTGCTCTGCTTTGGGAGAGCACTGTTTCTTTCCTTCTTCCAGCTAAATGTCAGGAGGAGAGAGGTGTGTTGTAGTAAATGTTATTCTAGAACACAAACGAGAGAGTTTGGACAACTACAAGCAGGTTGAGGAGAGACCAATCCCTCTGACCTGAGGAAACACCACCTGCCCAATCTCTCCAGCAGCAAGCAAGAACACACAAATTACAAAATGCCACATATAAAGAAAATCATCATTCAAATCTTCTGATAGCAGGAAAATGTTTCCAACAGCTCTGTCTTGCAGTTTTCTCAGCAGACTGTAGATCATTTCTGTGGCTCTCTTCTGCACCTGATGTGTGACCAAATATGAACCCTGAAGACCAGAGGTAGAAAGTCTACCTGCAAAATCTATCCATTACTTCTCTACTTTTAAAGCTGAATTTTGCTTCCTGCAAAATTTTCTCTCTTTTGTGTTAGGCCTCCTCACTGGAAGCTCCTATAGCAACAGTTCACCCTGTGACGCCTGAGCTCTCCACAGTGTGGCTGCTCTCCAGGGCAGGCCAACATGTCCTGTCTCCTCTTGTGCTTCTGGCTAGACATCAAACACTTAATATACCCTAAATGATCAAATGACCAAATCGCTTTGTATGATCATCCCATCCTTATCATTACTTACCTCCTCAGTCTTTGTTATCCACAGATGTTATCAGCCTGGAGCAAGACGTCTGCACAAAACGCTGGGAGTGGAGACTCCCAATATCTAATCCTAGTTCTGATAATCATATATGTTACGTAGCCTAGAGCAGTTACTTAAGCCTTCCTGCCAACGTCTCCTAACCTGCAGAATGGTGGCAATAATGCTATTTTCCCAGCAGTGTTCACAGTAAGTGAAAGTTTACAGCAATTGAAATTGAAGAACAGTGTAAATAAATGCTAAATACATTTATTCCCATAAATAAATAATGTGTATCTAAGTCGCTGCAGCATCTGATTTATTTTATTTGCATCAGACAATCCAATAAGTTCCTTGTAATAATAACATCAGGTCAGTTGAAGCAATTTTGCTTCACAAATTCTTAGACACAAAAATGGACAATAAAAATATCTGCTTATAATGGCTGAGGAGGGAGCTGGAACTAAACTCACAGAAAAACTTAAGATAAGGAACTCATTCAGAGTGATATTACTTAGAAGTAGCAAAAACCTTTGTGCCTATCAACAACATTAGTAGCTATTCACCTGGTAGAAATTCAAAAGGAAATGAAAAACCAAAAACTACTATTATGACTAAATAATTAAAGGTTCACCTGGATCACCAGAGAGCTATTAGCTTTAGATGAAGAAAACTCTTTCTCAGTTAAAAATTCAGTAATATAAAAATGTATTAAAACCCAAAAAAGACGTGTCCCCCCCCAATCATTATCTTCACCAGAAGCCTGAAACAAATCTCCTAAGAAGCTGCATTTGGAATGGTTCTGTTGCCCCTCTTCAGGAGTGAGCACCTCCAGTGAGAGGGTATTTTAGGGATAACAGAGCAGTGTCGTAGATGCTGACCACAAAATTAACATGCCTCTTAATCCAACATGGCCAGCTGTTTCTTCAGGAGGATGTGATGCAAGATTTGACTTGATGATTTGAGGGTTGAAGATTCACTGACATTTACTTAGAATCTTCTTTCTTGTATTTTTGTGGCCATTAGATACTTGAATTCAGAAAGCTCATTTCATATTTTCCAGAGGACCATGTGGAAATGCCAGCTCTACACTGAACACAGCAAAAACCAGAGACACAAGTGCTGTGAAAGACAGTGCAGTGAAAACAGTCACTTTTGTTTCAGTAGGGATGAAGAAAGCAAGTTTCTCCTCCAGTGGCAACCATCTCAGAATAAAATCAGTACCTAACGATACCATCTTTAAAGGTTAGAAATTTCACAGGTATAAACCCCCTTCCTTCTGTTTTAGAAACCTTTTGCAATGCTAGGCAAAAAGGGAGACTGTAAACTGCAAGCTGCAATTTCAAAATATCTTTTATTATTCCTTGCCTTTGGAGAAGTTTCTTTTTAAATCTGCATGGCCTCCACCACTGTATGAAGCGATCTTTTTTGACTGTTTGGATGGTGGCTGTCAAGTGAATGCCCTTCTCCTCCTGAGCTCGAGGATCTCCATTAGCGGTATTAGTGTACTTCTTGACAAGGCAACCAGAGAGAACCAAATCACATTTCCCCCACCCACCCACACACTTGAGTATATCTGACATTTAATTCAGCGGAGAGCAGAGGCACACATGCACGTAAGTCAATAGCTAGCAGTTTTTGCCACACGATCCAAGACACCATGCCCCCAGCAATTCTACTATCAGATGAGACTGACAGGCAATTACGTCAATAACAAGCAAGAAAAAAGCCTGCGACTAAGCCACGCATTAAGAATTTTACTTAAACCCCACCACCCTCTTCACGAGCAAATTCACTTCTTTGTCCACCTACTGTATTTCATGGTATTTCCAATAGAAAATAAAAGCCAGGGCCGAACATCATGGTTTTTTTTTCTGTGCATTGCATTAAATACACACTGCTTGTTTCAACATGTCATTTTTTGGCTGGGTACAAAGATATTTGACAGCAACAAGATGTGCAGAAAAACCGGAGGGGATAACCATCTAATAAATAAGTATTCAACTGCTAGTGCTCGCTATTAATTGTTTAAAATTAGAAACAATATAAAATGTTCTTATAAATAGCTGCTGGGTGAGGTAAGAAATGGATCGTGAACAGGCTAGCTAATTTTTTAATAGATTTTTGGATCCAGTGTTTATGCTTTGTCTAGGCTATTTTTGTCAAGGATCATAATCATCATAATAATGATTTAAACATATTTTGTACTCATAAGAAAAACTTCAACGAAGTGTGTCCCGAGCCAAGCATAATCATCACATTCCTCTGCACAGAGCTTGACACGGGGCAGCATAAACCATCTTGAGAAGCAGCAGTGACGGAGGCCAGTGGAAACACACACGAAGAGCAAGGAGGGCAACAGCTGCTGTAATTAAAGATGTACAAGCATTTTCATCCTGACCCAGTCATTAACCTGCTTCAAAATACCCACTTTCAGGCTAAAATTTTCCAGACATGGACTCTTTTGGAATTTCTTTTTAAGAATAAGCAAAAATAAACCCTAACCATTCTGTTGGGAGACGGGGAGAAGGAGAAAGATCAATACTTGATACTTACAAATACCAATATCAATAGCTACAATAAATTCATATGGTTTCCCTTTTAAAGGGAAGTTTAAGTTTTCCTCAACAACCAAATGCATGTATTTTTCTCACACTAAGGAAGAGAAAGGAGGTTTTTACCTTGTTTTTCAGACTTGGGGAACTCCCAGTGCTGTCCACACTGAAGTCACTGCCTCAGCTAAGCCTTGGCTAATTATAGATCTATCAGCCTCTGTTTTGGGGCTGATTTTTCAGCTAGCACAGAGCTTCCCACTGTAACTTCCAGAAGGCACTTCTTGAGCAGATAAGCTTAAAGCTATCTCAGATATGTCTACCCTACATTAGATCCATAAAACCGCAATGTAGACATAGCTGGCAACAGAAAGAACGTATGATTTGTGTATCTCGGAATAGAAGTCCATGAGGAGGCTTACTGCATGCTGTTACTGCTGAAAATCAGGCTGTACAGCTAATTCAGCTGACATACTATCTTGTGAAGGTGGTAAAGTCAATGAGACAGGCCTTCTCCCACTCTCTACTCAAGACGTAATCACTGGAGTAACCAAGTGTCTTTAATCTCCACTAGAAAGGAAACGTGCGTTCCTGTTTGTCACACAGAATCAAAGGTTTTTATTGTGCAGTCAAAAGGAACAAAAACTCTCTCAGAGGGAAAAAACCCCACCCTACTAGAAAGAGAAGACAAGAGAGAGAAACCTATAGTTGTTACTGGATAAACTGATAAATTAAAAGCAAAAAGGAGATCACATTGGTATTAAGGGAAAGCTGTGGAAAAGGCTATAAGCCAAAGATGAGAGATTGAGCAACCAGAGGAAAATAAAAATCCCATGGCAAATCTGAAATGAGATTTAGTGATATGGCAAAGCAGACAAAACACCTATCTCAGTCCCCAAAGGCTGCATCGCTGTGTGTGCGGTGCAAAAATCATGCCAAAAAATAGCCAAGCCTCTTGGTCTCAGAGACGGGTTATACACAGTACCCCGGAGCCAGGCGTGAGGATCGTACACATACCCGACCCTTTCTCCTGGAATTTCCTTTCCCAGGAAGATGGGCTTGGGAGGGCAAAACAGGAGAGAGTAAGAGAGTAATGAGGCAACACTGAATGCCCTTCTGAGGGATGTGACAGGCATCTCTCCCAGCCCTCCAAGGCCAAAACATGCAATGCAGCAGGTGAGAGAGAGCGTAAGAAAAAATTACTTTAAATCTATCACTCTGGAGGGAAAGTAATATGTAAGGGTACCCCCGATAGAGAAAATAACTTTTTCTATGACCAGGAGTTTTAGAAATGTCTCATATAAACAACTTGTGCAACAATAAAATCTGAGAAAATTTTTCTGCAAAACACAAGCATCTCCGGAACTACAATGTGGGGCACCTACACGAATGACTACATCCAGCCTCCAAACTCACCCAAAACACTGTGGCCATTTGGAAATCCTCCTACCTTCTTAGTTTAGAACCACCTTCCTCCTGGTACTAGTTTTTCACCACCTCTCTCATGTGAGCTGATTTGTTCCCTGTTTCCACAGCTTCCACACACATACACAGAGGCAAGAAAAAGACCAGCGGCGTTTGAGATAGCAGCGTGCTAACTACAGGCCTCTTACCAGGTTCAAACAGATCATTCCTGCAGATTTATTACACTTAAGTGATGAACATTTCATTTTATGCTCGATACATTTAAACACAGCCCTTCTTCCCCCCAAGCCCAAAACACTCACTGTTCTGCAGAAAAAATGTTTCTTATTCATGTTCCTCTAAATGACAGTCCGGCTCGAGCCTCAGAGCAGCTTTTTCCCTGCCCTCCACGTTTATGTAGTCAAGGTCTCCTTAAAATGCCTGTCCTCACAGATATAAATATAAGGAAAAACAGGCTTTCAGCCAGTCTGAAGCTAGAGAATCAGATTTCTTAGACTATTAGTCAACTTCATTAAGTGACTTCAAAAATAAAGGTCAACCTTTTAATTTAAATTTTTCCTGGGTAAGCATTTGTTTCTAAATTTACCTTTTAAATAATAACATTAGAGAAATATGATAGGCAAGAGAGGTTGGGAGACAGAGCAACGGAAGTAGATACATGGTCATTAGGGAAATGGAAGAAAAGAAGAAAGAAAGTGTATGAAACATTAAAATAAGCAGCTAAATAGCCTTATGTGTTTTCAGACTGGATGAACGGAAGCATCAATAAAATAGCCTATTAGAGAGCTTCAAAAGCACTTAAGTGCATGCAAAGCCTAAGTATTTTATGAGATCCACACAAAAAAAAACCAAACCCAAAAACGAGGAAGAAAAGAGAGATTTGCTATAATCAGATCTAGCATGAAGAACTGTAACTGATAAAGAAGAAGGTCTAAGTACCTAAGCCTGAACGACTTCAGACACACTGCAGGGGAAATGCTGCTGGATGGATGCAGTTTTATCAGAGCATATCGACACAACAACTTCTTCCTGAGGCACAGGGCTGAAGACCAAATTCACACATATGACACCAAAATCACACTGAAATATGCCAGTGTCACCATAAACTCTGTATTTAAGTCAATAGGAATGTCATACATGCACACATATTATGCACATGTAAACATGCCTTTAAGAAAATCTTACAAATAAAATAGGTGCCACAGACCTGGCAGCTTCGGGAGCTACTCTTCACTTTGGAAGTGCAACAAAATGTTTTATTCGAGCTCAACATTATTTATAACCTACAAAGACTTTCTTAGACACATATGGAAGCACTGTTATAAGCCTACATGGATCTGACTAATCCATTTTCACAATTTTTACTTAACTTCTTTTTTTCCATTTGGGTGACTTCATTGAAAGAGTTCTTTGTTAGACGAAGGCAGTAGGAATCCAACCAAGAGATTCTGTAAAGCTGAACTACAAGCAGCTGTGTAGAAAGATAAGACCCAGAAATATTTGAGGGGCAAGGAAACAACTTTATTATCAAGCAAGGTCTACTTTTGTAAACCCCTGATTTAGTCTTGTAAACAGTTGTAAAGCTCTTGTAAAATCCAAGACAAGGCAGAGAGACTTGAGCTGCTTTGCTACAATCAGATCTTCAAAAAAAAAAGAAAAAAAAGCCCAAATCCTAACCCTGTAAGTGATAAAGGAGCAGTAGATTCAAGAGATTATATAGGATTTAATTTTCCAAATATATGCTGGAGGAGGCAATGCTTTGGGACATATATAAAAAAAAAATCAGAGCAGCAACACAACAGTTTCTTGTAAGGATAGAGTTCACTATGCAAGAAGCACCAATGAGATTCTTGCTTCTCTGTCTCAAAATACTGCAGAAAAGGTTGTACACTTATTACTTAATGTAAGTACTTAAGTGTACACTGACTACTTAAGATGCATATGGGAATCATGTCTTTAGATAAGTAAAAAGATAGGCTAGACCATCCAATTGAAAAAAAAACAAAACAACCCAGCCACAACGAGAGTGAAATCGTACCTTAACAGTCCGTCTTCTTTCTCTCCGAATTGGGCAAATATGATCTTCCTAAATAAGAGGTTACTAAAATATCTGTATGTTCTATTACTAAGCTTCTTGGAAATTTATCTTCAATATGATCATTCCCTATATTTCATCATTTCCTTTCAAATGCTAATTCCTTTACAACCTGAGTGGAGCAGATAACACATCCTGCAATGCACTGAGCGTTGATAGGCTGAGAAAAATTCAGAGGTCCAGAGGTGTCTGTGGTCCTGCTGCTCACCCTGCTGGAGTGGGAGATGAAGACCAGTCCCACCCTGAACCCTGCTGCAAGCCAGATTTGGACACACACAAAGTTATGGGGTTTACATCAGGTGCAGGAGGTTCCTTCTGAGGAAGCCCCCCATCATCCAAGTGTCTTGGACTATTTTGAAAGGCCTTGATTCACACCCTCAGACACACTTAATGTCAATTATAAATTGATAGGATATATGTCATCATAAAATCATAGAACCACAGAATCATAGAATTATTTGGGTTGGAAGGGACCTTAAAGATCATCGAGTTCCACCCCCCTGCCATGGGCAGGGACACCTCCCACTACACCAGGTTGCTCAAAGCCCCATCCAGCCTGGCCTTGAACACC
>JAOQGH010000023.1:107635348-107707633 GCA_025769975.1 Gallinago jamesoni | reverse complement strand
AACACCTCCAGGGATGGGGCATCCACAACTTCCCTGGGCAACCTGTTCCAGTGCCTCACCACCCTCACAGTAAAGAATTTATTTCTAACATCTAATCTAAATCTCCCCTCTTCCAATTTAAAACTGTTGTTCCTTGTCCTGTCATAGAATAGAATCATAGAATAGTTTGGGTTGGAATGGGCTTTTAAAGGTCATGTAGTCCAAACCCCCTGCAATATACTGGCTTGGGATATATATCTGGATAAAATTTCTAACTCCATTCCTCTCCAGGACTTTACCGGAAAGATCTTCCACTTCATCTGGTTCTCCACCTTGGCTTGTTGCAACGTCCTCCAGAAATATCAGGGCAGAACTCAATCCTCACCCCCCACCATTCCCAAAAATCAGTTCTAGCTGCCGTTTGCTGCAGATTCTTGAGTTTTCCAAGGTCCTTCTGGAGCAACATGACTGGTGTTTTGCACAGCAGTTTTCTAAATGAAAATCCAACACAACTTTACACAAAGGCATAATAACTTTCTCAGATGTCTCTAAGGGGTCCTGGGTAGCCAGCACTGACTGGAACCCAGCCTTGTTAAAAATAGGGAAAGAGAAAAAGACCATGTTCAGTTCCTCTGTAACACTCCTGCTTGCAAAACACTGCCCAAAACATTGACTTCCCTAATTAAATTATCTCATTAGCATGAAAAGCAAACAAAAGAAAACCAAATGCCAAAAGCTGCTATGTTAAAGGCCAGTCCACGGAGGGTTTGTGCGGACTCACACAGCAGAACCAGTGGCCAGCATCCCAAGCCCCAGCACAGGGGCTGGCTAAATGGCAACTGGTGGGCCAGGGTCCAAAGGTGCCCACCAGGGAGAGGCAGAGGAGGGAAGACAGGGACACGACTAGATTTCTTCTGGGGAAATGGGCCATCTTCTCAAATTGCATTAAGTGATTGCCAGCACCTGACATACCTAATCTCGCCTAAGACTTCATAGTTAATAAAGCAGAAATGTAGAATAAGCTACTGTCAGTGTTGCCAAATGTCACAAATTAAATCTCACAAAATTTAATTAACAGGATCTTGGCTCTTTTGGGGCTGGTTTCTTGTGGTGGGGGAGGAGGAGGGGACCAGGTCTTCAAAATACATTTGGACAAGGCAGGAAAAATTTCCTCTGATTTACTGCCATTCTCAATTTTCCAGCCCTTGGGAAAGACTGATCAATCAGTCAGAACTATTAGAGGAGAAAGCCCTCTGTCAAGGAAAGGGTTAAATGCAGCACATTTTACAGCTCTGGATCACCTGTACTGCTGGCAAAACTGTGTAATAGAGAAACTACTTTGAATTTCCCTCTTAGAGGATATTTTGGGGTCATTCAACCCCTGTCACTGTTCACATTTTAAAAGCTTCAGATAGCAGCAGGGGAAGCAGTAAATTTTCTCTTCCAGGACAGATGCCCTCTGACCACACAGGGTTTTCTCACACACATTTTGTTTACAGGAGACATATATCACTCCCCCAAATCAAGACCACATGTACACTTACAGCATCAAACAGTCACTAAGCACTCTCTATATAAAGAGAACTTACTAGATGCAAAAAGCCTCAGAAAAAAACAAGAAGCATTTAATCTACTGAATATTAGACCAGCTCAGTAAGTACCAACATGCATCCAAGAAGCTTCAGGGTTTTAATACGATTCACTTCACAGTGAACACTCCTGTGTGACTACTCACTTCACAGCAAGGTAGGAAAGTGCAGTCATCCTGATCCTGCACTAAGAAACTGAATTTCCAGATATTTCCCTGCACAGAGGGGAATAGCTACAGTTTTTCTAATTTCTGGTGCCCTAAATGCGGGACTGTCACTAACCTCCACTCACATATCCTCAGAAGCAACCTCGCTCTTCATTTAAGGAGCCTTATATATTTTTATCTCACTTTTGGAGGTTGTGAAGGACCTGGAGAGGAGAGGAGTTTCTCTGCATATTTCCATAAGACATTTGTTTGTTTCATGGCACCAGTACCATTAGTACCAGTACATTAGTACCAGGTGCCCCCTTTTCCTGGCTGGGAATACTGGTCTTCCACCCCAGCCAGCAGACACTTAGGCCTTTCAGACCTAAATGGTGCATGTCACTGAAGTTGGCCAGAGCCCACGTTATCTGTCCATCTGCAGTCACAGCTCATCACCTCTCGTGGACTAACCATGTTACATAAAATGGATTGATTTTATTTTCAGTTGGTTCAATAGACAAAGTATCACTTACATCCACTTGCTATTTCTGTTTTGTTTTGAAAGGTGATGCTTCAAGAATTAGAGGGACAGTGCCACCATCCTAATAAATTAATACCACACCTAGTATCAATGTTAACGGCTTCTCCACTTGTTCCTTTGCCTCTTAAAAGCTATTCCTGTTATCACTTCTTCCACAACCCTTCCTTGCTTCTCACTTAAAATTGCCACCAGCAACTCATGTTTTATCTTTTCAACTGTTGGATGAAGACTGTTTGCTGAATGCAGTAAATCAGCAATCTACCTTTTCTAGGCCAGAGGTCCAAAGCTTTTAATTAGCTGCTTCAGAAATAGCATTATCAAATAAGAATTAGCTCATTTCTCAAAGCATGAACCGCTCACCATGTCCCCCTAAAGATACATTAGGTGATGTAGAACCTTTAAAAATTACAGAGAGAAATCAAACCATGTTTGGTAAGCACATACTTAAGCTTGGATTTAAGACTATCAAGTATCTAGTTAAGAATATGACTTTGAAACTCCTAGACTTGCAAGCACTGGCCAAAATGTTTGCATTTTATCCTGAATAGTAATCATTCATTTTGTTCAACCAAAGCTGTCAAAAACTCTACATGCAGTCTTGTAGCAAGATTCTTATGTACACGCCAAATGCCTGTAAAGCAAATATCTGGCCTCAATTCTGTTCCATGGATTTGCCAAAGCATAAGTCCATCAGTTGTTTTTTTTTTTCTTGTGACTTCTATTTTTTTTTTCTCTTTGCTGTGCCTCAGGTCATTTTTCTTAAAATGAAATCATTAAAACAGGCAGAAAGAGCAGAGGAAGGAGGAGTAGAAAGAGGATCTGTAGCATCTCAGTAATCTTCCAGTGGGACTAATTTTACTAAGTATTTGGGTTACTGCTACCAGTCAATCACTACAAGTATTATTGAGAAGCTAAAAAAAATAAAATAAAATGCATTTAGCAAAGAATATTGGCATAGAAGGAAGAAGAAACACATATGCTCCTAACTAGAAGCTCGGTTTACTCAAATGTCCTCAATATCAATATAAAATGTATTAACATAAAAAAAAATAACTTGCTGTTCCCTTATTTTGCATTCAATTTACATCCGTACTTCTCCGAGGCAACAGATCAGAATGGTGCATTGCCTTCCCCTCAGGCCAAGTGTAATAAACAGGCAGGTGTAATATAAGGCTGCGGTGTCTCAGCTCTCCTCCCAAACAATTGATCTTCTAGGCCGACGGTGTAATTCAGTCTTGGTAGCTCCCTTCACATGCCTCATTCCTGATCGGTCAATTATTTCAAATCAAGCAGAATTAAAGTGTTATTTTTGTGAGGGGGGATGATATTCACTAGTGACCGAAGTGAAACTAATAAACTGATTTCCCTCTACTGCCTTGGGCAAAATAGAAAAATTCAAGTCTATGAAAGAAACACTGCAGCTGTTTCATCAGTCTGTTGCCCAAATGTGCCTGCAATTTACTATCTTTAAATTCAATTTTTGTTCACAGGACAATTTTGGAAACAGAACACAACAAAAAGAAAACAGCAAAAGAGGAAACAGAGAGGGTATGCGATGCTGCAAGACAGTGCTGTGCAGCACGAGCTTCCCGAGAGGAGGGGAAGAACACTCTCCTGCTCTTTGAAACAGAGTGTATTCCTCCTGCCAGTAGCAAATTTATCCAGTAGATGTCAACACCAGCAAAAAATATGTGTAAAGCCAACCTTATAGCAACAGTAGTCACTTCAATTTACAGGAGTGCATCAGCGGACAGTTTAATATTTGGAAGCATCACATACTTATTCTCTACCTTCCCATCCCTGCGTCTTCCAGTATGGATCCAGCCTGGCCCATCTATCAATAACTGTATGTGGAGCAAAATAATTTTTACTTTTTTTTGCTTGTAGAATAACTTTGTCTGCTTTGCTGGAAAATGGAAAAAATGCTCACGAGCATGTGAGTACTTTCAGATTAGATCAGAGGAAATTTTTCAGAGGAGGAGCAGGGAGGACGGTGGGCAAATTACTATGCGGTGCAAAGCAACTACTACAAGCCATATCTTCATAGATACTAAATATAATCTGAAGAGGTCTGTTTCCTTCTGACCTTTTGCTGTACGGGCAAGCAATGCAATGATTTAATGGATTTTGCTCTTTCTTCAAGAACCTTCTCAGGCTACAATAGTGACCTGAGATTCCCACGCCGACCCCAGGTCAACAGATACTTGTTGTTCCTGTAAGGTTTTTTCTTTTTTTGCAATACACCAAGGACAGTCTGTTGTAAGCCTTTTAGTGTTATTATCACTCAAAAGACTGAATTTGCTGACAAGTTTTAACCATGCAAAAAAACAAGGCCATTGCTGTTGACACTTTTAAATCTACTATTAAGGATCTGACTGTTTGAACAGCTTGTGTGTAGAATCTGAAGTACAGATTTCTGTTTCCTTTTTGTTTATTTTTAGATAAACCTTGTGTTTCTACTCTGCAATGTTTGCATTCGGCTGCTGAGCATGCAGTAATTGCATACATTATATGCATTGCTTAGAGACACTTTGCATCACAGCCCATCAGGGTTTTTTGGATAGATGAAAAGGGAAGGGAAATATCAGATCGTTTTCCTGATTGATGAATCTTTCCTCACACTGCCATTTCCCCATAAACATGAGGAGGAAAACCAAAGTATGTTGTGACATCTAATAGCAAAACACTGAAGCGAATTATTTTATTACTGCAACAAAACTTACTAAGGAGTTTTTTTTTCAGAGAGATCTAAAACATGGCAAGGAGAAAAAAATTAATGTATTACAAAGACATCACTTCGAGCATCACTCGTCACACGTAAACCTTACAAGCTCTTAAGAGAAGCACACAACCTACCTAGCAGCAATGATGTAGTTGCAGCTTACTGTGAAAAACTGGGACCTGCCACTTATTTAATCACTGTTGCCAGAAATCCAGGCTCTTTGCGAATGCAAAAACTGTGGTCAAAAGCCGAGACTGTGAATTATCATCACTTAAACAATTCTTAGGCATCAGCAGAAGCGGGCGGGGGAAGATCAGGCAAATGTACTGCACTCCCAGTAAATAATCCTAACAGAGGGTGGCACGTGAGAGAATAAAGCCACAGCTCAACGCTGGGAATGGCGTGGCATGGAAAGTGCAGCCCGGTGGGAGGCGAGGCACGCATCAGCACACCCCATTTAGGAAGCCACATCCTGCTCCACGGCTCTGGGTGCAGGCACGTACCACCCAAGACGGAGCCATAAATAGTTTGGAGATAAGATGCATATCTGATGAGGCACACCGAAGTTTCATGGCCTTCTATGAGCAATTCTTCTAATTGCCATCAACATTTTCTCTGAATTCCTGTCTTAAAGAAGCAGGGGAAACTTTTGATTTGCTGTGACACCTTGATTGCCATGTGAATGAGTCACTGCACCGTTTCTGCTAGACTTACAGATTTATAGATGTGGGTTTCTTTAAGGCCCAAAAGCACAGAAGGCTATTAGGATCCTGACGCTCTGGCTCTGCCAACAGCAGGGCCCTCCCGCCTCACCCCGCACCCTGCCTGTCTGACAGGAGGGCCAGGTCACTCACACATTAAATTATCACGTATTTCCCCATAAACACCTGAACAGTCCCTTCTAAAAAATAATTTAAAAAAAAAAAGGTAAAATTACTGATTTTGCAATGAGCAAACATACGTTTCTCATCAACACCTTTTTTTTTCCTAGTACTTGACCCGAAGGAGGAGGCTGCAGGGCTGGTGTGTGGGGAGGAGGCCAGGGACGTCATGTCCCCTCACAGCCAGTTCCACGATGGCCCTGCCACAAGGCACGGCTGGGCCCTCTGGCCAAGAGGGCCATGTGTCTGTGGAACATTTTAAAGAAAGAGCAAAAACTGCACAGGCAGTGAGGAATGAGGAGAAAAGTGTGGAAACAGCCTTGCTGACACTTGACGTCAGAGGGGGAGAAGGTGCTCCGGGTGCCGGAGCAGGGATCACTGCAGCCCATGGAGAGGAGCATAGTGGAAGTAGAGATCCACATTGCAGCCCACAGAGGACCTCACAGTCCTCCTCAGTGAGAGGAGCCCTTGCTGGAGCAGGCCCCTGGCAGGAGCTGCCACCCATGGAGGACCCACACTGGAAGAAGGTCATCCTGAAGGACTACAGCCCATGGGAGGGACCCTCAGAGCAGTTCCTGAAGGACCGAACCCTGTGGGATGGACTCATGCTGGAACAGGGAAGAGGTATGAAGAGGAAGGAGCAGCAGAGAGGAGTTGTTGTGGACTGACTGCAACCCCCATTCCCCATCCACCCATTGGTGGAAGAGCTGGGAATGATGGAGTGAAGTTGAGCGTGGGAAGAGAGGGGGGGCTGGGTGAAAAACTTTTTGCTTTGTTTCTCACCATTCAACTCTATTTTAATTGGTAATTAACTAATTTTCCCTGAGTTGAGTCTGTTTTACCCATGACAGTACTTGGTAGGAGATATCTCTGTCCTTGTCATGACCCATGAGCTTTTTCATCTTACTTTCTCTCCCTGTCCTGTTGAGGAGGTGGATGGAGAGAGTGCCTGGGTGGGGGTCTGGATATTGGCTATGGCCAAGCCACCACAGAGACCAAAGTCCTGCAGCAAAAAGAACTTTTTTTTTTCTTCCATAATCTTCCATGGCATTTCACACACTCATTCTCTGTAGTAGTGGGGAGGAGGGACAGAAAAGACTGAATATTTGTGCATCTGCAATATTTTAGTATATTTCTGAAAGATACCATGGGGAAGACCTCCTACATTATTACGAAGGCTGGGGTTTTGCTTTATTACTTGCTTTGAAGACAGGTGCTTTATTCCCAGTTTCTTACAAAATATTGCTCCATGCATTGTATCATTATATTTTTGCCTATTCACTTGTAAATAATTTCTAAGCTGACGTAAGTGTAAGAGCAGCTTGGAATGATCTTCACAGATGGAGTGCTCTACCAATTGCTTTCCTGAATTAAAGTACATATCCGTTGTATTTCCTTGATCTTCTAGGTAAGTAATAACATCCACTGAGGATGGATTAGACATACACTTCAAAATAATGCCTGTCTATAACTAGATGTCTTATTTCCCAGTGTTCACATAATAGCCCTATTACATGCTTCATTACTATGGCCAGGCTAAACACAGTAATTTCTTTCAAAGCTTCCTTTCTTCTTTTCTTTATTAGCAGAAAAGTCCAACTTTGTCTATTTACTGAATCGTATGATTTTCCAAAGGTTATTTTCAATGGTCCCGAAGACAGCCTCTGTTAATTCTTTAGAGACAGACTCTCCAGTGCATTTCATTCAAAATTCTTATTACACAATTTTGCAAGATGCCCTTTCTCCTCCCGCTTTGGTCCTCATTCCAAAGTTACAGTTTCTAGCAAAATTTTCCTCCACAAGGTTATCCAGTTCCTCATATTTTAATATAGTGATAAGCATGTATGTGGCACTCCTTGTCTTCAAAGCACTTTACCAACATTAAATATTTAATGCTCATGGCATCTCTCTTACTCTCAACCCCTTTTTACAGGTAGGGAAACAGACTCACAGGTTAAGTGATTTTGTTTCAAGTCACATCACAAGTTACTGACTGATGTGAGACCAAAATATCTGAGCTCAGATTTTCAGTTCCATACTCAAAACTAGACCACCCTTGTTCTTTCACTTAAATAATAAAAATAATAATGAAGAACCTTGCTCTTGTTCAGGGAGAATTTACTGGTCTCCTTGGAGGTTCCAAATGCAACCCAAAAAACCACAGGAAAAGCATCCCAAAATGACCCAGGAGGGCAGCTACCAACTTTGTAATCCATATCCTCCTTTTCCAGTATTTTAGAGGGAAACCCACAGACGTATGTCATCAGAAAAGGGGACGGTATGTTTTCAAGCATTTATATACAGCCCCACATGTACACACATATATATTGCCAACCACTACCTAAACCGAGAACAGAGGCCTTCCAGCCAGAGAAGAATTTGGAATTTAAAAGCTGTAGTACGTTTCGAAATGGCATCACTAAAGAGCTTTAGTATTTGATAAGAAGATTACAGTATATTCAATTGCACACAGCAAAAGCCTTTTAAAATAAAGTACAGGAATAGTGGAGCCAGGCATTTGCAACAAGATAACAAGAAACTAATGGGCCAGTGGAAAAGGTGCGCCCTGCTGCAGAGAGCGCTCGGGAGCTAGGCAGGTTTCAAAACTCAAATAATGAGTGGGGTTTTTTTTAGCTTTAACATTTTTCATAATCCAGGCGGGAGGTCTAAACACAGGCTGTATGCAACATTAACTGTCTTTCCCTTTAACAGGCTTCTATGGGAACAAATGCTCAGTGTCAGGCTGGTACTATACGTCCATTTAATTGAGCTGAGAGAACTCCCCTGCCCCCGAAGAAAGCTCATCTCTTCTCTCCACGGATGTGACTATAGAGCTAGCAGATAATATCTGGCCCTCACTCATTATTTATACAACCACCTAATTATCTCCCAGAGACTCCCTGTTTTGTAGAAGTTTCTTTTTGGACACGTCATCCATTGGCTGAACGGGAAACCAAACCCAGCCCTCGATGCCGTGACAGCGAGTGCCATGTCCACTGACAGTCAACACCAGAGCATCCATCCCTTGCCAGGACACGTGGGAAGCAGGAAGGGAGCCTCAGTACCACTCACAGGAGAGAGAGATGTGCTCCTGGCATTACCTTCTGGTCTTATTTAAGATTTCTCTTATGGGAAATGCACGTATTCATGCAACATCAACAGTACAAAACCACCGAGATTAAGAGAAACATGGTATGGATAAGCGTCAACGATAAACACAACATATACCTGCATATTGCATAATTTCCTCCTCTCTGACATTGGGTTCTGTCTTACTGCTTACATTGCTCCACTGCCATCACATCCAAACACCCTTGATACCCTTTTAACTGTGACAAAATTTTCTCAGGTCAAGAACTGTTGTTATCCCTCCTGTCCAGCTGAGGAACTGAGGATGGAGAGAATACAGACCAGAGCTAGAAGAAGCCCCCAAGTAGGGAGAGCAGAGCTCAGACACTATATCCAATGTAAACACATACAAACCGCCTCAAGGCTTATGTGCCTCAGAGTCTGCGGGAAAACACATTTTTTGCTAATAAAACTATTGAGGTGCCCAACATCCTGCTGTTGTATAAGCCAAAGGGAACATCATCTGGGCATTTATCACTGCAGGAACACTGCAAATTCCCAAATGAGGCAACCACTGCCCAAATCCCATGGTGTCGTGTCGTGAGCCCCTCCAAAACACAGGGATGCTATGAGTTGAGCACCAACAGGAGGTAAGATGGCGTGACACATCCTGCCGAGGGATCTGCTTTCCAGCCGCGGCTCCCCACAGAATTCAAGCAAGGGCCATTAAAGAAATCTGCTGGACTCAGAAGTTTCCATGCCAGGTGCCGGATGCTGATGTGCCTAGTATGGCTACATTCAGCATGGCACTGGAGCTAGAGCTCTCTTTTAGGTGGTACAGTGTGTTTTTTAACTCCAGCTTTAGACCGAAGGCAAGGACTGGGGATAATCCTCCGCTCTCTGGAGGTATCCTGTGTCACTCTGGGCTCAGCTCAACAGAGTGCTGGGCCTCACTGGAGAGAGATAAGAAAAACAACAAAGGACGAGCCTAATTAGCACCCTGTCCCCCACCACTCCGCTAGCGCAGCTTTTGAGCAGACAGAGCCCAACCCCACATCTCAGCCAAAGCCCATGAGGGAGGACACTGGTGTTTCTGCTGCCAACACTCTTTGGGACTGACACCCACTGCAGCTTAGCAAGGGTGCCATTATCTTCCTCAGGCGCTCACGCAAAGTATGTGCTTCTACCTGCCTCGTCAAGTACAGACTTTCTTGGGGTTTGTTTTTTTTACCATTTCATTTTTAAGATTATGGAATTTACATAGACACTGGTAAAACATTTTAGAGCACTGCCATAAAACAGCAGAGCGGAGGCAACACTCTATGAAAGCTATGTCATTATAATATGTAGCTTTTCTCTCATAAATTACATTGACCGGCTAAAGTACAGGTTACAGTAAAGTTGACACAAGTCATGTTGTGTCAGTAATGTGCATATGGAAGGAAAAGGAAACAACAATTTTCCTGCAAATTTTAATACACTTAGCAAAATGGCCAACATTAAATTTCTTGGGGAGGGGGAGCCAAACCCTATATGAAGTCACTGTGTTTTTTTTTTAAATGAGAAATACAACTATGCAGTTGTCACAACTATGGAAATATCAAATAACACTGAATTAGCGCTCTTTTCAGGAATCTAAAAATCACAGCTTGCTGTTACTGTCTGTTTTTTAATCTTGAACCACTGGCTCTCTGAAGGAGCCAAGAAAACTTGGCGAAGTTACTTGCTTGCCATACAAGCCATTTGAAAGGGACCACGTCCATCCCTCCACCTTTCCTTTGTAATACCATGACCCAGGGGTAGCTCAGGGATCCTTGCCCCAGCAGCAAAATTTTAAATATCTTAAAATACCTAAATGAAATAATTTAGTGAACAAGAGTGACCTGATGTACCAATAGTTTGGCAAACTGACAGCATTAAAAAGAAACAAAGGACTCGTATCCTGGTCCCAGATGCAGAGAGAACAAAACAGAGGTGAAGAAACAGGTGGGAATTTAGCAGTGATGAAATGGAAGTGACAAACTTGTTATTTATTAAGCTTCTAAGCATAGTTTTATCCAAAAATACAGGGGGAAAAAAGGTTCCCTCCTAAAAAAGGCATTTAGCAAAAGACCTTTAAGAGAACCAACAACCTCTTTCTCTCACAATTCACCTATCTACTGCTAACCGCTCGCAGGAGACTTTATCTTTGGACAATTAATTTTATTAGCTTAGGAGGGAAAATTTCAGTGGCCAGTAGGAAAACCTGCCAATTGACCAACCACTTCTATTTGTGATGGAATTCATGGAGTTAAATCCCGGAGTGCAGTTTGTTCCAGGAGCATCCTTGCCACATCCCGGTGCCTGGGATGGGCCAAAACTGGTGATTATGATTTTGTAAGTAAAAACAAATTATTTGCTCTCAATAGAATCGTTTTAAGGATGGCATACATTAATTTCTTCTTTTCTGCATTGTCTCTGCATACCCGCTGCTGGCAACGTGACAACATATAAGCACTGAACGTTGTGCTTAGTAGCTTAGGAGCTCCAAGACAGATTGTCATTTTGCTCATTCTTCCTGGGCCAAAATGTGTTTTCCCAGAAAAAAATCCCAGAAATAAATCCCCTCCTCCCAAAACAAATACCCCCCCCCTTTCCCCCCTGCAGTCATCTTCAAATTTCGAGAAGAATTGGAGTGGCACCACCCTCGGAGGAGGCAAAGGAGGGAAGGCATCCTCGGGAGGTTTTTATTCTAGACAGAGAGGCTCTCCCCGAGACAGCTTTTTGCCAACTCATGGAGAGTATGGAAAATGAAGGCAAAAGCCTCCCATTTGACTGAATTCAATGGGAAGGCAGCGCGGCGCATGGAGCACCGGGGCAATTTGCTTTTGGCAGCCTATTTTGCTAAGTAGGTGGGCTGCATTCGGAGCCAATTAGAGGTTGACGTTTTCTTCCTTAGGTACAATGTGCTGCGACACAGCTCGGACTATTCTTCCCTCCCCACGTCTGTGTTTACTGTGGCTGTTCATTTTTACTGTTGGCAAGGGGGATGTTTAATAAAGCAGGCCATTCCCTAGTTACAAACACGGTATATCATCGTTTGGTGTATGCACACATATGGTATGAAATAGAACGCTGTTAAAAGTCAAAGCAACTCCTGCCAGAAATCTTTGATGGCGGCGTTGTTGAAAAAAAAAAAAAAGAAAAAAAAAAAGGGATGGGGTGCAATGCAGTTCTCTGTTTTCCCATACTGGGAGGAAAGGGGAGAGGCAGAATGGCAGATTTAGCTCTGAAGCTAAAAGGGGGTCATAAGAGCGAAGGAAAAGGAGCAATATCCAGATTTCAAAATTCCCCGTTCCCAGCTCAAGGTCTAAGCTTTGTTTTGGCTTGTGCTGCTCTACAAATGGAGCCAAAGAGGTTCTTGATCCAGATTTTTATTTCCTGCCGTGATAAGCTACTGGAATGTTCACATCTAGGGTCTGCTTTAGTCCCGTCTCTAATTAAGGTAGTTTATTTTTTCAAACATGCTACCTGAGACCTGCTGATGTTGCTTCAGGTCATGCAGCCATGCTTCAAACTGCTTTCTAATATACCTAATAGTGCTACAGTGATATGTTCAGCTTATTACTGTTACAGAAGCAGTAGGGTCATGGTATTCTCTGCAAAATACTTCTGTAATGGAGTGGATTAATTTAATGAATGCCATTTACTGCAGCAGAAGTGACAATGATTTGATGTTTTGTTACAATTAAGACTCATTAGCCAGTGACTTTTTTCTTAGTTGTCTGACACCATAATAGATATAACACATATCAGATACAAAAGTTCTGAACTTCTTTCTAGTCATTTTTAATAAACATGAAGGAAGTGAGAATGAAAGTCTCAGCATTCAGCTGCTTAAAAGTGGTCTGCTTGAGGGATGTCACACACACCTCCCCACACAAACTCTGGGAAGAATGCAAAACAGCACACAGCTTCCAGGAAACCACTGAGATGATGTCCGGCATTTAAGCTTTCATCCAAACAACTGGAAGTTTAATCCAAGACATCCCATCACCTGGCTGAGACGCAAAAAGGCTTTTAAAAGAGAAGTCAGGCAGAGCCAGGTCCTGACACTTCGCTTTTACCAAGATACCAGGGCTCCACCAAGATGGTAATCCCTGCATCCGAGAACCTGGTTGTGGAGGGACCGGAGCATCTGACCACGAGAACAATGGAAAACTCAAATCCTGTTTTAGTAACGATCCCTTCTTTCTCAAGCAGCATCTGAATGCTGAGAAATGAAGCCCACAGGCTTCTTCCAATACAAACCTTTCTGTTCCTTGGGAACACAACTAATTTGCTTTCCACAAATCTAAACCAGCAGCACGCTGAACGCTCAGAAACCAAAGCAAAATCCCCTACTAAATAAAAAAATACATTGCCAAGAAAAAACAATGTTGGTCAGACCAATGTCACTAGATTCCAGCTTAAGTTTTCAGACTACAACAAGTCAAAAGTCAAAATAATTTTTTTGCAAATGCAGCATTCACAAAATGGCATTGCTGGGGACACAAGATCAGGCTCAGCAAACAACCTGCAAACATGCCTTACTCAGCAGAAAAGTGAAACTATCAAACTAATTTAATTGTTCAAGTCAGTAGCATTTAACATCTTCTGTTGCACAAATAGTATATATATTAAAAAACCCCAACACTCCACAGATATCCCCCAAATCCACAGGAGGACCTGCGGATTTAAAAGATTTCGTTAAAAAATAAATTTAGGTATTAACTGAAGAAAAGGAATCTTAAAAATACAAATTACGAACTATAACGTTTGGCAATGATACTTTTGAAAAAAGTTTTCTGAGTCACCGGTACTTTTTCTTTAATCACAAAAAAGAAACCTAAAATTTTTAGCTTTTAGTTTCACCTAACTGGTAATCTGGTGACAGAAGGTGCTGTATTGAAACTCGTTTCAGAATAGAGAAAACAATTCAACAACAGTAAAATGGACACCCCAAAAAACTAGTGCGAAAAAAAAGCAAACATGAAAAGTGACTTGTTTGGTTTTGAAACTTAGAATAAGAAATCCCCCATAATATCAAAACAGGGAAATCAAGAAAAAATCAATACCATATCTTACTGTTCTTGTGCCAACTCAGCATCATTCACTTTGATTCTGCCTGGGATGGACACACGGGCCAGGACAGACATAAAACCAAACTGTATTATCAAAACTTCCAGCTGATGCTGCCAGTGACTTCTTCTTGATCAACAGATCAAGTCATGGTAGTCTTAAAATGTAAGAAGAGAACAAAAAGCAGGAAGGACTGGAAGCTTGAAACCCAGATGTTGACAGCAAAAAGCATTCTGGGGGGAGCTCTTTGAAGCTTCCCCCATCCTGAGGCTTCTCCAGCTCTTCAGAGCACATCTTCGGTAGGAAGGACTCTCCCTAAACCTACCTGTAGAGCCTGGTATTTAGACACCACCGATTGCAACCTGAATGAGCCATCCATGCAAATTCCCAATTCACTCCCACCTACACGCAATCTCTGCTAACTCTCCTATGCAGATGCAAACCTGAGCAGTAACGTGCTAATGAATGGAATACAAAATGTGTTTTTCCCTTCTATTGTAGAGTAAGGATAAAAATCACACTCCTGCTCCCTTATCCCATGCCAGAAGAGTTATAACCCCATGAAAATCACTTGAGTTAAAGATAAGCTGTGAGCTTCAACTTTATATTCATTTTTATCAAATCCTTGAAACTGCTTCATGGGGTTTATTTTAATAGGTATTTCTACTAACAATAATAACACCCCCCTTATCTGTACTAAAGAAGAGAAAAAAAAAGCAGATTGCATCATAAATCTTAGTCATACCAGCTAATAATCTTCAAAATCATCCTTTTAACATGGATGGCACCTGTTAAGTCAAAGTACTTTTTTCCTGCCAGTTTAGGAATACAGTCTCATCCCAGCTCCCGTTATGAAAATGGAAGGTTTTCAACAAACTGCACCAGCAGCTGCAGGTTCAGAAAATCCTTCAAGTGTCTCTGAAGCATGGCACCCCTTATCTATGATTAGGGAAAGGGGAATAAAATCTCTAAAATGCTATGTTTAAGCCCCCCAGCCCCTCACTGCAGGGCTTTGTCCCTGGGTGTTTCTAATAAAAGAATTTCAAATGTCAGCTGCAATGTAATTTTGTTTATTAAAAGCAGAAGAGTTATTGCAATGATTATGCCAAACCTGAACTACAAAAAGGACCACGTATTTGCAATCTTTTTATGTAAGGCACAACGATAAACATCATTTATTTCACAATTGCCTAAGATATGCTATACAATGTACCTCTATATATGTTTAAAGCAATTTTATTCCAAGAGATACACATCTGATTTCAGTGGAGGGTATGTTTTCCAAGATGCATTAGAGTCTAACTAAATTTATTTTTTAAAAGAAGAATAAGTGTAACTTATTACAACAATGCAAACTATTATTGTCATAACAATATAAAGTGCCCATGGATTTAATACTGCAAATGCTCTATTCATCACAATCTCATTTGGCAATAGTGTCATTTCACCGTATTTTATTATACAAACATTTCTCCAAGAGCGATGCCATCTCACAGAAGAGGTGCAAAAACCAGGGCACTTTCACTCCAAAGTATCTGAATTGTAGTTCTTTATCAAATCCCTTGAAAATAAATACAGTCACTCCACCAGCATTTCATTTTTCTTCCAAATATAGTAAGGACCTAGTAAGGACGCAGAACTTTCAGCTCTAGACCATGGAACATGACAAAAAACTAGAGTAAATTATCATCTTGGCTGGATGGGGAAATTGAGGCAGGGAGTGACCTACCCAAAGTCACAAACGATGTCATGAACAAAGGGACAGAAGAAGGTCTGAGAGGCTGATGCGGGGCTGTGGTCCAGCCACCGGGCCATGCTGCTTCTCCATCTGTTAGACAGTGCCAGCTTCATTTCCTTTGACTACTTCCAATTAATCCACGAACACAACCGACTAAGAGTAAATTATTATCTGTAATGCAGTGACATCGTATACGCAGGTTAAGAGGGGATATGTGACATTATTATTAAAACTTTCAGTATTTTGACGGTTCTCTGTGAACTGACTTTGTCCTGTGCCACACACCGAGATGCTTGCTGAGGCTACAGAGTAGAAATAAGACAAAACACCCATCCATCCCTTTAGGAATTATCACAGCTGCTCAGCTCCCGCTACACCCTAACTACAAGTCACCCCAACCAATAAAAGAATCAAAACACAAGGGAGCAATTCTTTAGAGCTGTAACTTTCCATCACCTAATCTCACTTTCTGATGTAACAGAGAAGTCCAGGTGTAAATCAAACGCTACCGTATGTCATAAAGCTTATTTCAAATTATTTAAAAGTATTTTCCATCATCAGGGAGAAAAACTGGCTTAAGACATATTGATAGCAAAATGAATGCAAATACCTGAATCTGAAAGTCCTGGATATCTTCTAAATGCACCTTTTAAAAATCCTGAGGTTTAATAGCTTGGGCACTATGAACTATTGTGCCTGAACAATTAAACTACATGTTCTTAGTGCCTTTCTTCCAGCCTTAAGAACCCCACTCACATAAACACCGCACGTCTCACAGCTCAGACCTTGCCACCCTCTCCTGCAAAACCCTCCAGGAGGTTGTAGCCCCCCGGTCTCACCTTCGGGGACCCGCACCCTTCGCCCCCGCCCAAGTCTCCACTTCTTTCCCTTCTTGCTGCCTGCCGTCGTCTTCGCCGCTCTCCTGCACTGCCCTTCTCCACGTTTCCCTCTTTCAAATCTCGCAGCGATCATGGAGCCTAGCAACGTTAAGCTGCCACTCATTTATCATATTTCAAGCTCAGATATACAAATCCGCTTCCCTTTGTCCGTTTGGATCCTTGTGATTCCGTTTTATGGTCTCGATTCCTCTTTTCTGGTCCTTTGCTTATGGGCTGTTGTTTATTATTATTTGCCTATCTGGAAGTTAATCTCTCTGAAGCCAGAGTCCTTGCCGCTGCCTTCCTCCGTTCAGCATGAAGCCGGGTGCTCTGTCAGTGCTTGATAAACCATTTGTCATTCAGGCAGCGGATAATGCGGCTGCACACATGTCCATTTTAAGCAGCATATACTAAAGTACTGAGAATAAAAGTGTTAAAATAGCACTGAAGGATTTATAAATATATGTGGTTTGGTTTGGTGGTTTTTTTTCCCCATGAGAAACACAGAAGGCAGGAGTTGCACTGCTGGGCCAGGCTTGAAGATATATTTAAAACTTGCAGATCTTCACTGTTTGAAGAAGGGCTTCCATGACCCTGGACTTCTGTAGAACCCTCCTTTTGAGTTCTTCAGCTGGACAACAAGAATCAAAAAGACACACTGAAAGCCAAGGTCTTAAATGCTCTTTCTTGGCTTTCTTATACATGCTATACATCTAATATTTCTCTTTGTTGTCCATCCACTACCGGAGGTCGATTTAACAAAATAATTTGGTGAGGACAAGTGTTAAGGACTAAGCAGAACTACAATCACTTCTCCTTCTATGCCTTGGCAGCAGCAAGGCCGACAGCGAACTCAAGGTTAAATAGAAATTTCCCTTTTCATACAAATAATTCAGCTGTTCTCTATATTCTTTGGGCTCCACACTGTGAGTCACGTCACCATCTGAGGAATTGTTTTTGCTTTCACACCATCTTATCTGCCGTCTAAAGTGGTCAATATTTATATGTTAAAGTCTTGCAACACGAGAGATTTCATAGAGAAGATCAAGAGCTCCTTGCTTTAATTCCTGCTGTGCAGGAGAATTACGTCTCCTTTCAGAGATTTCTGAGGTAACAAAAAAGGGAACTTTCCCAAAAAAACCCCCACTTGTTGAAGACTTTCCCAGCTGAACCATCCCCCTCCCCACCAGTCCCTTGCAGCCAGTCCACCTAATGGGGTTTTAAGACACCTCTAAGAACAAAGCCAAACAGAAGCTCCAAACCCAAACCAGAGCTGGCTAAATCAAATGATGTGTTTTTAAACCAGAGTATTAACTTGAGTAGCCTGGTCACTCTTTCACAGGCGTGTTGGGAAGGCTGTGGGTAAATACTGCCATAAACTAGGACACAGCTGGACAAAACAAGTAACTTCATTTTCAGAGATTTCAGGAGGCTTTTGGTGAGCAGGGGATACCCAAGACCTCTGGAGAGGAAAAAAAATATCAAACCAACCATGTTTTCACGTTATAAAGTTCTCCTTGACATTATCATCCATGGGCAGAAACCCTCCCAAACCAGAGGCTATGGGAAAGCGCTGTGGGATCTGGAAAAAACAGAGACTACCACAAGAGTCGAGTAAGCACATGTTTATACTGGCCGCTTTAATTTCACTAAGCAAGAGTTCGGGATTTCATCAGAACAAGATATGCAATAATATTGAGCAAATTTTTTTTTATATTTTTAATAACTTCTTGCCTTTGCTTTTTCCTTTTTTTCTTATGACAATCTTCTTATGACAAAAATGACAAGAAGGTCCAAGAGTGTTTCTATGCACTTCTAACAATTTACCTGAGGGAGTAAAACTGCAAATGTTTTGAGACAGGTTTATTCACTTAATATATTAGAACTAGCATAGAAAAAAGAATTATTTGAAAGTAAACAACCTTCCACTCTTATTACTGCAGTACAAACTTATTTGGACATTGAGATTCCAAACCCAAACTACTCACCATTTTTTGTGTTTGGAAAGCGGATTTTTGCTACTTCAATATAGGCTGTATTTATTTGGAAATTAAGGTCATCTGTACACGAATGTGCACAACAATAATTAAACTAATTTTTTGAAGTCCAGTTTAATTACTTTGATTACAATACTTGCATATCAGCTTTTAGCTTTATAAGTAATTAAAAATGAAAAATTTATGTTTGAAAAAGCTCTTTCCTTAAAGTAATTTGCATTTGCATCAGGCATTCAGTTAGAGTTTCTACTATGGGTTAGATATCAGGTTCTGCCATGGGAAGAAACTAAAAATATCTGCTTTAAAGAAAAATACAACCTTCCCTCAAAGCATTCTTACATGCCTTTTTACAGGATCATTAAAATACCCACTTTTACTTTGTATCTCTGACATTCCCATATATTACAACATACATCAGGGGCACCCAGAGCTTTGGATAGCCACTCTGGTTGACATTTATATGAGACTGAAAGCTAAACAATAAAGCAAATGAAGAAGCAAAAATACAACGAATATCCCACTTCATCCTCCTTGCAGGTTTCACCAGACAACTGAAGTATAAAAACCAATTTGATTAATTTTCTTTGAAATCTGAAGACAAACTCTAGTAATTTTTTCAAAGTAAGCCTGGCAGTTTTCACAATAATAATTTTTCTTTCCAGTAAAATCTGCAGGAGGGAATGGAAGAAGAAGGTTAGATTTGGTCTGTTGAACCTGGATGCAGCTTTGACTATAACAAGTGTACTTCTCTCTCTGTATCATACCAGTGTCTCTTCCAGTTCCTTCCCTAAGTGCATTAAAAATGACTCCTTGTGCTACCACTAAGCTGTGTCAATTACATATATTTTGTCCAAATGTTGTAAAAGTCATACTGCTATTTCTGATCTGCTGAAAGTATTTTTCAGTTTCTTCCCTTCAAAGTAATTTTATACTGATTTCTCAGTTAGTACTTGTGAAACCTAGGGTAGGAGAGAAAGGCTGGGGAACAGGTCTAATGTATGCACATCAATTTTTAAATAGCTTTTTTATGTTCTCTGAGACAAAAACACATACAGCTTGGCTCATTTAGGAAAGTCACAACATCCCACAAATTCTCCTTCCCCATCGCAGATACAGCTGTGCCACTTGGGCTGTCTCACTGGAAATCTCAAACCTTATCAAGGTCGAGCGCTGCAAGGAGGGAGCTTGGTGACCTCTTAAAGGCTGCTACAGGGATTATTTTCCTCGACTGTTTGCCCTCTCCCTTCTCCATTGCATCAGCGCGTGCATCTCTGCCCTCCGTGCCCTTTCGGACTGTCATCCTTTCTGCGCTCCTGGCACGCTGACTCCCACCTTTGATCAGCCATGTCAGCCCTCACCGTCTCAGCACAATGCTCCAACGCCACTCATCTGGAGCCAGCGCTCCCTGTAAATATCCGCAGAACAGCTTGTAAGAGGGGAGAACAAAGCAAACCTCTCCCTCCTTTCGAAGTGTTTGGTGCCACGCACAGAAGATGTGCCCATTTGACAGGGTGTGCTTCAGCTCCTGCTTATCCCTCTGAATAATTGCCTTCTTGTGTTTCATCTCACAGACCACCCTTTGCCACGGTCCAGCCCATCTTTTCCTGCATCATGCTTTGCACCCAGGATACTCGGAATGAGTTCCAAATGCTGGTTTTACTCTGGGTGCACACACCACCCAACACAAGGAGATCTCAGTCCACAACCCTGATTTGGGGGATTTGCTGTAGGGTTAAGTAAAGAAAATAATATAGTCAATTATTCAATTATTTTCTATTAACAAAATGATTAAACAAGAGCAGGTGACACCTATCTGGCTCTTGCACAACATCGCTACCGTTTCTCTGGACTCCATATCCATTCCCACAGTCGGAGTTTTGGCTACTCCAACTGCATCAGCAGCTGATTCAATACAGAGCTCTCTGTTGCTCACCTGAATTTAGCTTTGTGCTGCTCCACGGCCTTAAACCGCTGTCTTGTTCTACCTCAGGAGTCCCTGGGTGTCTGTCGTGGATGGAGACACTCATCTACAGAGTTTCCAAAATGCGCCAGGATCTCCCCTGAACAAAGAGGAACAGGAGAGCTTGGGAGCTGGTGGAGCACGGTGCCTCCCACCACAGCTCTCCTTGGCGTTATAGGGGGAAGGTGACCCATCTGGGATGCGACAGCATGGGGCTCAGAGGGGCACGCTGAGAAGATGAAGAGTTGGCGTGATACTGTGTGTGGCTACGCAAGAAGTCAACCCCAGTGCCAGCAGAACCCAAACTCAAAGATGACCACAACTGCTGTTTTCTTCAACAAAAGCTGACATATCTCATTGTAAAAATACGTGTGTGTACTCGTCTCTATTCTGCCAGCCAGTGGCAGTAAATTCACCTACATCACAGTTTTATCCAGACAACACTGAGGGCTTAACTTCTGATGGTTAAACAACCATCTGGTAAGGAAGAATATCTGCCAGCCAACCGATAGCATGGGACAGAGCAGCCATTAGGCCAGCATCATCCTGCCTTCAGCGTGCCAGGCTAAAGCAAAGGAGAATAAAGATTAAACCTGTAAAACATTCTGAAGTACAGTGACTATCTGCTTTGAGTTAAATTCAGTTCTGTCATCTTTAGTTTTCTCTTGTACGAAAACAACCCCTCAGCAATACGCTCCAAAGCAGAACCAAACTCCCATCACTTCTGAGGCTTCCTACAGCTTATTTGGTGTCCTGCTTCAAGGTGAAAAATCGCAAATCAGAAATAACTTGCTGCACTGTTAAGGGCTGAAAGTATCTAAGTTTTGTACGCTTCTTGTCTAAACAAAAATGGTAGAGTTTCTGTCTTTGAAATAAAGCCAAAAATTTCAAAAACATGGAGCAGAAACTCACACGAAGCAAATGGAAGCTTGTCTGTATCAGTTCTACACTGTGGCATCCAAAACAAACTCAGATTTACTAAATACATATTATATTAAGTTCTCCTCTTTGAAATACTCTGAGATGTGTACACACATATTATTAAAAGTAAGTATGATTCTGGGATAACTACTGATTAGCTTTTTTATTTCTGCATTTCACTCTGCTTGGAAAGTAGACTAGTCTGTTCCAGTTCTATTCATAAGTGGTTTCAGTTTCTGTCTTTTATGCAATGGCACAGCTCTACAGTCATTAATTTTTTAAATATTTAATGTAGCTGAAGTGCCATAATATGGGAGAGGTTTCCAAACTGAAACAACAACTGTAAATATTTTCCTAAAGGAAACTGGAGGCGAGCTCTCCCTCAGTCAGAGAAGACAGTTCTTCAGTATGTGGAAAAACTTTTGAAGTCCAAACAAAATACCTTCCACCGGGTCAATTTTTCCATTTTGCTAAAAATTTGTTTTTCGAGCACAAGCGGGAAGAGGAACCTTCAGTAATTAAACCTAATTTTAGAGGCCAAAATACCGAACAATACCATTTCAATACTCCAGAGTAGACCTTTGTTTGCCTCCCCTGCTGAAAGAATGAACCCTCCGCTGGATTACACGCCAAGGCATCACTACGGAGTGAGAAAAGGGGAGTTTCTCCAATCACAGCTCACATGGTTTGTGAAGAAGAGGAGGATCACTGCAATTCCTGATGCATTCCGTAGATGCTGGGAGGGAATTGCAGCAAAGGTCAGAGCATCTTTTGCAGGAACTGAACTCCATATGTCTGGATGTAGAAAAGCTGGAATCGCTGCCATGTCACTGGAACAACCTTTGACAGTGGCAGTAGCTGTTAAACTCCAAATCCTTTATTTGATTAAGCCTTAAGAGTCACAGAATCGCAAACAACACAGAATTGCTGAGGCTGGAGGGCACCTCTGGAGATAGTTTAGTCCAACCTTGCTGCTCAGAGCCAGGTCACCTACAGCAGGTTGCCCAGGGCCACGTCCAGTCAGGTTCTGAGTATCTCCAAGGACGGAGACTCCACAACTGCTCTGGGTAACCTGTTCCAGCGTTTGACCCTCCTCACGGTAAAAAAGCTTTCTTTTATGTTTAAATGGAGTTTCTCACCTTTCGGTGCCCATTGCCTCTTGTCTTGTCACTGAGCATCACAAAGAGGAGATCTCACTCCATTCTCCATTACTCCTCCCCTATTTACCCACCTTACCAAGATCCCCCGAGTCTTCTCCAGCTCTCTCAGACCTTCCTCTTACAAGAGATGCTCCCTTGACCTTCTGCCAATGCTCTTCCCAGTGTAGTCCAGGGACCACCTTTGACACACTGCTGGGATGCCCACTTATCTAGCCTGTACTTCATCAGCATGTCTTTGAGGATGCCAAAACCATGCTCAGAACCTTAGCAAGACTTGGGCAGCTGCAGGGCAGCGCTAAAGCCGGGGTCCTGGAGTTCTTCAATTTACTGCACAGATATAGCCCCTGATGGGCAGACATGGTTCTACTGTACCTCCCAGCAGAAATCATCCAAAATTAACATTTCCCTGGCCAAAAGCAAGCTGCCAGCAATGGGGACCTGAAATTAGAATTAGAAAGTTTCCTTGATATTGAGTATATACGGGCAGCTGAGATTGACTGCACTGCTCTCCAACATGAAGGGCTGATTCAGTTGCCTAAACACAGGCATTTAGCACCATTTGAGACGCCCCAGGGCATACGAGACATCTTCACAGAGTCAGCAAGGCAAATATGACAACAGACCTCCAGGAAACCCATACCCATCTGGCATGGCAAGCTGGAGGCACGACGGGAGACCCTGAGGCATCTTGAATGGCACCGGATGCCTACGTTGAGCCAACTGAATCGAGACCCACGCATTTAGATTCAGGACCTTTATTAATTTATTTATTTCAAATGCTCTTACACTTAAAATATGTTCTGTGTGACATTTTCAGGTTCCATTCCATGATGACATGGCTACAAACCAACCATCCCAGCTTCTACCAATCCATTTTTAGCACCAAGTCAGAGGAATCCAGAAGGATGAACAACAGCAACAGCAAATACACCAAATACTGAGACTCAGTTAACCATCCTGAGCCGGGTTCTCCAATACATTCTGTTTAAACACAATGACTAAAGTTTATCACCGTCATATTTCCCTTTCATCAGCTTTCTGCAGATTGCCTTTTGAGCAAGCACTGCAGGCTGCCGGCGGGCCCAGCAGCCCATCCTGTGAGTATCTGTGACTTGTGATTTTTTCACTCATTCCCTTCAGGAGCAAACATCATGGAAACCTGTTACACGATTAGCATGCTACGCGCTGGGTAAGTAATATTTATAAGCCTCACGACCTCACCTTCAAGGTAATACACTTCTCTACATTCAGAAACCACGGGTCTACCTTCCTTTCTGTTTCTGCATTTTTAAGTCAAAACAATTTCTTTGATCTAATGGATAACATGGTTCTCCAAAAAAGAATATGCCCAGGAGAGGTGAGAGGGCAGAGGAGGAGGGAGGGCAGGCTGTAAACTGCAGGAGAGAAGCTACAGGAACCCCTGAAACTGGCACAGCCCTAGAGAAAATGCAATGCAGAAATACAGCTTAAATAATTGTGTAGGGCTTAGTTGGAGACATACCTTACCCAAGTCTTACGGCAGGGCTATGCCTTCCTCTGTAAAACACATACTAAATGTGGTGCTCCCAAATTATAGTATTTGCTTCTCAGTTGGATGAAAAGATCTCTTTTTTTTACTACACTCCTGCCTGGAGATATTTTTCCCTCCCCTCGTGCTTTCTTTTTAATGTAAACATTACTTGAAATTATTGCAGTACAGATGAACAACTATTAATTAAAAATGAGGAAGATTTATTGCATCAGACAGCACTGCTGTAACAGATCAAATAGCAAGAAGGATACGGAGCACAATGTGCTGCAATGAGCCACCTAATACCTCTTAGATCACAGCCACATAGGTTTCAGAGGCGTCGTGGGTTTTGCACCCCACCATGATCTGGTTGCTCGCCTTCATTTCAGCTGTATAACATAAGATCATGATTTGTGAAGAGGAATCAGATAAAAACACAGTCTTGCAAGGAGGCTGCAAGAAAATATAACACAGCTGATTCTGGAGCTTTTTTTTTTTTTTTTTTCATTCCTTATGTTAACTCTTGGACTTTGAGTTAGAAGGCAGTAGAACCGGGGCCCACGGTTTCATTACCTGGGGTTTCTCAGCAGCGTTATCCACCCAGTGCTGCTGAGAGCTAAGGAAGATTTGCTTTGAGCTCAAGTGACAGATGTTCCTAGTCCAAAAGCATGGGGCTTTGGAGTTGTAGCCCTACTGCTGCTGTGAATTTGCAAATAGCTCTGTGCACAGGTAATGAGAACTCGGATGGCACAGGCTGGCGAGATTTTTTACTACATTGTTTCTGCAAAACTACTGTGAGATCTATCAAGAGGTTTTAAGCAGCTCCAGTGCCTGCAAACATACCGGAGGCTGGCACATAAACCCAGTCCTCTCTTGGCAAAAGGCAGAAAGAACCTCCCCGTGAGGAATGCGGCACCACCGCTGTCAGATCTGCACCCAAAACCTTAGAAACAATCATCAAACTGCATCCATGCAGAGCGTGCAGGACAAAACAAAAATCCCCAAATTAGGGATTTATTAATCAACCAAACAGGAATTCAGATGATGCAAATTTCTAATTACATCTCATGTACAGAAGCAATAAGCCACACGGAAAAAATCAATTTCCAAGATTAATAAAATGATCAATTTGGGTCATTAGCAGCAGTTACTTCTTTAAGACAGATACTAGGAGCTGAACTGAGACCAAACTCATTACCCAAATGGCTGCCTATCAACCATGAAATGGCACCAGCCTATTGTTGATTCAGATGAGATCTGGGGCTAACGATTTGGAGGAAAAGAGTTATCAATCTCGCGATGAGTTCATTGAGCCACTCTTTGACAGTCACGTGCATGGGGAGAAAAAAAATAAAATCTATTTCTGTTTCTAATAAGAAACAATGGAGGACATTTTCTCCAGCTGATGTGTTATCTGCCCTTTTTTCCCTGACTAACGCCAAGTGCCGGGACGCCAGGACGTGTTTCCAACCCGTGTGCTCACACACTTACTGTGGTTACAACTCTGACGCTCCTTTTCCAAGCGTAAGAAAATGTCTGCACATACGCGAGGCAAAGAGTTATTAATTCCTCACAGCTTCAGCTTCACTATTTTAAAGCTCACACCAGCTTCAAGCTTGGGCATGCTGATGGCAAACGAGAGTTACATTTCTAATTATCTTCTTCCTTACCAAAATAAATAAAATTTACAGATTCAGGGCTATGTATGCACAAAAAAGATACTGCTATTAAGAGACAGGAAGGCTGTGCTAGAACACCCCTAGGCAAACAGAACAATTCCTTTCTCATCCGCCTCTCCTCCTTCCAGAGACCTTCCCATTTATAGCCTGTCACTTACAGACACACTTCCAGCATTTAAAAATACTCCCCGTGTTTGTGGAACCATTTTCCAGAACAAAACGTTATCATTCATCAGGAGCAGAGCTGTTTGCAGCGCGAACAATTCGCTTTCGTTAAGTACCATATGGCCGCCCGTAGGAAAATGCCAACATGTTTCAACTCTACAGCTGGGCCACGGTTCCTTTATTCATCGTGCAGATGGTTGTAATTGACACCACTACTAAAACAGGTCTCGAGCACTTCTGTAGGATCATTAGAGTAATTAGTTATTAAATACAGTTACCATTTTTAGAAAGAAGGTTTTAAGGCTTGGCATGTAAAATGCAATATTTTGCTATAATGAAATAGACAGGCTAAATGTTACGGGGAGGGGTAAAGCTTATGTGATCCTTTTTAGTATTTTATCGGAGAGGCTATGGAAATTGTTAGAGCAAAGCGAAGCACACAAAATTATTTGCTAAGGAAATCAGCTGAAACCAGGAGTATTCTTAAATAACCTGCTAGCACAACTGCATACTAAAACTTCTGGAGAAAACACACCCAAAATTCCACGGGGGGAAAAGGGAAACTTCACTTATCTCCAAATTTCAGGGCTGAATCCAACCTTAAATGCGGAATGTTAACATTCGTGTTACGTATGGAAAAGATGACTATTGATTCTGTATTCTTAATACTCGCATATTATTTTCAGGATTAAAAGTGGAGCACAGGGTTTATTTTAATGGAGTTGCAAGGTCAAATTAATGCGTATTATTGCTCTACTCTGTGAACTTCAAGTAATATATAGCAGGGTTGCAACCTGGGCTCTGTAGCAAGACAAGATTGGCTAAAGCCCTTTTACGCATAGACAGAAAAGAAAACTTTTCGTAGTAAAACCAGGGTTTCCCTATTAATAAAGTGTTTGGGTAAAGCCTTTTGATAAAGCTCAGGGTGAAAATGCCACCATTAGAGTAAAAAAGTCACATCTAAAAACTCCAGCAAGGAGACATTCAGCCTTCAAAAGCAAAATTATACCTGGCTTCTGAGTACTGGTCTTCAGAGATGCGAGGAGTTAGAACAAGCATGCCAGGATAGCAAGACTATTACTGGAAATTGTAGTCGCTTCTACTCCAACCAAAATTAAAGTTTTCCATTACAAACTAAGTACTTGATGTTACAGAATTTATTTTAAGCATCCATTGCACGCGTAAATCTGGTAATGATTATCAGACATAAACCAATATTTTCTTTCATGGCTGATGAAAATAATCTAGAACTGAGGTACCCAACAGCGGTCTACAAGAGATACTGAAAAATAACATTGACAAATAATGGCATAAACCTCCTCTGAATAGAACTGGGTTAGAAATCAGGAAAGGAGAAGAGTTTTCCAACAGCATTTCTAAACTAAAGGGTTTCATGAGGGAGCAGGGTAAGTTCACAACACAGCCATGTCTCTTAGCTTGGACTCAGAGACTTAGGAGCTCTCCTTGGGTTGCACGTTCCTCTGCATTTCACTCCTCAAATTAGATTCGGTTAAAATACATTACATGCAACTTTAATAATGAACATCAGAAAGCCTTTATATAGCACAGCAGACATTAAAGCCATTTACAAAGAAAAATAGACGCCATTAAAGTGAAGTTATTTATCTCAGGTGGCTGCTGTTTCGTGCTTACAGCTGAATCGAGTTTTATGACTGTTTTTCAGATGAGCTGTCGAGCAGAGCTCCTGAACGCTACGGTTAGGCTGGTGGCAATCATCCTGGGAGCAGCAGCCCTAACTCCAGCCATCCCGGCCAAATTTCACTTCCGATGGTAACCTTCTGCCCGCCCTTGTTCCCCGTGGAGTTTCAATGAGAGGTGGTGTTTCTCCACGGAGTAGCACAGGATGGCTGGGTGCTGCTCCATGGACTGCTGTCCTGCTCCGCGATGGGATGGGAGCTCCACGTCTCCCGCGTTACGCTGCTGAGCCAAATGATTGCCACTGATACAGCTTACACAGTTTGTGCATTTTTTTCCTTTAAGTTATACGTTCACTTATTAAAAATTGCTAATTTTTTGTCTTTGCGTAAAAAGGGGTTTTAAATGTAGATTTTCAGCTTTGCATATTAAACTTGGTTAGCAAGTCTCAATTCCCCAAGCAGAAAATTACCCAGGATTTTTAGCATAAACACATATTTCTCACACACAGGAGCTGAATTGCCTATTCTGAGAAGTATCAGTTCTGGGTATTCTACTATTTACTTGGAAGGTATCATGTGTTTTTCAAAGTTTCTAGCAACTTTCTCTCAAGTAGGTCTCAAGAGCTCATATGGTTATGATAATCAATATTAAACAGAGCTATCGTTGTAAGAGAATTCTAATATTCAAGCCACCCTTTTTCCCCTTAGAAGAGGCTGGGGAAATCAATACAACATCGCTAAGAAGGGGTTATCATAAATTACCAACTGAGCATTAGATTTCTATGCAATGTTGCTGTTATAAGGTTGAATAAAATCCTTCAGTATATAGGGAAAGCATAGAAAATTAGTAAAGCCAGTACTAGTGTCTCTGTTTTAAAACAAAAAAAAATTAAATCAAAAAGTATTCACTAACCAAAATCTGCAAATGCACAGAAAACTTGCCTTATAAATCATAGTCCTAAGAAACAAAATCTATCTTATCCAGAAGAAGGTTAACAGGGGAGTTGATCGCAGCCTCTAAAGACAGGTCTTTAATCTATCAGAAAATTCAAGGGGAAGATGAAACTAAAATTAAAATCAAGACAGAAATGGTTAATACACATGAAACACTGCCTGGATTCATGTGGTAATTAATCACTGGGAAAAAAAAAACCATAAGGATGGTGTGGATTTTTGATGGCTCTGAATTTGTAAACCAGACAATTTAATGTCCTAAAAAATCTGCTATAGCTCAGACAGAAATTAAGGGTTTGAGGCAGAGATTACCAGGAAAGTACATTAGACTTTCTAATTATTACGAAGTTGATTAGGTTTGTGCTTTGGGATTTGGATCAGGCCCTCAAAAATAGATTGTAAGGCATTTTGTTGTTATTGGGGTTTTGGGGTTGGTTTTTCTTTTTGGTCTTTATTATTCCTATTGGGAAGTTAATGCTGCAACTTGTTAAAATGCTGCTTTCAAATCCTATTTCCCATTTCTAGTCTGAACTTTCCTCACAACACATTTAGACTCACTTGCCTACCGCTAACGCAAACCTAATTCACAGGGTGCAAAAAGAGCTGAGATAAAGAGACAAAGCAAGCCAGGTTGTAAGCCTGGTTGTAAAGGATGAAAATCCACCAGTGGTGACCGGACATAGCGACCCTAGAGCCCTTCCCAGCCCAGCTTTCCCAGGAATTACAGCCTGAAAACTTCACGGAGAATTTTCAACATCTCTCTGCTCGCTTAAATTCATGTCTACTCTATTAGACACAAAGCAGGCGTATTCACCCCTGCATCTTCAGGTTGTTGAGGTATAATTGACAATCAGACTACCTGCACAATGGCACTCAGACCATGGAAGAGGAGATTAGAAGGGGAAGGAAAAAGATTGCGTCTCCAGCAAGCAAGTTAGTAGAGGAAATAATGGGAAAGGAGCCCAAATTTAGCCCCTTGCTACCTGAAGATTCAGGCTTAGTATTCTGACATTATTAATTTCAAATTCAAGGTCTAATCAACTCTCAACTTTCTTGTTGATTGATGGAGTGAACAAGGCTTGAAATCAGCAGGGAAATGAAAGAGTTAACACAAAAAAAGCCAACAAAAAAAATATATATACTACCATTATGGCCCCTTTATAATGTCAGAAGGAAGTTGTTAGGCTGTCATTCCACAGATGTTCATCCACACATATACAAGAACACAAACAAATCTCATGGGGTCCCTAACTTCATGTGTGGCATACATAAACGTTAAAATTCCTCCATCATCACACATTTCCCCTTCCTCCTGCTGCGATAACAACACGGGGAATAAAAGCACGCCACTTCCAAAAAAAAGGATTAATCGAGCTCAGGAAACATGGACTAGCCTATGAAAAAGCACTGCCATCCTGGAAATGCACAAGAAAAACAACACTGAAATTACAGAGGGAAAAAATACTAGCTTATATCGGGTACAAAAATTATTCTTAAATACTACAGGTCTGCAGATTCACATCTGTTCTGTTGGATTTTTCTTTGTCTTTAAAAGGAAGAGACTAGCAACAATTTCACTATATAATTATCTTCTTTCCCTTCAACAAGTGTTGATTTTTTTTTTTTGATTGCAGGTAAAAAGACAACACTCAGCCATTTAGCAAAAATAGCTTAGAATTAATTTCCTATTTTAAAACACAACCAAACAGTAATAAGCATCTCTGCAAAAGTTTCTGGAGAGTAACATCACTTTGTCCCTGTTCCAAAACCACAAAGATCATCAGAGAAAGAAAAAGCTTCACATCATACTTAGGACACAAGTGGTAAATTAAAGAGAATTTCTCACCAGGAAAAGTTTGGAAGGATTCTTTTTATAAGAAAATGTTTGCGTTTGGCTCAGTTTTAATAAAAACCCAGATGCTCCTGGATAACTCCCACCCTTTCTCAGGTGGGTCCTTCCCAGTTTTCTCTTTTGGACGTATCTCTGCTCCGTATAAAGGAGGGAGAAAGAGCCAGTGGCACCACTGATGGCCCGAATCCCGAGGCAGTGAAGTCTCTCATTCGCTCCGACCCTAAAAATGCAGAAACACCTTATGGAAATTGGAACAGCTTTACTGGCAGAGATTGACAGGGACTGTCTGGTGCTGGCAGTGCTCTGCCGAGAAGCGTGAAATCTCCCTTCACATCCCATCACAGACCCACACGGAGCAACCACCTCCGTCTGGCTGGGATTTTTTTTTTTTTTTTTTTTTATGAATGGCACTGAAATTGCCTTTTTGTTGGAGATTTTGCACAACCCAGTGGTGTTGACCATAGGCACATCAATTTCTACACGCACAAAGCCGGGCGAGGAGACATCGGCTTGCTCCGTAGCATGGAAGTCAAATTTGTAACCTCCCTCCTTGCAGCAAGAGCACAGAGATGGGAGCTCAGAACATCCTCACAGGAGGTGGAACAGCTGAACATCCAACTAACCCAAAATCTCTAACAAAAGCTAATCAGGCCTGGAGAAACTCTGTTGTGGGGCTGTGATGTTGTTCATGGTTTTGTGCAAAGGAAAGTAATAGTCTTGCCGACCAAGATGCTAGCGTCATGGAGGGACCAGGAGAATTTTATTTGGCAAGAGGTTGGGCTACAAAGGAGCGAACCCTTTCATAGCAGCTTGTAACACTGAGCTAGGCCTGAGCAACAATAGTGTTTGCTTTCATTCCTTGTGATAAAATAAAAGACCTAGTGGTCCATGTCAAACCTTCAAAATTAGTGAAAAGGAGAAAAAAATACCCACACTGAAAAAGGGGATTAGAAACTGCAGTACTGCAATATTGCCTGAAGCTATTCAGAACTTACTGTAACTGATCAATGACTGCAAACAACTTTCTCCTTAATAAGAAGGATGAGCTCAGGAGAGCTAAAAATAATGCTCAGATATTTTAAATCTGAATTTTCACTTTAAAAGGCCATTACTGGAAGTCAGCACCACACAGACCAGAGAAAAATCTTCACACGGTCTAAGAACTTGATGAGTCTTTTAACGAATGACCAAGTCTACTGTTAGCTAGAAATTAAATCTGCCTCTTAACGTTTGGCTTTTCTTGAAGCAGTGGAGATGAGACTGAAAATAACAATAATAAAAAAAAATGGGCACAGCAAAAAAATAATCTGGGAAACATGAGTAAGAGAAAAACTACTGGATAGTTCACTGCTTTTAATTCACAGTAAAGTATTTATAGATGCTAAGGGTCACTGGTAGTCTCACTAGTAAACAACAGCAGCTGGTTGAAATTGTACTTCTAGAATTTCATTCATTTTACTGCTGACAAACAAAGTCAGTGAATCAATGCCAATGTAATATAATGTCTGCACAGAAACATTAAAAAAAAAAAGTTAAAAAACCCTAACTCTAAGGAGCTACAAAGGGAAAATGCCTTTAAGAGTAGATCTGACCCCATCCATGTCACCTGGATTTAACTCCCTCTATATTTAAAGGCTTTCTGGCAGCCAGTTTTCTGCCTTGCAGTTGTTTTGGTTTTTTTAAAATAGCCACAAAAATATGTTTCTGCCTGTGTATCTTGCACAAGAATTAAACCACCAATGTTGCTGACTGTTTCCCTTCCTGCTTACTCACTGGTATCTCTTTATAACAAGCACTCATGATCTCATCATCTCTGTCACACCCGAATTAGCAGCACAACGTTATCTGATAGGGAATCTCACGTTTCATTATTTAATAGGTCTGTGTTGATCATCCACCACAGCCACTTGAAGTAAGGCCCCAAGAGCAGTGATGCAGCCCCTTCTGGAAGCAGTCAGGCTCTCACCAGTGAAAAAATCACCCTGTAACATACGTCTGAATCACAAATATTTGAGTAAACACGTAGCGAGGCCAGCGGCTGCCATCACTGCCCTGCACATAGCTAAAGCATGTGAAGGCAGTGGCTTCATAAATATGGGATACCTTATTCTGACATTGATGCTCATGGGGTTTTCTAAAAATTACGTGCAGAGCCCCTCTCCGATGTAATTTTCTTAGTAGAGTTGGTGTTTTTTTATATACATATGTGTGTGTGTATGACACAAGCAAAACTAAAAAATAAAAATAGTGATTTATACAGCTTGAATCAGTTATTAAAAAGCAGAAAGCTCCATTGTGTGGCTGCATCACCACCTCCGTCAGAAGCAGCGGTGTGAGCCCGACCACGGCGTAGATCCTCACTCGGCTCAGGGAAATCCGATCCAGCAATTTGGCATTGCTGGTGCCCGTTGCAGGAGGCTGTTCTCTGGAAGCAGATTCCCTGCATCAAATCACAGCGCTTCGTGGCAGGGCAGCATCTACCTGTAGGATGCTGAGCAAATGGATACTTTTCCTTCCCAGGAAACACAAAATGATACTTCTGTGTCTGTGAGTAAACAGCATGTGAATAAAGGTCAGATTACAGACACGCCTTGCAGTCTTCAAGCTGTGAAGTCTCACAGAGCACTGAAAAGCTTTCCTGGGATGCCCAGACCAACCCATCCCGAGCCCATCCCATCCGACTAGTTTGCGGCTGCCGCACGCGTGGTCTGGCAGGAGGCAGAGCGCCGCTGGAAAGCCTGGCACCAGGAAAACCTCGTGAAAAAGTGACCCAGCAGCTCTGACCCCTCTGCATCGCTCCCCAGCGGTCTCAGGAACAGCAGTGCCCTGACTTCTGCTTTTATAAACATCAGCTTCTGGAAAAGTCTGGCATCGTTTTCTCATCTTCTCACGTAAGCCATGTTTTGGGTGTGGAAGTTTTTCTTCTTGCCTTGTTTTTATCCTGCCCTTCCCAGAGTTTATAGCCAGAGATATGAACTCAAGGTTTAACCACCCACAAACACACTGCGCTCTGCTCAAGCAAGTACAGCAATGGGTAGATCTGTTGTCTCTGCACAATTGGGGCCATCCCTCTAGCCCTTTTCTTTTGTAAAACTGGCAGAGGCAAGGAATGATGATGGCACTGCCGGGTTACCCATGGCTGCAGCACGGCTATCCTGCCCTTGCCACAAGGGAACGGCTAGACATTCAAGGCCAGGTTGGATGGGGCTTGGAGTAACCTGCCCTAGGTGCCCCTGCCCATGGCAGGGGAACTAGATTATCTTCAAGGTCCCTCCCAACGCTAATAATTCTATTATACTATGGCATGACAGTGGGAAAAGCAATGGGCCGCTCCATCTCATATAGGGACTAGGTGTCCCACAAGCACCTATGCCAGCATTGCAACCCACTGCATCAACACCACTCCCTCTGCTGAGAGTAAGAACCAGCCCGGGTTGTGCCAAGCAAGCCCTGGGGCTTCCCTTCATTCCCATGCAGCCAGAGCCCTGTAAAAACAGGCTCTGGGCTCAGGCAAACAGCCATGAGCTTCAAGGCTGTGCAGCTGCACTACAGCCATATGGTGACCGATCCCCACCGCCGAACAGGCAGCAGGACCTGATGGGCACAGGGAGAATCAGCGTCACGCTGTAGATTATTCCCTGGCTCATGGGACTTTAGGCCACTAGACCATGCCGTGTTTGGTGTTACTAAGCTGCTCCTGAGCTAGCCCGAGGTCAGAAGGTACATCGGCTTCTCAGCTGTCCCAGCGGCAGGTGGCAACCGGTATGGAACAAGCACCAGCTCTGCACTGCTAATACCCAGCGTAGGGTCTTCCCAAAGCATCATTTAAATTAAAAGACTAAGGGCAGAACCCGAAAAACCACTCTAGGGCCACCAGCAGTTAGCACCAAAACAGAACCAGGGCTGAGCAATCCTTACCTTGCCCAAACATTGTGCCAGCTACTTTTTGAAAGCATTCACATCAAATAAATAAAGTAACAGGATTCTCACTTCTTTTCTCCCTTTCCCCTGTACGAAAAGAAGCCCCAGGCCAGGACCAGCACTGTCTACACAGAAGCCCTATGTGCGGGGCATTAAGGCTGCTCAGACAAAACGTGGCATAGACATATTTTTAAGAGAATGTGCCATCTTTTGATCACATAGGCCTGCTGAAGATACAGATTTGCTGCACGGTGACTCAAATACACTTTATGAGATTCCAGTGCATGTGTTGGGGGTTTGCTGCTTTTGGTCCCCCCAAGAGGTGTTGAGACTGACTCCATAATTTTCCCTTAATAGTTTGATTGAGGTAAAAGAAAGATAACTGGGACCCTCTTCATCTGTTCTCTCCCAGTGATGCAAGACAAAACCAGCATTAGCGGATTTCATGTTATGAAAATGTAGCTGCCTTGGTATGATGGTTTTCATAGAATCATGTAATGGTTTGTGTTGGAAGAGATCTTTAGAGATGACCCAATCCACCCCCCCTGCCATGAGTAGGGACACCTCCTACTACATCAGAATGCTCAGTGCCCCATCCAACCTGACCATGAACACTCTCCCCGTAGCAATCAATGGTCCTACACTGCATCCAACAGCTTTATAGGTCAGACATGTGTATTAGATGTGGGACAGCACATACAAACAAGGTCATCTCTGATGAGGGTTAATCAAGTGTAAAAATTTTTCAATTGCAAGACTTCCTATCTTTTATCCAAAGAAGCAAAGTTCGAATGCAATTCTTCATTTTCATGCTTTTCAAACACATCATCAGTTGCATCACGTGCTACAGCTGCCTCTGGACCACAGGAGAGTGCACCACGCCACCATGGGTCTCCAACAGGCATCCACCATCAGGGTCCCTGTTCCTTCACACAGAAAACATGGCACACAAGGGATGGTGAACACAGTGCCAAGCCACTTCCAGGACAGGCACTGTACATGATAAATGCTACTAAATCCTACAAAACAGACAGCATCCAGGACAGCTCACCACCCATCTAAGCCACATGTGTGTTGGCAGCAGACTGGGGACTGTCACTCAGGAGACTAACACTGTCAGTGGTACCATTCACTTAGAAGAAGTGAAGCTTCCGCTGAAAAGCAGGGTTTTATAATTGGATTTCATATTATACAACACTTCCATTTGTGGAAAAAATCAGCTATTTTCCATTTTGCAATTTATTATATTCACAATTCTGCCATATGCACATTACTTATTTATTTGTTTATTTATTTACAAGGTCTAGCATGTGCTGGAAGTTCTCTGGCCCGTGTTCTCCCTCTGGAGAAACACCCATCACAATCTCCGGTGTGCTTTTCCTGACTACAGCTGAAAGGTTGTAAATCATCCCTACTTTTCTTGACCTTTCTGCTACTTCACTGCCTCTGATATTTTCCTCTCCCTTGTCTTGCTTCCCCTCCCAGGGCTGCTTTTTCAGAATCTTCTCCAAGAGAGAAGATGAGCAGTGGAGGTTCATCACAGTCAGAATCCAGGGGAGCCAGAGGGGACCCAGAGCAGATCATGGGCAGCCACCACGGCTCCAGTGTGGGCTCAGTGTTCCCAAAGCATGAGAGAGGGGCTGTCCATAGCCACACAGATGGGGTACAGGATGGCTCATGCACATGCAACTCCTGGTTCGCACACACAGCAGCCAGGTGTGTGCTTCAGCTTACGCTAAGGAGGACTTGAGCTCAAGGACTCTCATTTTTTATTTCCCATTGTGCCTAACCTCAGCAAGGCGAGTGCCAACTCCCCATGTTTACAAGGGAAAAGACACAACAGAAATACAAATCACCACTCTTAGGATGCTTCAAAGTTACCACACTCTGCTTTTATACGGAAAATACAGAAATGACAATGAGTCAAAAGATGACGCTAAGTGGAAGGTAAAAAATTCAGGAGCGGGAAAGAAAAGGAAAAAAAAATTGGGAGAAGGTGGTAGAGAGCAGAGCATGAACTAAAGCTCGGTGAAATACGCTCAGAATCTGTCAGCACATTGGGCAAGACTGTGAATTTGAGAGAAGTTATCAGAGCTTGCTGAAAGTACAGGACTACATGTGACGAGAAAGTAAATTTGTTGTTAAAAGTAGCTACCAAGATCTTGAAAAGCAGGAAACCAGCAGAGGATCTGCAGTTTGAGCCTCATGGCTTCCCAGCAACAGGGTAGTAAGGGAGGAAAAAGAGTAATATCCCAGTTACGGGATTGTGAAGGGGAAGTTACATCAAGCAAAAAGGAGAAAAATTGACTGCGATGTTTTAAGTCACAGAATATGTAGGAAAGAAACACAGAATAAAATACAGCATGGAATAAAATAACATGGAATAAAATACAGCATGGAATATAACAGTGCTCAGAGAAGGAGATTAGAAAAGAGGGAATGCTAAAACACCCAAGTCCAAGAAGTGGCCATTTTCAAACAAGAAAAAACTTGTTGAGGTTTGAAGGGCAGGCCAAGGCCAAAGAGTAAAACCAGAAGACAACATGGGGGAAATAACACAGCGAAAATCAGCAGAAAGCTGAGAGGAAAAGTGGTGTCAACGGAAAAAGAAGAAAATGAGAGAGAAAAGGAACCAAGTGTGGTGCTGAGGAGAAGGAGAAATGGGATGCCGAAAGCAAGCAGCAGTACGAGCTTCTGAACAGAGCAAGAGCTCGAGAGAGACAGATGCTCACCGACATCTGCACGCAGCACAAACCTCAGCCTGTGCCGGAGAAATATTTCACTGTTCCAGAAGAGAGAGTTTCTTCTGGTACCTGATATTATTTCCTTACCTTCTGAATACAGAATAGAAGCACTTTTAAATAGGATTTAAACCTAGCAGTAGAAAGCGTTAATATTTATGTAACTAAGTGGCCTTAAGCCAATGGAGAAACTATACACCGAAAAATGTGTGATTATCTGATATTTGATAAAGATATTAGAGGTTACCAAGTTTTTAAAATGATTTTATGTCGTTAAGTAATGATCCTTTCAAAATCAATGAGGAGCAGACACTAGCTGAGGGCATTAATTAGCACGGCCTTCTTTGAAGTATAACGAAATCCCGCAGTCCACCTTCCAGAGTTGGCCGTGGGTACTTACAGACAAACCTGCACACAGGCAGCAGCTCCGGTGACAATTGGCAACCGCGCAGCAAAACCCAGCCAGGCTCGTTGGAAACTGGAGAGGGCTACTTTTAGGTCTCGTACTAGACTGCGCTTCCCAAAACGCCTGTATCCTCCAAGAACCTCGAAGAAAAGACTGGGATCTAGAGCAAATTGCTGCAGCTGCAACACGAGCTTGCAAGTCTATGAGAACAAGAGGAAAAATGCCTATCTTCCTTAGCTTCTGGGAAAATAAAGAAGCTAAATACAGCAAAGGAAAAGAATAAATGAGGATGCAGACAGAAGAGTAAGTCAGAAAAACCCTGCTGGAAAAACTTTTTTCTTTTTGTTTTGTTAGGAAGATTATTATTTTTTTCCTTAATAATAGATGTGATTTAGATGAAAAGGCTCTCAACCTGCCCTTGGATATCTCTCTTCGTCTATGGAGTAAACTCAAGCCCGACTGTGCATACGCTCACCAAAATATTTTGCAGGAGGAGAAGCGCAAAGTGCTTTGCCCAGAGGGAGCGGGCCTACAGCTCCCACTCAGCACCCCTGGCTCCGGCATTGTGTCCCCTTGTCACAGCGCTCCGCTCCGCTGGCAGCTGAGTATAATGCACTAAAATCCTAATCTCTAAAGCACTCTGTGCCAGTGCTTCGGAGATCAGCGTTTCAGGCGACTGTACTCCGCGTCTGCCGTCGCACACAAGAGGGTGGCACAGCAGGGGAAAAGCAACGCAACGTGCAGAGACAGAGGGGCACACACGGCCGGGGAGGAGTGGGGGGCAAGAGCATGGTAATGCAATTTAAAGGGGAGGGGGAAAAGAAAAGAAAAAGATGGGGGAAAATCGGACTATCGTGCATGAATAGGAATGAGCCCTCTCCTTCCCAGGAACCCTAACAGCAGGATGTCTCCAGCCACAATAAATCCACCATTCTCCGAGCGAGGATTTGAGTGACCTACAGATTTTTTTTCTATTTCTTTTCTTGAAAAGCGAAGGATTAGGAAATCTCTGCTACAACCCTCCTGTGTATCTGAGTAGCTGTGAATATTTTAAGATGATTTCCCTCCTGCCTCAGCCATGTGCTTTAAAATTAAAAACAAAATGATCCTGCAGAGGCTGGGAGAGCTGAAATCTGACCCAGTACTATCTGAGTACAAGCTACACTGTCCCCTAGACCTAGTCTGGCACAGCACACACAGGGACACGAGCACTCAACTGACTAAGCACAGCACTTTCAAGTTCAAGGCACGATAATCACAGTTAAAGGAAAAAAAAACCCAACACCTTAAAAAAAAATAAAACAAATGCTACAACCAAACACTAAAAAAGTCAAGAAGATCAAAAATAACTGGGCAGTAATTTTAATATTACAGGGTTTATGGCACGTTAACTGTCAATAACTGCTCGGGGTAACGACTCCTTGCCATCAATCAGAAGAGCGATGTAATTGCCGGAAGTATTTTGGCCTGTCAACTTTGCTAAACCCGTGAAGACAATTTACGTCACCAAAATCTACTTCACGGTACCTGTGTCAGGCTAGAGTACCGTTACATAGGATTAGTGTTATACACTGATAATGCTCTTTGGAGTGAAAGCTGATTGAACTTTTCCCCTTAAGAGCGTTCAGACAGTCTAGTGGTCTGCTAACCCACATGGGTTTGCCCATGGTTCTTTTGCTGCAACAGAGAGCATCTTGGTCTCCTGAGCCTCTTCTGAAAACCTCTCCTCATCCTTATTTCTCTGTCACACAGATAGGGACATACTCATCATCCTCACCCTAAAAGCCATTTAGCCACTGATTTGGAAGTCACTGTGAAAATTCTGTACCAGCCGATGTCCCCTTTGAGTAATGCTGCAGAAGGGGAAGCTTGCACTGCCTTTTATATTTGGGTGTTTCGACAGATGTGCTCTTGCAGATTTAGTGGCTGTGGTTTAATGCATCACTGCTCTGGCCTTCTGCAAAGGTTACTGTTCTCAGATCAACAGCAGCCAAATGGGATGTGTGTCTCTGCCTCAGCAGCCACAGCAACTGCTAGCAGAGGTGGGCTTGCATTAACGTATCGACTATAGAGCATTGGCACCGAGACACACTAACTGCTTCAAGAGCAGAAATTATTAGAGAGATGCTCAGTGAAAACATCTGAAAACATTTGCAACAACAAGGCGCATCTAAACCCAGCTGCCAGGAGGGAAGCCAAAATTTCTGGGGGAAAGATGGTTTATGGAGTTCCTACCTCTCCCCAGCCTGTAGTGTCTTGTTCTCATCCTTGCATCACCACCATGTTGTTCCTTGTTTGGAGACGTTGCAACCATGCAACACGGTGAACTGAGGCAGCTAGAAAAACCCTATGACGAAGGATTATTTTTAGCGCAGCTCAGTTGATAATCTGGTTCATGGCATGTCCCTCAAACTACAGCATCAGCACAATTGAACAGGTAGCCTGAAAAGGCTGCAGGGAGAACAAATACCAAGAAAAAGGGTGAAGTCTTTAAACCACTATTGCTGCTGAGGCTTTTGAACTGCAAAATTGTAGCTTGACTGGTACCCCTAAATTGCCAAATAACCCATTATCCAATAATAATCTAAACAACCCGATCCAGAATTCCAAAATGTCCTTGACTCCTGGTGCTCTTCATTCCACATATATGTTTTTGAGAAGACTACAACCAGTGATGGAGACAGTAAGAACAAACTGAGATGACCTTACAGGGAAAGAATTAGCCAGCAATTGAACACTAGAGGAGATGGATTTACATTTGAAGGCACCTCACACATGATATAAATGTCACTCCTTCCTTGTGCCCTCCCCCCCACCCTTCCTCCCCAAGTCACTAGAAAAGAAAACACACCAAAAAAATTGAAGAGAAGAAGGTAAAAGGGGAACCAATCCAAACCAAAAGTAAATAAAAATGTTTTACCTAACTCCCCTGGGCACAGAACAGCAGGTCTCACAATAATGAGAGTGAGGAATGAAATTTTAAAATGAATGCAAGTGGGAGAAACTGCAGAGAAAATTGAGACAGAGTTTCACTGTTATTTATCCCAGACAAAGAGTAGATGCTCAGCTCTGAGCAATCCATGGCACAGGAACGGCACCGGCATGGAGCTCCGACACAACTAATCTTCCTTTTCTATTCCCTTCTGTGCTTTTGAGAAGGAAAGGGGAGAGAAAGCAATTTAGTGTAGTGATGCAACTTGTTTACTTCTCTGTACCCGCTCAGATCTGTTGGCTGGAATATTATTTTGGGAGGTGCGAGAGGGAAGGAAAGAGAGAAGGAATTACAAGAGTAGAAAGACGATGAAATTTTAAGACAGGTCTCCAAATTTTGCCACCACCCAGTGGCTCATGCAAGCGGCATCCATATGGCCAACTGCAGGCTAGCAAAACTGCATGGGTTACCCAAAACTTACTGTGCTTCAACCATTTAATCTCTGGTTCATTTTAATGCAGTGGCAATGCTCAAACGAGCAGCTCAAATGGCAGATCTCATGGGGCAGCGTGTGCCTGGCCTGATTTATCACCACAATGAGCCAGCCCACTCCACCACTGAGGCTCCAACTCCTTCGACCAAGACGGGATGTGTTCAAGCAGTTGGGTCACTCATGGCACGGCCGTCACAAGGGCATCCTCACCCTTCAGAGCTGGGGAAATGGAGGGAGGCATCAGGTCACCCACCACTCCCAGTTCAGACCACCCTGACTGCAAAGGGAAGAAGGCGATGGAGAAGATGCAGGAGGAGAACATTTATTAGCAAATACTGGCTCATTTATCCTCCCATTCTCTAAAGCTTTCTCCTTGTCCCTAATGAAACTAAATGGTATTACAAAGGCAGAGATAGTCCCTTAGGTTAAAAAAACAACAAAATGTCTCCAGTCTCCAAGTTCTTACTGCTTTATAACCTCCTCATTAGAGCTGATACATCAACATTTACATGACAGAGCCCTTTTTACTAAAAGCAAACCGTTCTTAAAAAACATTAAGAACCGTCACCTAAATACTCAGTGGCTCTTTGTAGTTTGCCTAACACTTCAGAACGTGTTAAAATCACACATAAAAGTTATAGTAGCCTAACGTTCAGGAAATAAGAGTCTTTTAAAGATTTAATTCAACCACTAATGGATTTTCTCCCAAGTTAGGAAACATTTATATATTGCTGATTTACTGCAGGTGTGGTAACTGAATTTGGACTTACACATACCAGCTGCAAGCAAATCAAGGAAAAGGCTTCATAAATCAGTTTAAGGCACTGTAGTTTTCATGGTGCTTGGACTGAGACAGAATTTCCCCACACAAGCACACAAAACAAATGGGAGTTTATAATTTTCTCTGTCACAGCTCGTAACTTTTAAAGGTTAGAAATCAAAGCACCACCGCAGTGGAATTTCATACATTTGAATGGGACGGACATAAGGCATCCCAGAAAATGATTTATATCATCCCCTCTTCACATAACGAAAGAATGAAGAATGCAACGGTTGTGACAAAGGCATTGACTAATTGTGTTATTTGGTAAACACCTTCCCTTGAAATTTCTCTGGATAGATCAAGATTTTTGACTTTCTCTTTGTTTTACAGAGCCTGTTCTCCAGCAACTATTCTGCATTTTTAAATGAATCTTCCAATGCACACTGTGTTTTGCAGGTTTTTTTTTTTCAACAAGTTGCACTGGCTCAGAGTCAGACATTGTAAGACAAGAAGCCACAGGGACTTTATCCAAGAAATATGAGGTGGCAGAGATCCAGTACGCCCAGCACTCAAGGTGAAAGAACAGCATGGAAAAAGATTCACAAATTAATTGTCAATTATGGAAGACTGCCGGAGTGAATACTAGATGCATGCATGGGATAATTTACCCAGGCACCTGCACGCCTGAGCTGTGGATAGTGCTGAAGCAATTACTCTCTTTTTAAAAAGAATGAGATATCATCATTGGAAAAGGCCATTAAAAAAAAAAAAAAAAAGAGCATATTTAAGTGTTTCCATACACATAAATTCAGCGGAGTTAAGCACTGAAGACCCAAACAGACGATGGTTATCGGGAAGAAGGGGTGGGTCAGAGTACCTGACTGAAGGAAGCCACCTGTAAGGAAGGCAAGGAAGGGACACAATCATACAGTTCTCCCACTGCATACAGGCAACCAAAAAGATGCTCTCATATCCATAGCTACGATACGGGCATCTCATGTGGCAAAGGCAGAATGTACTAAGAACTCATTTCTCATACCATGTCACAGGAAAGTCACCAGGTGGTGAGGACTTCCACCTTCTCTGACGCAAGTGGTTTTGACAAAGAGCCTGGGAACGCTTCATATCCAGTTATCAGCAATTCCCTGGACCACTGCACAAACTTTGGATCCTTCCTGAACAAACACCAGAAAAACACTTCTTGGCTGATGAGACTCAAGGATGACACAGCAGATTCACTTTTTTGTCTGTGTTCTCCATGTGCCTCCTTGGTTCCAGCTCCCATTGGCATCCCCCAGGAGTGTAGGAAGAACTAGAGACGAGAGTCAGTGCAGCAGCTGCTCCTCCTGGCTCTTTGAATAGAGGGAAAACAGCTTTTGCCCAATTCATGGGGAGTGATATCATCAAGTTAGCAAGCCAAGAACAGAAGGGATACATCAGAAAGGAAACAGGAACAAGAGCTTCCCCTTACAAAGCAAACAGTCATGCTTTTTTAGAGCAAAATCTTTGCCTAAAAAGCTCTTACAAAGTACCTCATGGGAGGTTCAGACCATTTTCAAGTGCCGGAAGAAAAACAGTCCTGGGGTTAGAGTGGTAACCTGGATCTGGGGAGACCCACTTCAGTTCTTTGCTCTGCCAAGTGTTCTTGCATGACCTTAGGCAAAAACACTGAAGCTGTAGTTAGCGGATAGCTCAGCTTCAAAAGCAAAGTCTGCCTATGAAGTTCTTGCCTTCCCCTGCCTGCCATTTGCTGCCTCCACACTTGCACTGCCCAGAGAGCCCACAGGCACTACCCTGTAAACCCAATTGCTGAACAGAAAGATGTTAAAAGCAAGTTTTTTTGTGGTGTTTTGGAGGGAGGAGGGTAATTTTGTGTTGTTCTGCTTAAAGGATCTGCCGTCAACCAATTACAGCAACAAAACTACAGGGGAAGAAGGGGAGACTGGGGAAACCCATGGTGGCACCAGGGCTGGAATGAGCAACCAGGAGGAAGGCTACAAAGCCAACTTGCTGTCCAAGATAGGTGGAAGAACCTCCTTTGTGGTGCCAGACATGCTCGGCCAGGTGGAAGAACCTCAGGTGCTGCTGTTTGAGATGGATGCAGCTGCCTCTCTTTTTCAGGGATGGCTGCCCTCCAAGCAGGGGCAGCAGAAGGAAACATGTCAGCATTTCACCTGCTGCTCTAGAGAGGAAGAAACTGCCAGAACTTCACTTCAACCATCACCACCAAATACAATGTGTTGTATAACCTCCTCCCTAAACCCTGGACCTCCAGGGGATATTCCCAGCTGGGGCTGGCAGCACCACTCACGGACCCAGATAAATAGCATCAAGATGCTGTGACCCCCCTGGTAAATAGGGGCCATGGGGAGACCAACAGCAGAAAGCAGCAACCAATTTCATTTTGGTAGGCTCCAATTCTGAAAGCTGACATGCAAATCTCTGCTTACCCTACATAATACGAACATTCTCCTCCAAACCCCGGCTCCTGATTAACTCGGTAGATCACTTGCCAGCGCTCTCTGAATGAGCCTGGGAGCCCAATTAGCAGCAGATGCAGCACTAACACTCCTCACCTGCTGTGCTTACCAGTCTTCAGATCAGGAAGGGAAGGGAATATATCAAAGAGTTATGAAGGGAAGGAAGCTTAGAAAAGGGCTCAGAAAGGATGAGGGAAGTAGATGCCTGCAACTGTTCCTCAGGCAAGGAAACAGAGTCCTATGCAAAAGGGAAAACACACGGGCCTAGGGAAAACATTGCTACAGATCGTGGAAAACATCCAAAGGGCTGCTCCAGCACCCTGGGAGCGCGGTGCAGGGTGTAGCCAGGAGAGCTGCTGAGGCTCAGGGGACCTCCTGGCCTTACCCTGAACCCTGGGGAGCTCTGCCACATGCTCAGCTTCTCTCTATGTGCTTGGGTACATCAGCCCAAAGTCATCCCATCTTTTCTATGAGCTGTCCTTGACCTGCCTGTGTTTCTTTAGTGCTTCAAACAAGTAAGGAGCCTCTCATGCATACAGCTGCCATATGTATATATATATACATATACATATGTATACACGTACACTAATACAACCCAGACAGGTGCCACTTAACTAAACTTTTCTGAACTTCCAAACTCCAAACCTGTCTCCAAGTGTCACCTCTGAAACTCTGTAGCCATGAACTGACTGCTCTTACCCATCAAACTGTCTGTCAACTTCTGCACTTCAACTGTTGATGCTGGGTTTTTTTTAACAGTAAGAAAAAAAAAACATCACAAGCCAGTGTTTTTTGTTTTTTTTTTTGTCAGAGGAGCAGACAAACTGCCTTTGGGAGAAGGTCCTAAAATAGGGGTTAGGAGTAGATAGATCCCAATCCCTGAAGCTTTGAAATGTCGGGAAAAGTGGATTTAATGCTCTATTTATGCTATAATTTTCTATCAACCAGCAGAAGGCAGCTGCATACTGTGTATGCTGGCTGCTTGCATCTCATTCCAAGAAGCCTAAAACTCTCCAACATGTTGGGCAAGCAGAGTCCAGGCATGCCACATAAACCACTGGCCAATTTAGCAGCAACTTCTACACATCCATCTTCTCTAAATTTTAGCAGTCCCAGCAGTGAAAGGATCAGGGATTTTTTTTAAATAGCAACCATACAGCAGTTACATACTTGGTGAACCTCTTTTGCTGCTATCTTCAAGACAGTCATTGTGGCCGTAGGATACAGATATAATAGAAATACTTTGAAAGAGTCATCTTATTCAAGGTGTAGTCACAAAAGGCCACCTAGGATTCCAAGACCATTTCTATATATTTTTACTGGTGGCTAGATATTAAACTAGTGGCCTCCAGTAACAGCTGACCAGCCCTCAAGTGCCACCCCCACATCACCCACTGGCTGGCCAGCAGTCCCAGTGGAGGGACATCACCCAGTCTGAGTCAACTAGATTGTGCAACACAGAAAACCTTCCTGTAATTTCTGACAACAGTTTCTATAAAAAGTCCTTCAGTCTCTAAAATATGTCACAAACGGCCAACATTACCAAACAACACTCCTGACAGAAACACAATTAAATAGACAGTTTTGTTTTCCCTTATCTTTGAAATGGGAATGATAATGCCTTTTCAGAAAGAGGAAATTAATGTCTCTTTCAGTGGGCTTTACAACTGTATTTGCTTTTACTCCTCATCTACAGCATGAGAGACCACTGCAGGTCGACACAGAGAGCTGTTGGTGATGACCACACTGGCACGGTGAGACAAAACTACATCCAAATTCCACCGTTGCAGGTCAGGTACACAGATTAGAGGCAGAAACACAGATGCAAATGACCCAGAGCAAGCAAACAGTGGAAGGGCTTTTTTAGTTGATGCGAAAAAGAAATTACTTTCAAAGCAGGAAGACCAAAATCATGCAAGAGTTTAAACTGAAAAGGGAAAGAAAAGTCTGTTCTTAATACTGAAAATAAAGGAGAAGGGCTGAGGGACCAGCCTGCTTCACAGTTCTCTAGAGGACAAATAATAAAGGTACAGCAGGTGTACAGCAGGTCCAACCCCAGGTCTACGATGGGACCTCTGGTCAGCTCCTGGCTATTACAGGAGCCCCAAGTCCTGGCAATGACCATCACGGTTCCTTCTCTTTCCTAAGGGCATGGTATACTTTGGCTTTTAGGCTTCATGTTCTTCCAGAGTATTGGGATGTGTTTAGTAGCTCCTGATACAGAACAAGGGACATAGAGCAGACATCTGAGGGCATCCCTGGACCACATCTGTAAGACAGCTGCTGCCTGCCCTTGCAGAGAATTGAATCTACACGGTGCCTTGTGATTTCACATTTCTTGGCATACCTGTCGTGTACCTGAGAAGTCTGTCATTTTTTAAATCCTATCCACTAAGTACCGTTTCATTTTTCTGGCATGACAAGATGCATAAGTATCTGTGAAGTGAATTCCCTCCAGTTGAGCAGATACCATCATTTTGCCATGCATCCATCCTTGACCATTAGTTTTAGCTAGAAGAGGAGGAGCTGCAATTTCAGAAGACGCAAGTAAGCTACTTATCCTTGGTAAGAGTCACAGTCAATCTGCTCCTATTTTTTTTGACCCAGCATCATAATTCTATTTATTCAATGCAATTTGTGTTACCACAAGGCTTGTGTGGGTCTGAGAAATGAATGCTCGAAAAACAGATTTCACAGATCTGGCATTCAAACGTGCACACATTCTATAAGACAGTGAACATTCAGAATAAGTTTTATAAAAATATCTCTTTTTAAGGCAAGCAATCACAATGGTCCAAAGCTTGTAACATGATGAATCATTTCTGGGTTGAAAGGAATTTGGGTCATGAAACTCTGAGGAGGAAATTTTTTTTCCTAGGGTTTACCCTCTGCTGCTTTTGATTCAAAAGCAGAGAAGGGCTTTCGGTGTGTTCCCAAAATAGTCTTTTCAAAACTGATCCTCCCCTTCCCTCCCTTGCTTTTGCAGAGGGTAAAGGTGTTGCCCTCATGACTGTCCAGCATGTACCCACACCAAGGTTAGTTCCTACCTCAAACACACATATCCTGACCTCCCAGTACAGACACAGCTCTCACAGACAAAAATCACAGATCAAATCCCTCGTTGGGGGAGTAACCTCATTCCTTTTATTACAGTGATTGTAACATGTAGGTGTTACCAATAATTAAAACTATTTCTCGAGGCCAACAGCAGGCAGCTCTCATTGAGTCAACATCTCAAACTCTCATGGTTTCACTTCATTGAGTCTAGATGGAACAAACGTGGATGACTGAGGCAGCCAACAGGAATGTCACAGCCCCCCAACCTTGGCCAGCACCACCAGTACACAAAATTGGAATGGGGCAGCAGTGAAGCTCACTTCGTATCAAATCAAAGCCTGTGTGTGGTGGATCACACATGCCTGTTCTTGACTCTTGGGACTACTCGGAGGATTAGGTTGTTGAGTGCTCAAAAAGCATGAAAGGTGACATTATTTGACAAAATCAAAAGGTGTAAATAATATATGCATATTCTTCTATCCCCAAGGAAAAAGCCAGCTTATTATAAATTGTAAATAAATAATAGACTTGAGCCAAGAGCACCCAAAAATACAGAGAGGAACATACCTGAGCTGTGACTTTACAGCTGCAATTTGGGATTTTATACATAATTTGGGGGTTTCTGTTCTTCATTTCTCATGTGGGGGAAAAAAGAAAAAAAAAAAGCGCTCTAAAGAGAACTGAAAGAACATGGGAAAAAATGAACTGTTAGATCCATTTGCACTTGCATTGTTTGTTTTGTTTTTTTTTTAATCAGAGGGAAAAATGACCCAGTCACTGTGTTGAAATGAAAGATTCACTCCAGATAGTCATTGACACTTGTTAGACTGCACTTTATAACTTTCTTCCATGACCACCAGTACAATAAGCACCCAGTGTTTGACTTTCACTGCAAATATTTCAAAACATCAAGTATATGAAAACAATCTGTACAGAGTATTCTTCATGATAGTCCCTAAATGTCCTCCAAAGTTATTCAAGGAATGAAAAAAATATTTGTTCTAAGATATGCAAAAAAGTGGAAAATTTGATGTGATGCTACTTCAGATTAAAACCAAGCAATTTCATTTTATGCTTTGTATGCTCTCCAGTCCCACTAAGTATAATTATAGACGTCTGTCTACTTACAAATCTCTCTGTACAATGGAAAAAGGAATACAATTTTTAGTTGTCCAAATTACAAGAGACTGTAATACACAAAAGCAATAAACACAGGTTCTGCCAGCAATCAGATAACACTTATCATAAACAATAGCTTTTGTGATTTATTTGAAACAGGTTCAGCTGCTACAACTTAAGATTTGGTTATTCTTGTTTTCATGTTGGATTTCCAGCAGGTGGTGAGGACATGATAGAAGTGTTTAACCACAAGAGATTTTGAAAAGAGACCAGTATTGCATTGTATATGAAATATAACATTTATTTTGCAAAATCAGTTTTCTATCTCCCACTGGCCTCTGCTTCTAGAGGCTTGTAGAGGCTACTTCTGAAACTTTCTTCTTCTTGGCTCTCAGCTCTCCCAGCACCACATAAAGCTTGACGCCACACAAAAGATGATCCACGTTCAGAAGTGACTCCAAACCTCATCAGTTCTGTGTGCCAGTTTCTCATGCAACTGGGAAATCATACAATGCACTGAAGTAAGTGTTAATTGCAGATATGAGCCCAGAAAAGATGGACTAAATTTCCCACAAGTATTCAGAGGACTGTGATTTATTGTAGCTCTGGAAAGCAGGGAAGGAAACCTCAGAAGCCTTAAGGCCCGGCTTTGAGTGGATGCCACACCATCAAAGTGCCACATGATGGGATGAGAGGGGGATGTATCTGCAACAGGAGGGGGACGCAGACTTAGAAAGAACCTTAAAGGCTGGGTGGGACAGGGTAGTCCCCTGCATGGATCCTGTATCTCGAGAGATGCACTGGTTCCACCTTGCTCCACGCAACTGGGTTCTCCCCATCTCCTTGCTCCCAGAATCCCCAGAGGCTGAGCTCACCCAGAAAAGTGCTTTACAGACTCTCCAAACAAGTAACTGTTTTCTATCCCATTTTCCCTACTCTCAGGGAGACCAGATCCAACAGGTCCAGTGATAGTTTCTATGAAGACAGGGAATATTTTAACATTAACATCAGTGACCAAGGATTCGACACTGATGAAACCACAAAAAATTACTGCAATCAAACCTTATCTCTCTCCCTCCAGGTATACATCACTTGGAGTTGCAAGATACTTAAGGTTCGTACTTTGTTTATTTTCCAAAAGCAGATTAGCAAGAAAATGGAAGGTTAACAGAACATTAAGGTTGAGAATTTAAATGAACTAGTTAGGAAAAACAAGGCTGTAATTCTCGCAACCACTCTACGTCAACCATCTTGCACACATTCAGTGCTGTTGTAGAGGCTGGGAAATTTATGTTGCAGTATACCTGTAATACGACAGAGTCACATTTATTGCAGGAACTTTTAATTTCCTAACTTGTACATTAAATTCCCAATATAGTTTCACGCTAACTCTCTTCTGTTGGTGGTAGGGGTTTTTAAACACTCATTTCCCATGCTTTAAAAATAAACGAATGAAACAGTGTTTGAATACTGAAATAAATGCAGATGACTTTTGCCAATTTCTACATACAATTTAGACTAAATATATCAATCTACCTCACACCTATACCTTTAGAATCAATTACTGAAATAACCATATTTAGTGCGCAGAATCCAACAGCACTTGTAATTGGAGCCTCTCACATTAAAAGTTTAGAAAAACCTTATGTATGTGTGACTAGAATTTCAATGTCCTACAGTATTGCTTCAAACAGCTCAAAAAGGCACGAGGTTTGGGTGAGAGAAGGGGACTTGGAAGTCTTAGAAACTCCTCCCAGAGGGAACCAGTTTATGTTGTGTTGGCCTTCCTCTCCACCTTTCCAAAAACCCCTCCTCAAAACCGTGACTAATACAGAAAAATCTTGTCAAATGAAATTGTAACTGAGTTAATACAAGTCTGTGGGTCAAGAACACAGCAGCAGCCATCCCAGCCAAGATGCCACCTATGCCTGCTTGGTGTCTTTAGCGGCCACAGCTTTGACTTGAGATTTTCCCATCTGACTTCAGCAGAGCTCCTTTCCATATGATGGAACAGCAAGCAACTTCTACCCTGTTTAAAACTTCTTGACTCTCCTGCAAACGGCCAGCATAATTCAGTTAAAAATACTCCTTTTTCTACCAACTCAGTAAACAGGCTTTCTTTGGTGAGATATCAAATGCACTTACTTCTACCCTGACTTGCACAAGTAAGGGGAGAGAAAGCACCGGGCTTCCCTCAGCCGCATTTCTTCAGCTCATATTTGTTTCAGAGAGGGAAAGATGGATTGAAAGAGGGGTCCAGGACAAACACAAAACCTCATAAGCTGACATAACCCAGTAATCATCTTTGAAGCTCTGTCCTTCGAAAATTGGGACTGGGAACAAAACTATTTCAAACTATTCTTCTTCTGCCCAAAATTTGCAAGGTAGTCCAAACAGCAAGAGAAAGATGACCATCTTATCTCCTGCAAGAACATATTTCAGAAACAGAGGCTAGCAAATGACAGGCATTTTTATTTTTGCTGCCTCGAGATGCAGAGTAGATCCCAATCACCATTTAACATTGCCACATTCATTCACAGCTCAGCCCATCTTCAACAGAGGCTGAACCTTCGAAACGGCCTGCTGCAGCTCATCCCAGCAGATGGGCTGCACTTTCCCAGACCAAAGTTTAAAAATCCCAAAATAGCAATAGCGAATACGCTTGGTGCGGCCGTGGAAGAAAGGCAATCTGGGTCGTCTTCTCCTCAACAAAACTATGCTGAAGCCTGGGCCAGACTCCAGGAATGCGCATTTCTCGGCAGATGGTTAGAGCAACATTTAACACTAGGAACCATAAAAGACTTCCACTTCTGATTACATATATTAGGATTTTATTTATATATTTATTTTAAATGAGGGTGGCCTCTCCCCCCTTTGTCTTTTGTAGCCTATTTAAAGGTAGTCTCCACATGCCTAGATTTCCCCCTCCAGCATTTACTCAGCTTTAAGCTACCTCAGGCCAAAATTATTTTAGCTGTTCAATACATTACAGTCCGTTACGCTGCGGAGCAGACTGAATTACTGCCAGAGTACTATGTAAATCAAACCCACATGTTAAGTAAAACAGTAATGCAATGCAATGAGTGCCTGTCCACAATCATTCAGCTATAGGTGTCACTCCCACGTTTACCATATGAATAGATGAAGATTCCCTCTAAGCGACAGAATCTTAATTCTCCCCCTAGATTCAAATGTATGCATTAAGGAAACACTTCAAACATCAATATCTTTTTCTCCTAAGGCACACTTCTTGTCTGTAATTAGTTTCCATTGGTCAAGTGGTTTTGCTTCTCTATACCAGGCTATAGCAATGTTTTAAGTGATGCTCTACAACTCATCCTACACTAATATGACACCCACCCCCCCCTTAACCTAGAATAAGAGGGACTGGAGAGAAAAAAGGAGTGAAGGGGGGGGGGGGGGGAAGATTGCCTGCAATCATATTGTTACACTGTGCACAGTTTATGGCTGGCACACATCCAGTTTGCGGCTGCGATAAGAAATGTGTAATCCTATTATACGGAGAGGAGTCAGAATGTACAAATAGGTCCTGGAAATAGGAACTTCTCCTGTAAGATTATTCTTTTTGCCATAATAGTTCTGCAAGTAGGTCTAGACGGTAGCTCTTCCCTATTCTCCCCACTGCTAATGGAAAGCCAACTGTCAAAACAATTCACCACACGAGCTGGGATTTTTTTCATAAGACAAAGAATTTGCACTGTACGTTTGCATACAAGAGTAACATTAATTAGGACAATGGCTACGAGTCCTTGCAGCCTGGCACGCCAAGAGCGTATCGCATTGCATAAAGAGATTCCAGGCTGCCCCGATGCTGCCACGTTCTGCAAGGCTGTCAAATCCTGCACACTAAGCAGTTTTTAAGAAACATTAACTGCTTATCAGCTACAAGAGCTGGTTCTCATGGCATTTTGCATCGCTGTTTCCTTAATAAGACAATACAGAAACCATTTCTTGAGCACATGGTTATTGGGCTGCTAAAAGCACGTTCTTCCACTGAAAGCAGAAAACCAAATACCACCTGCCATGTAAGCCAGCATCCCCATGGAGTTAAATTCCTGGATAACTCCAACCTGATTATCTATTTTCAATACTATGTTACTGTGGTTATAATGCAAAAAAGTGGCTATGCGTTCCTCAGCTCCCCCCATGTGCATAAATTAGTCAAGATAAGTTAAAATACAGGACATCGCTCTCTTGAAACATTTATTCTCTGTGTAAGGGTCCTTGCAGCAGGGAGGTGATGAGATCCATGCCAGAAGTGGCTGCGCCCCCCACTGAACCAGGTCACTGCTTCACCTTACTCCTGTCTGACCAAAGAGTAAGTTCTTCTGAGGCAAGGGCTTCTGAAGTGCAAAATATTAAGGAAAAAGGAGATTTTTTTCCTAGGAAAAAGAAGAAATAGACTAACCCACCGTGTCATGCAGGAGTTAAGGACAGGGTAATATGGTTGTAAGGTAAATACAAGCACCATAAATTAGCTCAAGCAGTAGCAGAGTATACGCACTTATTATGAGCCCCATCTGACTGTTTTAGAATATTATTGGTTTGTGAACAACCTGGTGTATTTGTATATACCAAGCTAATCTGGGTATATTTGCATGTCACTGCAATTACTTCTGTGCAACACAGGCATACTCAGTAAGTACCAACAAATGCCTTTAGCATCCGGTCTTCCAGCTTGCTGCAGTAGCTGAGCTCACAGGTAAGAAATGTCATTCTCTCCAGGGTAGAAAAAGGAATCGGCAATGGACAAGGCAGGGAAAAAAGGCAAAATAAATAGTTCTACTAAAATCAATGTACTCTACATTTACAAGCGTACACAGACAGTGACTAAACAGCATCACAGGTCAGAGAAGCACATACACATTTCCATTAAGCTCAGCAGGAGGATACACGTGTGTAAAGCAGAATTTAAACATCCTAAATGAATAAGGTGTGTTGGTTTTTTTAACCTGAAGTAGTACTCTCCCATTAAGATCACTGAATTCTGGATTTTCCTCTACAATCCAAGCATCAGGCCATGCAGAGACTGAGGGCAGCCTCAGGTCGGACTGCACGAGGTGCCTTCCAACCTCGGTGGTTCTGCGAGTCCGTGATAATTAAATAATATTTATGTCTTGCAAAAAAAAGGTTGAATGTCACGAATTCTAAGTGTAAAATAACAGTGAGAGAATCAGATTAAAATGATTCTGTTGAGTTAAAGTGGGCAGTAACACATGTATTGCAATCCAATTAGCCAAGAAGCTTTTCCACATGTTGTTTAAGTGCCTTTTGCACTGGACTACCTTCACCTGACCTGACAAGCAGCGAATTATCTGTTGTAGGTAGACTCTGTTGCAGATTAATTAAAAGAAAACAGCAGAAGAAAGAGATGGAAAAGAACAGTACAAAACCTGCATAATTTTCTTATTAATATGAACCCAGCATGTTAATACAAATCTAGCGGCTTGTAAAATCCTCCAGTAACAGGAAAGCAATGAGTAATTCAAAGTGGTGAAAGACAACAAAAACAATCAGAAATCAGCCCCTTAAAAAATAATCATGACACCTGTTAAAAAGACAGTATGGATTCTCTATTTCTTTTGTGGGTTTTATGACTTTGTTGGTTGTGGATTTTTCCAGCTCCTTTCCGCTACATTTAGTGTTGTCATTATGGAAAGCAGCAGAAGACACCATTGTGTGCACTTGCAGACAAATACCCAGCGATTATTCTGCAAACAAAAGCAGCGGGGCAGGCCATTTAATCAAACTAGCCTTTTTTAATTAAAAAAAAAAAAAAAAAAACAGAGAGAAAAGCAAAAAGATTCATAATCGTCTTCTGAGAGTCACTCATGGTTTCCAGCAAGAAACACATGACTATTCCTAAATCCAAGTAGCACTTTGGAGTCAGCTCAGGAAGACCAAGAGAGTGACTGAAAGATCTGGGAAGGACCAAGTGGCTGACCCCTGTGGTCGAAGACCGGTGTGACAGCAGCACAGGGATGCTGCCCTTCTTGCCATTTAGTACTGGGCACCCGTTGTGTGTGCAACCCCCCCATACAATGGGTATGGCCCACACACACTCCCCAACTTCACTTGGAAAGCAACACCACTGCAGCCTGAAAAAGTCTTTGCCACCACCCTCAACTGTTATATTTTAGGCTTGAGCTGTCCTCTACATACTCATGCAACATCATCTCCAGTGCACAACCCTGGCGCTGCCAAGCAGGTAACACTAAAATAAAGGTGTGCTGTTTTCAGCTAAGCTGGATCCCCCTCTATGTGGATCCCCTAGCTCCCTCGTACCTTGTCCTTTCCATAAATGCCCTCCTGGAGACATTAAGTGGCTTCAAGAGGCGCTGCCATGATGACATGGAACAAGTTGCCACCTGGGAGGTATGTACAGAAGGCTGTTTTGCACAGAAACCACCATATTTCGCTGACATATTTTCTTTAAAACACTTCCATCCTTGCTTGGGACACGCAAGGATGATTAAAAGTCATCCTCTGACTCCTGCTGGTTTCTGCGCTGAAATTACGTTGCTGTTTTTTGATATCTGGCTGAAGCATGAGTAACTGATGTCGTTATCAACTTGGAGCTATAGAGAAAACAAAATCTGCTGTTTTGCAAAATCCTTCAGCTAAGGTAAGTCATATTGCCTCTATGGTCTATGTTTTACATAACAAAATGCATGTGGGCAAAAATAAATCAGCAGCTGGGGCTGCAGCGTAGTCCACTCACAAGGGAAGATCCTTCCACACCTTCTCCACCTCCTGACAAACAGGCAGGCAGATTACTGGAAAATTTTGCCTGCACATTTCTTGTTGCCTGAGAAGGGAGGGGGTCTTGGTACCTCCAACACTGCAAACCACGCAGGAACAAATACTCCCCCTTGTACAAGTGTGGCTGATAACATCACAGTATACCTTCTCCACACATGTTTTAGAAGAGACCATTTACTTCTAGTCCATACAGAAGGCTAGAAAGCAATGAAGACGTTTGCATAACTACAAGTCATATTACACCAGGGAAGTCTGAAGAAAGGCAAAAAAGGAATTACATACTTAGTACATATGATTTTTCCCTCTTCTGCAATTTATTCCCTATTTTATCTCATATTGTGTAAGTATGTATTCTGATCTTTGTTTTAACTGTACTGAAATGAAAAAGGAATGGAGAAAAAAAAAGCATGAAATAAGTAAAGGGTGTTGTACTAAATGTGAGGATAGATAGGTAGTTACTGGTAGAGGGAAGAGAAAAATTGCACTGATCTATCAAAACAGAACATACATGAGCTAAGAAATATTAAAGATGATTAACAGCATATTTCTCACTGATCAATTATGATCTGAGCAATTATGGTAGTAGCAACCAACTTTATTTTTTTCCCCCCATATATATATAAAATTAAGATTAAAAACCCCAGAGAAATACAGACAAAATCTTTAGGTTTTTTTTCAAGTTCTATCTCCTCTGAGAAACAGTGAAAATAGAGGTAGCCTATTAAAAAGCCTACTCCTGTTCAAATTGCCAATTTAAAGACTTCAGTCCAAAAAACCTGAAGTATAAAGAAATGCCTTGCACCCCTGTAAGCCCAACAATTCCTCTCCAAACCAAGCACAATAACACGTGGGTCTACCCAAAAGAACGCATCGGTTGCACTTTAAAGTCCCAATACAGTTTTCATATGGCTCATTATTTGCACTAATTTAATTAAGAGGGTCCAGATGATTATTATTCTGGCAAAAGGAAACTGTATAGACAATACAGTGGCAGACCGCCATGATCATTGTATCTTATCTCTTAACTGAAACCACAGCTACACAAAGAGGACAAAACAAGCCCCATGCCAACCATCAAAAAAGTTGACATCTTCCAACCGTTTCCATGGGTTGGTTTGAGACTTGGGTGTTGTCCAGTCTGCCAGCTTTCGGTACCAACTGGGTACTGTGAACATGACTGGTTTAAGCAGGAAAATTTACCATCACAATATGCTAAAAGGACAACTTCATCAACCTCTGGGCAATCAAGAAGGCATGATTTATGGTAAAACACCCATATGAGGTTCAGGTGGTCTGGGGTCAACTCCCAGCATGATCACACAATTTCCTAGGGAAATATAGTGCTTGCCTTCATCTATAAGGCCAAGGTCATAGCAAGTTCATAAGGACTGTATAAATAAATAAAGTAAAATAAATAAAGTAGAATAAAATGAAACAATTGTAAGGAATATATTAACAGCTCAGGGCTTGAAGTCCAGCTTTCTACAGAGCTCCACCCAAATCAGAAGCAGCAAGTCTTCTATGGAAACCTTTCTGAAAGCCACTCTTAGATTCTGTAAAACTCTGTAGGGACATAAATCAGTGCTGCTGATCTGCACACTCTTATAGTTTGAAGTCTAGTAATACTCAACTGAATTTCATTGGCTGAGAATATATATTTCCATGAGCAAACATTTCTAAATTAGGAACGCTTTTGGTTTTTTTAATGACTGGAAGATATTTTTGCATGCAATTTCAGTTCTGATCTACACACTCCCAACTGAAAGTTTATATTCTTTCAAAATACTAACAGAAAAAAAGAAAAGGAATAAACAAACAAATTCAATCTCTGCCCAGCAGATGAATGTTTTTAATAGAAAAGCAAAAACATAAGGAAAAAAGGTCAAATGATTTGACCAAGGCCAAAAAAGCAAGCCAGTGGAAAAGCTAGGAATAAAGTCAAGCACCTGATTTCACCTATGAATTTTAGAGTTTGAGGCCAATGGCTTATCTGATAGATTCCCAAGAGACAAGGAAATCCATGTACCTAAATGCATAATTCAACCTTAGAAATGAGTAAATCTTCCTAAACTGCAATGAAGACACTGTAGTTTAATGTCCGAGAGGAAAGATGTTCCTGTGACTCAGAAAATAACTGTTACAGGCGAGATGAGGCTCAAACCTATCCCTTTTCCAACAGCCTTTGAGACACCACACAAGATGGGGCATTAGGTAGCCAAACAGATTTCAGTACGACAGCCTCTGATCAGTCTTTGTCTCAGTTACACCTCTAAAACAGAGATAACAGTCTACTTTTCCTGGATTAGGTGCTGCAGGAGGTACATCAAGCAAGTCTTACATGATGGTTTCAGAGGACAACCACTCTAAATGCTGGCAGAGATTAAAATACTACTGCACGACTGTGGCCAAGTAAGGTAGAATGAATGCATTTTAAAGCTAAAGTAGAAATAGAGTCCTTTCAGATTGGTGTGCTCATCCCCTCTGCTCATTTCCAGTTCAGAAGAATACCAGCCATGGCTTGTCTTCACCTCCATCCAATCCCCCCTCCCAGTCCGAAGTGCTTTCTGCACTAATGTACAGCCTGCTGTAGCTGCTACACCACCATTAAGTGATTACAGTTGACGGGAGAAGAGCCTCCTGCAGACGTGCTCCTCCAGCACAGCTTTCCTATCGCAAGAAGTTTTGAGAGTTCTCCAGCTCACACAATTCTTCGACACGGCATAATAAAAACCCATCCACACCGCCAAGGATCTGCCCTCAGCCAGCAGTAATTAAAATTAATCATTCACAATTATTTTCATGGGTATGTTCAAAAAGAGACACTGCCAGCTCACTGAATCCTCAAAGTTGACAGACCTTGAAATAGGCTGTGGTCAGGTACAGCACGTTCCTGGGTTTCAAGCAGTTAAAAACGTGCTTTGCATATCGATTCCCTGTCCCACCTGCAGCACTGATGGTCAGAGCCACCTCGGTCCTGCAGTCAAACACCTGAGCTGGCACCAAAAAGTGGGACTGGTAAGGAAAGAGACTTTTCAGATAAATGTTGTTACAATTATTGCTGGCCTCCTGGGATTCAGGGCCATATCAGTGTCAAGATTTCTTATTCTTGAATCTTAGCATCTTCTGAACTTGAGATTCTTCCCCCGTTTTCCACACATTCATATTAAGTTTTTAATCACTATCTTCCTCCCTTTCAGCTTCACTGGTCACTGCTTATGCTATTTTGAGGAAGGTGAAGAGGTTTCTAAGGTACAGAGTAGCCTGAAGGTTATCAGTTCCAAGCTTCAAAAACTACTGGAGAAATTACATTGACAGAGGTAAAAGAATGAATAAAATTTGATGTAAGGGCTTAGGACTGCCACTTTCTGGAACACTATTTACTTATACAAGCAATTTTTATGGAAGGAACATCTACTATTCGTGATAGCAGCTTTGATCAATTCTGTCCCTTTGAAATTTACCATAAAATGTAAAAGCACGTCTTATGTATATAAACCCAAAATTTGCAGGCAGTATGTAAGTCCCAAGATTGTAACCACTGCAGGGAGAAAACAATCTCACACCTAACAGGTTGCAGATCCCTAGGTATCAAACTGCATGCTGCTCCTTCCTTCCCATCAACTGGGATATTGATTTTTAAAACACATACTGGGGAAAAAAAGTTTTCACCGGATATACTGAAGGAAGAGCAGGGTAAGGGGATCATCTGCCACCCACCATGTATGTTCTGTAGTTGTAGCTCAAAACTGGAACTAAAAAGCAAGATATGGTGGAAGACCCAACTTCTTACATTAATCAACTCTCAGCACGGTTTTCAGTCATAAGACTCAAAGGAAACTGATATTCTCTCTGCTGAAACCGAGAAATGCCTGATAAATATGTTTTTCTTTTTATCTTTACAATCTAGAGTGATGTTTCTGTATGGTATGTAGGTATGATGCTGTGCAGGAAACGGGAGCAGTGAACGGAGAGAGAACAGTTACAGAGGCAGGGCTCGGGAAATCTCTCTTTAGGAAATTCAGCCAGAGAAAAGGAGGTAAATGGTGTAAAACAACCACAGTGCTCAAGCTCTGAAGTCTCCAAGGCCATCAGCAACGCTGCACCAATTTTGAAAATGTCACCCCAGACTTCCTTATGTTTTACACAGGATATCAACTTTTTGCTTCTCTACCCTACACGCTTCTCTTGTATTGTTCAGTCCAGTTTTTAATCAGCATAGTTCCCTAATTTGCAATATATCCTCATTAAGCCAGTTTCCCACTGAATATGGCAGTAAGGCATTAGGACCCTAAAATTTAGGGCTCCCCCCCTCCCCAGCCTCTCCCTTCCGTGCCACAAGCCTTGTGCTTGCAGCGAGGCATCTCGAGGTGTAACTTTAGACCCAGGATGAACACTGCCAGCTCCCAGCTCAGCTCTCGCTTCATCCCCTCCTTCCACAGCCACGAGGGTTTGCAGTCAGAAGAGCAACAGGGATCAGTATCCCTGGGAGAGCCCAGACAGTGTCCCAGCTTCCCCCCCCACCCCCCAGGCATTTGACTACAAAGCCTAATTTTGACTCATGCACTTCATATGTTTTTTGCTCCACCTCTCAAAGTTTTAAAGTTCCCTGGAAAAAGGACCTCAAAAATGTGAAGCAGAGAAATAATTTAAAAGGGTGGCAAGTCCTAATTTATCATATATTACAGCCCCAAGGACTTTGGCTGAACTCTGCGACATGGGAGAAAAAAAAAAAAAAAACATACACCAAGAAAGGAAGCAGTAAAGGGAGAGGGAACTGCTAGAGGCATGAGGAGCCCCAAAACAGATGTGCACAAGTGGACAATGCAGCTCCCTGAAATTTCCCGGCTGTTCAACATAAAATGAAGGCAGCCCAAATGCCTGGGCATCAGCCTGTTCTCCCCTGAGCAGAGATGTGGAGCAGCTCTGAGGAGAGGTGAAAGCCCAGTTCCCTCTTCCAGCCACCAGACAATCTTGCTAGTAATGGATTAAAGTGGTTTAGGGACTATACATTTAATAAGGTCAGAAGGGCAAGGACAGTTATATTTTGACTGTTTTGAATTACACATAGCATTGCATTTTTGTTCCTGTTTTAAATATAAAAGTAGATTTTTTTTTTTTGCCAAAGCTGGCCTGGTCCAAGGCTATAAGCAAGGCAAAGAGCACAGGAAGAAGAAACACCTTTTATTAGTCCATAGACAGAGAACAGGTGAGCTATCAGACACCAAAATCTGCTGACATGAGGTCTTCACAAAGGGAAGACCATTGCCCTTTAAATGCGTAAACACAGAAATACACAGGTACATATACACACATATATAAAAGCTTCCTACCTTTCTTTAAATTCTGAAAGACTTTCTCAAGCTTGCACTGCCAGTAACAAATACCGCTCACCTTTTCTTTGGTTGGGGAAAGAAAAATCACAGCAGAGAAAAATAGACCGTGGAAAGACCCCAGCAGCAGAAGACACAGTTAGCTATTACCTACTGTGATTACGGAAAAGTGCTATTTTTTATTCTGTGCCTGGCTTCTCTTTGCCATTCTTTTCATCCACCTTAAAAATTATTTTAGGATTTAAGCAAATAGGGACATTTTGGAGGATTGTACGCTCCTGGCTAAAGCCTTCTCTGCTCCTCCCTGGGGGAAAAAAAATATTAAAAAAAAACCCTCAAGCAGCAACAAAGAGAAGTTTGCAGTTCTTCAGCGTTCCCTTTCCCCCTTTCTTAATGCAAATTCAGAGCAGTTCCTGCAGAGACTGTAAACACCCACACAACTTTCCAGGTGGGGAAAAAAACAGCCCCACACCAGTAAATATATAACAGCAATTTCTTTACTCTCTCTCTGCTAAGTGACTGGATATAAAATCTGCTGCTGCCTCATGGACAAACACACACAGAGCCTTCAGCAGAACAGAAAGATGTTTTGGGGCACTGCAAGGATTTCACAGCTGTCTTATCTTTCCTTGTACACTGAAGAGTCTGCATAACCTAATAGCATTAGCTTACCAACAGATATATTAATAGGTGTGGGGGGAGGGAAAGGAAGAAGGGGAAAAAAGCCACTAAAACATATTCCACCTACACATCTCGCTACTAATCACAAACTCAGGTAAAAAGCAAATTGCTTCTCCCAGACCAGGAGAAGGAAAAAAAAAAAAAAGACTGAAAGAGAGAGGAGGGGGAAAGAATATTTTTTCATCTTTTTCTGGAAATCACAGTATGTAAAAAAAATAACCTTATACAAATTGTTGTATTTATCAATGCATAACAAAGAAAGAAAAAGTAAAAAAAACCACCACCACAACTCAAGAACTGCCACAACATCTTACAGGTGGTAATTTCAGAGTGATAAATATAATGCTGGCCTCAGACTGCTAGAAGGATTAGATTTAGCTGTAAAACAAGAAGTGCAGTTAACAGTTGGTGTTGGGTCTGGTGTTAGGATTAGAAAGCACTGCTAATCACAAGAAATGTAAAAAGATTAAGAGGTGATGGTTGCCAGTAAGGTATTTAAGAGCATGTAAGTGCTGGAATTCATTTTGGGATTAAAATTCCTCAAGGAAAAAAAAAAAAAAAAAAAGAAAAAAGAGGCTAGATCACAAACATAGCAGCCAGATTCACTTTCACTGTCCACAGCCCGTTCCCAAGGATTAGGAGAGTCAAAAAGAGTGGAAAAGTGAAATGTATGCCATGGCTTACACTGAAGGGTCCTAGGAGGGCTTTAGTAAAGAGAAGCAAGCATTTGTATTCTGGTACGTAAGAATTAACTACTGTAATCTAAAACCCATTAGAACAGTGGGTTTGTGCAAAGAGATTTGCTTACCAAAAAACTGCCTGAAGTCACAGCTTTCTAAAGGCACCGTAACAGAAACAAGGATGGCATCCAGTATCCGCCTCCTTTCAGCAGGAGGAGTAAGACAAAACCTTGATTTCCTCACTTATGGCTGGTTTAGCTTCACCTATATCATCTATTTATGTTACTAGTTATCAAGGACAAGTTAAGCTTCCCACATAAAATAATCAATCTGGAGTGTGTGAAAGAATTCCCCCCTTCCCTCCCCAAAGTTAAAAAAAAAATTCAGCTTCCTAAAGCCTCACAATAAATACTGCCTTTTATAACCCAAATCTTAACTTTAGATGGAATTTTTTTAATAGAAATTTTAACCAGTGCAGACCACAGCATTGTGGTCAGATTGCCCAGCTCACTTATGACAGAGAGCTCTCCATCAGCAATGACTACACAGGATACTGCTGTCACACTTGGCCACCATCACTCCAAACTGCACGGCAGATAGCTCACCCTTGGCCACCACCCTCCACATGGTCCATAGTACATCATCTCAAGGAGAATGCAGACCTCTGCAAAGCCCATCAGTTCTTCCACAGACCTGATGGACAAAGTTGTTTAGCAGTAAGGCCACCTAAAATTCCCACGGTGTCCCAAATTTAGATTCAGAGTAAAATCCAAGTGACACATGACTTCATAAGCATGAGCTGTGCTCAGCTGCATTTCCTACCAGACCTTCAAGGAGCTTGGATATTGATGCAGATCAACCTCTTTTCACTCATTAATTTACTTTCTGTGCATCTGGACCCTGCTATTAAAGGGGTTGGGGAGTCCCATTTCATCATTTTCTAGCAGGCCTCAGTTGAGTACTCCTGGTGCATCTGTCTCGATTTTCAGACTCTGTAAGACTACTTTTCTGTTTCCCCAAAATGAACATTTTTTCCAGCTGCCTGTAGCAGAAGCAGAAATAACCATCTTCCAAGAGTTATAAAACAGTCGTATTAAATAATAGAGGTGAAAGCACTGTGTATGATTTCTGCAGAAGTCTTTTCAGTAGAACAGATAAATTTATTCACTGCATTATGGAACAGTTTGAGAAAACAAGATCGTACAATGTACACTGCCTCTATTTAAATTGTTTCATTTCTATTCATGAGTGCTCTGATTAGATACACTGAAAATATCATCAGTAAGAAATAAATAATTCTGCCAAATTAATAGTTGTTGATTTCTTTTACCTGAAAACGTAAGTAGCATCTCATTCACACTAGATAAAGCTGCTATAATTTGGATGCATCGATCTTGTTGGTTCAAGTCTACACAGCACACCAAGACAGGTATAAATCCATGTTTTCTTAATACTAAACACCTTCTTTCAAAATGTAAAGTTCTTTAGCAAGTTAAGATGGGCTAGTATATGCTTTACTTGGACAGGTTTTGTAGCCAACTAGGGGTTTTACTCCTATAGCTGTTTTCCCCAAATACTGGGTTGAGAGAAATAAATTGCTTCCAAGGTAGAAAATTGTAAACTTTTTGTATCACGAAATTAATCTCAAGCTCAGCAAATGCTCTTTAATTAACACCTTTCTGCCTCAGAAAGGCAGCAGCCAGAAGAAACCACTACTAACATTATTAGATGATGAGAGTTACCAACCAGTCCCAAACCAGGGGCCCTCCAGTATCTCGCTCCCTGGAGAAATATGGGAACAGGTGAATTTGTGTAAATGGAGCAGAAAATATTATTTAGCAGAAAGATCAGACCGCTATTTTGTTTGAAAAAAGCTACTAAAACCATAGACCTAATATCTGTTTTAGACATCGCAAAGTGATGAATGCCGTGTGTCTGCTCAGCCTATGAACATACAAGAAAAGGCCCTCTACGTTTTTAAAAAATTCATCCAGTTTTACTCGACAATGAATTCTTCTTCTAAAAATCAAATATAATTGCTGTAACATTTCAAAAAAATCTAAATGCACAGCTGAATATCTTAAGAGCACCCTGTTTGCAAAGCAGCCAAGTGATAAACCTCCAAGAGCTACTGTTAGTTACTGCAGGCAAGATAAATCAAGAAAATGCTGAGTTGAGGTGCAATTTGACAGTTATTAGCAGAACAGGAGTAATTTGATGAAGAAAAAAATCTGACAAAATCTCAGTTCACAGCAACTGATTTTGGAAGCCTATTTGCACATAAATTGGAAAAAAACAATTCTTGCTTTAGAAACTGATGAAGATGAAACAATATACCCTAAATCCTAACATATTCGAAATTATTTTCTTTGATTCAAAGCTGATAATCCTGTAACAGGCAGTAACTAAACAGGGGTTTACCAGACTCGCTCTGCATGTTGAAGAGACTGCACAGTCAGATCCTGTTCTAGGGCCATTCAACTATCAGAATAACTGGATTTACTGCTGTACGCACCTTTGGTTTTGCCATTTGAAAGCATCTACAGCACACAGAACATTCGGCTGTGTTTTAAGCATTAGCAGCATAAATATCCCCTCGTGTACCGTATACTTCACCACTTCTGGCTTCCCATAAATCAAGCATACAACCAATCATTTTTTTTATGTTGGACGTTAATGGCAACGCTATTATTCAAATCCAGGCTGTGCAGGTTTGCCTTTCACAGGGACGTAAAGCAGCTCATGAGCAGGCTTACAACTGAGCAAGGGGAGAGTCAAATCTGGCCATAATCTTCCCACTACAACCCCAGCACCATCAGGGATGTGAGATTCTGTATATTTCAATTTCCCTCATCTATGCAAAAGCCTTTTTAAAAAATAAACAGGAAAAAAAAAAACCAGAAAGCCTTTTGCGCTCTTCGAGAACTGTCTCTGTGTCCCCATAAACATTCAGCGTAAACATTTTCGCTCACATACTCATAAGTTGAGATGCTGTTCTTTACTGCATTACAATTAGACGCATAGATTAAGAGATCTTCCGTGTCATTATATCAAACTCTTCTACAAACGCACAAAGGGATTTTAGAGATTGTTGTCTTTTCTGCTTACAACTGAATTTTCATGCTCAATGCAAAATGCAGTGACACCTTCCCTCTGTTTACAGTGCCCACCAAAAACCATTGCAAAACCAAATAAAACTTAGCTATAATTTAAGCAGCACAAACTGTTCTCCCATGGGATTTCTTTTTTTCTCCCCCTTCCCCTCATCTTTCAGTTCATGAGGATAGGGAACATGAAACTAAATGGATTTATGTTTAAATAATTCATCTTTTCAGGCACATCAAACCAAGCACTAAAGTTCATCTACGGGGCTGGGCAGATTTAGCTGATTCCAGTGGTATTTTAAACAGGGTTCTGGACAGCTAGTCACAAAAAGGTTGATGAAGAAATTCATTTCAGTGAGGAAATGCTGAACGCTGTGTCGGAGTGGTTTTGAAACCCTATGTATTGAAACTCTACCTACTCTCACCCAAGACAGGGAGGACATTACTAGCCATCTCAAACTGCCTTTTGGAGACTCTTGGCCACCCAAGAGATGCTTTGTGAACAGGGCAGGCTCTGGCAGATCCTGGGAAGATGAAGAGAATTACTAAGGCTGAGCATCGTTTTCCTGCCAAGTGGTAGGAAAACATGCTGCAACGTAAAGAATCTTTAGGAGCACAAGTCCCACAGGGTAGACATCCACACTAGCTGAGTTGATCCTACGAGCCAAGTTGCCTTAAGTGGAGGTCCCATGGGAACCAGTAAATGAAATGATGGTAGTAACTCTCCTCCTCTTCAAGCAAGAGAGGAAAATAGAGAGTGGGTTTTTTGTACATTTTAAATATCCTAAGAAGGACAAACAATGGACTTACTCTTGCGAGAAGTCTAACAATAAGTCTGTAACCTTTACTACACTTGCACTTCAAGTCATGTTTGTTTTGCTAAGTAAACCGTACCAAATTCTTGCTGCTAAAAGGAAAAATAATCTAGGGACTGGAGTTTTGTTTTGTTATTTTTTTACTCCCTAAAAAGCCAGAATCCAAATCTTTCAATTCTTAGTAGTAACAGTTTGCTTTCATCACACAAGTGATCTCCCCTCCTGCATATAGCTATGAGTGCATTAGAAGAGCCTGCAAAAGTGGACCAGGGAAATAGGTCTTTCACACAACTAAGATCTGTTCCCCTGATTTACATCAACAACTTCTCGCTGTCCAAACTAAATTAGAAAAAGCAGCAAATAAATATTATTTGCTTTCAGGATACAACAACAATTGACAACAATTTTAGCAACACTGCTTTGCCTGTGTAAGAAATGGCTGGCTGAAGCGAAGAAATGATGTTGCCATGTGGAAGCCTCAAGAGGGTTAGTAACCTGCTACCATCCCAGAGATGAATTTTTGCAGTCAAGGTTTATATCTTTCAAATTCACCGAAGAGCAGATTTATTGCAACAAAACCAGAGAAAACCACTGGAGGGCTGTGTTGGAAGTGGAGCAAGACAAAAGGAAAACAAATGTAGAAAACACAATATTCTCAGATCTTCAGTGAACCCTCACTGACGTATTCCAAATGGGTTTGTATTTCCAGCCTAAGTTAACATGGCTTATACTATTATAACCTAAGTGACACAGAAAAGATCTGGTAAACAGTTACGTTTTGCAGAATGTGTATTGGATGAGATTTATTAGAAATAGCTCAAAATACCTTTAAATAATTATCGTCTTAGTAACATGCTTACTCTTGAGGGTAACTTTTGAGCCCTTCAGCAGAAGGCAGCCTCACTGCAATCAGGACCTTAACAGCTCAGAGCCACTACTTGTGCAGCGGGAGCCCTCCTTAAATCAAACATCTTTAAAAGCGTCCTTGTTCTAGGTTGCCTGTACTGGGCATCTCACCACAAATTTATGTCCTCATGCTTTGCAGAGTAATGACGTTCATATACCCACACTCAAGCCGGCTGTGAGCAACACAGACTCTTCCACTTGGCTAATCTTCCCACATTAAATAGGAAAATTAAGTGCTTCATAGTCCTCGTGCATGGAAGCCATTCTAAAACAAAATGTGTAACAGTTTCTGTCAATAACATATACCTATAAATAGATGTATGATGAAAAAAATGTGGGTTTAATTGACAAAGAGCCACCACAACGCAGTCCACCATTGTAACAAAATGCTTACAGTAATGCCTATCAAATTACGAGTTCTGACCTTTGGTGATGTGGAAAACAGCATTCATTTCCTTCCTTCGTAACAGAAACTTGCTGTAACCTTTTTTTTTTTTTAACATTTAAAACTGAAATTGTTCTTACTCTAGCTCAGCTGACAGCATTGGTTGTGGAGAAGCTCATTTCCAGGGGAAGTGGAATGTAAAAACAAAGTTGCTGTGACCTTAACAATAATCCTGTTTGCATATTACAATACATTTTCCTACTGTAACAAGGCGAAGTCCCTAGTGTTCCGGTCAGAAAAAGTCATCTTCCAGTAAAAGCATACTGTGATCAATAACATTTTCTTAATATATTATATTATCTCTCACTGAAACACTTTTTCATTTGGCATTTCAGGCTGCCGAGTAGGGGAAATTCATGACAAAACTCAAGATGGTAAATGAGATACTGCAAATTAATTCCATCCAAGAGCAATCTTTTCGTTTGTGAACAATTTGACAAGCCTGTGTCGTCTGACTTCAGCAGAAGCTTTCTCAGCTTTCAAATATACATGAAACAGAAGAATCTGCTCCACTACCATACCAATCTTCACTTTAGCCTGCATAATTTTGTGTTGAAATACATTATAGTTTCAACAATCAACTTTCAGATCAGAATTGGTGGGGCATATTTTAAATATTAGTTTAGAAAATAGACTGGGAAGTCTGCAACATCAATTGTGAAATCCTACTTTCAAGTGAAAGCCCATAGCGTTGCAGAGCACAGGAGCCCTGCACTTTTGAAGCTGTTTTGCCACCAGGTCACTTGTGATCTGACCCTGGAAAGGCCCAAGGAGTGAAAATACCAGCTGAAGGATCTCAGTGTGGTACCAGCAAAGTTCAAAGAGAGCTCTGTCACAACAGGCATTATAGTAAAGTACTTCTCTAGCCATACATCTGAAATTCCTTTTGCTACTGTGAATAGTAACTTTATTCCCCCCCTGAAGCTAATCTCCTTCTGCAGGCTGAAATGCTGACCTGGTGGCACGTGAGCCCATGCTCCTCACCTTCCATGTGAAAGCCCATCACCTTTTCAGCAGCAGCCGATCTGCTGCGTTACGAAGAGTAACTGGTGTTCAGCGTGGTTCAGAAAGGCGTGATCATACACAAAGGCTCGGGTGAATGCAGGATTTTGTCAGCAGGATTACTTACCCGCACCCCATCGCGGCAAGATTAGGTGCAGAATCACTGCTGTATTAATATTTCAGCATAAAGAATAAGGGGCAGGCAGTTGTTGAATATTCATGCTGTGGCAGTGCTTTCTGTATGAATTCTCTAACAGGAACATGCAAAGGCTGTGCCCGTAGCCTGAAGAGTTTACCATCCAACACCCCAATTAAAGAGATACTTCAGTATGTACCCTGTTTTAAGCTCACAGGGCAGGCTCATCGACTAATTGTATTCCTACAGTGAAGGATGTGCTCAATTTCTTTACTTAATCAAGACCGGTGTTGAAAACAACATAAAAGAAGTGGGAGAAAACGAATGAAAATTTAATTTACATCTGCAAATCCCAACACCTCATGAGATCAGAAGCATGTAAAAGGCCAAACAACTCATCTACCTAAGAAGCCATTCATAAAAGATAAATATCCTTTTTAATTGTGGAGGAAATGCATGCAGGGGAGATGCACAGTACTCAGCTGATGGAATAAATCCAAGAAGCAGCAGATACATTTGTGAGCAAGAAGGGGCAAAAATAAGATTGGTCCCCACTGATAAGCAAGAATGCAGAGGACATAAGTAAACTGGATGAGAAAGACAAAATAATCAAGGATTTGAGGGACAGGACAGAGTTTGGGTTTTTTTTTGTTTTGTTCTTTAAAAAATAAATTAGGCAGCAAGTCTTTCTTCATGTAAATGAGCACTTATAAAACAGCCTTTCTAGGTGAATAATTTCTTTTACGATTAATAAAATCTGGAATCTGAGTAACAATGTTCTGATGACTTTTTGCCATTTGCAATTATCGCTCATCCCGACACCAAAAACTCATTATTATTAAAGCTGTCAAAGAAAGATACTTAACTGCTTCTATGAAAGGACTTAAATTTTAAAAGAACCCCAAGTTTCTAAGCTTTGTTTCTACTTCCAAATCTTGAATGTGAAAAATGAGGCCATCCTAGCAACCCTTGTGTAAGTCTCCTTCAATTTCCAACAAGTAATTTGGATAAAAGCATCTAATTTGTACGGTAACACAATGCATTACAACAACATACTACTTTGGTTTAAAAGCAATCTACTAGGAGTATGGAGTTAACACAACCCTGTATAACTACAAGCATGTACTTTATAGTATAAACATACTTTTTTTTTTTCCCTTTTGCCTTTTTTTATAGCAGTATTCTCTCAAGGAACTAAAAGCATTTAACAGTTACCATAGGACTCACAGCACTCCTGTGAGTAAGAGCATATAATCTCTATTTTAGCGGCATGGAAGCTGAGGCACAACTATTACAAAGGCAGTTGTGGCAGAGACAGGAACAGGAACCATATCCAACTCTGAGCTCTTTGAGTAAACCCAGGCCTACCTGACATGCATTATCTATAGGCAGAAAGGAACATAAGTAATTTTGTGTTGGCACCTATAGAGATGTTAGTATCAATGTTGCTTGTGCCTAACTCCATCCTTGTTCCCTGATTTAACATCACAGCAAAATCAGAGCCCTGTTAAAAAAAAAAAAACAAACCAAAAACCCAATGCAGATGCTGTTAAACGGGCTCAAACACACACACACACAAAAAATACTGCCTGATGCTGTTAAATGGACTCAAGCACACACAAAAAAAATACTGCCTAGTGCGTAGGTGCTTGATAAACATTGATCTGAGCTCTTTATAAACACAGATCTCCAGTTTGTCCTGATTTAGTGGATGGTTAAAAGTCTGGAGCGCATAGAGAGCCAGATTTTTCCCAGGGCACGCTGTAAAAGCTGAAGAGGCAACCGGCACAAGCTGCAACAAGGGAAAATCTGGTAAAATGTAAGGAAGGAAAATTCAGAGCAGGTGCTTAACCAGTGGAACAGCTGCCCAGGGAGGCTGAAGAGCCCTCATCCTCAGGAGCATTAAAGGACTTACCTGGACATAGACACGACCCTGAAAAACCTGTTCTGCCTCCACAGTTGGCCTTTGAACAGAAGGTTGGATGAGATGACCTCCTGAGGTCTCTCTCAAACTGAAGTATTCTGTGAAGACCATTCCAAAGACAAGCGAAGTTATTCCTTGGTTTCCCTGCTACATCCCAAAGCTTATCACAAATTCATACCAAAAGCGTGACCTCGAACTTCTATTACTAACTTTTTCTACTTCATGCGGCTTGCTCCTTGTCCTGAAAAAGATGAAATGGAACAAACCCAAATCTTTGCTTTCAACCCACCTAAAAACTACAAAAATGAAAAGCAAAACGCAATGATTCTGTTCAAGCACCTAAACGCACGCGGTCATCTGAGGTCTCGCTTTGAGTTTACATACCTTCCTGACCCCCTCTCCTCCTTAGAAATACTCCGAAAAGCAATCAGTCTGCTGTGCGCAGAGATCCACGGTTATTTTAATAACTGCATCACAGAAACAGCTCTTAACGTCTTCATTTCAAATTCCTCCTTCCCACCCGCATGCTCGTAAGAGGTGCTGCATATGGTGAAAACTAATTCAGTTTGAACCAGAAAAAAAAACCTGGGGTTAAGTACTTCCCCAGTTGGAATACAAAAATTGCAACCACACGTGATTGTCAAGATATAAAGGGCTACAGTCAACATGCATAAATACTTTTTATAACCTTCAGAATAACTAAGTGAGTTAAAAGGTCTTTTAAGGGGAACAGCTAGGAATATCCAAAAATGGGTAAGACAGACAAGGGTGCAACTCCTACATGCAGCCTGTTCCCAGAAGTCAAAGCCCCTTTCAAACAACTTCTCAGGAGTAACAGAAGCCTTCAGGAGGAAGGCTGGACACAACCAGCTTCTCATTTCCAACTAATTTTTCTTTCCTTCTCTTTTGTTACAGCCCAATCACAGCCATGGTGGCAGAAACATCCACAGGCACACCATAACCTAACAGAACAACTTGGCAATAATTTGATATTCAGCCTAAGACTATTCTCAGCATTTCACATTGATGTGAACTGGGCGATGCTGCAACTTATCACAAGCCAGATTTGCTAGACATTCCTCGCCACAGAAAGTGAATTAAACTGTCACTCATCACTGTATGAGTGGCTCTGGTATAACTACTTCTTCATGAGTTGGACAACACTTCTCTGAATTAAAAACAAAACACTATGTTGCAAGTTAAAGTCTTCATCCTGGTTTCAGCACATTTTCTTTTCCTTTCTACTTCTCTTACCTATTTTCTGCTCGACTATTTTTCCCCTGGCACAATATGTTTAACCCTTCTCTACTCCACTTGCCTGCTCAGTGCTTTGTTTTTCTCCTTGGTAGATATAGACCAAGAAGCTTGCACCAGAGTTCCAGCCACCCTGGCCAAACTATTAATTACAATCCTCAACCTGAACAACTGACACCTTCTTGGTCCATTCCCTACTCCACTTACAAGTGAACTAGACCTCAAAGCTCGCAGGAGCACAGGAGGAAGTCTCCCTTCCCCAAAGACCACAGAATCACAGAATGGTTCTGGTTGGAAAAGGAGCTTAAAGATCATCAAGTTCCAACCCCCCTGCCAAGGGCAGGGACACCTCCCACAAGACCAGGTTGCCCAAAGATCCCACCCAGCTCATCTGACCAGCGTGTCAAGCTAAGGCTGAGACTTTATTTCTAAACATCCATTCTCTGGCATATCTCCCAACATACACAGTCTATTACAATATAGGAAACGCAGACATGTTATTCATCGTGAGGGTTACTAAAAAAAAATAAAATTTGGAGAACATTTGATTTAACTACAACTACAATTACAGTTGTTGGTATCTGCAATTTGCAGCATTACACACACATGCAGGGACAAACATAAAGAAGGAATACAAAATGAAAGCCTTATTCATAATTCAGACTCAATTTCCAGCCACAGTTTCATATATACATTATTATACACACTATTTATGACTACGTACTAGCAGCACAAAAAAATTATTAAATACACTCTCCTATACACACTTGTACACATCCAGGCATACACACAATTTCCTATTTTACCATGAACA
>JAOQGH010000023.1:107606370-107635248 GCA_025769975.1 Gallinago jamesoni | reverse complement strand
AAATTATTAAATACACTCTCCTATACACACTTGTACACATCCAGGCATACACACAATTTCCTATTTTACCATGAACATACTAATGATAGGAATTGAAAAAGATTTTTAAATCAAAGCTACATTGAAAGCTTTAAACTAGTTGCTCAGGGAAATATGCCCATTTTCAAGAGTTGGAAATGGGCTTTCCACTGTTTCCAAAGTGTAGTTCAAATTCATTTATGGGAAAAGGCTGCAAGAAACATTATGATCAAGATGTGTTAGGGATACTGAGGTGTTCAATAAGGAATCCTGTGAAGGAACAGCAAGGACTGGAAGTAAGGACTGCTCAACAGCGTGTGAGAAAGATTAAACAGATTAAAAATAGATGGTGAAAAAAGAAGGTCTTGGTGGTCTTGGCAGACAGCAAGGAGAACTTGACTAGCAACATGCCCTTGCAACAAAAGCCAAGTGCATCCATCCCGGGCTGTGTTACCAAAAGCACATCCAGCAGATCCTTCCCTTTCGTGCAGGTCCTGTTCTGGAACAAGTCCAATACAGGACACTGGTGGTTGGAATACAGACTGAGCTCCTAGAATCTCACTATGTTTTCCAGTGAGAAGAAAGAGAAGACAGAATGAGCCTGTTCTTGGAAGGGCACAGACATATGACGAGAAGCAGCTGCAACAATGGCAATTCAGATTATAGCTGAGGAAAGTATGCTTCATGAGGCGGTGAAACGTGACGATGAGGGCCAAATAAAGTTGTGGAGTCTGCATCCTTGAAGAGAGTCAAAACCCAACTGGACATGGCCCTGTGCAACCTGGTCTAGGTAACCTTGCTCTGAGCAGGAAGCTGCACTGATCTCCATATGTGCCTTCCAGCCTGAATTATCTCACAATTCTATATATCTCGTTGAGAGAAACCAGAAAGCTGGCTGAAGGAGAGTAAGAGGACAAGAAACATCTAAAACAGCACTAAGGGCCAGGATTAGCTCCATGAAGAAAAAAAAAGAGAGGATTGCAAAAAGAAGTTAGGAAAGTGTTGTGGCAAGAAAAATAGCAGGGTGAAAGAGAAGGTAGAAGCAGAGGATCAAGACTGAGGAACAGGCAAAAAAAGAAAAAACAAATCTGTGTCCACTAAATTACACTTTCCTCCAGCAGCTCGGAGGTAAAAGAGCCCTCAAGAGTCATTCAGCGATGAAGTCAAGTATTTTAAGTTTCTATTCTGATGTGCATAGTAGAATTGCATAAGAGGGAATCAGGTTTTTTTCTTTCCCCTCCCCATGCCCCCAAGAAACCAAGTAACCTTTAACCTCCGTCTTCCAAATACTTAAACTTGAACTTGCAAACTTCATAAATATTTGTAACTGTGTACATTATGAAGAATGTTTGTCATACAAAAATACAAACACATTTGTCAGCTTAAAACTCAAAATGTTCATTTCACCCCAATATGTGCCTTACAGCTTTTTACAGTTTTATAAAGATATAGGACTATGAGTCTTTAGACACACAAACTTTGCTCCTTCTTCGAACTATACCACCAAATTCAAACACTGTTGACCGAGTTTACAGCATTAGCTTCCACCTTACTATATTATTTTTCTGTTGTAAGACAGATGCTCAGCTGTACATGCTCCAACAGGGACTTGCAGCCACCAAAAGGAAAAGCACAGCCCAAATTGCCTTAGTGAAAGCAAATAAGAGACCACGAAAGAAAAACAAACCACAAAAAGAACAGATATCTACATACTTACCCTGCGATATCCAGAATCTGTATTAAAATCAGCCTCAGGTGTAAGAGTCAGTAAACAGGACAGCAATGCCTTGCATTTAGCAGGAGGTTTCTGGGAAGCCAGATTACCTAGAAAGAGTTGAAAAGGAGTTATTTTAATGCATGGAGATGAAGTCACCTGTGCTTAATAAGAATAGGCTTCAAATGAGCCACAGCACAAGAAAAAAAAACCAAACAGCTGCACAATGGGAGACGTTACATGCCACCATGATCAGCATGAAGAATTTAATCCCCTGAAGGTGACAGAAATTTGTTACGAAGCACGGGGAGTTAGATGCTGGTAGATAGTTAGGGTTTAGCAAAGAACATCTAATACCCAAGATAAGTTGGTGTTAACCCTCTAATCAAGGATGCAGAGGAGACGAGAAAGAGCACAATATTTTGCTTAATTAGTTGTTATCAAAGAGAGGACTAGTTCAAGCACTTGCAAAACAAGGCAATTCAAGATTATTTAAAAGTTTAATAGCATTCTAGATTCTTTGGTAACACAGGGTTCGCCCGTGAAATAAAAATAATCCCTAGAGATAAATTTAAAGAAATATATCTCATTTTAATGCCCAGAGTAAAACGAGTATTCATTAAAGCAAAGCAGTTTTATACCTATGTTCTCCATCTCAGATGTAATATATATGAAAGTAATCTTTATGACAGGAAGTGGCATGTAATCCTGCAAGAATGAACTGCTGTCATTATCTGCAAATCAATACAATTTTTTTTAAGTGGATATAACAGTACCTATTGATTTCACAGTTTTAGGACTGGAGCTTCAGTTTCTACAGAGAAGATTCTTGAAATGAGAAGAGCGCTGCATACAAGTAATTGAGTTGATACAAACTCATTTGAAGTTTACAGTGCTCTTCCCTTGAACAATGCAATAAGGGCTTCCCTCCCATTACCTCAGCTTAAGCTTTTTTCATTTTATATAAACTTTGGTTTGTGTAACTATAATGATTTTGAGGTGGTAGAGTAACACTTTACTGATCCTACCTGCAAGCTGTAGGAAGTTTACTGTGCAAAACCTCTCCCTTTCCTGCTAGCATGTTAGTATAGAATACTTGTATGACTTTTGCTACGTTTAAATAGCCTGACCAAATAATTTCTCTTGTGAAAGTCTAAAACTGGCTCAGCACCGAAGAGCTTACAGTCCAAAGAGGTGTGGTGAGGGCAAGGATGCTAAAGGAACGTGGAAGAACTAGATGACTTATCCAAGGTCACTTGATGCAGCAGTCAAGCAATAAGCTCCATTGGGTCATGCTCTATTCCTTTAAGAGAGCTTTATTAAACTGGTAAAATCTTAGTATATATCTGCAAATGAAGCATATAGCAACTTTGGCTTGACTAGCTGATCAAATGGCTCATGCTGATTCAATGAATGATCAGTAATGAGAGCTGGCTGCAAGGCAAGACCTACCCTCACATTGAGAAAGGACAAAAAAGATCAAACCACTACAAGAAAAGTTTAAAGGGAGGAGAACAGGGCCAGCTGACATCCCAAAATTAATCTCATAAAGCAAACAGTAAAACACATACAATTTTTGGTCCTTATTTCACACAGAAAAAACAGAGCCCTGCTTAACCACTAGCCAGCTGTAGGTTAGTGTCTTGAAAACATAAAGGAAGATAATATAAGGAAGAGGGACATGAAAGACCTGGGGAAGGCACAGGCATGTAAACATCAACACTATCCCCATCATTCCTGTCCTCTGTCATACACAGCTCCATCCTCCCCTTTACCCTGCCTCGTTTACATGGTTAGGCTCATTTTGGAGCTCAGCTTTTCAAATATGTGGTCTACTTATTTATCTATTTAACACTTTTCAAATGTGTTGTTGAGACACTTCAATTAGGTATTTCTGACTTTCACGACATGACTAAAGAATTTCACATGGACTGCCTGAAAAAGCTCAAACAAAAATAGAATTTATTTTTTTTTGTTTTGCTTTTTGTTTGTCAGAAAGAGCAGTGTTTTCATGAAGTATTTTATGGAAAGGAAAGAAAAATCTCAAGGGAGTTATTTCTCTTTTTTATAGTGACTCATCATATCATAGTTACCCCATCATCTCCAAGGGCAACACCAGGCCGGAGCTCCTCTGGAACATCTCCTTAGGGAAATACCCTCTTTTCAGAGCCTTCTCAGGGCTCTTGTTCCAGGACCTTCCAGAACAGAAGAACCTTCAATAGTAATAAAAATTAAAATAGGTTTCTGATAGGGAAGAACCCTAAGAGGCCAATGACAGTTATACATGAAAGAAACCTTTTCTTTCCCACCTCAATGATAAAAACATGAAGAATATCTACAAAGTGTATTGTAGCCTCTGAACCGTGCCATGGAGAAAGGCAAAACAGACCTCACAGCTGGATACGGGGCATCTGAAGAAAGAAGGATCAGAAGGAAAAAGGAGCAAGAAAAGCAATAATCCGTCACCATGAAAATCGTACACAAAGACAGGCTTAAGTTCAAAATGAGTTTGGGACTGCATGTCCAGGAGCAAGCAAAGAAGAGTCAAAAATATTACTCAGGGCAATGTAAAGACGGGATTGATGGCCTTTATTGTTTAACATACTGTGATTTACATTCTTTACTAGCATTTTGATGGGTATTTCTTCCCCCACTTTAGAAAGTCTTGGCTGTATATACAAAAGGATTTTAATCTTACCAAGATTTTACTGCAGTTGCTATTGAGGAGGAACAAGGAGAGCACATGCCAGGCACTTCTGAACCACTACAATAAAATACTGAAACCGGAAGAGGTAGAAGCACAGCAAGAAGTTTTAAACACCAAAAAGCAAGAGTTGCCATCCATCACCATAGCATATTACCTGTAAAGATTAAGCCTCAATTCCCTGTATCAATACTTATGAAGTTGAAGGTATCTATAGCAGCAGCCCCATCTCTCCTTTGGGAGTGTAACCACCTCAATACCGACAGGCCATATATCCTATATTGTATCCAAGCTTCTAAATCAAGTGACTTGAAGCAGCCTGATGGAAAACAAGCATCTGCTTTAAACACCACACCACTGTAGTAACAAGCTTCATGAATCAGGAAGCTCATTCTTCAGGGTAAAACTAGCAGGAGGCGAGAAAAAATATGGCATAAGAAGTTGGTGTCAGCTCATCTACCTCATCAACATGGGTATCTTCATGAAGGGATGAAATAATCAGAGTTGCCTTTAGCTCAAAAGACCTGGTCAGTGAGAAGCAAGTCTGGATCTTTTGGGGAAAGCATCTATATCAACTGGATTGCTCCAAACTTCAGCAGTTTTGGGTTGGACAAAGTAGAGTTACCCTGTACCAGCAATTCAGCACTGCTATAAGAGGAAGTCTGGAAAACCAGCACTTCCCTGGGTCAAGCAGGATCTGCCACCAAGACACTTGCCTTATTTTGTGCAGTATTCACAGAATTAGCAAAACCAGAAGGAAAGTGAGACAGGATTACAAACCGACTCATCTACTGCTATACAACCACACCTGCCAGGAAAAAGCTGAACAGCTTCCGAAGTGCTGGGGAAAGCTGAGTAAAAATCACTATCTTTAGAACAAAGTAAGGGTTTGAGCAGCAACTGGTCAAATAAAAGAATCAAGAATAATATTTGCCTTGTACAAGCAATGGTGCTTCTTTGGGAAGGGAAAAAAGGTGAAGAAAATAGACAACTGTCATATCAGTCCCTGGGTAGGGAATGACTTATACTTGTTCTTTTGCACTGGGCAAACTCGTGGGAAGCAGGAAGCAGCCCAGAAGTCATTTGGGGACTGTTCTTGAGCCCCCCTGAAGCAGAGTTCACCCAACAGCCTGCAGCAGAGGTACACAACATGGACCTTGGTGTGGACAATGCAATGCATCACGTAACGCCTGCCCACAACATCTTGCTCAACTGAAAAAAATGTATTGAGAAAGGAAGCCAAGGACCTGGAGACAGTTATTGTAGGTTAGTTAGTCAGAAAAACGTTTAATGCAAAATATTCTATGAAAGCCTGCCCATGCAGACAAGCTACAAATCAACTGTGAAGCAGAAAATGCTTTAAAAAATGCCCTTTACAAGCTGCTCTGCACTGCAAACAACCTCCCCCACATTACATACTGCAGCTTGGGGCAGGGGGTAAAGAAAGGGAACGAAGCACTCAGAGGCACTGTTGGAGCACACTCTCTTTGCAAATAAACAAGGTAAAAGAAAGCAAAACAGAAGGGAAACAAAGGCTCCAATATATATTGATATAAACACTTATTAGGCAGGCTAAGTAGATGTTTCATAAGCAGTGAAAGAAGGGTGCTTATAGGCAGTATATCTGGCAAATCATAATCAGTAACCCTGCAAATAGCTGAGCTTCACACAACTGGGAAGCCACACAGAGGAGTTAAGAACAGATCGACATACCCAAAGCTCTCATTGCTGTGCAGGTTCAGGACTACTGCTGTGCCGCCCCAGTATCTTTCATGTATTTAGATTGGGGCTACCCCAGCTCTACAAGGAAAATCTCTATGATGCCTGGGGTGACCTGTTGTCCTGATGTCTGTAAACTGAGTAAATGGTCTGAACAGGGAGCAATTATGGATCCTGCAAGAATCTACACAGTCTCTGAAGTCGGGCAAAGCTACAGCCAAGTGTTGCAGGCTGGGATAGAAAAAAAAAACAAAAAAACACAACACTGGAGCTGGACTGGAACTGCAGGACATGGTCACAGCCCCGCTTGACTTTATGGGAAGAAGTGACTCTTCTCACAGTGACGCCTGCAGAATGCTATTGTGTATGTTGGCCCTAATCTATTATTTATTACAGAATTTACAGATCTCCCTTCTAGCCAACTGGCAACCAGCCAACTACAAATTTGCAGGGTAAAACACTGCATGGTCTGAAGACCCCAGAGCATTTGCTCTGGAACAAGGAATCACCCAAGAAAGAAAACCAGAGAGGAGGACATCTGTACCCGCCTGAAGCACAAGATATTTATATAAAGATTTTAACAGCATCACTGGATGTACTGTCTAACAGCTCCGGGTTTGAAATGATAATTGCTGGATTCCTAAGACTACTTGGTATGTTTTACTCATAACGTTTCTCGCAATCACACTCATCTCTGAAAGCAGGCTGGGAACTATTAACAGCTCTTCATCAAAGATTTAGACAGGCTGACAGTAACCCTGAGGTTATTCCTTCTTCGTTTGAAGAAGTCCCCCAAACTCCAGTGTGGCCCTGTGCTTCAAAGAGTTAAGCTGGGGAAAGGGAAGGGGGAAACAATTTTAGCTCGGTACCCCTCTGTTCCATTACATCAACGAATTAACTCCTCCTATGACATTATGTTAGCTTTTGAGAAAACATTTGTGGTTTAGAACTGACTGTTCAGTTTGTATTCCTGCATGGATAATCACTTCTTTAAAAGGAAGTATACATCAATCGCATTCACGGGGAGCTTTATAAGAGCTTGGCAAAACATTTCTGACAAAACAAAATACTCCAACAGAAGGATTACTCATAAAATGCTACATCAACAAGTCTTTTGACAGGCATCTGGATTATGCTACTCTTTAAAAGGGAAAAACAAAGATGTCAGCTTGAAGTTTAAATGGAAACAGTGAAATATGCCATTAAAAATATCAGATCATAAACAAAGTTATTTTTGCAAACTCAAATGCAATGAGCAATTATGAAAAAGTTTGCCAAGATAATTTACAGACACTTTTTTTCCAAAAATACTTTTAAAACACTGCAAGATGTACAGAGATCCCAGGTTAGTTTTTAGACCTAGAAGATGAGACATCCAGCATTAATCTAACAAGTGTCATCTTTTTTCTTCAAATGGCCTTAGTTGATACTCTAAATGAAGTTAAAGCATAAATATTTGTCCAACTGAACAAAACTCAAAACAGACACTTCAAGAGACCATCCTCAAAGAATGTATTTCACTGTTTCCCCTAAACCATGTTACACATGGAATTGCATTGCCCAGACAACATTTCTGTGGTATTCTGCAGAAATACTCAAAAATCAAGTGACTTTGATGCACATGGGAATTTCTTAAATAAACTTTCTTGCCAATTTTATTTAATTTTTATTTCCCAGGAAAAGCCCAAGGAAAGCTACCAAGATGTGCAGAGTTCAAGAGAGATAAGCAAAATATTCATATGCAAAAAGAGACTGCTGAAAAGACTGCTTATTCAAACAAATACAGAGTTCTAATGGATCTGCAATGTTCAGTTCAAAATTGTATTTGTTTACAGAGAAACCTCTATTTGGGTGAGCATACAGTCTACTGAAAGGGGTAGATTTCCTTAAAGTGGAGTCAGCTTCTTCACAATTCACTGAAATCCCCTGGCTTTGCTGGAGCTTCAATGAAGGTTACAGGCAAGCACATGTGTTTGAAAGGTCTTTTACTTCTTTATTGAAGCAAAGACTAGCAAAGATAACCTTCTGCTGCAATGGTCTGAAGGCATTGCCATTACAAGGCTGAAAAGTTTTAAGACAGCTTGGCTAACATACCTTCCCAACTCCATTGTTTCACCAAAGCAGCTGGTGAGATGAGTGTTCAAAGCACTGAGGCATTTGTAGCTGAAAAGACCTCAACTTCTTTGACATCATGAACTGACCTTCTGTGGTTTAAGGTCTTTTCCACAGTTTTGTCAAAAATGTCAATAGAAAAAGCACAAAGAACCTGTTGGTTTGCCATCTACAGATGGTTTTCAATAGAAAGTCCTACTCTTCTAGCAAGACTCACAGGGACTCTTAGGGAGTCAGGTAACACAAGCAACTGTAGATAATGTGAAGACAGCCACATCGTGCCTTTTGCAGCATGGGAGGAATGTATTAGGCAGCTGGAGAGCAGCAGGATAGGAACAGGCTGCTGCAAAAGAGCCAAGGCAACGGCAAAGTAGAGTTTTCCGGCTCTTCCAAGTTTTGTGTGTCTTCTTTGTCTTATGTGAAGCCTTGCACAACAAAAAGACTGAGAGGAGAAAAGGAACTGCACTTGGTTTTCACCATGTACCAGCGACAGCAGGGACGAGGGGAAAAAAAAAACCTAAAAGCTCCTTCTCTTGGGTCTGATGCTGCGAAACAGGAAGGGAGAGCACTGTATCATTAGCTCAGAAAGAACAGCCTGTGCTCAAAAGGGTAAAAGCAACCATTTCTTTTACAATCTGAACTAACACCACCATACCCTAAGAGAAGGTAACATCCTTTTGCAATATTTAGGCACCAAGTAGTTTGAAAGGTAAAAAATACAGACAAGGTGATAACAGCGCTACAGTGTGGTATGGCCAGCAAAATACCGCATCTAAAAAAGCTTTTCAAAGCTACAAGTGTCTACCTAGAGAAGTTACCATAGAGGGACTGACAGAAGTCACTTCTGATTCCCCAAACAGAGTCTCCATTTTCTCTTGGACTCATTTTGGTCTGAGAAGTTGACCATGGCAAGGGAAACCCTATTCTCTTCACAGGGACCAAGATACTGTTTACTAATCCTAGCTGTCCCTTTTTGACCTTAGACCAGTTCTCTTGTGCCTCTATAAGGCATAGGACTCAATTTCTTGCCTTGCTCAGGAAGGAAAAAAACTGTCATGATTATAACATTTCTAGTGATGCTTTGGAGGTGCTGGTGGAATGTTTTAGTGATTAATTATTCCTGCTGTCAAAATCTATTTGTTTTTTTTTCTATTATGAATTTTCTTGGCTTTCACTTCTAGACAACAATTTTTGCTGTATTTTTATTCATCTGACTAAAAACTCTGTGTTTCTTACAGTTTCCCACATAGAAAAGCTAGTCGATTCTTTTTTTCTCTTAGATTAGGTTAATGAATGATTGCAAGAAATCCCAGTGGTTCAAAGGCATAGCTTTCCACCCCGCCGTAGCCACCATCACCACTCTTTACCTCCTCTTACCATCTCATCCACCTCCATGAGGTACAGACAGACCTGAATAGAGTATTCTAGTAGGGTCAAATCCAGATTTAGCATAGCATCCCTCAAGTTCTCCTATGGATGTCCACATTGATTGCTGACACAAGAAATGCAACAGGTTTGTCCAACAAGCTGGTGTCAACTCAGGAGTGGAGCAATAGCCCTCTCTCCTCCCCTCCACTGACTTCAGAGGACAACTAGTTTTGAGCAGGACACCAAATTGTAAATGGCTGAAGTTAGGGCAAGCTTGATCCCCATCCTTCACACATGCCAAATCAAATTATTTTGTTCTAGTTTCTTAATCAAAATGGTGTCACCAAATCAAATACCTTATAGAAGGCATAAATATCAAACCTGCAATCACATTAAAAACGCTTAATAGATATCAGCTTAGCTTGACAGGATCTATTTTCTATACACTCAAGTTGATTTGCATTAGTTATATTTCTCTTACTTAATCCTTTATCAGCTGTCCCATTTATTATGCCCCAAGACTTAAAAACCTCACACCTTGGAGGCACAGATCTTGGCCACTTTTCCAAAGCAATGAACCAAATGTCCAAAGCTGACTGCCAGCAGATGACTGGCAAAAGAGAGCTCTTAATCTCTCTCCACCTCCCAATTACAACACTAAAAAAAGATCTGTAGCTGAATCTGTCATCCCCAAAGAAACAGCAGAAAAAAAAACCCAGATCAGTTACAAAAGCTTCCCTTTAGAAGAAAAGGAAGAAAGCAAACGAAGGCAGACGAAGAAGTGTGGGAGGTGAGCAGGTTACAGTCAATCAAACTTTTGATTCCATGAGAATAATTAGAAAAAGAAGCAATTCCTTCACAGCAAGAACTTGTTCTCCTGATGTAAATTGTTGATTTGAGCACATATGACCATCACAGAATTCATTCAATTGTGTGAGGAGATCATGCTGTTAAAATTGAGCTGCTAGATTTAATTTGGGAATTAGGTTACATAAAAACATAGGGTTTAGGTTCTTTACATATGGTGCTGAGAAACTTTCGTCAGTGGGTAGCCCGAGAGCTAACCTTCCCCAAGAAGAGTCAGCACTGCTTGCAGTCGTCCAGATGCCTACATAAGAGATCAGTGGAGGGAAAGCATTTTCCTGAAGTATTCATATTTTCCTGGCAGTCATGTATTTTCAGTTGCATGCTGGATGGGTGGCACGTCAGTGCCACCTCCCAACTAACAAGCTTTCTCAGTAAGCTTGGTGGACAGTCTCCACGCAACTACTTTGAATAAGACATTACAGCAAGTCATCTCACATCATTAAGTTCCTACCATCTTCATGATGCTTTGATCACATCTGGAGAGACATTAACACATCAGGTGAAGAACTGCAGAGCTTCCCTAGACACAGTCGTTTACAGCTCTGACTAAAACACGTCCAAGTTCAGCAGCTACACAGAGAGCTTCCTTGTGTCTCTACAACCCAGCACCGGCACAGTAAGGAAGGCATTCATTTTTTACAAGTCAGATAGCACCCATGGAGAAGACTACTGTTATTTGTCTTACAGCCCCAGGCAGTGTCCTGCAGCCTGTCATCAAAGGCTTTAAACAAGACTATCACACACCCATTTTTGACACAGAGAATATGCTGATGACAGAGAGTATGTAGAATGATCATGCTCCAGCACCAGGGATGCTGCTGTTTACTTCCACAGTTTTCTCCTCGTGGCCTAACTGCGATGTCGGGATTAGCACAAAAGCCTTCTCAACAGCTCCAGCTCTCTGATGATGTGCTTCCCAGGCACAAACTCTCCATCTCTTCTAACACCTCCATTACAATTCTCTTCACTCAGTGTCCTCTCTCATGAGCCTCATTTGTCATATGCATAATTCAGAGATTCTCGAAACACTGCCTGCCTTCACGTGATTAGTCCAGACAATTGTCTGGTCCTAGACCACTTCCACAAGCTACACAACCTGAACACCACGCTACAGGAACACACTGGTCTTTCAAAACTGTTTCACCGTGCTGCACGGCTTCTGCAGCAACTCAGATTCAGAGATGTACATGGCCAGCGCAAAACAATGATTTTTTTTTTTTAAACAGTCTAGGACAAATTAACTGATGATGACCATATTCCAAATGTTAAGAAACATTTCTTCACCAGAAGGATTATCAAGCATTGGAATAGGTTGCCCAGGGAAGTGGCCGAGGCACCATCCCTGGAGGCGTTCAAAAGACAGATAGACATGGTCCTCAGGAATATGGTTTAGTAATTTTTATTTCCTATTTCTTATTTATTTTTTTGTCAGAGTTAAGTTGATGGTTGGACAAGATGATCTTTAAGGTCCCTTCCAACTTAGAACAGAATCATAGAATCGTCTATGATTCTATGATTCCAAAAAGCTTCAGATCCATCAGATCCCCCTCTTGATCCATCAAATTGAGCAAGTTACCAGTACAAAAGAAAATGCTTATTGTCATATGTTTAACTAATTCTTCCCTCCTTTGCATGAAGTCCCACTGGGTGTGATCACATTAGTTACTGACTTCTGACTACACATGACAGTTTGGGCTGGACTGGCCAATAAGACAAATGACAGATGTTCTTCCCCAAACCAAGACATTACATTACTGCAATTCACTTGGAAACGTGGGCATGAACCTAACCTAACTTAACACCCAATAGGAAAAAAACTCAATTTTTCATTGAATTATTGTGCATGGAGTTTGCAGCCTGGCATTAGGCCCTCACTGAGGCAACAGGTAGCATGAGCACCCCCTCACCTTCAGAGAAAAGCAGGTTTGTTCCAATTTCCAGAACTCTAGCTAAAAAAAATATTGCCATTTTAATCAAGACATCATGGTCAATGCAAGATCTCAATCTATAGCTCAGTCTATATGGAGCTCCATTCAGCATTTAACACACGACTCGCCTATTTCTTGGGATCCTTCTTCCCAAACTACAATAGAAAGCCACAGAATTTATCTTTGTGATTGCAAGGGTAACTTCTCACTGTGAGAATAGTGTGGCCAGGGGTTATAAATGAGGCTCCTGATCAAGTGCACATTCAGTCCAAATCATTTGCTAAAAAGTTATCCTCCTATAGGCTATATAAATACATAATACATCTACATTAACCTGTGTGACACTGAAGCAGCCTTTCCAGCGATCTGGCCTACTTTATCTCCAAAGTAGACTCTTATACCTCATTTGAGTGAGTGAGCACACATTTTAAATAATGATGAGAGACTCCAATTTTCACATTTTCATGGATGCAGTGTCAAATTTATTTGTAATAGGATCATCTATTATCTGTCAGTACTGAGAAAACTAGGTGAGAAAATAATGGTTAATAGTACATTATCCAGAATCTTGATGAAAATTAGCACCAGGGAAATGGAATCATTGAAAACAAAAATGCTACTTGTTGATTGCTTAATGCAGCCTGCCTTGACTTAATATGAGATCAGAAGTTTTGGCTTTTCTTTTTGTACAAAAAAAAAGTTAATCTCCTCCACCCATTCAGTTATAAATACAGAATATTTAACCCACTGAAGCACTCCTGTTACAGCAGATCTGCTTACAGCAAAACTTACACAAGTGCCAGAGAGAAAGAAGAGGGAACGTTACCAACTCATGAGAGGTGCACTGAAGCTACGAGTTTCACCCACAGCATCCTGATTATGGTTTCCATATGAACAGATATGCTACCCTTCATCCAGATGCCCTACAGGTTACAGGAATAGCTAGAAGGCTGGCTTATCTCCTTGTTTTCTTATGTCCAGTCTATAAACTGAGGTGAACAATACCCATTTAGACTTTTTACCCCAAAGATTTCTTACCTTCTAAAGCAAAGAAGCTTTTCCTTCTTAGAGAAAAAAAAAAATCAGCATATATTTGTGTGGATATCTAGGGATTAGGAGCATAACCAGACTATGGACCACTACAGTGCTCAATACAGCAACAGCCTCTTCTGAAACTAGATGAAAAATATCTGCTGGTAAGAATGTCACCTCTCCATAACTCACTTGGTCTCTTATCCCTTCTTCACTTCCCCAAACTGTATTCAGGTGTGAGTTTCAGATCACTTGTGTGACAAGAGGACACACTCTTAACCACTGCCACTTCTTGCCAAGTCTATTTTGATACCACAGCACAAGGCTTAGGTGGTAGATGCCTTCACTGCCACTGCCGAAAGAAGCACTGGAAAAGCTGCTGCATGCCAACATGGTCTGAGGAACCAAGATTTGCTTCACCAGATCCACCCAAAGCTTGTGTTGGCCAATGGAAAGAAGATGAGAAGTCAACACTGAGGGGGACAACTGGTCTTCTCTTGAAGTTACACATTATGACAGTGGAAGCAATTCCTGAATACAACTACATGGTCTTTTCTTTGGTTTGCTCACAACCTATTCAAGGGTGGGGGGAAAAGTAACCAGAAAAGACCTAGATAGCAAGTGGAAACATCATGCTTTGAAGGTAAGAAACTTCAATGGCATTCTGTTTTTCAGGCCCATTAAAATGATCCTTTAAGAAAAAATTTTTAGTGGCTATAAATGAAATAGTTTTAGATGTCCACTAAATGGAAATACTCCTGTAAGAGAGAAAAATGGTCTTTCCTTTTAAGAAAACATAATAAAATTCTTACTAAGTCGTATTAAAATAAGTATTTCTCAGTTATATGGAATTAAAATGTAATCATTTCAAATTCAATTTAAAAACAAGTATTAAATCTTAGGTTTAATATAAGGGCTTAAACAGACTAAGTTTTAAGAAAACGTTAAATGGTACCAGGGAATTCTCTTCCAGATATGAGCAAAAGGATAACACCTTGAAATTATACCCCCAAAAAAATCCATGGGAGATCTCCTTGCCATCTGAGGTTAATTCAAGCATGTTTATGTATTTAAAGAAAGTAAAGCTCAAGTATATAGCTATATTATTAATTTTTTAACTGCTTAAGTCTTATTTTTCCTTCTGTAACCCCTCCCAAGAAGTCAGATTTTTTCAAGCCTTGGCTGTCCAGAATTACATTTTTTTCTTTGTTTCAACATAGCCAGCAGTTAATCAGAAAGCATTTTCTTTACTGGGATACATTCACTGAAAACAAGACCAAGAAAAGATAATTTCTCAGTCACAGGCTGGAAAAAGAGAACAAAGTGGCAGAAAAAGATATTATAGCCTGATATTACGGCCCTGTAGGCATGGAGACATATAATAACCAGTTTAGGCCTCTAGAAGTACATGCAAGTGTTTTTTGAAAAGTCTCATTACAGCACCTAAGTGCACAGACACCAGAAGTTTGCATATATGTAATTCTCTTTGAAATCAATAAAACTGAAAAACTCTGAAGCCTAGATATACACAGGTTCTGAGATAAGTTGTGACTACAGGCGAGCATTAGTATCCACCACACGGTTTTGGCAATCTCTGTGGACTTAACATCCATGGTATTAATGATTTAAAGGCCACTTCTGTGTGGATTTTTTCCTCTACTTGGCCAGAAAGCTTTCAAGACTGTTATGTTTCCATACATACCAGAACTGTGCTAGTCGGAGTAGTGAGGCTGCAATCTGGCTCTGCAACTTAGGAACTAAATGCAGCAGCACCCAGATGCCGCTTTTTATGAGGGCTTTTGATGTTTTACACGGAGGCAAAGTAAGACACTGCCTGTAAGCAGGACACACACAAGAAACCAGGAAAAAACACAGTTCTTATCCCTCCCAGACACAGGGACCAGACCATGGCCTGGCGCCCAGTGCTGTCACTATCAGGTCCTGTGAGTCTCAACCACCACTTCTGCCTTGTTCTGCATCTCTCCCATCTCTACTCAAAACAAGGAGCTTCACTAATGTAGGCATTCAGAAAAACATCCAAAGTATGGCTTGCCATGAATTAATCTGTTAAAAATCTAATAAAACTGTAATATTTGTTACTTAACAAAGAATAAAAGCTTTAAAACCCAATAGCGTGCATAGATAAGAGTATATTAGTATAACTAACAAAGAGTGGTATAAGTTTAAGGTATCTAGTTGCAAGTCATAACATTTCAGTTATTAACTAAAGAATATTATGGAAATAAGTTATATACAATACAGAAAAAATATAAATCAATTACTTAAATGAGAATTGCTTGTTTTAAACCTGAAATAATTTAAAACCTAAAAACTGCAGTCATTTTGGTTCAGAACATTGCACCCTGACAGACACCCGGAGTAAAAACGGAAACATGTAGTAAATCACTCTAAAATAACTTGGTATCTCAGGACAGAGTGAGAATGGAGCTGTGCTAGAGATGAGAAACACTTCAAGAAACCATCAAGGCAAAGAAGAAAATGTTGGGCAGCATGTCAATGGGAAGCAGCTTCACGCTAAGAGGTACAGTAGCACCTTAATCAGCGGAGGAAGGGTGGGAGGGAGAGATGCTTCTGGATGAGCTGGCAATGGAGTGAAAGTGGCCTGTGTCAAATTCTTGGGGTTAATCACCCTCCTAACAACCCGTCCAAGAAGAACTAAATGTGCTTTTGCTCAGTGCACACCACAACTGACAGGTGAAAGGAGGTATGCAGCTTTATTTTGAAGGTTTACATGAACACTTAATGGGCTGGAAAAAACCCATTTGTGGAGTTTTGCATTATTCAGTAATTTCTGTAATTATAAAGTGACTTTGAGCACCACTATTGTTGCAGACAGTCCTTCCCTATTAGAGCCCATTGTTTAAGAAGCCGTGTGTGAGCACCGAGAACCCCCGCACGCCAAAGCGAGCATCTCCTGAGTGTCACTTCTTCCCAGCCATCCTTTCTCCAGCAGGTAATACACACATTATCTACGCTGACCTCTCCTTAATTTATAATACCTCTATGTCATAAACCAATTATCAGCATTTGACACGAGCAGCACTTGCTAGTTTGAAAAGCAATTAAAGTTTAGGAGCTGTCTCTAGCAACAAAAAAAAAAGCATTCAGAGAAGTAGCACTGGAGAAAAGTCGCGGCACGCAAGCCATCAGTCTAATTCTGCCTCTATCAATCACGCCAGGTCCCGCTGAATGGCGACGTGCAGGCAAGCAAACAGCAATGTTTACGAGGTGCAGCTGGTGGTACTTACGTTAACAGCAAAAGCAGCATCAGTTAAATTAACATTCTTCATTCTTTCATTGCTCATTATGGTTTGACAGACATACCCGCAGTCCACATAAATGACTTAGAGCAAGAGAGCTGTCTAGCATCCTGCCATGAAACAAGACCACCTAATGGGAGCAGCCACTGTAATTAAAACTCTGGAAACCAAGATTTATACCAGTTTGAGGATGCAGTGGTGGGTATTATGACCTACTTTAAGTTTATTAAAGGAATCGTGAAAGCCTGTGCTGTTACTCAAGTGAAAAGTAAGAGCCTACTTTGTGATATTTGTCCGATAAAAGGGACTCAAGCATTCTTTTGATCTAGGAATCGTTTGTGTTGTTTCAGGTCTGGAGATGCAGAGGGAGAGGAAAGAAAAAGATATTACTTAAGTATTAACTAATCAGCTTCCCCAGGAGAACGCTCTCCCTAAGTCTTACTCATTCAAGTCCACAAGATTTTCTTTGATGGGGAATTGCAGCAACTGGTTCTGCTTAAAAATTTACAGCCACATTTAATCTCTTGGATCAAGAAAACTTAATTTCATCAATTCAAGGCTGTATTTCATGAAACTGTAAGCATCATAGATTAACACAGTACCAAAAAGGGGGTGAAAATCCACTAGTATTTTATGAAAGCACCTCCAAAGCCCCTTAGACCTGACCAAGTAAGAGAATCAGTTCAGACTGGAGCTCAAGTGCATTAGGGAGGAATTAACATTAACATCAGAAGTATGTTTAAAGAAATAAAGATCACATGGACTTGTAGTTATACACCACCTTTAAAAGCCTATGTGAATGAGTCTTAATACTCTTAGTTACTAAGCACAGATTAGATTATGAAAGATAATTCAGCATTTGCAGAAGGTGGGAACCACTGAGGAATATGCCATGTGGCAGCACGGTGTCCCCGCTGGGCACATGGCTCTGCAAGGCACACCAGGAGCCAGGCTCGACGAAGACAGGACACCAAGTGGAGAGAAGCCTGGAGTAAGCCTGGTTCCTCTCCACAGCGTTTCCCAATCTTATAATCTGTCTCTTTGTGGACAGTCAAAACCCTCACTTCAGCTTTCCAGGCGTGATCTCCCTACCAGAGTTTTCTCTTTGCTTCACTCCTCACCCAGAAGACTGTTTTACAGCCACCGACATCCTGACACAGAGGGCTAAGCAGAAGTCCCTCGGAAACTAGTTAGTACCAATCTTGTTTTCTTCCTTGGTATCTCCAAACAGCTGGTCAAGGGCTCTGGTTGCCCCAGGGGAGTTAATGTGGTGTCTCCTCAGCACTTCTGCCCAGGAATCACACTCCCAACTTGCTGGGGCAACAGCCTCTATGCCCAGACCTCCACATGAAATAACTATGCAAGTTAATTAATTCACCAAGAAGAGTTTTTTTCTCCCCCAGGAAGTTTATCGGGTGCTATTGCTAAGCCTCTTGCAATATTCGCCCAAGGGCTGCAAACAAAAATGGATCAAGAGTTCCTGGCTCCCACTCCCATCACTGAAATCCCAATATCAAGGGCTTTGCTATGTGGGGTATAATATTGTTTGTCCCACAATGAAATTACAGGGATATCCATAAAGGAATGCTATTTGGGACACACATGGGGGAGAATGGCTAGAAAATACTGAAGTTTGTGTCAGTTTTGCTATATAGTTCATCCATAATTTAATACAGGTAATTCTGTTAGAAGGATGTTTGTTGCCTATCACAGAAAGATATGAAGCAACTGTTTTATCATTTTGTTGTGGGTTTGTTTTTATTTTTCCCCAAAGAGATAGTCAAGAACATCTTAACCTGAACAAATGACAGAGTACAACTCCTCTGGTATATTCTTCAGCCAGAACAGATACACTCTGCTTCCTAAACATGTTTACTCGGAACAGTGCTGGAATATCGAGATGCTACTTATTGTCTATAGGAAGACTAGGCATATAGACAGGTGAACGTAAGAGATTTAAGTTTTCTGCAAATGACATGTTGAAATGTCAGGGGCTGTGCCAGAAAACCCTTCCTTTTTTTTTTTTTCTTCCCTACATCAGTTTGTAGTATTAGAGTCCCCTCTAAAACTCTGTCTTGCTGGCATCTTAGAAGCTCACAACAACACTACCAGAGACAAGAATCTCAGAGAAAGTCAATATGGCTTTTATTAGTAAAATTAAGATAGCCAAACCAAGCGGTGGGGTAGGTGGTAGGAAAACACATGCCAAGTTAAATCACCTCATTGTTTCTAGTGCCATAGGACCTGATCCAAAGTTCGCAAACAAAACACACTTTTCATTGATTGTAAGGAATGTTGGACTCAGCTTAAACAGTCCTTTTTTGTCTGCAGAAAAGCTGCTGGGAAGAACCTCAGTAACCACTTCATGGATATTCAAACAGTTGATTCAATAACTCAAGTTCTAATCAAGCAATTAACTGATTAAAGCTACAAAGACCCTCCATCAAGCAAGATTTATTTCTTAGAAAAAATCCTCATACCTATAGCGGCAACTCAGTTTCTGCCTTCCATTCATTACGACTGTAAATCATTACTGTTGAATAGAGGTGAAAATATCTGCATTTAAAACTTCTCCAGGTTACTTAATTTAGTGAAATGTAAGTCCAACAAAACACATTACAGCTTCTCCAGAGACGAAGTACCAGGTATCTAAATACAGAACATGAATCAGCTATTCACATCAAACCCTTATAACCTAAGAGACAAAGCTTATGTGCAAGGCAGCACATGCTTTTTTTTAAAAAAAAAATAAAAAAGAAACAGGTGCAAGCTTGTGAAAACATGTTGTCTTGTTGCTAATAGCGATCATCAACTGGGATTTGATAAAAGGACAACTAGGCTTAGCCTGCTTCAGAAATGGACTCATTAAAAAACAGGAGAAGAAAAGAAAAAGCACTCAGTGTAACAAACAACAAGAGATTATCCCTTGCAGCACAGTCTCCACCTGTGATTACACACAGTACCAGTAAAATACGTAACGCTGCCCAAGTTCCCAAGGAAAGCTGGCAATGCATGCCTGCACATTTTCTCACTGTAATTGCATGTCACATAAACGAAGAAGATATTTGGATAATATTCATGTTTCATTCAAGAGACACTCTTTCTGATTTTTTTTTAATATACATACTACACATATATAGGTTAATATATAGTTACAGACATGGGAGGAAAGCCAAGAAACCTACACATGGTAATGGACTGCAGATTACAGATGCCACACTACATGACAGCAAGTCAAGTATCATTTCAGATTTCCTATACAAGCAAATTTCCCAACTGGAAAGGGAAAAAGGTATTTCCCTGCCATGCACACAAAACTGGATCAAAAAAAAAAGACTGAGCACAACTAGGAACAGAAAAGCATCCATCTTTAAATAGAAAAAGAGTTCATTCAAATTTAACATCATCTGGGCCAGTGGTCTCATCCTTAGGATCTGCATGCAGACAGGAGAGACTTGAGAAACTCCCAGGAACCTCGCGAGCTCCCCCAGGAGCTGCAACGTTCTGCAGTATAGGCTAAGCCAAGACAAGCCAAGAAGAGTAAGGGTCACAGGAAAAACAAGTCATTTGCTGTGTTACAGACCCACCGGCTTCCTAGTTACCCTCAGCAGCAAGGTGCACACTGGACAAGCAAACAGAGGCACTCAAGTAGGGCAGTTAAGTCAATCAGCCAAACAAGGCTGCCCCTACAAAAAAACCTGTATGCTAAAAGAGTATCTCAAATTGAGCCTTTAGAGAAATTATCTGGATTGTGAGGCTCTGATAAGCCAGCTCTGCCCACGGACGGTGAGGAGCAGCTGAAGATGGCCACTATGCTCTGTGTCTCATAAAACCATTACTTGGCAGGTAATGATTATCTCTATTGCACTTTGCGAGCCTCTCCTCACCTGTGTTACTCAAATTCTTGTCCGTGATTTCTCAGGATGGGCTGATGGACAAAACTGGATACTGGAAGGCTCCCACCTTCCTCTTCACAGCAGCCCAGCACCAGGCAGCTGGGGAAGGCATGGAAGAGCAGCAGTAACATATTCCAAATGCAACAGCAATTTCTGAAATGAATGCTTCTCTACCAGCTACAATTATAGCTCTCTGGGATACTAGAAATCAGTAAGGTCAAAAGCTATACAAGTAAAAGAGAAAACAGATGAGCGTGTTCTCAAAAATCTACAGCTTATGTGTAGACGTTGAGGAGTGGGTTAAAAGATATAACTAAATATAAGAATTCATCATAGACATGATGAACGAAGACAGGAAAATCGTTCTCCCTCCCTGCAGAAAGAGCAACATTAAATTAGGATTTCTAATGCTGAAGGACTGGGAGCCAATTAACAGCCAATTTCTGCAAGCTGCATTTCAAATGTGATATAGGAAAGTGACAATTACAGGATACTGCACACCAACAGACAACTGTGCAGCTGAACTCACAGCTTGCTACAGACTGTGACAGTGTCCTCAGCCATGACATCTGCTTATGCTGGAGAGTCCCGACAACAGCCAGAGAGAAGAATGAAATTGGTAAGCGTGCTTGGATATAAATTATTAAATAAAAATAACAATAAAAAAAGAATCAAGATGGCAAAAGACTGACAAAATCGCTCTGGGGTTTCTTGGTAGAATATTCATTCCCCTAGTAAGATATCTACCCATGGATCAGATTAAAACCCTGTCTACTGGAATGAAAACGTAGCTCAACTTATCCAGGATATTAAAGTGTGTAGCGCAGCTGACATCTGATCTGATCACTTTTCATGCAAAACAAGAACAAAACCCAAACTTTAAAAAGGCAAAACAGAAAGAGTAAAAAATCTACCTTGGAGGACTAAACACAATTACAGTGGCAATTTCAGATCTGTATCAATAAAATATTTTATGGACTGTAAGATGCATATCCAACACAATTCAAAATTGACATGTTATAGGCTATACAGCAACCACTTCCCACAATGGATGGTAATTTTGAAGATGCAGAAATCAGAGGTGAGGGGATATTCTCTGTAGGAAAGATGATACAACACATTTAACTTCTCACATAGCACTTCAGAGAAATAAGCAGCTGACACTAGGAATAAAATGAAAGGGAAATACAGTCTGAAAATAAGAATTATGCAGTTAACAATATAAACAGGTAGCTTTTGAAAGAAGCCAAAATAAAACACCTTCTAAGTTCAGGGGCCTAACCCAGAAAGCTGCTATCACGTACAGACAAAGTACAAACCTGCCCTAAAAGAGTGTAACAGGAGAATATCCACAAACTTTGGAGAGGTGCTAAGCAGGCCAACTCTATTTAAAAATACCAGCTTTAACAGAGAAATTAAAGTCATGGCTAAGCTGCTTAATATTTCACACCAGACAATGGCATGAAAGATACAGTAACAGCAGCTTAGGGGAAAGCTGCCAGTGAAAACTAACTCGGAGAAAATGTTGAAACTCTGGGATAAATAGATGACTGATAAAAAAATCCCCAAATTCTTCCAGACCCAGAAAAGCACACAGAGGAAAAACAGGAAAATTAAATTATACTCAAAATATCAGATAAAGATTACTTTAAAAACAGACATTAAGCTTCTTCCAACAGTAAACAAAAGAGTTTCCTCCAGCATCATCTTTACTATGGAAAAAGGCAGCAGCAAACCTACAGTTAACCCACAGTCTTCCAGCTCAATGCCCAACAACAGCATATCAAATGGAAAATGCTCTTCCATTCTCTTTATTCTTCCTTTGCTTCCAGAAATTTCAGTTCATAATTAGTGAGCAGATACCAGATCAAATTTAACAAATTTATTCTAAGATTTGATGCAACCCTCAGTGTTTCCAAGGGTGGTTCTACTTCTTACCAGATCTTTGCCAAGGCATAGTTGGTTTTTTTTGTATTAATGTAAGAATGTCTTTCTTTTTAAAAACAACCCGGGCTATTTCCTAACTAAATGGAAGATGCTGAGATCAGATAAAATCTCTCATCACTGAGCTATACCAAGTGATGAAAGAGCAGTGAAACTACAGACTGCTATGTTAGAAGAAAGCCAGTTGTAGAGAAGTGTGAGCCCTCATAGCTTCCAGATATCACTTACATTTTTTAGGATAAGAGACCAACAGCAAAACACTTTCTTTCCTTGTTTAACCCACACCACACCATCCCCCCTTTTTGTCCCTCCATCCTTTCTGTCCTGTAGTTACTAACTGGAAGGTTGGGGCTGTGCCTGCACAGAGCCCAGCAGCTCAGGCACTGCTTGACGTCCATCAGTTGTTATTCAGTAGCATCAGTGACAGGACTCCATTTCCAGCCTACAATTATTTGTTACTGTTGAAAATTATTTTTCAAAAAGGATAGGTAAAGAGCGCACCCAAGGGTTGTCTGATAAAACGATTACATACAAAAATGGATCAGAAGTTGAGAAGAAAAATAGTTGTCTATGACAACACAGTGGCCCATTTCTACAATTTATATAAGCCCATCCAAAGATTTCCCTCTGAGCATCTCATTAAATCTAGGCTCAAAAGCTAGAATTGAGTGCATTTATATATTTCAGCTGCTGAATGCTGTCAGGATTCGAAGATAAACTACTTCTTCCAGACAATTTAGATTTTATAATATTTGTTGGCTTCAGCAAAGATGAAAGACTGTTGTTGTCTTAAATCATTGCTTTGTTCAATCTAGTTTGCATACATTTAACAGAGAGTCATTTACAATCCCATCAGCATTTGCAGTGCTGCAACAGAAAGGTAAAGCCACAACTGGGTCCTTACTCTGTGACACCTGAGCTCAACTTCCAGAGAGTCTTGTTTTTCTTGCATTTTTTTCCCCAATTATATCATTTAAGGGGCAGCGAGGACTCCGCTTTAGAGTCCTAGAAGACTCCAGAGAATCACCCATTTGCTTCACTGAGATTATGCTTCAACCCATTCATTTTTCAGTCCCACGTGCTCTTACTTTATAGCACTCTTAGCATGTACCAAAAAAAACCCAACCAAACCCTCAGCATCTTCTCCTACAAAACAGCACTTCAATCCAAAATCAACCCATCAATGTACCACTTGGACACATCTGCATAGGAATTGCCAGGCTATTTTAACTGTTTTACAAAGGACTTCAAGTCTGCTTGATCTACTCCATGTACCCAATCCACTTCCAACTACAGAGTTTGTCCAGGGAGCTCCATGCTGAACCACAAGATGAAGATGAGCCGTATGGTACCAAACCTTTGTTCCTTCTGCCCCTCAGAAGGGAAGATCAGTGGGAATACAGACTTAGTACTGTCTCAACAACCTCTCTGTAATGACACCAGTGTGAAATGATGTAGTATGAAAAAAAGAAGAGAGGGAAAACCCTCTGCTTCACACCTCTTGCACCACACAATACAGTTCTCCAAACAGCAATCATCCACAGGGAAACATCACGAGCACTCCATCCTTGCTTTTATCTGTTGCTTACATCTGCCAGAGACAAACCAAAGCATCAAAACACAGGATACAGAAGACATCTTCACTCTATTTGTGGCCTGAAAGCTGGGCTGGTGGCCAAATTCTCTGCAACTGTCCACTTTTCCTCAGGAAAACACTTCGGACTGGATTCAGAAAAAAAAACACTGCTCAAGGAAAACCTCCTGTACACCCTATCCATTCAGGGACACCTACATTACCTTTTCTGCCCAGCCAGCTACAAGGTTGCAGCACGCTGCCTGGGTCCCTGCACACTGGTGGCCTCAAACATCCAGGAGCTCATATAGCCCTTTGTCTGGGGATGGCGGGGCAACAGCCACACAAGTGCCTCTTCTGGACTGACTTACCCTTCCCTAACTAGCACAGTCACACCACCTCAGAGAAGGTCTCTCCAGGCCCTTGAAAAGTGATACCAGCAGCTCCTGTTTGCTAATAAGCACTAACCCATGAGCCAAAGTGTAACATTTGATAGTTTGTGATAGAGAAGAGATTAACTTGATTTGACCAGGTGCCACTGTGGGACTCTCTGTACTCAACCAAACCCTCACCTGGGCTAGTTTTTAAATGCTCTGTTTTGATACTGCATGACTTCAGTGTAAACAAAAAAATATATCTACTTATTAATTTTTACCAATTTCTGTCAAGCCATTCCCACACTTTCAACAAACTCTTTTCAGCTACAGGAAAAAAATATTACATTCAGAGAGGTTTTTATGTCCACAGGTCTTGAGTTTTTATTTACCCTTGCACATCACTCAGCATTATGATGTGGGTATGACTGGATAGCACATACAGCACTTCCCAGCTTTTGAGTTCCAAACATTTTGGTTGTCCACTGAAGAGGTACAGAGCCTCTTCTGATGGACAATGGAACTATTCTTTTTCCTCCCCAGTTTATTCCCTCTAAAACAAAAATATCCCAGCTTTAGTCTTGCCACATTTACTTTTCTTGGATGGTTACTTCTCCTCTTTGATAGAAAATCATATTGGTTCATTTACACAGCCTAATGTGGCGCTACACTGCATTTCATATAGTTTTAATTAATAGCTTAGTTGAGCTACTTGATGTTTAATACTGAGACAGGTGACTATTTTCTTTCTTTCATAACTGTTGCTATGATATTTACAGTACATTTGAAGTAAGCCTCCAACAGCCTGCTTAGTATGACCTAAATATTATCCTTTCTCTATAAAATTCTAGGAACCAGCTCACTGAAAACAGCTGGAGGAAAGAACAGCTTCCCCACTTCCAAAAAGGAAAAAAAAGTCCAGACATTAAATTACAAAGAGTCTGTCTTTGAAAGAGTTCTCAAAATCTCTTTTAAAAAAAATTAACCCATGATTCTCTTCGTACTACATTCATTTCAATTTGTGCTTCTGGTGAGAAGTTGCTCTCTCCCCATCACATATATCAACATAAATACAAATATATTTTAAATTAGCATTACTTGAACCAGAAAGAGATCAGAGGAAGGTTACTAGCCCTAAAATAGTACTTGTCTAAAACACTGTCAAAGAACAATAGATCATAAGAGCTCCAGTGATTTTGCTGCAATATTCTTATGCATAAAACCCAATCTTTGAGGAAAAAAAACATACACAGCAACCAGCCAGGCTCACTGCACGCTTCCTACCTACATTTCCATTCAGACTCTATATCTGATAGAGGTGGTGTTCGTGGACGTAGCAGGATCACTCTCAATAGCCACAAGAAGAAATCTAAAAAACAACATCTGGACAAAAGTAAATTATCAAATTAAAGCCAGGATTTGCAGGACCCCCCTGACGACCTTGCAGATGAGTAGGACAGGTTGAATTGAGAAGTGGCAAACAGCACCTGAGAGGAACAGCCTCCTGTTCTTCTGTGGGTATTTAGAGTTTCATTAGCACTCCCTACTTGAGCCAGTAAAAATAGCAGAAATGGAAGCAGGTGGGGAAAAAGAGGTAGACCACATAAAAAGAAGTGACAACAAGCATTATGTGGGTGATACATCATTTCTTAATTCCCATTTAATTTTGTCTTGCTGTTTTTAAGACAAGGAAAAAAATGGGGAAAAATGACACAGCAGGAGGGAGGAGAGAAGGTCCGAAACCCATTGTCACAAACGAGAGCCCACAAAGAACATTGTAGAGAAGACTAGAGGAAAGGACTTAGAGCAGCATACTCTGTGTTCATCTGCTCCATCAGGCCTTGCTGTGACAGCCCACCACCAGGATATTTATCTATCTACAGCCCACACACTTTTCCAGTGGACAGTCAACCTCATGTTGTTCTTGGTTCTCTCCTGGTTTTTTAAGACACAGTACTTCCACATGCTTTGGAAAAATAAAGGACATCACTGCAGCATCCTTGAAACAAGTGCTTCCCCTGGGACCTTCCTAGGGTGGGATTTAATTCCACAGTTTCCTCTGGAAGGCATTACAAATTTACCCTCTTCACAGCTTCAAAGGCAGACAGACAGACTGAAAACTAAATGAATTATTGGAGGCAACAGTGGATTAAGACTCATGAGCTAATGTCTCAGCTGTGCACTCATTCCATTAAAGTGTAGAGTCCTGTTTAATATTAAAACCAGCCTCAGCCAGAGTTTATGGTCAGCATCACTGGAGGTGAATTATGGAACAAGACCCACATGCCTATTCCCATTTAATTCTATTATTCTCTGACACAGACATAATGCTTGGCATTTCCATTTTTTTAAATAACCTCATAATTCTATAGAGCTGAAGTAACACATACTGCCCTTCCTGTAAGAAGAGTTGAGTACCACTCAACTCATTACTAAGACTCCAGCTTCATGTCCCACCGCCAGTCCCCAAAAGTTAGATTTAGTTGCTTGCCAAACTGATATCCTAAGGTAGAAATACCAGAAGGTGGCAAGTCATGAATAACCCTGCCCAATCACTCACTTCGGAGAGAGACAGCATCTCCTCCATATGCTTCCCAACAAGTAAAACCATCATTTTGTAAGTGGGTCTCACGCAGTCAGTTTTGCAAGGACTCTTTGCCAAAGAGTCCCATTATTCATGTCAATCACACCACAACCCTGCAGTAGCTGCACACACGAGCTTCGCCACATCTCCAACAGCGTTTTTCTACACAGAGTGACTATAAAGACCACTTCTCACACTTTTGAAAATTATTGCAAGTCCCCAGATGGTGGTATAATCAACAGTTTTTAAAATTCTTTTCACAGTATGAGAAGACGGGTACAAGTCCCATGTTCACAGCAACACAGTTAAGTTTTAGAAGCTGCACAGGCCTCAAACAAGAGTTATCTTCCCTGCCTGAAGCTTTCATTAGAAATATTCCCTGCTGCATCTTCAGGTGCTCTTCTGCAACCTGTAGTGTAGGCTAAAGTTAAAAAATAAAACAAATAAACCCAATCACAATTGCTACAACTGCATAGCGGTAATTTTATGGAACTATATTTAAGTGAGATTATGGAATCTAGTAAGACAGTGTCTTTTAAAAAATACTAATTATTAAAAAAATGTTTCCTTTAATTTTTTTTATACAATTTAGAGCATTTATTGTCAAAATACTGTTAACATCTATCAACCATCACAGCTTGAGAAGATACTTTCTTTTCCAGTTGAAATGTGGCTTTCAAAGCCTCTGTTTATGCTTCCATTTTGACAAGTTCTGTAGGATTATTTTATTCCCTCAGTTACCACAGCAGTGACATTATTCCAATTAAAAAAAAAAAATCATTCCTATGCTTTGACTGAAAAGAAAGTCCTTCAACCTTCCCATGACGTTATAATGGAAGAGCATCAGAATTTCTAAACAACTTCAAAATGGGATGCTACAAACCAAACTACGTGTATCACAGAGGAGATGGTGTGAGAAAGGGGCATTGAGAACAGAGGTAAATGCAACAATAAATACATATTTAAGGCTGTGATCCCTTTGCTAGCTGTCTGCGGACCCTTAAAATTACAACCTGAGGGCTCAACTTCTTTAGTTACCTTGAAAATCTCAGCTCAGCTCGATGACATCCTTTCCTTGTCCTAAAGTTGTGTCCTACTTAAAAACTACTTTGTTTTGCCCCAGAGACATCTGTATTTCAGTTTTCTGGCTAATGACCACAGGGACTGGGTTGTGTTGTATGACCTCCATTTGTAGCTTGCAAAGTGCTTTGGGCTTGTTTAGAATAGGCAGAAAAAATAATAAAAGGAGGAAGGGCCTCTGTTTAATTGCTACACCTAAGTTTTCAAAATTCCATTGTTTAATTGGATGGCTGGATTTATTTTTATTATTATTATTTTCTTCGCTTCTTGAAGGAAAAGCCTTTAAGGCACAAAATGGCCTGAATTCACAGACAACTTGTTCTGCAGCCTTATCAGTTTACGGTAATTTTCACAAAATAGAATATTCCAGATAGAAGAAACTAGAGATTTAGCTTTTTAATTTTTTCTCCCCCCCCCCCTTCTTTTTCATACTCCAAGGAAGCAGCTCTCTTCTAAGTGGGCTGAACCCAAAGTTTCCTTTGAGTGGATATGGAGGGGAAAGGGAAGAAGAGGTAAAAAAGGAAAAAAGACTAAAAGGCCCTTCAATATTCCAGACTTTGATACTCCACCGTGCTTTTATCTCAAGTCTCAGTTTACAAATAAAACATGTACTCGGCACTGGTGAGACCCCACCTCGAGTACTGTGTGCAGTTTTGGGCCCCCTACCACAAGAGGGACATTGAG
>JAOQGH010000023.1:107575395-107597382 GCA_025769975.1 Gallinago jamesoni | reverse complement strand
GCTGAACAACCCCAGCTCTCTCAGCCTGTCCTCATAGGAGAGGTGCTCCATCCCTCTGATCATCCTTGTGGCCCTCCGCTGGACCTGTTCCAACAGGTCCATGTCCCTCCTGTGTTAAACAATATTAAGAAGCTATAAAGTACACATATGCCATGAACAAGACCATTTTTTGCCACACAGCACACATGAATTTAAAAACCCCAAACAGTAACCCACAATGCAAATACCTCAATTGGGTCAATTAAGCAGATATATTTAATAAAACACTCAAGGCTCCAATTCAGGAATATCCCAGAAATATGGTAGAAGCAAAAGATTTCCTTCCAAAAAATTTTACCACAGTAAGGCAAAACCAAAGGATTTTCAAAGTTAGAAATGTGAAGATTTAGTCTTCTGCAACCATGCTCATCTGCCACCATTCTGGGATGTGCCCACTGCCTGTTGGGTCTCTACGTTTTCTCAAGTTACTTTTGTAAATAGTGCCGGAAGGGTTGGGTGGCATTTAGCTTAGTCCACTTCAGACCAGCTAAGGCAATGATGTTAGTCAACCCAATACTATGTAATGCCAGAGTTAAGCCTTTTGGCATACCCGCTGTGAAGGAGGTATTTCCAGCAGTACGAGCAGCTTTACAGAAGGTGAATGCATGTGTATTTAAGGGCTGTTCCTAAGGTCCAGCCAACCTCTGTCCTGAGGGCTCACTAAATTTGCCACCATCCAAGATCTCAATCGTTTCATCACAGAACAGGTTGTGCTCACCTTCCTGAAACGCAAGTCTCTGCAGTTGTGAGTAGTGTTGTGCTGCAAACCGACTTAAAAATATTAAATAAAAAAGATTAAAAGTTCTCAAAGAGGATTTAAATACAGGCAGCAAGTCAGCACTTCACTTCCTACAATCCCTTCCAAGAGAGATTAGGGCACAAGGGCTCGATACCTTTAAAATAAAATAACTACAAAGAATGTTGATTTTCTTTCTTAGAACAGTGGCCGCAGAAGATAAGAGGCACAAGTACTTATGTTTTAAAACTGAATACAGAAAGTATTTAAGAGATACCGCTGCTGCAAGTATTAAAGTGATACTATCAACTTCACACCTAGTTTCTTAGAATAAACCTGAAAAACTTTGAACTAGAATTTGGGTCTCTTTTTACTATTAATTTTGTGGGCCTTCAGTAAATACACATACATCCATAAATACATGTATGTGTATGTAGAAGCATGTAAATATGTATGTACGTGTATACACACATTGGTATCCATGACATCTGCAATATAAAACCAAGCCCTGAAGCAGAATGACATTGAGACTCAAAGCTCAACAGTCCAAAAAAGCCTCTCCTGAATTTCCACAAAAACAAATCTCATGAATATCAGTTTCTACTACTTTATTTTTGTTGCTTATAAAAAAACACAACCTGGGCATAAATAAGTAGCCTATGCTGTTACAGGATAAATGGGACATTTGTTTTGAGTTAGGAGGCAACAGTAGCCCCTGAATATCCAGTGAAAACACTTTAAAATATTTGCAGAGTTCTGCCAACCCAGCATTAACACTGAAATGGTGTGTGCAAGCTGTATGTGCTTTTATTACCCAAAATCCTCCCTTGAGATCTTTGCCATTTAAACAGCCCCATTCACTGTCCTTTCATGCCAAGTGACCCACAGGAGGGCAGCTTTTAGAAACAGGGGACCTAAAACATCCCTCCTGTTTCTTCCCTCTGCAGTTCCACAACAGCCCAGCGCCCATCCCGCAAACATCAGCAGCAAAACCCCAACCCCTTCCCCTTGCTCACACCGCAAATAAAATAAAGTGGGAATTACGCTTTCCCTCTGCCACCAGACTAAGCCTGAGGCAAAGAAGTTCTAAGATACCTTAATCCTTCTGGCTGCCTTCCGTCATGCTGTGCCTCCTCGACGCTCACAGCTCTCCCGTAGTACTCTGCAATAATGCCAGCTGGCCTCTCTTAGCCACTTTTTTTTTTTAATAAAAAAAAACAACAACTCCCAAATTTTTAAAAAAAGACAGAAAAAAAAAACCCTGAACATAATACTTCATTCACGAGCTTTTCTTACGAAGTTGTGACTTGTACAATTAATCATAATTCAAGAAAGCACAGCATACGAACAATTATTGAAACATTTAAAAAACAAAGTGGGTTGCTGGCTCTTTACAATGCTGACATATTTAGCACCCAAAACAAATCCTTTTACTGCTGTCTGTAAAACAAAGGCACACATTTTTCTGTGCGCAAGATCTCATATTGCAGCACGCCCCATCCTTCTGCAGGAAAAAGCCTATTTTCAGTACTAGAAAGTGATGGGACAGACAATTATAAAAGTGGTTTTACTGGATGGAAAAAATACTTTTAGTTGCATACCCAGTTGATGACAGTCCCCTTATGCCATTCAGTAAGAATTTTAAAAATCAAATAATGGGGAAAAAATTGATAAATATTTCCCTTCTACCCACCATGCAACATTAGGAAGGGGAAGACGTATTTTTAGCCTATTTTCTTCTAATACAGATACCTCTTTGAATACATTTCATAGTAGTTAAACTACCTTTACTCCAGCTTCTTTGCTCACACTGGTAACTATTTATTTAGGCATTCTGTCACCATGGGAAGGTTAGATCTTTATTCGTCTTTCCATTGCAGAGCCTTCTGGAGCTAGTATGTTTATTTTATATCCAATAGGGCACAATCATGTAGAAATAAGAAGTTGTGGGAGGGGGTAGAGGGTAGAAATGGAAGAACACGCCGCATGCGCCCGCAGATAAACTCAAAGCACACAGCAAGATTTAAACGATTGTGGAAAAGTCCCAACTTGATATTCCTGATACAGAGACTGAAAGCATAATTTTAGAAGGCCAGCAGCACCCTACTCAATTCTACAGCATCTAATAATTTCCTCAAAATCAGCTTGGTCACAGTTTTATTTCTTATTTACACAGAATAAAATCATCTTAAAAAAAAATCCTAGAGAATATATCAAGATAGGAACTAATATGCCCCTAGTGAATAGAACTTAAGAATCTGAACTCCAATGGCATTTATTAGAATAATACCAATACAATATTCTTGCCATCATGTCCCTCTTCAATGCTTAAGTTTTCAATAACAGGCACAAAAATAAAAGCCTGGGTGAGTCCAAGTGTTGCCAAAAGGCTGATGCCACAGTACATACCCTGGAAGAGTCTCACCACTACCCTTCCACTTATTGACTGGTCCAAGCTGGGTAGCTTCAGTGTTTTCATAGCACAATGTAAGAACTTCATATTTAACTGTTTCTCTGCCCAATTTATCTCAATGATAAGAAGCTCAGGGCTCATTATGAACTGTATTCAGTACAAAGGCATATAATTTGAATCTTCGTTATTTTAGCGGTTGGCAGTGCACCTGACAGCTCAGCATTCAAACATTCAGCGCTGCGTAACCAAAGATGCTTCACAAGCCTAACTTAGCCGACCTGGCAATTAGACACACAGTTAAGTACTGACCATCAATCACAGCAAAATAAAAATACTCACATGGAAATAATGCAAGAAACCTTCTCTTAGGCAGCAATATTAACCTTAACGCAGCACTTGGCTTTGCTGATAAACCTTGCTAAATTAACCATATTCCAAGCATGCCTGAAAAAATTCTCAGAGACAAAAGGGCCAAGCAAGTTCCAATCTGGAGCTGACCCACATGATTCCCCGTGACAAAGGAAAAAATCCATCTCCGTAGCCTTCAGTGATCGGAGTAGCTTGAGATATGACATCATCTCGAGCTCAGTTAGACACAGATGACTGTTCCAGAGAGTCATGACACCCCATCGCTCTTCATGCTCTAGCTACCCCAAGTTACCAAACAATCTGCTTTACCACAAGTTCTAAAATTAACTTGCATCTCTTCTAAAACCACTGGAATTACTTCAGCATTTTCGAGTGAGGCTGTAATACCCTCAAAATAAGGAGTTCAGCATGAAAGATAGCTATTTGTAACCCTCCAAACTTGCCGGCAGTACATAGATAATAGAGCACTGGAGACTGAGCATAACCAACTCCTTAAATCTGGTTTTGCTTATCATATTACTCTGGATAAAGAAACTTCTTAAAAAAAAAAAAACAAAACCACAAAACAAAACCAATGATTATCACTAAATGATTATGTCAATCATAGTTCCAACAAAAGTAACAGAGTTTGGGGGTAAAATTTAGAAGAAATTCATCAGAAGCATATCTCAGACTACATTCATTTAAAGTATACAGGAAAGAACCAACTCTGTATCAAGCTTACCAGGCCAACAGAAAGGAACAGACCTCTGACCAAAGACGTTGCAAACATCTACACCAAGCGTAGGACACACTGATTAAGAGATGCTCTACAAAGAAGAGCAAGCTCTTTACCTGCTACCTAAGATGAAGGAGCAACATTCAGATACAAGAAAAAATGGCTTTTCCTTAGCATCCTGGATGCTAAAAACACTAAAGAGCGTCTGCTGTATCACATCACCAGGGTTTCTTTGCCACCGCGGTTCTTTTCTCAGCTAAAAAGCTCCGAGGCTCTTTGGCTCGGTATCACTGTAACTGACCTCCTCGTTTGAGTCCTGCTTGGTGAAGCAAGAAAAGATAAGAGTGACATGATTCGTGTTTTACTGTTATCCAAAAGAACTTGCTGAGATAGCTAGGAAGACATAGATGCGGAACTGCAAAGTGCTAACATCTGATTAAAACACAGTTCAACGAATTACGCAGTTTCTCTCCTGTACTCGTAGAAAATTCACCAGACAAGAGCAAAACCTTGATACAAAAGAAGAACAATCCCACTCCACACAATCATTCTCTAAAAATTAGTGCATTTGCTAAAACATCTCCTTTGTCACCTGCAAAGACATGCAGAAGCCCCCTCTATTGCAGGGATTCTGCTTGTGACCGTGACACAAACCAGTGCATCGCTCCTGATATCAGTGGCATGGAAATGCTTCGGACACAGCCATTAGCTCTCCCAACAGCAACATGAGAATTTCTTCTACGGTCAGTTTTCACTAACACTATACAAAGCCTCAGAGATGGTGAAAGAGCTGGCAAGACTCACCCCAGTTGCATTCTGTGTCTCTTGGGAAAGCTGTGAGTAACAGCGGAGGCAGCTGCAGCTCCAAGGGGTGGAACATGGAAAGAGCCGAGCCCCACCGCTCGCCTGCCAGCATGACACAGAAGCAAAGGGCAGACCAGGACCTGGGTTTGGCAGCACAAGAGGGTCTGCAATACCTCTGACATTTTAAAAAAATAAATAAATAAAAAATTCAAACCTGAATCACAGAGCAACCGGGCTGTGACTGACAACACAACAGCAAGTTTGCTGCCGTCCTGGTGAGTTGTAGGCAGCTGGTTGTCCTCCGCCATGAAAGAAAGCTTAAAGTATGCCTTTAAATTCAGATCAAGTCAACCAGTGCTTAGCAGTGTATTGGTCCCAGTCCCAACAATTCCTGTGTCCTTTTCTTTCCCGATTCTCAAATTTGCCAATAAGTACCACAATAGAATCTAATTAATGCTCACTAATGAGTGGGAGACCAATTGCTAATCCAAAAGAATTTGGTTATGTGCAAGAAAGCAAACAAGTTAATGTACCATAAACTGTGTTTTGTTCATTTATTTTGACAACTGTAGTTTGCTTTTAATTATGATACTTCCTAGCAGACTAGTTTGCCTATTTTGCAGAAGCACTAAACTCTTTTTCACGCTACTATGTTTTTTCCCAATGCTACTATTTTTTCCATCCAAAAACCACTCCAAACCAACTGATACAGCGAACACTGGCCACCCTGTCACAAGACATTATGAAAAAGTAGTACAAGACCTCAAGAAACTTGCTTGATGGACGATCCATATTTTCTGCTCCTGAACCTCCCCGTGGGGAAGGATCTACCAGCAGTACTTCACAGAGTTGGAGAAATTCTCATTTCAGGCATCATTCCAGTGGGACTAACAGTTCTTTGCAGAAGAGGTCTGCTATCTACCCATGTGGCCGATTTTCTTTTCAAGTTAAAGATGTCCAACTGGATTCCAAAGGACATCCCTTTATACACATCTGGAAAGTAGCACAGTTCAACATTTTTCTCTGACTTAAGTTAGAGATTTAATCAATTTAAGTCTTTAAGCAAGCTCTTAATCAGTGGAAGTCTCCCTATTATTGCCCTGGATTCCACCACTGCTTAGAAATTGTTTAACTGCTGAACTTGCCAGAAGTGGCATAAGCCAGTAAGACACACCACCATTTGAGAAAACACCCATCGCTTTCTTCTGTAAGTGGCTTTTTTTCACCGTCAAACATATTTTTAAAGGATGCTTTCTTAGGTTGTTGAACTACTTATTTGTTTTGTTGTTTTCTCCAAATAAAAAGCAAGCAAACAGCTGACAGAGTAAACCCTGACCCTTCTCATGATCAAAGCACAAACCTTTGCCTCCTAGGTGAGATGTAGGTGAAAGCTTGCGTAGACCAATTATTACGTGCACCAATTATGATGTGTGCATTTTGACAGGATTATTTGCCAGGCAGCAGGTAACTATAGGGGAACTTCCCTCAGTTCCTGGGTTTGGTTGCAATGCTATGAACAAGTTGTGGTCTAGACTCTGGAGCTATCAAACAACCACATAATTTGACACATGCAGCTTGAGTGAGATGTCAGTGCCAGCTAAAATAAATAGCCCACTTCAAAAAAAAGTTGCCCTAGTACATCCTCTTGGTGTGGTTCTTGAGTGGCCAATAACAAAGCCAGTAGACTCCTCATTCCCAAAACAATGGCTACAATGAGCCAAAAAGGGAAGTGAGAACTCATGACCCCCTTGATCCTCGGGTCAGAGGACACCCCGCCAGACCACAGCAAGGTTGGAATGGTTATAGAAAGCAAAAAAGGTGGCCCACCCAGTTTGTTAGGAAGTAAAAGTATTCAACCCTTTGGGGTAACACATTAACTCTTTTCTACTACCACCACCATTCAAAGCTTGAAGACTTGTTCTACCACCTGCATAAGCACATTCATGATCAATGCAGAGAAACCCGATCAAGGCAAGAACTAAGAGATATGGCAAATAAAGCAATAGGAACTAAAAAGAGGGAGGTAACTGGCAACAGCATTTTCAGAGTGGAAGCTCTGAAATGAGCTACGAGAACACAACTGGAAGATGGTAAGATAGTAATTTCCTTCTCAGATGGTTTTCAAATATGGAAATAAAACACCAGAAACAATTTGAATAACTCAAAGGCTCAAGCACCTAGCTGTTCTCAGCAACGAGATTAGTACTAACACCTTCTTCAGTTGCTACTTCTGGCTTTCTTGAACATTTTCAGGATTGCATAAGCAACACTACAGCCTATCTTTAACTGGTATTCACTTATTCCAAGCAAAAAGGAAGTACTTTACTCTCCGTAATTGCTCTCCATTTCCCAATAAGCCAAGTTCTTCAGTATATCTCCACTTGGGCCATCCATGGCTGCATCCCTCTATCAGCAGCTGGCAGCCGTGGGTGCTAGGAAAGGGCCGCTGCATCACTAACGCAGCAGTACAGTAGCTACCTGGCAGCTGTCACAGCAGATTATCCTCTTAATTCTGCTTTAAGCTCAAACAAGAAAAGCTCTATCATCTCCTGCCTGCACATCCCATTTTCCTTCCATGGATGTTTCCCTTCTGGACAGTGCTTCAGATTTCCAACACCCTACTTGCTCTGATACCTGCTGCTTACACCACTCATCTCTGCAGCAGCATTACCCACTGCCGCTCTGATCCTGGCCTGAGCCCCAGCTCTACGCTCTCAGGATATCTTCCTGCTGAAGAGCGCGAGTCCCACCCCACAACACCAGCTTTCCTGTGCTACTAAGAAAGAGATACCTGACAATGATTGTCGGTGGCTGCGCATTGGACATCTAGAACAGTGTAAAAAGCTCTTCATACTTCATACCTCATGACTGACTGTTTTTACAAGCAAAAAACCCACCTGCAGGAGATAAAGTCATCCCCACAGCATCCAGCAGCAATAGGACGAGGACTATCCATCAAGAAAGCCTTCTGACAGATCATTGCCCTACACACAAGTCTCCAGCTCTATTCGTTGCTGCGCAAACACTAAGGCTCACAGCAAAGCACTGGTGCTGGAGATATCACTTCGCCCTGTACTGCAGATCAGTTACCCACATTCCTCCAGGTAACCAGAACATTGCTGCCTCCTGCTACCCAGCCTTAGAAGAGGCATCTCATTTAAGGAAGCAAGCAGTTAGGAGTATCTGTCCCAATTCAACTACCCATACACAGCAACAATCAGCACAAATAACCCAACCATTTAGGATCTAAACTATGCTAGCATCCCACAATCACCATAGAATAGAGTCATAGAATCATTTAGGTTAAAAAAGACCATTAAGATTAACCAAGCATTGCCAACTCCACCACTAAACCATGTCCCTCAGCACCACATCTAGACATATTTTAAATATGTCCAGGGATGGCGACTCAACCATTTTCCTAGGCAGCCTGTCTCAATGGTTCAAAACCCCTTTCACAGACCTCCCCTGGCACAACTTGAGGCCATTTCCTCAGTTCTATTGCCTGTTACTTGGGAGAAGAGACTGACACCCACCTCCCTACAGCCTCCCTTCAGGGAGTTGCAGAGAGCGGTAAGGTCTCCCCTCAGCCTCCTTGTCTCCAGGCTGAACAACCCCAGCTCCCTCAGCCGCTCCTCGTAAGACTTGTGCTCCAGAGCCCTCACCAGCTCCGTTGCCCTTCTCTGGACCCGCTCCAGCACCTCAATGTATTTCTCGTAGTGACGGGCCCAAACTGAACACAGCACTTCCCTTCAGCACGATGGCTCTTCCACCTTGCCTTAAGCCACTTGCACCATCTACAGAACCTCAACCCTCCAAGGAGGCTTTTGAAAGACACAGCCAACTTTTTGGTTCTTCTCCCAGGTTTGCTCACATGTACTCTCCCATGTCAACTCCCAGGCAGTTCTGAGGCAATCCCCATCACAGCCTCTTTTGCCAGGCTCAGAAAACCTTGCCTCGGTCTCAGCTTTGAAATCATGTCTTTGTCTGCTAGAGATCCGGTCCATTCTTATTTTGCTACTTCTCTGCCTACTATGTTCACCAGCTCCCTGGCAAGGTCTCTGGGGCTGCCAGCCATCATGGAGGCACGCTGCAGCAGACCAAGGGTCTTGCCAATGAAGCTACAGTGTTCCATGGCCCAATAAACAACTGAAGTGAAGAAGACCACATACACCACAAAATAAAGGAGCAAAATGCAAGTGCTAAAAGCCACAGACACTGCTGTGGCAGATTATGACGAAGAAGATTTCTCAATCTTTTCTGAGGTGAAGGACTGCTTCGCCTTTAGAGGGGAAAAAAATTATGAAATATCACTGTCTTGTCTATCTATTCTATGGGGAGTAGGATGGACAGTCATCCTAGAAGTAAATTTTATCTTTATAAGTCTAAGTTCCTAGCAGTTGGGCAGCTGTGGTTTTATTATCAGCACAACAGCCTGCCTGAAGCACAACAAAGCTTCACCTCCCTGCTACTGCTGAGAGCCACCAACCCAGCCCCGAGGGCAGATCACCTTCGAGGTTGCCCAGGCACAAATAAATAGTGCTGGCCTACAGGACAACAGATTACTTGAGCCTAGAGAGAAATGTGCTATTCGCAATTTTTGCCACCAGAACTGGGAATACATTTGATCTGAGAGCCTCAGGCAAATCCCTTCTCCTCTCTGCATCTCAGCTTCCCCATCCGTACAGCTTTGCAGAGTCTGACATAGGCAAGTGAAAGGCACAGCAGAAATGCAGGAAGTCACTGAGCAGAATGGCAAGACAGGGGCCAAACAGACACAATGGCCTCAGATTTTTCTGAGGATAGTTATTTATTCATTCTCACATTGTTTCAGGAGCACCGAGAAGTCTTAACTGTGATAAAAGGTCCAACAGTTGCCAACTGAGTATTTTCTTTAATCATATTTGATGTTGTTCTTAAAGCAGTCTCCAGCTTCTGGAGCCATTTGATTATATACAAGTATTACTTCAAAGCAAACAAGCAAGGATATGTTTTTATTTGTTTGTTTCAGTGTTTATAAGGGATATTTTCTCAGAATTCGCAGCATGAAGGAAATTCACGGTACTTATGTTTGGATATAATTTTCACAAAAACTGAATAAAAACAGAAAAACACCAGCTACCCAAACCCTTCGTACCCCCCAGTAATTAAGTTCCCATGAAGTGAAAAAAAAAAAAACCTACAACATTGCTAGTCAGCCAACTTTGTTTAGGATATATTTCATAAATCAGCCCTGTTCAGCTCAAATCAGCACAAATGAACAGAGAAATAGAAGCCTTGCGGCAACTGTTCAGACACCTGAAAAATGACAGCCAGAAGCCAATGCCACATTTGTTGGGGGGAGGAAGGTTGAGTTTGAGTGGGGTTTTTTTGATCAAGTTTTTGAAAGAAATTCAACTTGACTCATTATAAAGGCAGCATGGGAGAACAGGTGGGATGGGGATGAGACACACAAGCAAGAGAAGGGCATAACTCAGTTGTGGGGAATCCAACAGACACCTGTGTGCTGCAGAGTAGACCTGGAGGACTCAAACATAAGATTGTCAGCACTAAAGATACTACAGCTCCAGTGTGAGACGAGGGATACCTCAGGTGCTGTGTAGCTTGTCAAACAGAAAGGGCATGATGTACACTAAGTCATACTGCTCCTTCCCCTCCTCTTCATGTTCTATTCATTAGAGTAAAAAAAGAAAGAGACAAAAGTTAGCATCTCATACTGAGAATAGTAAGGAACAGCTCAACTTCAGCAAATCACCCTCTCCTACATCCATCAGTAAAGCTTGCTAAAGAAAGGAGAACTACGTTAGGACCCTTGACAGAATACACGTCCTTGATAAACACATGAGAAATCAGCATCCATCCACAAATTTCTTAGCATTAGCCTCATTCCAAAGGTAGAGCAAGATCCAATTCAGATTCCCCAAAATGTTTTAATCAGCAGGACAGCTCAAAAGAGACACTGATCTAAGCAAAAGGGAAACGCCCATCCTTTAAAAAGATCACCAATGGTAATCTGTACAGAAGTAAGCAGTATAGATCATTTTCACTTCAGGGAGAGCAAGCTAGACTTTTAAGTATTTCAGCAAAATTCATGAGCTCCATTCCAGGGAGGTCATGGAAAAATCCTGGAACAACTGCACAATGAGACAGGGAAAACAATACCAAAAGCCCTTGGTGTGTTAGTTTGAGCAATAATGCAGTTTTGAAGTGCCACTATCAAATCAGCAGTATTGCTTCCTTGCTACCTGTGCTAGACACCCAAATCCAAGGGAAATACTGAAGACTCAGAGAGGGCTCAGAGGACCATAACAACAATATTTTGGATGTGGAGACACTTATTTGAAGGCAGACTGAAGACTGAATAGCAGACTTTAGAGACGAAATAAAAATGTAAAATTGTGACTAGCAGAGAGAAGTCATAACTTCAGTTTCTCTCCTCTTGGTCTCATAACAAAGGGGAATGCAATAAAAGCTACAAGTTATAAAACAGATAAAAATAAGATAGTCTCAAAATATCTAACCAGACTGCAGAGCTTGAAGTCAGAAGCAGCTGTCAAAGCCAAAAAAGCAAGAATACCCCTAAAGCAGGCCCATTTATATAGTTAAAAACATCAAGAGATTTAAGAGTCCATGATAGAAACTCTTGGTACAAGGTTATTTAACTCTAGAATAATCCCCAAAAGGTAGTGAGAGACAAAAACAAATACAACTACACAAATCAAAGCATCATGTGTCTTTTAAATAAATGGATGACTATGGAAACTGCTGGAAGTAGGTGCTCAATGAGATGGATCAAAAGTCCGGTAGCTCAATGGTCAGCCTGGTTTAAAGATTCATTTGGATACAACACATTTAGCCCTTGATAATGTTGTTTTTCAGAAAAAAAAATATTCACTAAGTTAAATGAACATTTTTAAGAAAAGGAATATCGCGTGAACTTAAATTCAGGCAGAAAAACACCACGTTATTTTATTTCCCATCTTCTGACGGCATGACAGAACCACGAGATCCACAAGACGAACAAACCTTTCCTTTAACGTGTATCAGTTAACTACCTCAGCTGCTCAAAGAGACATAAAAAAAATTGTACTATTAAAAACTATGCCAAAACACATCCAGTTCTTCAGAAGCAGAATTTAGTTGCTGTTTCCCGAAATTAGATTTTATTTTAGCAGTCTTAAATTCCACCAAATTCCTAAAGTATTAATAATAACAAACAGTGCGTCCAATCAGCACCATACAAAATTAGTTACTTTCAGTGCAGAAGCTACAACCCAACCAAAGTAAGAAGTTCTTGGATTGCTAGAGGGGTTGTGGTTTTTAATTTAAGGGGTTTCTTATTAGCTACTTGGCTTAAACACACCAAATACCCAACCACACAGTCGATTTTCTATTCACACTTGATCAAGTGCACTGATAATCACTTAACTTACCTACTAGCAGAAGTCCCACCACAAGTAAGCAAGCCCTGGGGGAGCTGCAGAACAACACACTGAAGTAACAACTCCTCCAAAAAGGCTTTTTTGTTGGTTTTTTTTTTTTTTTTAAATACTAAGGACAGATTCAAAAACCAATCAGGCCATTTCCTAAACTCCAGCCACCACGACACATCTGGCAGCCAAGTAAGAGCTCTGAGGAAGTGACATGGAGCCAAACTGAGCCCTCCGGCCAGGGGAGAGATTTGGGACCTTCCTGGTGATCTGTGGGGCAGGACACGGGTTTCAGCCAAACACAGGGGGCCACTAACTCCATCACTTATTTTCAATCATCAGTATTAAAAAGGACCAAGATGCCAGCAGGCTCAGATCAAGACAGGCCCTGAGGCCTGCTCTCCCACTGTGTTGAGGCCCCAGCTGGGCCCCGGGCTGTTTGGATCAGCCACTTGGGATAATTATCTTCCTTTAGGTTTGGGGTTGCTGGTAAGTTGAATACGAATCAAGCCCTGGCAGCCAAATGGGCCAACCACACCCTGGGGTACATCCAGCACAGCATGGCTAGCTGGTCAAGGGAGGTGACTGTCCCACTGGACGCTGCACTGGTGTAGCCCTACCTCGAACACTGCATGCAAGTTTGGGCACCTCATAAGAGGGACAACAAACCATTAGAGTGTGTCCAGAGGAGGGTGATCAAGATGTTGGAAGGCCAAGGGCAAGACTTACAAGGAGCAGCTGAGTTCACTTGGTTTGTTCAGCTTGGATATGATAAGGCTGAGAGGTGATCATGGCAATCTACATCTTTCTCAAGGCTGGCAGAAGGGAAGGTACTGATCCCTATGGAGACCAACGACAGGACACAAGGAAATGGAATAAAGCTGCATCAGGGAAGTTCAGAGTGGACATTAGGAAAAGGTTCTTCACTGAGAGAGTGGTCAGTCACTGGAATAGGCTCCCTAGGGAAATGGTCACAGCATCAAGCCTGTCAGTTTCTGGACTCCGACAGAGGCTTTTGGACAACACTTTTAGTCATATGGTTTAGTTCCAGGTAGTCCTGCAAAGAGCAGGGAGTTGGACTTGATGATGCTTATGGATCCCTTACAACTTGATATGATTCTCCACATTGCACCCTCCATCACTATAAAACACTTGCCACCTTCCAACAGGAGGCCTAAAGCCCACAGGTATGGTAGGGGGAGACACTATCTGTGGGGGAAGCACTGCAGCCCTAGTCTCGGCTCATGAAGTAAGGCTCTGCAAACCTTCATGTCTATAAAACACTTAAATTCTATAAATCAACCTTCATCCCCAGTAGATGACACCTGTTACCACCTTTCTGCTCCTTGCTGGTTTGGATCACCTAGAGGGTCCCCTTCTCCACACACTCTGGGGGAAGCTCACCCTCTGCACCATGAGCAGACTCTCCTCCTTGCTGAGGAGAGTGCTGGTCAGATAAAGAGGTGGAAACAGCTGGTTTTGTGCTTATGTCAAAATTAAACCATGTGGTTTCTCCTCCGTTCTGTTCAAAGCTGTCCCAAAGGTATCCAAATTTTTTCTCCTCCCCCAGGCATATGCTGCCAACTCAGAATATTGGTGGGCAGGCTGCCTTGAAACACAAGAACAATAACAAAATAGTGAACTTTTCTCTTTGCTTTATTTTGGTGTTCACAAAATGGAAAGACAATCTTTCTCTGCTCAAAAATGTTTTTGAAACAAGGCTCTCATCTGGCTCCAATGCAACCATTTCTTCCTCTCCCCCTCCAGAGGCGCGTTAAATCTGTGTTTGACATCAGACTGAGCAAAGCAAAGTTAGAAAAAGGTGACAAGTAGTTGTTTCCCATATGAAAGGCTTCTGCTGAAGCACATCTAAGTACTAATTGAAATACTGGATAATCAGCATCTTTGTAAGATTTTATTTTGGTTCAGGCTACTTATGTCAAAAATCATAGCCGGCTATGTGGTCCTCTTCACCAAGCAAGTAACTCCCAGAACTTTGCCACAGACCTATATATCAAAATGAAAATACATTAAGTATGTTTTTGCATATACTTTGGAAACCAAAGAATTTTTTCTGATACAATAGCAACAGTGCTAATAAGTTAGCATCAAGATACGAACAGCAGCCAGGTCAAATCCTTAACTCACTCTGTTGGAAACCTAGATATGAGCTTGTTTTAGCTCAGAATTACACTGAGACCTCATATGGTCCTTGCTAATGAAATGAGAGGAAGCAGTAGTATCTATTCCCAGTGTAACAGCAGGGAAACCAGATTGCAAGGTTCTTCTGCTAATATGAGTTACTATAGTGTTATGGGAGCTTTGCACTGTTGCAATAATTGCAGATTTAACAGGCTTTTTCATCCTTCTCACCTTCAAATCCTCTCTTCCTCAGAACAGCTTAGTGCTGCCATCTACTTTTTTTTTTATCCTAACAGAGGGTTTTTTTTTGTTTGGGTTTCTTTTTTTATTATTAGTTTTTTCCAAACTAAGTTCTTAGCAGACTAACTCACCCACTACAACAGCACTGGATGACTTGAGTCTTTACAGTTGGGGCCTCACATTTATACTTAGTTCAGCCCATTCCCACAGGCAAAATTAAAAGCAAAGGAAGCAGAATAGAGGATCAGATCCAAAGTCCTTTTAACGTTCATTTACACTTGAGCCCACAAATATTAATAAAGAAAAACAGAAATATAACAACTCCCTCAACTCAACCACAAGATAACTTTTACAAGGCTTGCAGGTAGCTAGTAAACTCTGATGACAAGGTGGTAAAGACATAGGTCTGGAAAGCAAATCTTGCTAGCTAAGAATGTTATTCAAAGTTTCAGTCCTAGAGGATTAATAAAATTCTTTTATAAGTCATTTATTTGCACAGACACTAACACTCCTGGAAAAAAATATTTCTTGGCTAAAGGATCTATCATCTGAATAAAGAGGCTGAAAAACATCCAGGCATTTATGAGGAGACTGGCTGCTGATGATGAGGCAGGAGCTAGCACTGATTAATTCTCCACCTCACTTTTTCATTGTTCAGACCTTATGAAAAATAAAATAAATATTTACAATTGTTTCCACACAATTCCCCAACCACCATTTGTTGAGGACCTTAACCCTATTTCAGGTAGGAGGAAGTGCTGTTCAGACCCCCATGCTGCTCCCACTCGTCTGCCCATGAATCACCAGGAATAAGGGGAGGCCACAGGACCTTCTGCCTCCCCACTATCACCACACAAGGACAGTGCATCCATCCTCACTGCTCCAGAGAACCTCACCATCCTCACCCCAGACACTGCTCTAGAGAACTATGCTCTTGGCTTGTACCTTTCCTTCCCTTCACCCCAAACAAGATCACTCAAACCTCTGTGGATTAGGGCCAGATTCTCAAAGAAATCACAACTTTGGGGTGGAGTGGTGGGAGACCTGCAGGTCTAGCAAGGTGCATCCTTTTGACCTGAACAGTTTGGAGAACAAGAAATAAAAAAAATTTTTTACGTTTCCTCATTACCCATCCTCATGACATCAGCTACTTTTGGCAAGCAACAGACATATTCTGAATAATTCCCATCTCTATCCAGATGGCCACAAATACAACATGGGGACCTAACCACAGGTCCCAGAGCTGCACTTACAATGAGTATCCAAATCTCTACTCAAATCATTCACCACGTGTCCCACACACATGCAGAGAGGATCCTGCACAGGGAGCAAAGGCTTTTACCACTGCTCTGCCTACATGTCACAGCACAGGCTGTTCAGATCCCTGCCCAGGTCTGCAGTTTGGTCTCAGGTGACCCCAGGCCCCTGCTGAGGCTGCAAACAAGTCATGGGGGCTCTGGTGGAGTGAATACATTTGTCCACAGGGAACCAAAGGGAATTAATCACATTATGTGTGCTGTACCATGGCTGACTAAGGTCACACATCTGAACTGGGACAGCCCAACCTTCAGCACAGATGTCAACCTTACAAGGAAGCACCCTGAAAAAGTGGAAGAAAAGGTATTTTCAGAAGTGTTTTTCCTTCCTGCAGAGGCTTTATTTTGTAATGCAAGACATATGACAGAAAAGAAAAAAACACAAAACCAAAATGCAGTTTTTAAAATAAAAATTCATTTCCTAGCTGTCATTCTTGGATTTTGCATATCATGCCTTAGCAATAACTGCTGCCAAATGCAAAACGTCAGGTCCATCTGGCAGATGTACACTTCCCCGGCTGCCAAATGGTTCCTTAAAATCCAGGGGCTTCGCTATTAAGTGTATTTGCAAATTCCAGCCTCCTAAATGAGTAGGGCTCCTGAACAGCAGCCTCTGCTGCTGAGTGCCCTGAAAAAGGGGGAGCAGAGGTACTGCTGAGTATCTGCTGCGCCTGTTTGGTAGGGAGGCCAGTCTCCTGGTAATGGATGGTTATACCAGCTGTGGGAAAGCTTTAAAGAATTCCTTTTTCTCCCGATTATCCCTAAGTAAAATTAGAAAGTATTTAGGAAGCAGAGGGGGGAAACCCAACCATTCAAGCTGACATCATTACTTATTTACATATAAATACAGCCAGGAAATAAGCATATGTATTTATATATAAACAAAAAAGCTATCTGTACAATGTTTCATACACTGCTTTTCCATCCAATATTTACTACTTTATTCGTGACTTAAGAAAAAAAACTTTATGCCCAAGAAATTGGTGATAAAATGCCCTCTGGTGGGCGTGACTGTGGACCTCTACAGCAACAACCACCTCCTAAATACTTCAGAGCCTCCGATATATTCTTGGGATTACTATTTTTAATGGAGCAAGACAAAGCACATACTTGCTTTTCCAGAAGAAACAGATACTGAGCAGTAAGAATTGGGCTTACTAGACAGGGGTGTATCTCTGGATTAGAATACGAGCTAGAAGTTTAAAAAATCCTATTAAAGCATTCCATGATTCTCAAAGTTATTTTAATGTTCATTTTACCTCTTCAGGATACTTTTGAGGAGGAAAAAGTAAGTAATTAAGAGCAAAGTACAGTGGCAGTTCTGCTTTGCCTCAGCATAACAGAATCTTTGTAGACTAAAGTGGAGAAAGGCGGCGGGGGAAGAGCAGCATTTTCAGAGATTATGAATAATTTTTGCCCTGTTAGAGCACAAGGCGCAGCTAAGAAGGAGGTCCTAATTGTACAGGCAAAAACAATAACAGCCCTTTTCCCAGAAGAGTTTACTGCCTGAACAGAAGAGGCAAGGATGGAAAAAACCCTCAAAAATAAACTGAAGTTAACAGGACATGCTTCATCCTTAAGATGCTCAATAATTGTAGGTGGTGCTTTCATTAATTTGAAACAAGATAAATCTAAAATAAGAGAAATGAAGGTTTAAGATACAGTGACAGAAGAGGTAATTCAGCAACTTGGGGGAAGAGTACATGTGCAGCTACTTTCAGAATATATATACACATTTATATATGTGAAATAGACTGCTTTAAAACACAGCCAGATGGGACAAGGAGAGCCAGGGACCAGGCAGATTAAACTATGCAAGCCTGACCCTAAAATGGCTAAGAGAAGCTGTAGTTACATAGAATTGAAGCTACCTCACAGATTTTATCCCTATAAATAGGGGATACCTCTCCCTTTCAACAGGGAAGCTTCAGATTTGCAGCTAAGTAAGGATAAACAGAATAAAACACTCACATTACATGAAAGAAAATGGAAGAACTACTGCTTTTCCGTGTTCCTTGGGAAGCCTTTGAGCTTCCATCTCATAGAGGATATGGCACTTCCTTTGTTCATCTAAGTGGTTAGAAACTTGTTTCCAGCTTCAACAATACAATTTGTAGTTAATTGTTGCTTTATGCTAGGAATATTTGTGAGTTTGATCATACATGGAACATGAAGCATTTCTGTCTTTTCAAAGGTGTTTCTGGGCAATAAAACTGCACTTGTGAAGTTGTTCTTAGGTATAAACAATGTTATGATTTAATGCTCAGCCTCTCCTTTTCTACCTTTAGAAAGAAAACCAAAACTGTCAAAAAACCCCTCATTTACTTGAAATCTGCTCTTTACTTAAGTAATACACCCCCGCTCTGTGCAGAGCTCCGTCCCTCTCTAGTGGCAGCCAGGTCACATACCAATCAGCAAGTCTGCTCCGGGCTGGGCTAACAGACAGTTTTTAGCTCAGAGATCAGAAACTTTAAGATTCAAAGATACCCCATTTATTCCTCTTGGCCAACAGCCCTCCCAGAGATTCAGAGTTATAGTTACAATTTTCTCTGAAGACAGAGGCTAAGGATCGCACAGAGTGATGCTGTCACTTGGTGTTAGGCTATATAAGCTCTATCACCACTTCAGGATCATCACGCTTCCAGGCACCTCTATCTACACATCATGTTGATTGCAGCCACAGTGAAAGGTATTTCTCTTATTAGATACATCAAGCGGCACATTTCTCCATGTGATAGTTATATGCACAGTGCCCACGCTCCTAAATTTTTTGCCTAAAATTAAAAGTAATAGATTATCTAAGGTAAGATTAGTACTGACATTTCTTGGATCTTACCCTGATGGTTAGTCCTTTCCCAAAAGCAGCTTTATTGTTAGAGTAGCAATTAACAGGGGAAGGTTACACTATTTCCTCCCACCCCCTTCCTGCCCCCTTAAAATAAATATACAAAATATTTATAAAAATAAAATACATGCTACTGTGTTTGACAAGCACAGAAGAGAACTGTTACCGTTCTTTAGAAAATAGAAAGATAAAACAAAAAGCCTAATCAAAAAGATAGCCCAAGGCTGTGCAGTTCTGATTGTTAAATTCACAATCTTTACATATAAAAATAAAGGCGTTTGTAATTTTTATTTATTTTTTTTTAGGGTAAAACTATACTCTTAAGCTATAGAAAAATTCAAGAGGTTACAGGTATACCTTAAGATCTTGTATATTTGAATTTTACAAGGTAATATTTAGACAGGGGAAGGCTTATAAATCTGCTGTCATATGCAATGTCATTTTAGTAATTATTCTGATAGAATCTGAGTCTGTTCCTGTTTTGCTAATGATGAATAACTGTACGATGAATGGCATAGCTTGAAAAGAGGAGGAAGGAAATGGTTAACCAGGACTTCCACTCAGATTACATGCAGCAATAGTCTAACCAGTCCACTGGCTTCTCCAAATGAAAAGTACCGAGGTACCTAATGCCTGGATTAACCATCACCTCCAGCAGTCGATGCCTGGGCTCAAGCTGCACCTGCATTTCCATCATAAATTAGAGTTTAAGCTTCTCAACCTGACCCAACTGGGCATCATTCTTTACGTCCAGCCCAGACCACCTTAATTGTGCCACCAGAGCACTGAAGCTACATGGACTTTCTGAATAAAGGAGCCAGCAGAGCACAGGGGATTGGGTGGCCTCTTTTTTTGTTTTACTTGTATAATTCTTGAAATACAATACTTCAGTAACTTTGCCGTTGCAACCGCAGGATTTGCCTAAGAACAGTTTTTAGACGGGTTGAAGGATGCTGCTGTGAACTGTTCAAGTGTGATATTGAAACAGCGAGTTTAAGGAAAACTTGCTGCAATTTCTCTTTTAGCTTGAGCAACCACTACCCCCCCACACAAACGGGCTCTAAAATTTCTATCCAAGACAAAGGAAAAAACAAACAAACCAAACTAAAGAGTATTATGGCAACAAGTGAACTGCAACTCTTTGTCTTTGGCTGCAGTTCTGTATCCAAGTACCCCACTTTTAAAGCCAGTTCTGTATTTTATATGCTTCAGGCAAGCCTTACCTCCCCCCCCTTACCTCCTATACCATTTCTATGCTCTATTTTTTCTCCTATAAATAACAGCTCAAATATCAGCCACAACTTCCCATTGCCATTTAGTTCACAGAGAGATAAGGTTGTGATGTTGCAGAACTAGAACTGCCCAGAAGTTTAATCATAAAATTACACACTTCTCTTCCAAAAAGAAAAATGTACTAGAAAATAGGCTTTACTTTGGGGATTTGACAATCTTTAAGAACAGGCAGAACATTTACCTAAGATTTTCAGAGTACCAAGTGTAACTTCATTTAACTCCACAAATTTGGGCCAAGGACAAATTGGGCCTATTTTATATAATACAGAACTACAAGGGGAATGAAATTAAAAAAGGTATTGGAGTACTGGAACCACACAACCAGGGACCAGAAACTACGCCTACTCTTCAAGTGCCCACCCCCCTCTTCTGCAGCTGCTGTCATCCACTGAGATTTGCAGACTCTTCTGACCTTCAGACCTTCACAGTTGCATTTCACAAGTGATTTGTTCCTTGGGGTATAAAAACCACTGTGCAACATCAGACACATATTGGAACATGTCAGCTCCACAGGTGTTAACTAGATCAGGATTTGGTCTGCAGTTCAGCAGCTCTTGTGATAATTCACACATCAAGATCAACCGAGAGGTTCCCCAGAAGGTCCCACAAAGGCACATCCCACGCTCTTATGTGCCATAGGCAGCTCTTAATCAAATCTCATTACAATTGGTCACAATCTCAAGGCTCAGGCTTCAGAAAGCAAGAGAGTGGTTTTTACTTCAGACTTGTACAGAGAACAAAGTATTGGCACAGACAGCAAGAGTCTCACAACTTCTGAATTTGAGATGGGGCGCTCCATCTAACCTGCAGAAAATCCAGACTAGCGTCAGTGCAAATGAGATAAGAGTTAGCTCACAAAAGATCAAATCCAACTTTCATTTGTGCCTATGCAACATTGATTTCTGTTAACTACATGTGTGTAACCAAGAGCAACATTTGATCTGAAGCCTAGTACCTTGATGTCCAGCTATTGTAAAACAGAAGCAAAAAAGCAGCTACAAACATTTGACTGATGTTGCCTGCAAGCAGGGCGCTGCGGAAGGCTGTACCAGCAACTCATATTGACAGAATTAAGATGGGGCATGGCAAACCTGGCTATTAGAAGTAATTGTACAAATATTTGGAGTGTTCTTAAAAAAAAAGAAGACAACATGGGGGAAAGGCAACACAAAGCCACAGACCAAGAAATAAGCTATTACATGCAAATACATGCAAGCTTCTCCCAAGTTAATTCTCCTCTTAATGGAGTATTGATTGGTATGCTCAATGTTTAGAATCGTGAAATAAGGGGGGGAGAGAATGAAAAGAAGACATTTAAACAAAATTCACTGTTCTGAGTATAATATATACTTTCCTCATATAACCAGTCAAAAATAGCATAATAAAGGTGGCAGTACAGTACATCTAACATTTTGCCTTGCATTGTATCAGCAGATCTATCAGAGATGAACTGGAAGCATTAACCACACAATTTTTTTCTCCCTTCTCCTAAAGAAGCGGACTACAGCATTTTTCATAACCTCTCATCACACAATATCCTTACTATATCTGGTATTTCTCTGCTCCAAATAGGACAGACTACAGAGTAACCATGGCAGAACTTACGCATTTCAGATGTGATCTATCAAGATGTTTATAAGTT
>JAOQGH010000023.1:107479051-107575295 GCA_025769975.1 Gallinago jamesoni | reverse complement strand
TTTGTGGTTGGACTTGATGATCTCTGAGGTCCCTTCCAACCACCACAATTCTGTGATTCTGTGATTCTGTGATCTTTTAACCAAAGGACTACTCAAAAATAACCCCTCCTGTACTGGAAAAGGGAAAAAAGGCTGGGATTTATTTGGATGAGCCATCCAGCAGACTTAACTTGCCATTTCAGAGCCTAAAGAGAGAGAAGGGAGGTCAGTAATATCCCTCCTCCTTCCGTAACTCATTTCTCTGCCTAAAGTCTCGTGAACAAACTGCTTGTTCCCCAGTCAGGGAAAGATCAAGCATCACTGGGCAGAGCAAAGCAAAATGCCTTTCACTGGAGCTGCCCTCAAGTTCAGCACCTGCAAAATGCAGTCAAAAAAGGGGCTTTCCCTTGAGTTTTTCTAAGGTTTGGGAGGATACAGCAAAAAAGAGAAGAGGGTCTATGCTTTTTGTGCAACTTTTAAAGCTGCACAAAAGCAAGACAATCCTATTAAAAAACCCAAAAAACTAAAAGCTGCTTAATCACCTTATTGCAGCCATATCCTCCAAAGCCATTTCTGCTCGTTTGGCCATTTCAACTTTCAAACCATCTTCAGCTTTGAGGTTCCTTCCACCCTACCACAGAGAAGACTGGGAATAATTTCCGAGTACATAATCTTTCTCCTCCCACTCCATACTACTGTCTTTATCCTTAAGGATGTCTGACCTTCTTATACTTATACTAGCTCTTCTTTCCCACACAGCTACTTATAACCCCCTGATTGGGTCTTCATTCCCTCTGCAGCTTTCCTTATACCCACCACATCGCTCCGGCTGCAGTTATGGGAAGGTCCCCCCGCTCCCTCTCATTTCTCCATCCTCCCTTGATCCCCCTGCTCCACAATCCCTCTCCCTTTGTCATCTTTTTTAGGCGCTTCACACCATTCCTACTTTCTTTTTCATGGCTGGTTTAGGTCCTTTCTTTCCTGACCCCATTTCCCACCAGTGCCGTAGGTTTCCATTCCCCCCTTCCCCGATCGCACCGAGCTTCCTTTAGCCGGGCACAGGGGAGGAGAGAAGAGCTCAGCAGGTCCCTCACCTTTAATCCACTCCTCCCCAGCATATCAGCAGCTTAGAAACCTGAATATCACCTCCGCTAACCCCACGTTGCCAACCTCATCTCTCCCCTGCCCACATCAAGGCTCGCTCGCCTCGAGCTCTTGCCAAACTAATCCTCCCAAACCCAGAATCTTTCCAGTTTCTTTCCAGAAAAAAAAAAAAAAAGGCTGATAACAATAACGAGAACTCTAAAATGCGCTTTTTTTTTTTCCTAATCCAACGATTCTCTTCCATTAGCCACATCGCTAATCCCAAGACATCTGCCTTTCTCCCAAACAGCTAAAAGGTTCCTTTGACCCATACATTTCACTCGTGACCTTTTGTTTCTCTTCCTCTCTTGAGACGGTAACGCATCCTTTTACTTCATCAAGATCACAAGCAAGAACCAAGAACGAAACCCGAGGGATCTCTACAGCCTCCCTCCCCCGCACCACGGCCCGTCCATCCCTGCTTCAAGGCGTGTAATTTTAGAGCACCATCTCCCTTTTGTGGTGCCTGCTCAGGTCTCAGCAGACCAGCAGTAGCTCAGGGTCACATCTGCAGCCGTACTCGGTTAAAGGACAGAAATATCACCTGCTGAAGCTTAGAATTAAAACCGCCAGAAATTGTGTGAAAAAGGCATTCTTAACACTGACAGAAACACTCCTACAAAGGGAGCCTACATACAAATCTGTGACTTCACACTAACACTGTCTTATTTTCGCCGTAGTTTGGAGATCAGTATTTTGTGGAGATGATCAAAAGCCACAAGCTAACGGCAGGCGTATTTTTACCTACGCTTAGCAAACATCAGAAGCACAGCTTTCACAGCGGACCTGCAAACACTCAGCATAGCGAGCCATCTCCTTTATTCCATACCATAATCTCAAGTGACCACCACCTAAACATAGACAGTAAAGTCCAGAACCTTCTCTGAGAGCAATTTCAATGAAAAACAAGGAATAACAAGGTTCAAAAAGCCTTCCTCCACCGATATACTTCAGAAAAACTATCAGACTGACCACCCCTGAGGGGTACGTGCGCAGGCACTTGAGCTCTCACCAACTCAGTGCAACCCTGGCCAAGATACCTGGGCCCAGGCTGCTTCTAACCAGCTCTTGGGTAACTCACTGGTTTCACGTCCAGTCCTCTGCAAAGCCTTAACCAACTCCAAACTGTTCCTACCAGAGGACTGATTCCCCTTTTCCCTCGAAGGAAGCTTTAACACACAAATGCCTTCTCGCTGGCAAATTTTCACGGTGAAAGAAGAGAGGAGTTACACTTGCATGAAAACAAACCCTACCTTTTTTTTTTTTTAACTCTAGCCTATGGGAAAGGCAACGAAAGGCTGATGTTTGGCATGGATACAGTCCTAATTAAAAATAGTGCCCTTTCTTAAAGTCAAAGGAAAACAGGGTTGTGACTGGGTTATTGTTTCCGAGTGTGCCTCTGCAGCTTTTAAGATTTCGGCATGGGGTAATGGAGCCCTGTTTCCTCTCTGACATCACTACGCATTCTCCCTGCCTGACCAAGGCAATGACACAGTAACAGGTTTTGCTGCTACAGTTATTATTTTTTTTTTTTTTTTGCAAAGGGGTTGTCCCACAAAGGGCCAAGAACAAGGACAGCGAGAAAAAGGCACACGTGAACCTGTTGTGCAACACACGACTAAGGAGCTTACCCATTTCTTGGGTATATCTTGCAGTCCCCGACTCGGCTGAGATTCCCCATCTCTCCCCTTCCCCTGCCAAAGCAAACTTATTACAAGAAATGTATTTTCAAACCCAAGATCCGGCTGGCTCCACTTCCTGAAATGTGAACTTCAAAAAGCCGATCAGTCCATTTCAATATTAATTACGACTTTTTTTTTTTTTCATTTAAAGAAAGGAACGATGCAAAGCAGCCCCTGCATGAGGAAGCCGTACCTACGATCCACGGATCAGGGGATGCAAATAGTGCAACCAGCCACATTCATACCTGTTTTCTGGTGCGTTTCTTACAGTTTAATAATAACTTAGGAAGCACACGTCCCCTCCAACAGCCAGGAACGACACACCAACTGAATGACCCGACTCTCGGCAAGATTACACCTTAATGCTACAGTAAGTAGAGTTACACAAGCTCCGCAGCTATCAAGAAAGCCTCCCGGATTTTCAGGTGAAAGGCAGGAGTTTCGGGGAAAAGCACTATTCCAACTTGAGGTTCCCAAAACAAGAGCCACACGTCACGGCTCGTCAGTCGCCGCTCTCATTCCCACTCCTCGTGAGTTTTCCTTTCTAACCTCCAAGACTCTCCCGGGCTGAAGTCAGTAAACAAAATGCCATTGTTTAGGCTTAATGAGTCAATGTTAATTTTCCCCATTGTTTATTTAAATCCCCCTCTAAAACAGCAACAGCGGCGTTAATTACGTCGAAACACTAAGGCTTGCTTTCTTAGGGCGGGGGGGGATGTACGACGGGTGGGGAGCACCTACGAGAAGGAAAAGGCATTTTCCACAAAGAAGGGAACACCGGGGACCCGGAGAGGCGGGGATGCCCCGCCGGGGTGCGGGGCTCGGTGGGGGCATCCCTGGCCCGGGGAGGCGGGAGGGGGCAGCCCTGGACAGGCGAGCCCCAGGCCTAACATACCGTAAACCACCACCACACCCCCCCCCAAGCCACCGCAGGTTACCTCAGCGTGGGGAGCCCCCGCCGGCCCGCTCCCTCCCCCCTGCCGTTACCGCTCCGCCGGCCGCTGCCCCCGCCTCCCGCGGGTCACCTTGACAGCCCGCCCCGGCCCCCCGCTCTACCCCCTTTGTGTCGTTCCCCGCCGCCGCCGAGAACCGGGCCAGCGCACAATGCCCCGCCGGGGGACCGGGGGGGGGGGCCAGCTCGCCCTGGCCTGAGGGGGCGGCGGCGGTGGGGGGGGGGGGCCGAGGTACGGCGGAAGGGGGATCGTCCCCCCGTCCCCCGCGGCGCGGCCGTTACCTGGAAGTCCCTGTCCTCGTTGAAGCGGGAGAACCTGTCCGCCATTTTGCGCCGCCGCCCGGCCCGGCCCGGCCCCGCACCTCCGGCCGCCTCCCCTCAGCGCCGCCCGCCCGCCCCCGCCGCACCGCGCGTGCGCCGCCCGGCGGGTCACGTGCCCGGCGCGGGACCGCCCCTCACCACGGCGGAGGCGGCGGAGGAGGAGGAGGAGGAGGAGGAGGAGGAGGAGGAGGGTGCGGGGCGGGGCAGTGTCTCACTGCTCGGAGCCGGGCTCGGCTGCGCCGTTAAACCTCCGCCGCGGACCGAGTCGTAGCCCCGCCCCTCACGCCCCAAGCCCCGCTGCGGTTGGAGGCGTTGCGCATTCACCGCCCCCCTGCGCGCGCAGCCTGGCAACCGCGAATGACGCCCCCCTCCCCTCCCGCGTCTTCTGGGTGTGCGCATGCGCGGACTCCTCAGGCAGCGCAGAGGGCGCTGAGCCGCCTTTCAGCCTTCCCGCCCTCGCGACCGGAGCCAATGGGGTTCCCCCTGGCTTTTGAGTGATGGCTGTACGAACCAATAGGAGCAGCGGATCGCCACCGCCACCTGGTGTGCGGCGCGTGTCCCGCTGGCTGCTGGGGGGGGGGGGCGCATGCGCAGGCTCCTCTAAAAGGGGCCCGGGAAGGGGGTGGGGGGGGAAGGGCTCCTGGTCTAGCGAGTCTGGGGCCAACCCCGAGGCAGTGGTGGGGCCTGGGGCCAACCCCGAGGCAGTGGTGGGGCCTGGGACCAGGCCTGAGGCGGGTGATGGGGCCTGGGGCCAACCCCGAGGCAGTGATGGGGCCTGGGACCAACCCCGAGGCAGTGATGGGGCCTGGGACCAGGCCTGAGGCGGGCGACAGGGCCCAGGGCCAGCCCTCAGACAGATGCTGAGGCCCGGGGCCAGCCCGGAGGTGGGTGATGGTGCATAGGGCCAGCCCTGAGGCAGGTGGTGCGGCCCAAGGCCAGCCCTGAGGTGGGTAGTAGCGCCTAGGGCCAGCCCTGAAGTAGGCCATGGTGCCCAGCACAAAGCCTGAGCCTGATCACAGTGTTAGGAGCCAGCTCTGCACTGAAGCGCAGTGCCCAGGGCCAGGTGGAGCCATGCCTGTAGCCCTACTCCCACTCCAGGCCTTCGGCCGGGCCGCAGGGGCTGTTCTTCACCCCCAAGCAGAGAGAGGCGTGTGCCTGCTTTGTGCAAGCAGGGCCAGGTCCCCGTATGTAGCGGCACAGGAGCGATGCCTGGGATCTCCGTCTCACAGCAGCTCACAGGCCTTTGAGTGCAGGGGCTGCAGCAGACGAGGCCTTGCTTTTCCATCCACCGCCACAGCTGTTACCAGCTGTCTCTGACCATGGCGACGTGTGTCATCATCTCCCCGCTGTCCCTGACAGCAGGAAAACCGGATTCCATCTGTCTCTCCATTCATTCCTTTTCTTTCTCTCACCAGAAGCCTCACTGCTTGGATCCTGCTTGCGTGCTGCCCTCTGCCGCCCCATCAGAGCAGGGTGAGGAGAGAGGAGTTTGGAAATGGGCCTGTCTGAAGCGTGTTCACCAGACCATGCCTCTGCCTGCACCGCTGAACCTGTGGATGAGGGGAATGGCTGGGGACGAGCCCTGCGCAGTGAGGCCATGGGTCGGATGCAGGGGAGGCTGAAGCCATGGTCAGCTCTGTGCTATGCAGTGTAGCTCACAGCAGAGCTGACTCAACCAGTGTGCCAGGCTGGGCTGTGCTGCCAGAACTCCTGCGTGGAGCTCCCTCATGCATCTGCCTCTACTTTGCTCCTATCTGCAGCTCTCATCCTGCTGCCCACCTCAGCAGTCCTTGGGAAATCCCCCCGGGAAATCCCCCTAATCCTGGCTCTCTTCAGAGACCAGTCAGCCCTATGTGCTGAGGAGAACTTTGTGGTCCAGAGTTGAGGCCTCTGCATCGCTGGGTGGCTCCCACAGCTTTCTCAGACAGGGACGTGATGGAATTTGCTCCTTGTTGCCCTAAGAAAGTCCTGCTGACACCGTGCCTGTCTGCGCTTTACTCTGTTCCCCACAAACACCTCAACGCTGGGGGTCACCCATCTCATCCTGGCCCAGGGCTGTGGTCCCAGCTGCCTGGGCAAGGGGCAGTAGTCAGTCTGGAGCTGCCAGGCCTGTCTCCTTCACGGGTCGTGGTCTTTCTCCCTGCCAGCATCCCTGCGGCTCCTTGTGCCCCAAGAACTGCATTGCATCTCGGCCCCACAGAGAGTGGAGAAGCAAAGGCAGGGAGGGGAGAGGCCTTTATCCTTCCAGGAGTTGCCGTTGCATTTTTGGAGGGGACATTCCCCCTCCTTGTCCTCCTGCAGCACCAATCAGGTCCAGATGAGCAGGGTACAGCCGGGATCCCTGCCCAGGGAGCCTGTCCATGCTGTGGGGAGTGGCCCCTTGGGTGGCTTGGTGGCAGAGACGCGTGTGTCCTGCAGCCACCCCACTTGTGGATCCCAGGTGGGCGTCCTGGGCCCTGCTCAGCGCTGGGGCTGTGCCCACGAGAGGGAGCTCCTGCTCCACCCAGGTGGGCACCGGGACCCCCCCACACACCGACAGCCCCCCACTCACCGTGGTGGGTCTGAGTGTGTCCCCACAGGGAGATGGAGCCGGGTGGGATGACCACTGGGTGAGGGAGCCCGGGTGCCTGGCACCCCCCGGTGCAGGTGGGGTGACAGCTCCCCCAGGAGGACCTGGGTGTTCTGGAGGCTTCTGGTGGCCTCTTCTCAGCATGGTCCCCCCGCCCCGCTGGGTGCATGAAGCTGATGCTCATCCTCACTGATGGGTGGGGGGCACCCAGCCCTGCCTGCTTGGGCTTCAGGGCTAGGGCGATCTGGCACCCCAGGGGTGCCCCCCACCAGGGCTAGGTGCCCCCCTCGGTGCTGTCCAAGGCCCCTCACCCCCTGCCTCAGTTTCCCCCAGTGCTACAGAGGCAAGCTGAGCCCAGCTGGGGCGGCGGGGAGCTGGGGCCAGCGGGGGCTTTGCGGGGGCAGCCCAGGGAGGGCTCAGCCTTCTCTGCCTGAGGTGTTAGAGGGGAACGGTGTCCCCAGGCCAGGGGACCCCTCAGCCCTGAGTGTGTACGTGTACGGCGTGCACCGACGGGTGTGAGTGTGGTGAGTGTGTGAGCAGGGGCAGGCCGGCAACCAGGAGGGAAGGAGGCCCCTTTCTGCAGGCCGGGAGGCGGAGGCCGGTGCTGTGGCCTCCTGGGCCCCTCTTCTCATGTAAAGCAGCTTTGTGCGGGGGCTGTGGCCCCCCGGCCCCCAGCGCTGGCTGCAGAGGAGGGAGACGGTGGGGGGCCCAGAAGGAACAGTTCCCCCCCCCCCCCGCCCCCCATCGGCTTCTCCCCACAGCAAGGGCAGCCCGTGTGGGGACGTGTGTCCGACAGGGGCCTGTGGCTGCTGGGAGACAAACCTGCCCCGCTCTGCCCCCCCGGTACCCCCTCGCCTGGAGAGGCTGGGCATGGGGACAGCTCTGTCCCCACTGGGAAAAACTCGGTGCCCCCGTGGGCAAAGGGGGACAGCTCAGTGTCCTTGGGCAAAACTTCATGCCACCATCAGGCACAGGGACACTTCAGTGCCACCCTTGGGCACAAGGGTCATTCTGTTGGGCATGGGGACAGCTCGATGTCCCCACTGGGCACAGAGACATGTCAATGTCCGCATCAGGCATGGGGACAGCTTGAAGTCCCCATCAGGCACAACTCTGTGCCCCCTCTGGGCAGTGTCCCACAGGGACAGCTCATTGTCCCCAGTGGGCTGGGGACAGTTGGAGTGTCTGTGAGACACCGTGGGGGCAGGAATGGCCCCGCTGCAGCCCCCCCCTTCCCCTACAGGGGGGATTTGGGTGGTGCTGGGGGACAGGCAGGCACCCAGGGGACCCTGAGGGCCACTCTGGGCCCATGGCATGGGCTCGCCTGTGTCCCCACGCCCAGCCCTGACAAGGGCCAGGTATAAATAGCAGCCATCTCTGTCACCTCCTGTCACATGCCTGGTGCTGGCAGAGTCCCCCCCACCATCAGGGACTGGGGGCACGGGGAGGGACAGTGGCCCTGGCATGGGGAGGGACAGTGGCCACCAGGACCCCATATAGGGGGGACAGTCCCAGGGGGGAATGACCCAGGGGTCCGGGCTACACTGACTGGAGAACACAGACCCCAACCCAGTACAGGGCCCTGGGACAATGCTGAGATGGCTGGACCCCCCCTACACCCCATGGGGACCCATTGCCAGTGTCAGGGGCTTCCCCCGGGGACAAACAGGACATTTCTGCCCCCAAATCGGAGCAAAAAGGGAAAGTGACAGGGACTGACAAAGCCTCCCGCCACCCCTGCCACCCTCGCCTGCTTCCAGGGGCAAAAATTGTCACCGCTCGACCTGCCGGTCCCTGGGCGGCTCTAAAAATACCCCGTCCCCCTGACAGCGACAGCTGGGGGACCGGGTGGCGGATGCCTTGGGGACCCGCTGGGGGGGTAGGGAGGGTGCCCGGGGCTGTGTGGGGGGAGCGGGGCTGCCAGCCCTGCGTGCCCTGTCCCCCCCCTCCCAACCACGACACTCCCTTTTACTTCCCACACTCTGTTTCGGGGGTGACCCACCCCCCACCCCTCCCCAACATCCCACCCCACCGTGCCTGGCCCGCCGCCCCCCCCTTTTTCTCCCACCGGGATGCCACCAGACGGGTGGCCGGCAGGCACCGTGCCCGGCCGTCCCTACTCTTGCCCAAGCCGGCACGAAGCCTGGCCTCGGCCATGCCGCGGCGGTGGCGGTTGTGCCTCTCGCTGGGTCGGGCGGGGGGGGGGGGGGGGGGGGGGGGGGGGGGGGGGGGGGCGGCAAACCAATGTTTGGGGGAGAAGCACAGCAGTCCACAATCAAAATTGAGAACATCTGAATAAGTTTTGTTGCATCTAGTCTTATCTCCATGCAAAAAAAGGGAGGATGAGGAAGAAGAGTTGCGTCTTTAAATCGGCTATGATATACATGAGTCTCCCATCTGCTCAACACAACCCTCAGAATATTACCAATGTCATACAATCAAGAAGAATATTTCTAACTTCCAGAAATCTCCTCCTATTCCAGGGACTACTACCACCTGTACAATTTTAGAGAAAAGAGTTACTTCTATCCCTTTCCTTCTGCCATTCACAGTCCTTCTGAAGTATCCTTTATAGCCTCCAATGCATATTACTAAAACAAGCCATTCAAAAAAAGGGCAGAAAAAAAAAAAAGACCTGAACCAGAAGAACCAAATTCCCTTGCCAGAGTTCCTAGCCTTGATACTCCAAGCAACTACAGCAACATTCTCAAAGAGCTCTCCTGACCCATCCCACTACCAATATATATTAAAGATATACTTAAGAATATAGGCACCATCAAGGAGCTGTTTCATATCGTATAGGTTAATACATATGTATGTAAAATGTATGAACTAATTCAACTGTATTTTTATGCTCTGCCCTTCATTCAAAAAACATAAGAAATATTCATCCAGAATTAGCAACTTCTCCCCCTCACCCGCCTCCCAAACTTTATGAAGGGATAAGGAAGAAGCTTAAAAAAATATATCGCTTAAGTTTAGTTATTCTGTAAGATTTCATATAGTTTCAGATGCATTTTCCAGACATTTATATACCCAACAACATTTTGTAATATGAAGTGTTCCAATTTGGCGTTTTTCCACTCCTGGCAAGCAAGAGACAATAAAAATCAAGAGAAAGTTAAAAATGAAGGGTTTTTTTTGAAGTATACAATATGTTCAGAACCATTTAATGAATTCAGGTGTTCAACAAGCTGCAAGTCAACTAAAATTTGCAATACATATATATTACAAAGCACAGGTAAACACAGCTGCATCCACTTTAAAGTTACTCCATGTCATCAGATTATGATGACGAACTCCCTGAACTTTTTGGCCTCTCTTCTTTTGATCTGGGGTTCACCTGTGGCTGGAAAAACTAACAGCATTTAAGTTCTTTTGCCTCTAATTAAGGGAAACAGCATGCTTAAGCCTCAGACTGAGAAGAAAAAGTTTTCTTGGAGTAGTTACAGCATGCTGCTATCTGCAAATCCACCAGCATCGTTTGCAGACCAAAAAAAGTCCTACAACAAGGTCTGACAAAGCATATCCAATTTGAATATTAATTACACATCAGCACAGACTTTAAAAAGGGTCTGAAACGAAAGCTCTTAAATCCAGGATTTCTAGTGTTTGCATTGTGAGGCTGATCATGGTTATGGGGTGATTTGGAATCTGTCGCTATTTTTATTTTAAAATAAAAGTAAAAATTGGTAATGAGTCTCTCTCAAGATTCAAAAATATCAAGAGTGGTATGATCAAAGTCCATCTCAACAAATTAGGCACATCTTGAGCTTATGAGATCTGCTGCAGGACACCATTATTGCTTCCTTTATATGACTGTCAGATATACTTCAGTGTCTCTCAACTACATTCAGAGCCCACAAACACTCCGACCACACGCACACCTAACAGTTTTTAGTTAACAACATTGCAGAGAATTTTATCAGTAGCAAGTTTTCTTACAAACTGCTGCACTGCACGAGTACCAGAACATGCCCATAGAAATAACCCGGTTCTCAACCAAATTGTGTTTTACCTGTATTTATGTAGAGTTTAGACAAATCCAAGAACTGTACATTTGTGTCTTCCAGTAAGCCAAACAAAGCCTGAACCCTTTAATATCATATGTCATATAGCATATTGTAAAGGATGGCAGGGAATTAAAAAACAAAACCACAAAACACTGCAAAAGGAATGCTGAATTAATTTTAAAAGTCTGGGTTGGTTTGTAGGTCGAGCGGACTGCTTCAGCGCATCAGCACTACTACTGCAAGCCAGCACTATAAGTTACATGAAGTTTAAGACTACTAAAAAAAACCTATGCATTTTTCTGATATTAATGCCAATTATAGCAAAAAGCCCAAGCTGAGGCTATTTGAAAACCTAGACCTAAGCCTCACTGACAACAAAAAATTATCAGCACATAAAAATTAAAGGAAGTAGTCCCATGTTCCAGATATTCTAATCCACAACATAAAATTATTTATGTAAGAGCGTGACTAGGAATTCAGTTCGTGTCATTTATCAGATGGTCAGGACAGCAGAGAGGTGAGGGGCTGCATGACAAGGGCCCCAGGAAGGCTTCTCAGGGGCAGCTCCTGGACCACCTCTGCTCAGCTCTGCTTTAACTGAAACAGGTAACCAGCGAATATTCACCCCCGTGAAGCACGTTGACTTTTAAAAATCTGACAGAAAGGCGTTCCCATAAGAGATTTCTAATCTATTTCCTTTTAATCTCTTTCTTTATAGCTGAGGAAGAGTTCTTTGTACTTCTGGTAACAAAGGAAACACAGAAGTGACAGCAGCACGTCAAAGCTGTTTATGTCTCGTACAGCCTGGCGCTCCGGGTTGCTGTTGGCAGGTGACTTCTTGAGAAGACAGTCTGCAGCCTGTGCACGGGTGCTCCGTCTTCCCACGAGTAACTTCACAAAAGAGTTAACTGCACAGAAGGATGCTAAAAACCCTTCCCCACGCAGGGTAAGCAAACACAAAGCCAAAAAGGAAATTTTTTAAAAGGAAAAAAAAAAATATGACAAAGGGTTAATACAATAACTTCAAGTGCCCACAAGTATATTCCGGGCAGCGTTATCTGCTTTGTATGTTTACGGGCTTTAGGATACAGCTATTTGTTTATATAGTGTTTCTTCTGCAGAGAGATGAGTACATTAATAAAGTGATTAGATGCACAAATAAGTCACGGAATCTAATGATACTGTGTCATATTTAAGGTTACTGAATCAGCACACCGAGAGGCCAAATATTGCCAAATGGAAGTTCTGGAGGGGAAAAAAGAAAAAGCTGAAGGACCAAGTAAGTCGCTAACCCATGCTGAGATTTTAGCTAGCTAAAAGCCTCAATTATGGTGCAAAGCATTAATGATGTGAAAATGCTGTAGCCCTCTGTGGCTCACGATGAAGTTGATGCTCTGCAAACAGAGCAGCTCCAGGATCAGGCCTTCAGGTGCCTGGGCTCCCTGGGGCCAGAGCCCATGGCAGCAAATCCAAGGGGATCCATGTAGCTGGCAGACAAATCACTGCAAGAGGCTTTGTAATGCTATGCTCAACCTAAAGAAAGGATGCTAAAAAAAAAAAATTAAGGAAAATATTAATGAGATCCCAAAACTTAGAAGTGCAGCAAAAACTCTCCATGTCATTTTTTAAAGTTTAAAAAAAAAAGTCCACAACAGGGATATAATGGAAGGGTTAAGACAGGACAGACTGCAATTTCTCCATTTATGGATCTAGGGGTACTCTGCCCCCTCTCCTAAAGCTGTATGGGTTTCCAGCACAGCACACAGAGGCTCTACACACAGAAGAAGAGAAAAAAAAAAAAGTATTTCATTAAAATATTTCATTTTTCCCCCCCTCTTCTGAAGCACAGGGAAAAACAATTAAAAACCCAACAAACTAGGTCCATAGGTTTTTGGAAGTAAATTAAAAGGTCAAGAAGACAAGTAGGCATGGACAAGACTGAACTGCAGATGAGCACGGAGAAGCAGAGAAACACCAGTGGGATGAGCGCCAACGACTGGAAATAGTTAAGGTCCCGATTCTGGTGGCCATTAGCGCGGTGCCGGACTGGAGTGACTCCAATGGAAACACACGATTGCAACCTGGGAGGAGGAGGACACACGGGAGCAAGGCAATATCACTGGTGAGATGAGCGCAGCAAACCTGGGAATAACAAATTCTCCTCGCAAACAGGCACTAAAAGTGACAGCACCAGATCCGGTGCACAGTAAACCCAGAAATCATATCTAATTTCTAGATCCACGTCTTCCTCCCCCCCCATTGAGAGTATTTCCAGTCAACATACACACTATATACTTTTTATTATTGTTTGAAGAAGAGCAGCAAGCCTTGCAGCTTGCTAATCTACAGGAGAAACCTACAGGAGACAGAGGTGGTTACTTTCTTCCCTCAAGATTTCTGCTTTAAAAAATAAAGTGAAAAAGAAAAGGTTTGCTCCAGCACACCACCACTTTGTTTCGTTTCAGCAAGACTTTGACAAAATCTAATTCACTATACCGTGTATGTAATATATTGGGTACTTGAAGTATGACCATCACTCATTAGAAATGTAATTAAAAAGTGACAAAACTGGATTCCCCCTCCCCAGCATGCAGATGAAAACCAGTAACCCTGCCTCTATTTGTAACCATGACAACTATAGAATATTTTATTTCAGTAATATAATTCACACCGAACATTTGCTCATAGGTTTTGTTGTTAAGGGAAAGGTTGACATACTGTGCACGCATTTCATGAGCTACCGGAGACAACAGATACAGGAAAGTCGGGCAGTTTTCGAGACCGAGAACCCAGTACGTATTTCATAGTTCATTTAAGACCCTCTACAGGAAGCTAAATGAATATGAACAAAAATTCAGCCAAATGAAGTGTCACCGGTCATTACTTGCAAGACAACTACTTGGTATGACTGGATGTTTTTTGACCTTTAAATAAATGGCAATGATACTCTTCTATTTTAGAGGTAGTAACTCAAACCCCAAACTTTAATTTTTGATTAAAATACCATAGGCATTATTTGGTTTCTATTTGGAAATATCAAATTAGACGTTATGGGAAAAGATATCTATACCAAACGAGGCAATGAAAGACACAGTCTGCGTATCCTGGCTAAGTCTTATTCTGGATGGGTCACTAAATTATTTGCATAGCTCCCATATTTCATCTTAAATTGAAGACAACTTCCATAAATACACACAACGAGGACAGGTTATAAGAACAAAAAACCCTGTATATTACTCAGAGAAGATTAAACAACCTCTTGAGCATAACTAAAGTTTGACGCAGATAAATGTCAGTGTAAAATATGGCTGTACTTTATTTTTTTCCACATGGGGGAAAAAAAAAAGCCATTAGCAGGTTAAACCTGAACACAACAATAATAAAAGAAAGATACATTGTTGCTTTGTTTTGGAAAGAGAAAAATAATAATAAAAATAATAAAGCTTGCTGGAATACTGTTCCTTCTCTCTCACAGATCATCATATCCATCAAAGAGGATTTAAAGTTTCAGCAGATTGCTAATTATAAGAGACAGTAATACTGTTATCTGCAGTCACCTTAAAGGTACAATAGTTCAGTTTTTAAGTACCTCAAAACAGACCTCAGAAGGAGAGCCTGACAAATGGGTTTCAATCTGTAGAAGAGACTCACACGTGCCTACATGTACACACACACACACTTGCTCGGTTGTTTTAAAGAATATCAGGAAAAGGAAAGTTTTTTCATTTATGAGAAATATGCTCTATATAATCTCCCATTAAAAAAAAAAATAATAAGCCTGCAGCAAACATGCATGTCTTTTTCCTTCATCGATGGAAAAGTGATTAAATCCTCCTTAATTTAGTTACTAGAACACGGTATTTTTTCTAAACAGTTTTCATATATAATAAACAATAGATAAGCAGCCAACTACATGACCAGGTCGCCACAATTTTTGGTGGTGGTGAGGAGATAAGCCATCTCCAGTAATCTAGAAATATTTTCAGTTTAATAAATGAAGCCAGAGGCGGAAAAGAAGAAAAAAAAAAAAAACCTCGGAGACTACGAGCACACACTATTTATGAAGTGTCTGAAAAACACCACCATCCATCCCCAGAACTCCCTCCCTCCAGACCTTTCTCCACCCTCCGGGGAGGCAAAGGAACCTGTACCCAAAAATCCCGGGGACCACAGACCTGCATCCTCGCACGACAAGGACAGCTAGTCACATCCACTCAATGTCACAACCCCCCCCTAAAAAAAAAAGTAGCTTTTCCCTCCCATCCTAAGCCAGACCTTCTGAAAACAGGTACCCAGGGGATGCGCCTCCGTGCTCCTAACGGCACCACACAGCACTTCGGCTCAGAGATAAGTTAAAAAGAAAACAAACACACACACACTTCCCCCCCAAAAAAGAGAAGCAACATCAATAGAAAACCCCATCAGCAGCCAAACAAAACCTCACACCGGCGAGGAATGTCACCCGGCGTGGCAAGGCACGGCGTGGGAAAAGCGCACGGAGTGGCTTGATTTTGAATATATATACATTATTTTTAAGCAATATTGCACCGAGAAGTTCCTCGTACACATCACGCGGGGGGGAAGAGAGGGAGAGAATAAAAAAAAAAAAGGAGGGGGGGGAAATGGGAATGCATTCCAGGCACAGGGAGCCGACGGGGCTGGCGGCGGCATTTGGGAAGGGAGGGAAGGAGGGAGGCTGTCTGCCGGGGGGCGCGCCGAGCCCTTCCCGGGCAGTTTCGGGGTGGGAAGCGGAGGGGTGAGGAGGGATCCACCGGGAGAGCCGCCCGTGGGGTGTGGTGGGGGTCCATGAGGACACAGCTCCCACCCCCCCGGGGCGGGGGGGGGGGGAGAGGGGGTGATGGGGAGGGAGGTTTGCGCGGCCGACCCCACTCCGCAGGCGAGCGCCTGAAGTTGTGGGTGCGCAACGGGGGCTGGGGAGGACACCCCGCCCAAGCCAACATTTCAAAAACCCTGAGGGGGGGATAATAATAATAAAAAAAAATAATAATAAAAAAAAAAAGAAATCATCACGGTAACATGACGATGCCCCGCCGGCTCCCCGCACAGCACCCCCCAAGGCGGCAGGAGGCACGCAGGAAGTTTTTAATGCGGGCAGCGAGCGCAGGCGCAGGGCAGCCGCCAGGCGCCGATGCCCGGGGAAGGGGGGGGGGGGCGGGGGGGGAGCTCCGCGGGGCGCGCAGCCACCGCGCCCGCTTACCTCCCTCCGCGGGGGCGCAGGCGGCCCTGGGCCGGCAGCGCGGGTGCGCGGCCGCGTCCTCAGGCGGCGGGAGGATGCGCGGCGGCGGCAGGAGGAGGAGGCGGTTTGTGCATCGCAGCCCCCGCCGCTAACGCAGAGCCCCGCTGCGGGAGCCGCGCTGGAGGCCGGGCAGGGTTTGGCGGCGGCGCGGAGGAGAAGGAAGAAGCTGCTGCGGAGCCGCGACCATGCTCCCGTCTGGCCGCCTTCCCCTCACCTACTGCCCGCTTTAGCCGGGGAGGGAGGCGGCCTGGGCGCCGGGGCGAGGGGCGGGACGGGCCAATCGCCGCGGCGGCGGGAGGCGGTGGAGCCCGGCCCGGCCCGCCCCGCTCCGCCCCGCCACCGCCCCCGCGGGAGGCTGCCCCGGCCCCGCCGCCGCCGCCGCCGCCGCCGCCGCCGCCGCCGCCCGGGCCCCCGCGGAGCTCCCCAGCCCCCCCCCCCTTCTCCCCTTTCCGCGGGTGCGGAGCCTCCGCCCCGGTGCCTCCCCGGAGTCCGCGGGCGTGAGCCGAGCGCTCCCCCTCGGTGGGCGGCGGGGAGGTGCGAGGAGGTTGGGGGGGGGGGGCGGGGGGGGAACGGCGTGTCGGCGAAAAGGTCATCGGTCTCCCAGCTGTCTTCAAAAAGTAGCGTGTAGTTGAAAAGAAATATTACCCCGCTTTATTAAATCATCGCTCTCCGGGGGCGTGATCCAAAGCCTCTTGAAGTCCACGGGAGTCTTTGAGTAGGTTGGTACCGTTCTCTCCCCGACACCGCTCTTTTTTTTAATTTTTTTTTAATTATTTTTTTTTTAATATCCATCCTGCTTGGAGTCACCATGGATTTTACGCGTGGAAGTCTGCATCTGTCTCTCCATTCTGTATAATCTGCGCCTGCTGCTTTGTAGAGCTCTTTCTGATGTGCACCGCAAGCTGCGGGTGCTGTAGTTTTAAACAGAGAACACTTTGGCTTTTATAAATTTCCTGTAAGCATAGAAATAAGCTTCGTCGAATTCTTTTCTCCTTACTTTGCCGGTTCAAAACTCCTCGTGGAGAAGTAGCTGCTCGGAGGTGTTGGAAGTGAGGCAGCGGTGCCAAATGACAGCTGAGCCAAGCGAGGGGTCGGGAGGGAATCACACAACCCCCAGAAATGCAGAAGGCAGAGTTTCATGGAGAAAGGGGCACACGCTGCCCGGTGCCTGGGAGGAAGCAGGGGGCTGCCTTAAAAAGGGCGATTTCATTTTTCTCCCTCCCCAACCTCGGAAACAAATGGAAACGTGTTATTGCAGCAGGCTAAAACGTTCCTAAAATTTGCCATCCTCATTAATATTAGAATGCTTTCAGCAGAATATGGCCTCGCTCTGAAGCAGGAAGGCTTCATCCATTTTTGTCATTAATACAGCGTGGATTAACATCGAAACCCCCGGTCCTGTACCTCGCAGTGGAGTGTGAGGGTCGGAAGTTCAGAACAGTTTAAATCTGAATTATTTAGCAAGCACACACACGACACGCTCTTCCAATTTCCACGCAGCTTTTTTTTTTTTTTTTTTTTTCTCTCTCCTTAGTTTTCTCCCTTTTAAACGCGAGAGCCCCGTTCGGTGTTATTTGCCCTGATGCGGTGTTATTTGCCCAGCATATATAGTTGACCCAGAATCCGACAAAGCCGATGAGAAGAAGTCTCAATGGGACTGTTGACCTAACAAGTAGCATGTCAGTCTCCCGATGGCATTTGAATGTTCTCGCAGCGAATGCTTGGAGACAGGAGAGAGCATGAAGCAGAGATTCTTTGGAATCCTTAATTAGACACAGTGATTTTGGAGTACTGGTTTCCGCCGCTATCCTCTAGTGCCTAGTACTTTGTTTTGTGACCTTGAGGTTAAGGATACCAACCAGCCCTGTTTATTTTTAATAAAATCTTACAGTTATATGAGACAGTTCTAGGTTTTATTTATTTTTAGCATAAGTGCTTCCATCGTATCTGCCTCACAGGTTTATAGTAAGGATTTAGCTAATATTTGGACAGCACTTTTAAGCTATGAAGCTCTATAGGTCTATTATGCTGACCATTTTCTGCATTTTTCATTTTAGGAAGGTAGTTTCATACTCCTTCACTTCAGGAAGATAGAGTTCAAATCTTGACCTTAGTTTTCCCCTCAAATTTTGTTAAATACCTGATTTACAAATGCTGACATAGGGTCAGATTCTGATTTCACTTACAGGTAATGAATTTCAAAGAATTTCTTGAACCTCAGTGACTTCACTCTAGATATAAATCAGTTTAACTCAGAATATGAGCCACAGTTTTCATGAAGAATAAGCATATGATTACATTAAATACAGTATTCTACATTAATCTTATTGCTTTGATTTTCTCCTTTTGGTAACTTAAGTAATTTAAGGAGGAGTGCTTCACTTTATTAATATATTTTTTTCTGCTGTGTTTCTGGGGGAAAGGCATCTACAGGTGGGCTTTGTAGAGAGGAGCAGGGGGCTGAAAAATAATTTGGGGAGCATCCTGCTCATGGTGTGACAGTATGCAAGGAGGTGTTTAAAAATTAAGGATAATACCTGGGTCTGGAGAAATTCCCCTGTGGTTGGCACGCTGCTCCGGACACTGGGAAAGATGCGCTGCTGCTCACATCCTTTCTCAGCATTTGGGAAACCCTCTCCTCTCGTTGAGAACATGGTTTAGGGTAGACAAACTTACATCCGAGTAATCACACTGAAAATAGGGATCCTTAAGATGCTAATGAAACAAAAGATCTATTTACAGAAAAACAAATATTCTGTGGTGGGGGTTTTACTTGGGTGGGTGAGTGACTTGTGTAATAGAGTCTGTTACAAGGTCGTACTTGACAGGCTGAAGATTGTGAGAATCCTGATTTCGGATTAGGCAGCTGATAGCCTGCACGACTTTGGTGGCTGGTAAAGCTTGCTCCACTGAAAGAAGAGATTTCCTCTTTTAGCAATAGATCATTATGTTACAAGTCGTGTATTAGAATGAGAATAATACAACTTTCCCCTGTCTTTGCTGATCATATCAAAACTAATGGCATCTTGAATTGTCAGAGCATCAAGTCCATCTTCTGATAAAATATTAGAATACACACAGATCTATTCATCTTACTGGAGATTTCATTTTTGTCTGCAAAACATTTGATGGCAATGCCGTTAGATTAGCTGTGGGCAGATTGCAGGGACCAACACAGTAATTGGGTACCAGGATTTCGCAAAGGGTTGCCATAAATATTTACCACTTACTTTGTGGTAAACACTATTTCCTAGGTTTGGACATGTTTCAGGGAATGAAATTCTTATTTATTTTAAGGGATTTAAAATATAATTTTTTGGATTGTTACAAATAAAATTCTTACTTTTTGACGCAGGTTGAGTCATTTCAAAGGTAATGAAATTTCATCTCCGGAATTGTTGTATTAGATTTTTCTAAGCCAGAGCCAAAAAGAAATATCTGCTACCCAAACTTTAACTGCAAGGTTCGACTCCTGTTTTCAGCTAGTGAAGATATCCTTGATTAGAGATTTACAACTTGGATAATAATGTCAATGTTTTCATTTTCTGCTGCCTGAAAATGGTAATAGGTATGGTAGAATATCTAGAACATCTGGTAATAGATATTTAGTAGATTTCCAGGTTTTTTCAGGTTCTGAAAAAGTCAGTGGAGATCAGGAAGATATCTCAGGGTTTTTCCAATCATGTATTTTTATTTATTTGAAGTATAAAGACTGTTCTCTGGTACTTTAGCATTCATCTGTACATATCTGTTACAATTATCCTTAGCATTTAGCAGAAAAATAATCCCCAGATGAAGCAGGAAGTGACATGTAATTTTTAAGTGTGCAGCTTGAGTTAATTGCCAAAATACAAATTTAAGGTGGATTAAAACTGCTAAAAATGGCAAACCTGCAGAATCTAGTGAAAAACATCATTGGCTTTTGTGGACACACCATGTTCAATGAAACACTTCCTTCTCTGAGCAAACCTTCCCTCTTCTGCTGGGTGACCAAAGCTGGAATCAGGGGAGGGAAGGCAGAGCCAGCAGTTACAAGGTCCTGTCACTGGGAGATGGTTGGAAAAGGATCCTATGCTTTGTCCATCCCAAACCATGTGCAATCCACATCATTTATAGGGTAGTGATCAAGGCAGGTAACTACTCTTGTGAAATGAATCAATCATCAGAAAAGAAGAGTGTCAGGTGGTCAGTGTTTGGTTGATAACCTATAGAGGGAGCAAAATTTTGTTAAGCAAGAAATGAAGAAGATATTAATCTTGTGAATATTGGATCACTCTTCACATATTTTTTCACAAGAGGATTATATTCTAACTTCCAGACTTTACATATCCCTGAGTTTCAGCTTTTTATACTGACCACAGACTGTCTGCAGGTACGTGCTCTGTGGGCAAAGGTTATGAAGTCGTTTGCTTGGAACTGGTGAAATAAAAATTTGTGCCATTTCAGGTGTGTGAGCCGAAACTTCCCTGTTCCTGGCTTGTCAAGGGAATGAGAAGAGTCTTATCCTCTAAAAGCCAGCAGTATATTGAGTTGATTTCTCTTAGCCATGACAGAACCATTTGCTAAAACTTCCCCCAGAAGACAGAAGTGGGTTCTGCTGGAGTCGTGATTTTGATTTCTGATGGGCAGTAATAAAAGTAAGATCCATTTCACTGTGTTGGCAAATTCTAGAGCTCTGTCCTGAAATATGTGAAAATCTCTAATGGTTGGGCAATAGCAGAAAAATCAGGCTTTTGGGGGAACTTTTGGAAAGTTTATGAAGATTTTGTTTAACAACTTTATTTCCAAGTCACCTCTCATCCCACTCAATCACATGGAGAGGCATTTTCATTGCTGTTGAAGTCATTGCATCAGTTGCTTGAGTTTTGTCAAAGTAACCCCATGACACTGGTTAATGGGGGGAGGTGTAGGGGGAATTGGACTTTCAGGGTGATTTTGGAGGGAGTTGTGTTGTTCCATTTGTTTGTCTAAAACAATAACAATATGTTTCCACCTTTTCCTCATAATTATACAAGGAAGACTAAAATACATGCCATTTTGAACTGAATGTCTGTATTAAATTGGTTTGACTCCTATTTTCTGCCATCTGTGGCATAACTAGAACAGAGAGTGAGAACAAAAAATATAAATGACTCAGTCACATTTCCTTTAGGAGACACATCATGCCCCCCATTCTTGTCAAATAATTCATTTCAGCTCTGAGCAAAAACACTGTTGTGACACCCTGAGCATGGAGAGGAGATGCTGCCATTCTGTCATTTGATAGAGGGACTCAAATTTATGCTAGAATATTTTGGTTAAGCAGCTACACATCATTTTTTTCGGTATTTTTAGATGGCCTCCAAAACAATCTCAGCACAATGCTCGGATGTAATTCAGCTTAATTAAATACTGAATTTTCCTGTAAATGTTAAGTACCTCGTAAGCCAGACTGTGGAGGGAACCAGAATTAGGTTCACAGAGAGGAAACTGAGACAAGTTGGTGCTGCAGAAGCCTTGCCTAAGACTTAGTTGGCGCCTGAGTTAGTTGCCACTGACTCTGTGCTTTCCTTCTATCTAGACTGACCAGAGTGGGTCCCTCAGACCCATAGAAACCTTGAGAGAGGGAAGTTGATGACACCTGGGGCTTCCCTTGGATGGATCTGAGGTACAGCCAGGTGTGCCAGCACAGCTCAGAGCCTGGAGGCACTCAAAGGTCTCACATACCTATAGGCCTCTATTTTAGAAGGGATGATTTACCCCAAAGTTTACATATGAGGTAAGTGCTTGAGGCAAACAAGTTATCCCTGCGGAATCTCACTGGTGTCAGGGGACTTCGTCATCACAACACCCTGGAAGGAGGTGGCATCGTTGCTCCAACTATTAACAAAGTTTTCCTGGAGTATATTCAATAAAAGTAAAATCAGGTTGACAATGATGGGGGTTCTCCCGGCTTTGATTTGGTTAATGCTTTGCACAGACAATGTTATACAAAACTCTTTTTTAAAGGATTCCTTTAGGAATCAAGTTTTGACTAAAGGCCAAATGTTTTTACCACTGATCAAAGAAATGAAACAGAATCAGGTTTACACATGGCACAGGTTAACAGTGAACAAATGGAAGAATAAGTGGTAAAGAGGCAAATTATCATTGCTGAGTGACCTGAAGTACTTAATGAAGAGGCCAAATTAAAAAAAAAAAAAGGTTGAATATTAACTAGGTACAAGGCAAGGTAATAAAGAACGAAGACAAGAGGCTACGCAGGGCAGGGGGCTCTCTTTGGGAAAGCAAGGACTCTGAAAAAGATTTAGGATTCTTTTTGGATAAGCACCTCAAAATGAAATCTCACTGTAACTCTGTGGCTAAAAGGCCAATGCAATCCTGAGATGTAAAAAAGAGTACTATCAAGCAGATAAGAGGATTTGATGTTGCCCGCGTGCGCAACACTGGTAAGGAGACTGTTAGGAGCTGTGTCCAGTTTTGGTGTTGACAGTTCAAAAGCAACGTGGAAATACTAAGGCAAGTTCAAAGGAAAGGTATGAAAAAGGATTCAGAAAACAAGCGTGACAACACGAGGCATAAGCAGCTCAGCTTATTTAGCTCATCAGGGAAGAAGCTGAGAAGTGACTTGGTCACTGCAGGTAGGTACTGACCCATGGAAAAGATATCCAAGAGTGAGGAGCCACTTTATCTACCTGACAAAGGCATTACAGGACCCAGTGGTTGCAGCTTAACGTAGACAAATCCACCCTTAAAAGAAGACACAATTTCCTATCCTACAGAGCCCTAAATAATAAAACTGCTTGTCCTGTAAAAGCTGACAAAGGTAGGGATGTTTAAGAGGACGATAAATATGTACTTTTAAATACCTGCTTTCATCCGTTTTGTGGAAAAACCTGTACATCTTTCTGTGCATGTGTGAATGGGAGCTTTATGAGGAGATCGGTGGTAGTTCCTTGTCTCACAGTCTGAGAACCTGTTATTCCTCCTGTTACCGAGTCCTTCGTGAGGCTCCAGGGACTGGCACTGCCACTGTTGTTCTCAGCATCCTCGTAACACTTGCAGTTTGGAAAGGGAATAATTATTATCAAATAATCATTCTCTTGTTTCCTGGCTTCAGTGAGGTCTTGCAGACTGTCAGGAAGGATTTATTTTTTCTCTTGGATGAAATTGGCCACATATATCTTGGTTATTTGGGAGTTGTTTCATTTTTCTGTGTTCCCCTGGAGCATCAGAGATGAACGGGTGGCTGGAGGTGAGGCCCTCGATGGCTTTTTGCCAGTGTTCTCCACTGGTGCAAAACCACCCTTCCCCGGTCATAGGTGCCTGGGTGATGTATTTTCCTTTCATATTTATGGTCATACTAATTCCAACAGTTAAATTAATTAGGACTTTTGCCTCGTGTCAGATTGACAGGGATCTTGAAGGTTACCCAACTTCTCCAGTACATCAGGCACAACGTGCATACTGGGATCATCTAGATGTTTCTCATTTAGTCCACTTGTTCTTCTGCAGAGGTCTTGGGCATTAGTGACATGTTCTTTTCCTTTTATACATAAATCTACTTACCCAAAGACTAAACTGCTCTGATTTAATTTTGGGGTTTAAAATAGGGATAAAACATATTGCTTTGAGATATATAGGAGACCAGGCTCTCAGCTCTGTTTTTAAATCCTGTGAAACTTTCTATAAATGGTTTGTATAGTCAATAAGGATGTGATTAACAATATCGTGATGAATATTGGGGACAAAATTTTTGCATTTGGAAATTCAGAGGCTTTTGTATCCGAAAGGAGGTATGTGGTGATCTATCTGCCTTCTTCCATGGAACAGTCTATAGAATTTCCCCTGGTAATTCTTGCAGGGAGCGTAAATCATACGGATGAGCTAATGAGCACATTTGCAAACAAACAAATGCAAACACCCAAATCTTGATTGTCTTATAGTATTTCCTGGAGAATGTATTGTGTTCCCTTCTCGGTTATTTGAAGTAATAATTAGCCAGGTTGATTTTCATAATGTCCTCGAGGTCTAATCACAGCCCCGTGAGCATAGGCTAAAATCCTGGCACTGGCTGAGCTGCATGAGGGTTTGGTTATGAATAACCCTATTCAGTTATATCCCTTGTGCAGAGCACGGGTTAGTAAGCTGTGGTATGTACGCAGCTACACGCATGTAAATACTGAGAATGGTGCCAGGGAAGTCGAATTCCTCAGTATTTAGGAGAGAAAAACGTTAGCGAGAGGATTTTTTTTTTTTTTCCTGCCCATCCCTTTTGAAGCTTTGTTTCACGGTAGCCAGAGGGAGAAAAAACCACATTATACGAGTAAATTGGCTGGAGAATGTAACCAAGGCCCCAGTAAACACTAAGAATGAAAACCCATACAAGTGTGTATTCAAGCAAGTATGTGCAAAGATGGTGTTTTCTGCAAGCACTCTCTTGGAGAAAAACGCTGTTCTGTAACTAAATAGCTGAGAAGTCGAGGTTTTTGCTGAACTGCCTTGTCTTTAGATTTTCACTGAGGTTCCCTGATTTCCCCCTTTCGTCCCCCTTCCTCTCTGCCCCAGCGCAATTTGTGTGGTGGTACCTGATACCCTGAATAATTCAGCTGAAATCTGAGGTCCCTGATGACCAACACCAATTTTCAAATGATCGGGCTCAGACTGTATGATTTTGGAGTGACAGAGGTGGGATATTTTAAATTCTATTCTGTCAGGGAATGATTAGGACATTAATTTGGGCCGAATTAGTACATCTTCCCTGCGCTAATGGGAGGATAGACCCCCTTTTATGTTTAATCTGAAGAGGGATTGGTGACTGGCGAGGTTGTCTCACATAGGGATGTCTGCCACCGAAATAAATGATGAGCTCAGTGAGTGAAAATGTTTAGGCTGCACTCTCTAAATGTGCATTCCTTCTCTGCCGAAGGCAATAAAAGCCCTTAGGTGGCAGCTCTGTAGATTTTTCTCATTGTGGGCAAAAATGAGGGTGTTTTTTTCCGATTTGTTAGCCCAAGGCTTTTTTTCTTGAAGCCGCTACCGATTGTTGATGCTGATTTCACGTTTCGTAAACAGCCAAGTCATGTTCAAAAAGCAGAAAACTGACCTCAGAGATGACATAACCACTGGAGGAGGAGGAAAGCGGCAGCATCGCCGCTGCCTGACGGTGAAAGAAAAGGGCACCTTGCCTCGGAGTTTGCCAGCAACTTTTCCTTGATGTTTGAGTTTAGTACTTCGGTGTTAGGAGAACAGTAAAGCGGCTTTGAATTAGAACAGAGTAGAAAAGTTGCCTCATGTGCCTTTTTTTTACTCTATTACTTTTAACCCACCACTGCAAAATTCCTCCTACCTGTAACGAGTAATTTAATTTGGAAAGGCAAATAAGAGCTCATTAGCTGATGCACTGCTACAAAGTAAGTGAGCAGATTTTAAGCCTAAGGACAGACTTTTACAACCATTTTGAAATGGCACGATACAATGCAATAAATCCCGTAGCCTTTTCAAAGAGGAAGAGGAGAATAACCTCCTTCCATTACTTGGATGCAAGTTTTCTTCATCTTAAAACCCTTTGTATTTAAATATTGGGGAAACGGATGTATTCCAGGGGACCACACACAAATAAGTCAAGCATGTGAGTGTTCCCAAAAAATTATTTTATATCTGTTGTGTTTTCCCTTACATTCCCTGTGTATTGTGGATGGACAGAATTGCCGTATCTGAGAGTTCTCCATCATACTCCTCAAAGAAGAAGCAGTAATATTTCTGCAAAGTGTATTTCTTCGTATCTCATGCTATGCCTGGGTATTTTGGGAGATGTTAAGTTTCCTTCTCTCTCAAAAAGCTGGTTTGTTCAAAGTCTCACTGTTTTAGAGATAGTTTTTAATTTAGAACTGTCTTTTAATTCTCTACAAATATGTGATATTCTACAAGGAACTTTGCCTTTTATGTTACTTATTTTAATCATTTTCAGAAGTCATCTTAATGATTTTTATGAGCACTCACCTTAATTTCTGGCAATGTGTGCATGTAGATGTAAAGCGCAGGCAGAAACCCCTCCATATCAATTGGTAACCCCAGTTCAGGGCTTTTAGTATGTTGCAGCATCAGTCTTGTATATAATATGACTAAAAATTTTCGGTGCTCAAAGGATGGATCTGGAAGGTATTCAGAGGCTCAGAAATCATATTAGTGTCTCTTAAAAGTTGCCTTTAAGTTTTGATTTAGTAAAACACATAAGATATTCAAACTACAGTGAGTTATCACTCAGTGACGGTGGCTGAAATTCTTGCAGTTTCTACCTCCAGCAGTTGTTTTATGGTTACTCCAGAACCACAGGAGTGGAACAGATTTATGACTTGTGAAACAAATATTAGCACGGAGCACATCAGTCGCTTGGTGCTGCTTGGAACATGTTTTCTCCCAGTTGGAAAACCAGACAGGTATCATTGTGGGGGGGACTCTGCTCACAGGTGTCGTCCCTTTGGCTTGAACGGAGAGTTTTGTATGTGAGCAGGTGTTTGCTGGCTGGAGCCCAACGAGAAACCTCTGGGAACTCTTTATTTCATGGAGCACCGTGTGCGTAGGCTTGCAGACCCTCACTCGGCATTAAGAAATAACCATAATAACTTCTCGTATTCCTGGAAACTGCGAGTGTTTGGCTGCTCTGACGGGCGTCATGATTGGCAGGGTTTCCACGTGTGTGACAGCGTCACCTCTGGACTTAGGGCCAGCACAGGCAAACAGCAGGCGCCGGCTCCTAAACAGCCCGAGGCAGTTGTTCTGCTCACCATTCCTGCTGCACAGCTTCTCCGGACAGGACATCCAGAAAACTGAGCGCTCGGAATGCCAGCAGTTTATGTGGGTTTAGAAAGGGCTTGAATGAACTCCCTAAGGGAAAACATCTATGGAGAGCTGCAAAACACAGAGGCACCCGCGCCGGCTTAAGAAATCCATTTGCTGTAATTAACTGGAGTGGGAGAACATGTGCCAGCGAGGTATCGCCCGGGAACCTCCCTGTTTTACATTCTTCCTTAGACAACTTCCCTTGGCCCCTGCCAGGTAGGGTACAGATGGACCTCTGGTTTTAGATGGTAATTGTAGACCTGGTAAAAGCTTTTGGTGGTTGGAGTCTTCTGGGGAAAATACAACTCTCACCAAGTTGTGGACACCCCATCCCTGGAGCTGGATGGGGCTTTGAGTAGCCTGGTCTAGTGGGAGGTGTCCATGCCCATGGCAGGGGAGTTGGAACTAGGTGATCTTTAAGGTCCCTTCCAACCCAAACCATTCCATGATTCTATAAACTTTCTACCAGCACCCTGCAAGGACATCGCAGGCATGATGGACATAGATGTCCACGCAAGGACATTGGAGGTGCAGGCAAGGCAGCGGGTCTGCGCTGCAGGTGTTTGGGATGCAGACTCTGCAGCAAGAAACACTCCGGAGTGAGGGATGTTCCTAGCGGGGCTGCTTGGCAGATCTACAAAAAGCAGTTTTATGGAGACAACTTGTTTTTCTGGGCAAGGACTACTACCATCCCATACCACATCTGATTGATTAATTCTCAGTAGGAAAGATGGCCCCTTCAGAAAGAAGTACTAAAATGGTCTTCCAGATCCCCTCTTGCACAAGCTGTGACTTTTCTAGAGGTTTTGAAGATTAAGAAATTGAGGCTTAATTCCACCTGTTTAAGACTGTCAAACCTTATTCTAGAAAAAACAATGGGGAACATGTTGAGTCTTATGCTTGCTTTAAGGTCAAACCTTCACTGTATTCTGTTTCAACTACAGAAAAATGCCTCCAGTTTATTTCCCTTTCTGTCAGAAACTCAGCATATGAATAACGTGCCTAAATTACTGTGGAAATGCAGCTAGGGACATAGTAGAACAACTGCTTTGAATGTGATTTGATTGGAGATACACAGCGATTCCAGTTTAAAAAGATAACTTTAGCACAGTTGGTGAAGAAAAAAAGAAAATCACCTACTTTGATATCTGTTCTGTGTCAAAATCTTACTGCCATTCTTTTTGGCCCCTCTGTGGTCTCTTCGCTTGCACCTTCACATCACACGATTCCCAAATAAACCTCACCACTTTCCAAAACTGTTTAAAAACGGGAATGCTCAACTTGCTAATGAATTGTGGACTCACAATTTGAGGCCGAATCTGCAGGCCTTAACAGAGATCAAATTCGTATTGACCATAGGCTCTTTGATGGCATATGGCAAATGTCACCTGAGTTATTAACAACCAAACAGAATAATGGGCTCCGGTTAGTATTTGAGGAAGCCTTTACCAATGAATTGGAGGAGATTTCTTCCTAATCCCAGATGCTGATTAGTTTATATTCTGATCCATACAGTTTGCTAACCTTTATGATTTTTATACTAGATGGAACGAGTGCAGAAGCTGTTATTCTGCCTGTAAATGGCTAATCTTTCTAAAAATTTAAGATTAGCAATGTACATTAAGAATGTTGAATTTAAACGTAATCCTCTGTTCACTCACCAGTGCAGACTGTTTCAGGATATTTGTTACTACGCTGAAAACATTTTCGTCTCTCTTGGAAATGGCATTTATATTTCCTATTCCAGTGCACCAATGACTGTTCTAAAGAGCAATATCTTGTTAGGCACTAGGGATAAAAACTAATCCTTGCATCCTGGGGAGCTGGGACTCCTTCATGTCAGAAACCCTCTGCCAGAAACACACACGTGCTTCACTTGACTTCCAGGAGTAATCCCTTGGTCTTCAGCTACTCGTGTGAAGTTTAGGCACATGGGTTAGTGCATCAGGGGCTGGAGTCCCAAAATTAATCACTTCCAGCCTCTGCATTTCTCGGGGTGGTTGTGCTGATAAAGGCAAGTTGGTAACGGCGATGCTCTCTTGGACATTAAACAGAGAGAAGAGGGAAATATTTTGACATCAGGGTCAGTGAAAACTACTGTGTTATCTTGTCTTTGTGATTCACATTCATTATTTACCATGACTCCAAATCAAACAGGCTCATCATTGGTTTTCCTTTTGACACAGCCCTTCTCTCCTGGCCAGTGTCAGGGGCTGCTGTCCTATGAACTGCAGCTGTGACCCTGAGTTTTCAGTTATTCACCCAAGCCTTTGGTTTTTTGTTTTTTTTTCCAGCTGGTGTCAAGCCGGATACATTTCCATAAAATGGTGGTGCTCTCCTCTGGGAAAAAAAGAAAAAAATCATACCTTGAATGATGCCAAACCCTAAATGTCCAGTGTGCTTTCTGCCAACTCACAGTAATATTGTCATAGAATCATAGAGTGGTTCAGGTTGGAAGGAACCTTAAAGATCATCTCGTTCCAACCAATTTTGATCAATACAGATAAAAATATTTTTCAAATCGGTGACTTTCAGTGCAGAATATTCTGATGGTGATTTCATGCCACCCATGCCCACACGAGAAGGCAGTGAGAAAGTTGGCTGTGAAATGGGTGATCAATTCAAGCACAGACAGTGAATTCCACAGACCTGAGCCCTAAGGGGCCTTCTGAGAGCGGACTGTGGGACGGTGTCCATGTGTGTCCCAGGTGTGTGAGTGCCTCCATGCAGCCCACGTGGTCCCAGCAGCATCCCACACCCTGGTGCTGTCTGTGCGAGGGAGGGGGCAGCAGCAGGAGCCTGCAAGTTTGCTGCTTAAGTGGAATAAAAAGACATATCTCCCCTTAGAGCAGCTTTATGAACCAGCCTGTCCACCCCTGTTATACTCGAATTACTCTTCAGTAACTAGATCAATTGCTGGTCTTTGTGAGTAGTATCCGTGCCCCTAGAACGCCAGGTATGGTGCAGTTGTAGGATGGCAAAGCATCTGCCTGGCATTTTAATGTAATGCACATAAATTGCTCAGAGACACATCCTGCTTTGTCTTTTTACCTATTCAAATGACCTTTATTTTTAAGGAACGCAGCACTTCTGCTAATGGCATGTCAGGATTTTTAGCAGAAGTCCGCAGTGCCCGTGTCAGGGTGCCCTGGGAGGATGCTGTCCCACCTGTGGTTCCCAGGGGCAGACCCAGCGAGTTGCCCACATCCTTCATCTGCAGAGCCCCGCGGACCATGGGAATTCCTCTCGTGGAGCCATTTGGTGAGCAGGTCAGCAGGGATCCCTTAGGTAAGGTACATGCTTGCAGTCGATTATACACATCGTGTAATTGCATCTGATATATAGAGTATTTTCCCCATCATTCTTCTTTGAACCCACCACGCACGCGACCCTACCATGTGAGTAAGACTTGTTCTTACTCTGAGCAGCAGGATGTGAAATGCTTTTGTGATCTCCTTTCCATAACAGACAAATGTCCTGTGTAGTTTCAGCAGCTTGTGATTCCTTCAAAGAAGTCTACTGGGGGGAAAAAAAGAAAGACCTGCTGGAGATACTGAATTATAAAATATTTTAAAACCAGAGAATTAATTAAAATGAGTGTTTAAAAAAGTTAGAGATGTCTGGATGCTTTCAAGCTTTGTTCTGTTGGATTCCAGAGAGTCCAGAGGGAATAATTTGGTAGAAAATCATATTCACTAAACGATAACCAAATGTTGGGTCACTACATTCAAGGAAAGCCAGATGTAATCCCAACCAAATTACCTGAATAACCTGGCCTGACTCAGTGGTACTACTGCTTTCAATAACAGTTTTGGCTGCTGGGAAATTCTCTTAGGTGTAAATATTTTTTTTGAATAAGAATAATAGCGGAAGGGTTTCAAAGTTATGCAAGTATTGAAGTTTCTAATTAAATAATTCATATCTAAGTCAAAGATGAAAAATCCAATAACTGTAATGGTATATAAAGCTGCTGAAAGGTGTTTTAAATATATGCATCTATAAAGCTTCATAGCTGGATTTCTAGCCCAGCCTTCTTCTGTACTCTAATAAATCCTTCTCTTTCTTAGATGTGTTATCCCATCTTATGTCTGTCACAGAGCACTGGGCTGAGAGGAAGATGCTGGGATCGTCCCTGTAGACATAGGCAATAAAAGTGATAATATCCAACCTTTTTTTTTTTTTTTTTTAAGGCTCAAAGTCACAGAAATGTGAAGCTGGAGATCTGGTGACTGACGAGTAAGTGGGCAGAAAGAATGTGCATGCCTCCAAAGATTATATATTTTAAAATACTTTCCTGGATCTATTGGTAGGTTAGCATTTAAACTGGTCACATATTTGTTATTGAAAACAATTTTTGACAGAAAAAATACACTTTTAAAATAAATAGGAAATAGTCTCCTTTTGTCAAAAACTTTCTCTTTTTTTTCTTTTCTTTCAGTTTTCAGCATTGACTGACTTGGAAAAATTTCCAGTCCTTTTCCTTTAGAACATTGTTATGACGAAGACCATATAAAAATCGAAAGTGTATACTAAAAGACAGAGGTTTTCTTTTCCTTTGGGACTTTTTATCTACTGCAATATAGGGTATATCTCAATTCCTTTGAAGTCAATGGGAGCCTTTTCATTGATTTTAATGGCAGCTGGATCAGACCTTTAGTGAAAAGCAACGTACAAAGGCTCCGTGCTAACTTCAGACTAGAAACAAATCCTTTTAGGTGAGTAACACCTAATGGCAGCCCAGGCTTTGCCGGGGGGGGGGACGATGCCTGGTGTGGCACTATTCATTTCCCATTTCAGTGCTGGGCTATATGTAACCATTTTTGCTGCCCAGACCCTGCTTATTTGGGATAGAAGATAGAAAAGGCTATTTTTCAGAGCGACTTGAGAGCTAGTCATGAAATAAAGTAGATGCAGGAGACTAGTAGGGTTATGGTGAGGGCGGCTGTATGGGGAGAGGCTGCCTATAATTGAGAAAGCTTTGCCACATTTGATTCTGGGAAGGGTGTTCTTTCAATGTGGTGTGTTTTGATAAGCGGTATGAGAATTTTTAAAGTCAATAACTTGGTTTATAAACTTCAGCTCAGCTGGACTTAATCCTGCAGCTAGCAAATCCACAGACCAAGTAGCCCAGCTGTGTCCTCATTTGTTAAGATCTTAAACCCAAGAAGGCGTCTGGGATGCTGAATCTTATTTTTTTTCCTCGCGCATTTATAAAAAGCTTAATAAAGGCCGATAGGAATAAGATGTGCTCTTTCAGTAGCGAAAAGAGGGAGAGGAAAGAGATGCATTTAAATTATCTTTGGGCTGGCCCAAATTTGGGACCTGTGTCTGTAAACCTTATCTCTGCCTCAGGGAAAATACTTACAGCAGTCAGGCTGATTCAAGGAAGCACATAAGCACATGCCTAAGGCTTCTTGTCTTACGTATATTTTCCTAAACAGGGGTACTTTACTGATTTGAAACCTGTGTCACACCATCTTATTTTGTAGAGTGAGAGCCTTACCTTGTTACTCCTGAGGACAAATCCTAGGGCTTGTGTGGTTCTCTGTTAAATGAAACTACAAAGTTGAAGATGCACAGAGCCCCTAACAGGGCTGGGGTTGTAATGAAGAAGAAATCTTTCTCCTTGCACAAGTGAAAAATTATCAATAATTTGAAATATTTTATGTAATTGTCTGTACTGGTAATAAATATTATTGATTATTTTATACATTATATTAATGAACACCATACTCACTAAAGAAAGAGCCTCAACATGAGCCTGTTTAAGAAAGTCATGTATAGTGCAGCTGTAACTTTTTAAAAAAGCCATCTATTATTTGTAACACCTTTTAAAACTGTTTATTGCTTTCTATTTAGCAATTGCTGGTATTTCCTTCTCTCATTCTGTTTCCAGCTGAGCTTGATTTTAATATGGCTTTTTTTTGTTTACTTCAGCACAGATGGTGAGATGTATAAGGAGAGCTTATATAGAGAGCCTACTCTTGTTCCCTGTGAAATCCATATGAATTTTGGCCACTGACTACAATGAGAGCAGAAGTGAGCCTGGCATCAGAGATTGCAGTGTTGGATTGTTTTGCTTGTAAGAGGGAGACTGAATGCAGATATTTATGATTGCAGAGAACATAAATAAAATTGGAGCAGCCATTTCTTTTTCTTTTTTCCCCTCTGTTTTCCCAAGGGGACAAGAAAAATAAGTGTGCTTCATTGAAGTAGGTTGCATATAAATTTTAAGTCAATAGAAGGAAAGATTTCCTCACACTGCACTGTAGACAGGCTGTTAAGATCACTGCTGCTGTGGGTCATAGACCCAAAGTAGTTCTCAGAGACAGTGAGTAATTTGGGGGCTTGTGGTCACAAATAGTCAACTCTCAGGCTGAAGAGTGCTGAGCAATTCCTGCGGCAGAAGCACAGCGTTTCTTCACTTTCAGAAGGGACATCACACACTTCTTCATGAATTGAGGGTGAAACTTGGCTCCCAGACAGGTCACAAATTCCCTTCCTCTCCATGGGATAACAGTTTCATGCCCAGAAGTTGCTAGTTGCATAGGACTAGGACAGTTTCTCGGCACGAAGGAGCAAAACACCATAAACCAGGCAGTTGCGGAAGCGCCATTGTGATGACTTGGGAAATCTGTCTATGGATGATTTAGGATTTCTGTCTGAAGCTGTAAAGATGACCCCATGAACTTCTCCAGTAGACAAGGCAATTAGCTATTTGCTGACTAAACTTAATTCCACCAGACCAGGGACGATAATTATTAGGCATTAATGATTCCTAGCCAAGCGCAGACAGGAGTTTGGCAAGCTGAAACCCTCCAAAGGCAGGAGAAGAACTGCAGTCCTGGAGTATGCTGCTGCAGTGAGTCAACAAGAGCTGTGCAGATTCTTGGTGGAAAGGTGTTTTGGGCAGCTTGGCCAATATTCTTGTCTGGCCAACTTGACCAATAGTCTTTTTTGGCTAACTTGGCTAAATTGGCCAACTTGACCAAAGGTTGGCTTAAACAACTTAAAAAAACAGTCATTGCTTGACTCCTCCAGCTCATGCAAAGTACTGGGGGTTAGGATGTGTTTGCGCAGGGTGAGGCAGACAGAGCTGCCCAGGTAAGGCTGGTGGAGCAAGCTGGAGATACCAGCTCCTTCAGCAGGGACCATTGTGCTAGAAGAGAACATTTGGATCTTGTTGGAGAATCCTATACAAATTGTTGTACCAGTGATGTGCTGCCCATGGCTTTCCAACACCAGGCTTTGAACCCGGAGCATTGGTGTGGCTCGGATTTGTTAGAAATTGTGCTTCTTGTCATCTACATGAAGAGAATTGCTGGTGTCAAAATAATTCGGGGCCAACAGTTTTGTTAACTTCTGGTACAGGGAGAAAGGGAGATGGGCAGAGTGAGGGCACTTAACTCTGTGACTCATTGTCTGTGCAGTTGGCCATCTTACATATCCCAGCAAAAAGGCTTTATATAAAATCGACAGAGAAACTGAGATTACAGCACAATTGGTCAGATTATAGAGATTTTATTCAAGTAGGTCAAATTTTTGCGATTTATCTACTTATTGGTGTCTCAAAAAAATCAAGCATAGCTTTGAAAGTTACAGTATTTACGCTAATGTACAAGTCACTAGAAGATCACTGGCTTTTATTTCACCAAATCACAGAAGTGATAATCACCATAAAGCCCTGCCGCCTCAACAACTGCTTCCAGTATCTTGTTACCCAGTTCTCAGAACTAATGCTCAGATCACTCTCGTGGGGGGGACCTTGCTGAAATCCGTGTTTGCACAGGAGTCCACGCACAGGGAGCTCATTGTAGGGCTGGGGTCTAAAGCCTCATTATATTTTTAAAAATCCAGGGTGTTACGCTATCAAATAGCAGCAGAATGAGACTCAGTTATATTTCCCAGGATAAATGAGCACATTTGCTTTAATATTGTGGTGTTCACATTTAGATTTTCTTTCTGCAGTTTATTCACTTATTTTCTAATTCAGAAAATGCACTAATTTTCAGGTTTGCCCGTTACTGGTATGAATTAGGGTGCTTTTACTGTATAGTAAAATTAAAAACCACAGACTAGCAATAATATCTGTACTGCAAAACACCCTCCTTAATTAAGCAATAGGACATGAAAGGCTGTATATTTCTGAGTGATTATAGCACACCTCATGTTGTTTTATAAGGCATGAAATCTAATGCAGAGTGACCACCCGAGAATTGTAGTAATTGCCCTAAAAACGCTGCCTGGAGTGCCTGGTTGCTATTGTGAAATGCAATCAAGATGTAAAAATAAGGATTAGAGAGAGACCTGTGCATGAAAAAAAGCCTTCTCAAATATGGCTGTTGCCCTCCATTACACCCTCTCATTCCAGCCCTGTCTTATGCAAAATTTTAAAAAATGTAACTTAACAGTGAAAGTGCAATTAAAGATTTGTAAACTCATTGTAGTCAGCATATTCTTGACATAAAATTGTTTAAGGGAACTAAACCCCCTTGTAGGCAGGATCTCGCATGCTCACCTGAATTCTTTGGGTTTATGTTTAGCTTTTTACAGACCCTCCTTGTTTTCAAGTTTTAACCAGGATTTTTTGGCATTTGGTTAATCGCTTCTACATAAACAATAATTAAATGGCCATCACCTTGGAAACTGGCTGCGATGTTAATCTTGAACTCAAATATAGGGTCTGTTACAGCCAACAAAACAATTAACCCAATTTGTTCGGAGCATTAATACAAAAGATAAAACATTAAAAAATCAAACCTTAGGAGAGGCAAACATATTGTACTCTCTGCTGACCTGGGGAGTGCTCCAGTTTTGTATGTTGATGTGCATAAAGTAATCAGTAAAAACCTGTTCTGCTGGGCTGTTCGGTTTAGGTAAGGATATATGGAGTCCTGTGTGGTTGTGGTAGGTACCACAAAGTGTTTTAACCAGACTACAACTTAGGAAAAATAGTGATTACAGCCTGCTATAGGCTGAATAACAACTTTTGATATGTTCTAGCAGCATCCTGTGGTGATGCAGCCAAGGGTGAATACAGGTAAATGTAGTTTACCCCCTTCTAACTTGGACAATATTGAGTTTATACCAAACGGGTAAGGATATCTATTTTTTATTTATTACTACACCACTGGAATGATGCCATTTGTGTTCCTTCCGACAACCCTGCAAAACACATGTCTGTTTAAATGGACGCTTTTGAGTACCCTTCAGGAGAGGGGAAGAAAAAAGGCAGGATGACAGACAGCCATAAATACCTTTGCTGGAAACTTCCAACCCTACCTTTCCTTTTATTTTTTTTCCTTTCTCCATTTTCATTTTGAATTTTCTTTAATTGAAACCTCTGTGGCAATTCTAGCCTTCATTGAACATTGAAATGCCAATAGAGCTGCTCTATAATGGAGGGCTGTGTAGCAAGACTGTACAATAATATCCTGGTGCAATATAACAGTAGGTAGCTGGGGAATGTAATCGATTTCCAAAAGAACTGGAATGACCCTCCTCGCAGACACGCAGCGCTCCGAAACTCCGCTGACTCCAGCTCCGATCAGTTCTGGTTCATTTCCTTCCTTAAGAGGAGGATGTTTAATCTTATCAAGAGCCCGTGTGAAGCTTTTTTTTTTTTTCTCCCCCCTTGCTTTAAATAGTGTGTGCACCGTTATGGTGTCACCTTTATTTACGTGCCACACTTTACCCGTATGCCTTTATTAGGGGATGTTTATTGAAAGGGGGGAGGATGGAGCGAGTACTGATCCAGGGAATGATTCCATTTAAGAGAATCCAGGGTTTCTACTGGAGATGTCCTGCATTTCTGTACGAAGGAGTTCTGATCAGAAGAGCTGCACTTCTGCTAGAAGAGATCTTTAATTGTGCATGACCACATGCTTACCCTTACTGGGTATATACAATAGTGACAAAACGGTTAGCCTTGGTTTTCAACGTGCCTTTCAATTTTTAAGAACTTTCCTTATGAGTTGCACTTGTTACAGGAGACATACGTGAATATTTACAGTTCTGAAGTGAAATTATTCTTCTATGTACGTATCTATATGTAGAATCAGGATCTAAGTAAATTTAAGTTAAGGGACTATGCTTTTGTTGGTTTTTGATTTCTTGCTAAACAGGTCTTCTAAGGGGTAGCACAAAATTGGGCTTCATGTTCAGAAAAGCCATGACAGATTTTAAGATGCATTTTGAAATACTTGTTATTTGAATTATAGGAAGTAACACAAAATATCATAGCACAGTCAACACTCTTGCCTTGTAAATACTCAGTTTTATAGCAGATATAGCACTGTCTCTCTTTAAATGAGCGACTGCTTTATGAAACAGTGTAACTGATTTAGCAAAGATCTTGCACCCACCTTTCTGTTTCATAAAGGTGATCTTCAGGTTTCTAAAACTGCCCTTTACAGGCAGAAGGGCTATCAGTTCCCTTTAAAATCAATTTAATGTATTTGCATTTCAGATGAAACTGTCAGACAAACCAAACTCTTCTTTTTAGAGCATTCTTTTGCTGTTTGCCTGTGCTGAATAAGCTGTTTATTACTTCCCTTTTCTTTGTATTTGCCTCATTTTGTGCCACAGTCACCACTGCCTGTCTCAGCTTGGCTTGCGTGCCTCCGGTACATTCCGTGATATTTAAATAACGTAATATCGTGTCAGGTGTTTTTTTACAAAACCCAATTCAGTCAAAGACTTCACATACAGAAGCATAAACATTAAGTAATCAAAGGAACATTGTTTGCCTTAATTTAACTGCATCAGTAAAGTCTTGCAGTCCCACAGAAATCCGAATATGAAATTATGAGTCTTTTTTTTTTTTCCCCCAGTTTTTAGTATCATTTGAGCGCGTGCACAAAGCTAATATTTTAATTTAAAAAAAAAAAGGGTCAAACAGCCCTTAGTGACATTGAGCGCTTTTTTCCCGTTGCCCGGGTAAAGGTGCAGTCCGGGAGGTCCGCGCTGCCGCCGATCAGTTCGGGCCTTTGGCCACCAGAGGGGGGTGCGCCGTGCTCCTGCTGCCCGCCGGGCGCGCGACAACTGCCCGCTGTCTGCCCGCTGCCTGGGCTCTCTCTGCCTGCCCACTGACTGCCCACTGCCTGCCCTCTCTCTGCCTGCCCTCTCTCTGCCTGCCCGCTGCCTGTGCTCTCGCTGCCTGCCCACTGCCTGCCCTCTCTCTGCCTGCCCACTGCCTGCCTGCCCACTGCCTGCCTGCTGCCTGCCTGCCCGCTGCCTGCCTGTGCTCTCTCTGCCCTCCTGCCCGCTGTCTGGGCTCTCTCTGCCTGCCTGCTGCCTGCCCACTGCCTGCCTGTGCTCTCTCTGCCCTCCTGCCCACTGTCTGGGCTCTCTCTGCCTGCCTGCCCACTGCCTGCCCACTGCCTGCCCGTACTCTCTCTGCCTGCCTGCTGCCTGCCTGCTGCCTGTGTTCTCTCTGCCTGCCTGCTGCCTGCATTCTCTCTGCCTGCTTGTCTGCTGCCTGCCCGCTCCCTGCCCGCTGCCTCTGCTCTCTCTGCCTGCCTGCCTACTGCCTGCTTGCTGCCTGCCACCTGTCTGCTTGCCTGCTGCCTGCCACTTGCCTGCCTGCCCACTGCCTGCTGCCCAAACCTGCTGCCTGCCTGCCCACTACCTGCTTGCTGCCTGCCCACCAGCTGCCTGCCCGCTGCCCATGCTCGCTGCCTGCTGCCTGCCTGCCTTCTGCCTACCTGCCTGCTGCCTGCCTGCCCACTGCCTGCCTTCCCGCTGCCCATCCCTGCTTCCTGCTTGCCTGCTACCTACCTGCCTGCTACTTGCCTGCCTGCTGCCTGCCGGCTGCTGCACCGCTGCCTGCCCCGCTGCCTGCAAAGCTGATGAGATGCTGATTTCAATTTATCTCTTTCCAAGTTCAGCGTTAGTGAAGTGATGTAATTCCTCAGATCATTGCAGTGAGAAAGACACCGAGCAACCCAGAGCCTCTTCGTTACCCTGCTATTCATCAGGCGTTAATGAGTTGACTGTGTATTTTCCTCATACTAAATAAAGAAGCTCAGGGACTGAGGACCTTGGCAAACCTTCTCACCTTCCACTTTCCCGGGTGTCTGCCTCTTTCACCTGCCTTCTCCAGAATAAGAACGGACAATTATATTAATCTCCTCCTTTCTCCCCTGAAAATCCCAAGTCCTTTTAAAACAAAATGTTATGCTGCACACACAGCTCACCTTAATAACAAGAAGGAGGAGATGAATGATACCTGAGAAGTATTTATCATGTCACTGATAGTGCTACTGGTGAACAATGTGCACTAAAAAAACACCTTGACTAGAACAGAATTAAAATGTGCAAATTTCCCTGTGTTTAGGGAAACCGGGGAGCTGCTGGGAAAGGCTGGGGAGTGTTTTAAGAATCTGGTTGCAAACTACCGTTAGAACTGCAGGTACACATTTAATGCTTTTAATTCAGTCTTTGAATCTTCCAGGATTCGTGGGGCAGTCAATAACGTACTATGCATTTATTTTCGGAATTAAACCTGACTGCTGAGGTTTTGCCACTCCTGTACGGAAGGGTCCCCATCCTGCACCTGCCCTGGTGTAGCTGGACATCCAGGGTTACGCAGACCTTCATGGATGCCACTGCGTAGCTCTTTGCCAAGGATCTTTTTGTTATAAAAACAGGGTTTCAGTCCCAAATGTCATTATTGTCCGAATCTTCCTTTCTTTCTGCAGGTGGCCAACACACTCTTTTCTGCTTTTTTCTCTCTTCTCCGTCCAGAGATGGTCTTGTGGGTATAAAGCCTGTGAAGCATTTTGGAAATGAATACCGTTATGCAAATTGTTGCTAGAAACAGAGCACAGACCTACGCGTTGTAGATTCAGGCTGAGCTCTCCCTGAGATCAGCTGTAACGCTTGTCTAAATAACAGCACGGTTTGCAGAACCGGACAGGTATGCTGCATTTATTTATATAAGCTTTTGGAGACAAAAAGGTGAATTTTGGCATACCAAATTGTCAGCACACTGGCAGCTGAACTCGCTTCTGTCTGTTGCAAAGTCCTGTTGGGTTTAAATGATTTCTTTTTAGCGTGCTCAAGTCCTTCCTCAACCTGCTGGACCCCCCATTTTAGCTGTCTGGTAGGATGTGAAAACCACAGCTCCAGGTAAGAGGAGCCTTCGCCTCATCAGGTGGGAAGGACGTAAGAAGTGTTTGACATTATTAAACTGAGCAGCGGCATGTGGCACCACGCGGCAACAAAGCACCTGGAGGAATTAAGTTTTGAAAGAAAATAAGATTAATAAAAGAGATGTTTGAGGTAGGGCTCACAAAAAGCACGGGTTATGCTAGTTAGAGGTGCCTGTAATCTTGTATCAGGAAGAAAGGATTGGCTTTCATAGTTCTTCAGCTAAAGTCATCCCGAGGAGCATTGGTCACTCTTGTACTGATGCCATCTAACTTCAGCAGGCTGGAAAGCATACTTGTATCCTAAAGGTGCTGCCCAATAACTTCTTGTGAAACCACGTTTGCTTAAAGCAGCGAAGGGAACAAGATTGTTGGGGGAAATGCAAGTGTTGGGTGAAAAAAAATCCCAAATATATTGTTCCTGGCCCTATTCGTTTAAATATTACCCCTTCCCCGAGTCATAATCTTTAACAGTCAAGATGCTGCGTAGAGTTACCGTGGAAAAAGGTGACTCAGTGTTGGCCACAGAGTGTCTGAAGTGTGGATAGGCATTGGGCTGGGATTTTCCAAAGCAACCAGTGATCACTTATCCACCTCTAAAACGGGTTGACAAAGGCCAGTTCCTGAATATTGCCTGGATTAAGTTGCTCAGCAAAAATATTCAGTCGTGGCTGCTTGTAGGATACATCTTGGGAGAGCGGAGTAGGTCTGCATTTAGGTGACTTGTTGGGTATATTGCATATATATTTACAGTAGTTGATACAGCTGATTACCATGGTTACCACACAGAAGTATTATGCACCTTGTTTGTAATTTTGGTTGCATGCTTAGAGAAAGAGAGAGGGAGGGATAAAAGGCATATTTGAGAAGTGTAGCCTGTACTTAACTCATAGGGGTCTTGTAAGGTTGAATTAGCTAATATTTTCTGCTTTGCTTTGGAGATGTAAAAACCACTTATGTTTTATTACTGTTATTTTTTTTTTTATTTGGAAAAATCTTGCCAGGTTTAAGAAGCCGCATTTCTTAAGTAGCTTAACCTTTCAGACACGTAGGAAGAATTTTATGATACAGGAAAACCTTTGCTCCTAAGGAGAAGGGAAAGTAGATGATCCAGTAACTAAGGTGCTGAGCTGCACCTTTAAAAGATCTCAGTTTAATTCCTGGCTCTGAGAAGTCCTTCCTGGCCGTAAGTCACTTCATCTAACTAGGACTCAGTTTACCCTCAGCGGAGGGTAATGCTTTCCTTTCTCATCTGGTTTTCTTTTAGACTGTAAATTCAGAGACTAGAGGCTGCCCTCAACTACCTCGTACCATCTAGTGCAGCTGTAATTATAAGCTGGTCCTAACTGGGTTTTGTGTTTCCTTAAATAACTATGTCTGCCATGAACAATTTAAGGATGAGCTAACTAATTTTTTTTGAGTTGTTCAGGTGTTTTCAGTGGACAGACAAAAAGGTGAAGGAGATGTCATTGTAAATTAGCCACTTTTTCTGACTTTAGCTGTACAAAGATTCATCGTCAAGGGACAGTAGTTTTATTACAGAATCTTGGGAGCTATTTTATTCTGGTATCTTTAAATTTACCAAGGCGTTAACTAGGGTAGTAAAGAAAATGGCTCTTTTAGGCTTACTGAAGTTCCACGCAGACTGGGAAGCCAGATCCTCTACTTGCAAATGCTCGTGTCATCACTTTCCATCATCTGGACAGCTGTCTCAGTAACCTGATATTAAAGGGTAGATTCTCACTTTAAAACCTTAAGCAAAGTGGAGAAGGGGTGTCTCAATTACTCCGATTCATCTTGAGATTGAAAATCAGGAGATTAATGAAAGCTTTAGTAGATGTGAATGGGAAGATAGGTAGAGAAATAACCTTTTTCTCAATCCCTTTTGTGACAGAGTTGTGTTAGAGGGCCACGACCCATTATCCTATCTTGGAGCTGCTGGGCAGGATTGATATGAAACGTCAGGAATATAGTCTGTCCACATGGCAGAGGGCTTACTTATGCTGAGCTCTGAAAAAGTAAAATGTAGGCAGAATATGAGCCAGCAGCTCAGGGTGCAAGTTTTAGTCCCATGGAATAAACTGGAAAGATGTGAACTCCCTTTGCCACGCAGAACAGCTAAAAATATTGCAGAATCCAAGCTGAATGCTGGAGGCCTTTTCTTCTTTTTCCTACTAAGCAGATCTCTGGTAAAAATAATTTTTCTGCCACCAGAGAGCTCCAGCAAGAATGTACTCTAAAAGCTGATGGGATGGGCTAGTTGAATATGTTATTTCTCAGAACATTAAAAAAAATGTTTTTATTTTCTTTTCTTAAAGTAATGTTAAAGTAATAAGTGCTTTGTGTCTCTTTGGTATGTAACCTTGCCTCCAGACTGTGCCGATCAAGTCTCCAAAACAAAGAAGATGAATACATCCATGTGATCTCTGTAAAAACCACAAGCATATTACCCCTGGTACAAATTATTCCAAAGAAGAAAAATCTTTTTTTTTTTTCTCATGTTGGTAGGTATAACATTATTTATGGCACTTCTATTAAGAGTTTCTAGAATAGCTACACTGCATAAAAAGGTGAGAGGGATGAATAATTAGGTCTAGGCACAGACGATGTATTTCAAAACGTTTATAAAGCTGCATCAGAAGAGAAATGACATCCTGGTTTTAATTTGTCAGGAAATTGGACAAGTGGATGCAAAGGCGTCACTCTCACAGAACACGGAGAGTCCGGCTGCCTTTCCTTATGCACATGCAATGAAATGTCTTTTCTTCTTTTCTCTCTGCTACAGATGCGTCTGAGTCTTTGTTTCAATTACATTGTTTAAAATTAATTGCATTTTTGAAGTTCTGTAGACATGAAGCAGAGGATATTCTGCAAACCCCCTGAATGAAGATATGAATAAAGCATTCTGCATAAATATGCCCAGACTTACATGCTGGATGAAAAGATATGTGATCTGAAGGTTTTCTTGGACTAGAAGAAGTGGTCCAGGCCTCTGAGCAGCGGAATAGTGACTGAGCACTTGGCTTCAATGTCTGTAGCTGTGTCTCAGGAAGGAGGTGACAGCAGGTACTGTAGATTTGCTAGCAGAGAGAGGCTGCTTCGGGTCACATCACCTCTTGTTTTCACCCGAGGCTGGTTCTTCTCATTTGCCATTCAAAACTGTGGTTTTATAACAAGTGTCAGGACCCTTGGGTCAGCAGAGCAGTGGAAAGGCTGGCTGTCCCAGCTCAGTGTGGCTGCAGAGATGTCTCCAGTGCTCCTTTCTGGCTGCCTGGCTCACCTTGGCCATCAGCTCTTCAGCTAGGGGCAATGGGGGCTTCGGACAGTGGGGGTGTGGAGGCAATTCCAGCTGGGGCTGGGTGCCTACAGTGTATTGCCTGTGTTTTACTGCAAACTATTTCACGCTACGGGCCTTCTCCTAAACACAGAATTAGGTGGACTCTTTCAAAACTTCATGGGTGATAGCCCTGGAAGTAGAAGGTCTTCATGACTCACTGAGTATTGTCTGTGAAGAATGATTGAAGCCATCTACTCACAATCCCCCTAATCCCCTGCCATGTCTCCGAGACGGGACAGCAGAATTCCTCCGCCGAATGTATCAAATGCCAAGCTCAAGTCCTGCACGAGGAGTTATTTTTCAGAGTTCCGATAAAGGGAAATGTAGGTTATTATGAGAAATGGATATAAATTTAATAACAAGGTCTGATATAAGCAGGAAGGCTTTTTACATTGTCTGTTTTACTAAGATTACAGACAGCCTCTATAATGTGATGTGCCAGCAAAGCAGAAAAATGTTTTATGCTATTATAGCCTGGTGTTGGGAGTGTGCATCTTCCCTTTTCAGTGATTCAAGTGTTGTGGAAAGGGATTTGTGTGCAAATAGCAGAAACGAACAAACAAACATAAATTCAATAGCCGAGAAAATCTTTGGAGTAACCTGACTGTTTTCCCAGAAAAGCTAGTAAAGTGTGTCAAAGCAAATGCTCCAAAAATCTTACTGTCTCTTTAGAGTTAATTCAGGAATTTCACTGATTTAAATAGAAAGCCCTATAGGTGGGACATGGCTTCTTAATACAGGGCTTGGACAGTTTTCTAACTAATGCTTTGCGACCATTTGCAGCCGCGAGGATGTTATTCACAGCAAGAGGAACAGATGCTGTTGGAGGGTTTGTACAATTGGGCGTTTTGAGGAACAACTGCTGTTGAAGTAAGAGGGAAGAGCACTCCTTTTGTGAAAGGGCTGATTTACATTTAAGTCAGTAACCATCGCATTGACGATTGCTACAGAACATAGATGTAGCAGTTATGCTGAGTGTAGAATTAATTAGCGAAAGCTTTCAAGGTTATGAGGTATTGGGCCAATGTTTCTGGTTTGAATTCAATGGATTCTACAGCAGAACGCAGCTGGGTTAAATGCAGGAATGAATCAACCTCAAGAACATCACAAAAATGATGACCATGTTTCAAACAAAGAGATCAGCTGGGAGACACTTGATAAATGTGTAGAGAGCCTTCCCTTCTGTTGTACGGTGAATTGGTTTTTGTTACTGTCTGAATGAAACAATGGCAGAACATTATGCAGGTTCACATAATGTGGAGGAGCATCCCAAGGTATCTCAAAAGAACATGAGGACAGCAAGGTGAAGTACCCACCACTCAGAGCTGGCAGCGCTTTTTCCTCAACCGGTTGTCTTTGGTTATGTCACGGTCTCTTTCAGCAGGACCCACTTTTGAAAGAGTGGAAGAAAGGGCACAGGGCACTGAATCAAGGAGTCTGGTCCCCACGTTTATCCTCAGTGCTCAGGGCAAGGTCCCCATCTCATTTACTGAACACTAGTCCAATCTTGTTTCAAACAGGATGGTTTTTCTGTCTTGTAGAAGGGACCATGGTGTCTGAATTCCTGATGTATGTTGACAATTTTACCCTTTTCATGTCCCAGCAAGCGCAGGATGTGGTGTCAAGAGTATTTCATATATGGACACAGACATAGAGAAGTGAAGTGATTTATGTGAATCCATATAGGAAGTCTACAGCAAAGCTGGAAAAAATACCACCATGGCTGCAAGTAGAAGAGGGGCTGTAGCACTGTTTTGGAGGCTTTACTTCAGACTGGGTCTACTCTCATCCAGGCAAATGAACTCCTGTTGGCAGCTGGTGTGCACCTGGAGCACATCCTTTTCTTTAATTTGACCCCCAAAGAGTCCAGTTTGCCTACGCTGAGACCACTCCTGGTGTGAGCCTACAGGTGATGATCAGGAGACTTGTTTCTAATGCGCAGTCCTGACCGGGGCTAAAGTACTGCTGTGGGGACACCCTCTGTCTCCTTCCCCACTCAGTTCCTCTACAGTATTTACAATGAATACCAGGAGGCGCTTCCTACAGTGTCTCTGACATCACGTGTAACACCAGGCAATTACTTGCAGATTATTGATACTGTCCTTGGCTCACTTTTCTCATTTAAAACCTTCCTCTCAGCAAGCTCGCTGCCTCACATGGCTTCAGCTATCTGCTTTGCATCAATGACTTACAAATCTACCTGTTCTCTCCTGACCTCCCCGCCTCTGTCAAGTCCAGCAGCTTGTCGTGTTTCTCTCTGAAATTTCCCACTGAATGTCTTGCCCTCCATTTAAACTTCACATGGCAAAAACATCATAGCTCGGTGAGCTGCTGGAAGTCATTACAGCAGGAGCCCAGACAGCGATTAAACATAATAAAATTTTACATATGTCTTAGGTTAGTGGTAGAAAGAAAAATGTTTAAGCTAATTGAGCTAATTTTTTATTAGATATTTTATTTCAGTATTGTATTAAATAAGTGTAATTCGGTAACTATACTTCAAGTGTTTTATAAATGGTAGAACAGAGTTTGGCTGATATAAAGTTTAGTTGTGCTTTTGAAATAAACTTCTCAGACATCACAGAAAGCAAACATCCGTTCTCATACTTGAGGATCCCTCTGTCGTGTTTGGCATTGTTGGCCAGAAGGTACCTTCGTTTGTCTCAAGGAAGCTGTGAGCCCCAGGGTAATGAGTTTAAATGGTGTGAGACCTGCTTCGAGGCACAGTTGCAGCAGGCAGTGATAGGAAACAGCTCTGCTGTCAGGAGACCTCTCACTGATATGATCCCACACAGATTCCTCTCTCTCTCTCTCCTGTTATTCAGTATATGAGTCAGTAAGATTTAAGTATGTCTCAATCTGGGATCTGGGATGTGTAAATCCTCATCCCTGCAGTGGTGACCAAGGTTGTGTTGCCATAAAAAGCCTGCTTTTATCTTTCCATTGCAGGGCAGGGCCATTCAGTGACTCAAACGGAGTTACATGTCTTGATGCTGTCAATGCAAAGAGGCATGTCTGGGTCAACGGGAGCTGTTGTGTGACTCACGATGAGCCTGAAATAGAGGTCAGGAAGGAGGAAAGGACCCAGAAGAGGCAGTACTGTGTGTCCTGGGGCAGCAGCTATACACAAAGACCCAACTCTTCTGCTTCCTTGGGGAATCCTGTCAGAACCTCCCTGAACCACCTCCCTAGCTGCCTGTACAGGCAAGCAGAAGACACTGTGTTTCAGGAGTTAGTGATCTTGAACAGGCCTTCTCTGCTCTATTTGCCATTATATTTAGGGCTTGAGATACCTGTATGCTATTAATACAATCTGTAAGTCATCACATATGATGATGGGAAAGGAAAACTCTATGTGGACCAAGGGGTAGAATGTATTGATCTTGACTGGGAGGCCATTGCACGTTGAGGAGCTGGTGATCCACATAGCAGTTAACCTGAGCAGCCTGTGCCACGCTGCACTGTGCTGCACGTCCAGTGTGGCCTCCAGACCCTGTTGTGCTACAGGCAGCTCCCACCTGGGACCTGCATGGCCCTGCCTTTATCTAAAAGAGCAGCAAGAAATTGTCATGCAAACTTCCTTTGTGAATAGAATTGTCTTCTTGTAAGAAGATTATATATTAGCTCAAATGACCAAATAGGAGATGTTTGTCTCCCTGGGCAATGTGCTGTGGGAAAATCCATCCAGGGTCTGTGCGATGTTGCACGAACATGGGGTGCCACTGCCTGAAGGGACCTAAGGCTTACCTGCTGTCCATATTTCTCTTTTTATACTGTCTTATTGAAACAGTTATCAATCTGCCTCACCCAGGAGCTTGATCATCAAAGAAGAAATTTCACCCACATTGTGCACTGACAGGGTTGTCCATTTGGGATGAATTCTCGAATGAAAGATTTTGGGCAATCTTTTCCCCGTTTCTGGGTAAAATGTCCCTAGACCCTTACAACATGGCCAATTAAAACTGAAGTTGAGGTTTCACTTCACCTGATAAGGCAGCATGGGGTGCTGTTCTCCATCAGTCCCCCGGAAACTTACCTTGCCCAACCATCCTGGGCAACGTGTGTCTCTGGGTACTTCTGTTTGTCAGTCCCAGAACTTACTGTCTTTTACCTCAGCAAGGGAATGTCTGCTGCAATTAGTAAGGAGAAGAGTGGAGAAATCTCTGATTTGGCAGAAGTCCTCCTTGATTGATTTCCAGATCACAAAAGATAACCAGCTGCCAAGCCTCGGGAACACTCCAAGTCAGCATTCTCATAAGCAGACACCACACGTTTGACAGACGTTATTCACATTGCTTAATGCTCCACTGGATGCTACAGATGTGAGTGCGGTAGAAGAACCTACAGAGGAAAGAAGGGGATAGAAAACAAGCACCAAGTGACAATTTCCCTGAAGAGATCGTTTCCATACTTCCTTCTGTAGATTCTCAATGCAAGTTCTGTTGTATAATTAATAACATATCACCTTTATCCACATACCAGTCTTACCCCTTTACAGGCTGTCATCTGAAAACACAAGCGTAGATTTTGTGCCGTGCCAGATTTCAGCTAGCAAAGGGTTATGAGAGAGTGTTATAGCAGAGTCAGTTATGGAATTTTAATTTCAGATTATTAACCTATATACATATATATTTATAGGCATAGGTTAAGCCAACCCACAGTCCTCTCTACCCTTTGCCTGCTAGAGACACCCAGAGAGCAGGTAGGGAGGTGGAGGAAGGCAGGAACAGCCTGTATGTACTTTGGGTAGCAGAGCTATAAGGCAAGAAGGCTCATCTACAGGAAATGGATCTTTAGCGGTGTCCTGTCCTGAGATTTCTCTGAAGCTCCACACCACAATTTATATTCCTAAGGTCATGAGAAATAACGCCTTTCCTGAAACCAGCTTTTTGCCTTCTCTGGTTGGACTTGCCATACTTCAAAAGACGTGTGAGCTGTGCACCCTACCATGCAGGACAGATCCATCAGCTGTTGGTATCCAGCCACCCCCTGCACCCTTTCCCTTACGAGCTCATAACAAGGGCTGTAGCAATGAAGCCCAAGATGACTAAAAGAAAGGATGGCTGAGGTTGCATGCGCAGAAGATTAACACGTTTGGGAATATAAATTCTGTTGTACAGGTATTCCTCGGGGCTGAGCATCTCCCTAAATTTTTTACCTTGTGCCATCATTACAAGACATTGTGTAATCTTGCTGTTAAATATTTTGTTCTGTTATGTGTGTTACATAAGGCTCTGGAATAAAATCTTGAACAATTTCGCTTGCTTGTGTGTACTGAGCAGTAAGCAGATACAAATTCAAAAGGAAAAGGAGAAAAAAAATGCCCTCGAGAAATGTATGAATGAGCTTGAAAAGGGCAAATAAAACAGCAGAGACATTTATATTGGTCTCTCCTACAGCTCTGAACAAAACAATTATGAGATAAGAGAGGCAAGAATGGGAGGAAATTCTTTCATTTTTCATGTTGGAAGTCCGAAGGATCCAATAGCCTCTTTATGAAGAGCAATAAAGAAGATACATGAACTCAGTAAAGATGTTGTTACAAATATATTGGCCTGTTTGGAAAGGCCAGGAGTTTGGGATTTTGGGGGGCTTTTTTGTTTTTTGGTAGTGTTTTTACTTTTTATATAGAGCTGTCAGCTAATTTTTTAAGGGTGGGTTGTTTTTTTTTGTCAAGTGAGCAATAACTGTCAAGAATGGTTTGTTATAACTAGCAGAGAATCCTTTTATTTAGGATTTGGAAATGGTATGAAAAAGAGGCAGATGGGAATCTGAATTTAATGAAGCTTAAGTAAGCAAATATAACATTGGGCAGCTTTTACTCAAAGTTAAAAGCAACTATTCCTTGTTCTTAATTTGAAGCTTGAAGCTTTCAAAACCAGAATGCATCTGCTTGATACAATGATGCCAAAAATGGTGGCTGATGTTTAAAAGGGAAATTTATCACTTTTTTTGCTTTCTAGTTTGAAATATGTGGTTTTTTAAAAATGGTGCAGGGAAACCCATCCTTCTACCAGTTAAGGGATGATGTTCACAGCATTATGGCACTTAAAAAGCAATAAAATTAATGCATGTGTATTTTTTCCTGATTTTTCTGTCTCTTGTCTAAAGAAAACAAAATAACATATTCCAATACAGAAATGTGAATTTCCTACCAGACTGCTAGGGACTGTGTAATTCTGCGAATGAAAATCCAGGCTTAGGAACAATTGTAAGTCTCCACAACTCTTCAACTGTCCCCCCTACCAAGAAACTTTTTTCTTAGCAAAATCTAGCAGTCTGAGTGATGTGTGCGCCGCAATAACTTTTACTAGTGCTGTATTCCCCTATCATAATTAGACATCAAAAATGTTTAGACCAGAAATCTCTCCACCTCAAGAAATCAAAAATTAAGTAATTCCATAATCTTTTAAAATTATTATTGGTGTAATAACCCCCTCTGGGGATTAGCTACAGTAGCAAAGCCTGTGATTAATGTTCCTCAGCCCTTATCATTGTAGAATTCTGTTTTTAGCAGTTTATAACTTTGCCAGACTGTAATAATTTGGTTTAAAACTTTCCCAAAACGTGAAAAGCGTCTGTGTTTAGCTGAATATTTTAGGAAGCTTTCAAGAAAAATAAATCAGCACTTTTCAAAACTGGGTCAGGGAAAATATGTTTTTTTGCCAATATTAAAACAAAAGTCTTACAGTTGTTTTATTAACAAGTTTTTGCCTGCTCTGCTCTTAACTGTTATTTCAGGCAAGGACTTCAAATTTGGCAGGTAGATTGTCTGTGTGTCAGGGAAGTGCTGTCCTTGCACACAGCTGCCTCCATTTAGCCAAACTGTTAGTTTTCGAAACATCTTTGTATGCATTTTTGTCACTGGGCGATTATTGTAGGTCCTAAAGATTTCAATTCCAGTGAGCACCCTGAGAAATTGAGGCAAGTTGGGGACTGCTGCAGCGTGATTGGCTGGGATGTGAACCATAGAATGGTTTGGGTTGGAAGGGAACTTAAAGATCATCGAGTTCCAACCCCCCTGCCATGGGCAGGGACACCTCCCACCAGATCAGGTTGTTCAAAGCCCCATCCAGCCTGGCCTTGAACACCTCCAGGGATGGGGGATCTAAAACTTCTCTGGGAAACCTGTTCCAGTGTCTCACCACCCTCACAGGAAGTAATTTCTTCCTAGTACCTCATCTAAATTTCCTCTCTTTCAGTTTAAAACTGTTACCCCTTGTCCTATTGCTACTCCCCGATAAAGAGTCCCTCCCCATCTCTCCTGTAGGCCCCCTTTAAGTACCAAAAGGCTGCTGCAAGATCTCCCTGGAGCCTTCTCTTCTCCAGGCTGAAGATCCCCAACTCTCAGCCTGTCTTCATAATAGAAGTGCTCTAGCCCTCTTATCATCCCTCGGTCCTTCCTCTGGACCCACTCCAACAGGTCCGTGCCTTTCCTGTGCTGAGGGCTCCAGAGCTGGACGCAGGAGTTCAGGTGGGGGTCTCACCAAACTCCAAAAGTGGAGTAGAGGGGCAGAAGCACCTCCCTCACCCTGATTTTTGTACAAGGACAGAATGTAGCTACACCTGTATGAGTAAGCAAGGTCAGGGAACATGTCCCAGCTCTGGTGTACTGTAATTAATTTTGTTATATTTGTTATATATCTTTGTTACAGTTTTGTCCTGCATAAATCATCACACTCCCAGAAGATGCTCAGGCATGGCCCTGGCTCTAGTGTGTGTCAGAGACTGTTTTCAAGTGGCAGTTTAGGTGTAAACTCCCTGCTTTGGGGTGATGGGGAAGTTAGCTGTTTTGAAGTGAACCATCCCGTTCCATCCGGCTTTAGTTATAAATCACATTGGAAAAATACCCATTTATTCCCCCCATCCACACCCAGAGGCTGAGAAGCAGTGGCTACTGTCAGCTGCTCTCTTACCTCTGCTGGCAGGCTCTCTAGAGCAGAACTAGAGGTTTCTGTTAGGCTGGGAAAGAAGACAGGAGGAAATGTGATGCTATGTTATTTTACTGTTTTTTTGAAGACTCAAGTTCATAAATTCTTCAGGAGTTGCATATGAAAAGCAAACCCACAGCAAAAGAATATCTGGCTGCAAAAGGGAGGTGATGTGGCATGAGCAAATGGAAGAGGCCATGCCCTGCCAGACTGTTTGGTGTGGCTCTGACTCTCTTCTTTCCCTCGTTAAGTCAGAGCTGCCTTAGGAGAGCAAAGTTAGGCCAATGCTTGTGTTTTGGCAGCTGCAGACCTCAGGATACGTCCCACTAGGGAGTGTCAGCCACTGGCTCTTCTCTCTGAGAGCAGACTTGGGCCCAGGATGCCTCCAAGACTGCACACTTTTTGGTGGTGTTGCTGGTGTGGGCTCACAAGCTCCTGGCAAGGTTTAGTTCAGGCTCTGAGTGAATGCATTGCAAAATGGGTGGCCAACAAATAAGAGGGTGAGTTGGTACTTGGTTACTAACTGGCTTGGCATATTCTGCGAAGCTCTTCCCCAGGCTTGACGTAGACCTACGATTGATTGTATAAGTATATGTTCTTTAGGTGTTTGTGAGCAAGGTAACGTGTTTGTGGGTAAGCAAAATATAAGCAAAGCATAGGAAATACTTTTATTCCATATGATGATTATATAGTTTTTCATATTTCCAACAAAGTAGAAGAACATCGATATAGATACATCAACATAGATTTGCGTATCGATAACACATGTGCTAGAAGCCCCAGTGTTGTCTTGGGTTGATTATACCTATAGGTGGGGTTTACCTCTCTGACAAAACAGGGACAACAATGTCATGCCCATCTGTTGTTTTACCTATTTGGATTTTGAGTTATAAATGATTAACTCAGGTATTGGTTGCTTGATGTGTGTGTCATATGACCATCTTTTGCACCAAATCAGAAATTAGAAAACTTCTGTTTTATTTACGATTAAAGTACAGTAGCAAAGTGTAGTTGTGCATAGAAAGGACTACAGTGCCAAAAGTGACAGCAGAAGAATTAAGAAAGAAGAATTGCTTTCTCCAGGTCCTTTTTCTCTTAGAAATGATTGACAAAGTAATTTTCTTCTTGTACTTTAATAAAAGTGTATACATTATACAGACCAATAAATCCTCACTGGGCCAATTACAGATCATATGACTTATCTTGTCACAGCACCTAATATCCAAACAATAAATTAAAAGGTATGGTTTATATGCAGATTTGCATATGAGGATGTTTTCCACTCCCCAGACTCAATTGTCTTATGAACACAACAACATACAAGAAAAAGAAACAAGCTGGCTAGGATTTGTGGCTAATAAATCCTGGCTGGTGGAACAAACTGCATCTGTATGACTTACAAGGGTGTGCTGTATAAGTAACATTTGTTTTACATACTGAAATTATTTTGGGAGATGAAATACTGAACAAATATTGAAGCGCTTCCTTCCGCACGATACTCCACACACATGCAAAGACATATTAGCTTTATATATGCCACACAATATATTCGATTCCTATTGATACCACTTTGCAATGTAACGGGTCCTTCCTATAAATGAGAATCTCACCTGTTTTTCATTTCCAAGTGAGGAATTTAATGGGGGGTGGAAATTCTAAAATTTGCTTGCATCCTAGTGGTACCTGCTGAGCTTTTGAAAAGCTTTGATTAGATCTGAATGTATGGTTTCTGAGACTGGTTCTGGTCTAAAGGCACAGGCACGGCTGTGGATTTTCCTCAATGATGGCTGTCAGTCTTGTTTGTCCTAAACTAAACTCTTTAATATCATGGACCCAAAAAGGGGGGCATTCGTCTTTATCACTATCCTAAAGCACATTGATTCATAAGATCTAGTGCAACACGTGCAGCATTTCTCCCATTTTCTGGTGTGGGATGACCCATACATTGTGCAGACCAGCTTCATTGGAGGAGAAACCTCCCCGTGGACACGTGGACGTGATGGATTAGGTAATGGTTCTGCACCTCCAGCAGGCTTGGCAGTGCAAGTGCCTGAAGGGAAACAAACTGTTCAGAATAATGGAGCTGAGATGGTTGTGCTGGAGGGAAATGGGGAAAAGATTGTGTCCTCTAAAACACAGTCCATTTCTGACTCTCCTCCTGGGCAGTGAATCATCCTGCTGTCTCCTCCTCTGGCCTCCTGGCAAAGCCACACTTTAGCTCTTTGTGAGTCTATGAATAGAATTACCCACTTTGTTGCAGTCCTGTTAGTCAGGACAACTTGTGTGAAAGTCAATAAATTGTTGGCCAGGTTTTTAGCATGTGCATGAAATCATTATGAAAGTATGCACACGTTTGGTCTTGGAGAGTGTCTAGACTTTGTTGAGGGAACTGAAATTGTATAGTCCCTATAAGCCCAGCTAGCACACCCATCTCCATATGCATCAATAATCACCCTGGAAGACAGGCCACAACAGATTAGGCTTCTAATTTTTGCCCCTTTCATTAATACAGTCTGCTAGTTCAGACTCAAAATGTGTTTAAATTACTGTGCCTTTTAAATCTTTTAGACTGGTAAGATATGTTCTTCTGGGTCTAAATATTTTATTTAAACTAGTGCCTTCACAGAAACAACATTAGGCCCTAAACACTTCATTGTAGAAGGACCTAGAAATAATTAGTTATAATTAGTTTTTTCATCAAAACTGCAACAAATACAGCCTGAGACTCAGTGATGCCTGTGAGACCACACCTTTCATGAAACGTGGATCAGCATTGCTTGAGCTCAATTTCTGCAGAGCCAGCAAAGGGAACACTAATATACCTGCTCCATAGACTAGTGCAAGGGAATATGTGATGCTGGTGTCCAGAGAAGAAACTAAACAAATGAGGAGTTTTTGCTCTGTGTGCCATTACAGAGAAGAAGAAATGGAAAGGAAAAATGTTAACAAACCCAGTCTTTTTGAAAGCATTTTAAAGGGGGGGTGGTGTTTCTACCTAACTTTAGACACCAGTCTTTGGAGCTTAAGTTCGGAGATGAGTACCATAAGCCTCTTTTGCTGTTCAGTAGAGAATTAGAAACTCCTTCAAAGGATGAATCAGCACAGCAGGTGGTTTGAGATGCTCTTCAGAAGAGCCAGTCTTGCTCCAGCATCAATAGCGACAGGCTTGGATGACCAGCCTTCTTTCCCATTCATAATGACAGCCACTGAATCACACAACAATAATCCCTGTCAGATCACGCAGATATTAATTTATGACGTTAGCTTCCAACACCTAATTGAGGGCAGTGAATAGAGCTAAGTGTGTTGCTAACTCTGCAGTGTGTCTCTGTCTTATTGCACCGCTGACTTCAAGATCACAGGCTGTTACGTGGCAGTGAAATCTCATTCCGCTGCACTTGGCAAAGATAACATATTTTTGGTTATCATGGGAGCATTGTAGAATTTATGATGTCTTTTGTTCTTCATTTTCTTGCTTTTAAGGTTTGATATTTTTAGCCAAGTTTCCTAAGGAAACAAGGCTTACGCCGTCATACTGTCTGTCAGCTCCCCCCTTATAACTTCCGAACCTGGGGGCCAATTTCAGCTCTATTTGACGGAGGAGTAAAGGTTTCAAAGATATTACATTCCCACAAGTATTGTGAAAATCAACGGCTTGGTAGATGAGAGAATGTATCATTGCTCCAGCTGGAGTCATGTCAAGGACAGTTCAGCTTTTATTTATTCCATTTGGCAATGGCCACCTGGCCAGTCCCCGTGAAGCCGCTGGTCAGCGCGAAGTAGTGCTGAACTAACCACAGCCCAAGTCATCTTTCACCCATCAAAGTGGAGAAAGAGGGTCCAGAGGTGGCTTTGGGAAGTTGAGAGGTATTTTATGCCACAGTGAAGGGTGAGGAGCTGTAATGGTAGTAGTGGTATGTTTCAGAAGATGGGGAAGAACTGCAAATATTCCGGAGGGAGGGATTTTGGAAATGAGACACGATGCAATTCTTTACTCACCAAACAACCTCTCCTCACCATTCTATGTTTTGTTTTTTTGTATTTAAGTGATGATATAATAAATATTCATATGGCTTTAAAATGGGGGTAGGAAGGAAAACCACTGACACAGAATGAGATGCAAACACACCTCTGTGTTTGTAAAAAAGAAAAAGATGCCTTTAAGAGTGCGTTGCAAGCAAATTCATACAATGATCTGATAATCTGCCGGTCTATCATCTTTCCTTTCCCCATAGATGGAATTAACTAGCAAATGATCTGTAAGGAAAATCTTTCCTATCAGGTTTTGCTTTTTCTTTAGCCTCCAGTAAGGATCTTCAATAAGTTTTCTAACAATGACATGTTAGGATCAGAGGAACAGCAGCACAGAACCTGTTAAATTATTAGTCTGTTCCAGTAGCTAGTCTCCAAAAGTCATCATAATGAGGTACATCTAGGGAGGGTGCAACTAATCTCCTAATGAATAACTGTACCAACCAGATCTTTGGGGAGATTTCCTCTTAACCCCCAACAGTCAGCGATATGCTTGTGCCCTGCAGCAAGAGGGCTTATGTCCATAATGAATTTATATTTCCATCGTTTAGCTATGGACAGTCTTATTAATAATATAAATGCAATAACTCAATGTTGGGGTTAAAAAAAAAAGAAAAGGAGAAGAAAGTGTAGGAAAGAAACTGCTACTGCTCAGTGAGCACAAGGATGGAAAAATTGGAGTTTGCAGATGTGACAAAAAAAACAGCGTCTAATAAAATTGCTTTTATTAGCTTAATTTGCCACATATAGCGCAAATATTTAACTTGAATGAGGCATGAATTAGTAAAAAAATATGCGCTGTACCATTTAAAGTGCTATACTTGAATAAAATAATGTATATCTTTTCATATGCAGTCCTTGAAGTCACACTACATACATCTTTAATTTCTTCAATTAAGAAAAAAAAGAACAAATGGAGTTAGATTTTAATTATTCATAGTTCATTTGAGAAAAATCTTTGTAAATGAGAGGAAGGAGAGTTGTGCTATCTATCACAATGAGAAAAAGAATAGATAGAAAATCCACTCTATGAACTATTTGACAATACATAAGCTTCTGCCTTCATTAGGTACTGCAGCCCGATGTGTAAAGAGAGAAGCATTATAGGAAGAGCTATTTGGGACACCATGTCATGGAAACTGCTCCCAAAAATACTGAACTGCTGGTTGAAAAGTAACTACAGTAAGTGAGTGCAAACATGTCCTTGAAGCTTATTTATAAAAAGATGGGAATAAAAGGAACTGCCATATTGGATCAGGCTTAAGGTCCATTCTGGCCAACTTTGTCTTTGGCAGGGGCCAAAGCCAGCTGAGTCAGCAAACATATGGGAACGTTGTAGGAGATGTGTCCAAGAAAGTTCGTAATCACCAGAGTTTGACTTAAACCTTGGCATATTTATTCCTTCCAGCACACTTTTTAATGTTGTTGTTCAAAGGAGGGATGTTTTTGTTGTCAATAAGAAAGCAAGATCCTCTTTGGGTTTTACTAGGCTATTGATCTCAGGACTGCTTTGCTGTGGTGAGTTCCACAGTCTTATCATGCACTGGATGAAAAATGATTACTCTCTATCAGCTTTGAATTGATTATCTTTCATTTTCATTGAATGTCTCCTTGGCAAAGGAGAACAGAGCCAGCAATCTGCCTTTTTGAACAATTCATTATTTTATATGCTTTTATGTAGGCTTTCTAGGTCTTCTAATTTGCAGAGTCAACAATCCCAGTCTTTTCATTCTGATTTTATGTCAGTGACCTCTGTGCTCTTAATGATTTTCAACCTGTCTCTGAACATGTGATTTTTAATAACTGTTTTGAGATGGCAGGGTCTGATTTGGATACAATCTTTTAATGGCACATCATTATTTCATATACTGGTATTATGATTTTTCTTGTTATTAAATTGCATCTGCTTGTTTAATTGCAATTGCAGTCTTTGTTACATGGTCACGATCGTAACTGATCTCTTTCCTAACATAGTTTAAAGCAGTTTGTGTTGTATGTGTAACTCAATTTCTTCCAGTTTGATGCATATTACTTTCCATTTCCCAGCGGTGAGTTTTATTTGCAATTGTGTTCATTAAGCTAAGATCTGTATAGGTTAAGTTTCTTTGAGAATTCCTGAAATGGTTCCCGGTCCTCAGTTATGTAAATAATATATTGTCATCTGCAAATTGAGATGGTTCACTGTTCATCTTCCTGTTCCAGGTGTTAATAGGTATGTTAAATAATGCCAGTGACAATGTAAAATCTCAAGGCATCTGCTGTTAAATTTTTAACTTGGCCATTAATTCTTACTTTGTTTTCTGCCTCTTAGCCCTTTCTTAATTCACACTGATACTTTGCCTCTGTATGACTTTCTAAGTTCAGAACTAACACGTTGTTAGCAACCCTGTCAAAAACTTTGTGTAATCAAAGGAATCTTTTCTCCTTTACCTGCTAATTTATCGACACATTCGAAGAATGTTAATAGACTAGTGAGACAGAGTTTCTCTCTGCAGAATTTATGCTAATTAGATATTGTCTTATCATGATTTATCAGGTAGCATGTTATTCCATATGCAATGCTTATTTAAAAAAATTATCAAGATATAACACTTTCCAGTGTAAGTTTAGCCTCTTCTATAGTATAGGGGCAGTGTCTGCAATCCCTCAAAACTGCAGTAGAGTAGCTATCTTGAAAGAGATTGTATATTTTGCTTTCAGCTTGGCCACTTTATTCTTAAAATCCTTAGAAGACTTGAACTATAACCTCCTTTGTCAAGAAAGTCAATCAGTACAAAGAGAGAACCAGTACAAAACAGAGTTTACGACACTGGTTCCCAAAGATGAAATGCACCTACAATAAAGCAGGGTCCTCGAGCAGAACCCCAGATAATAAGATCTGTTCCTGATGAGACAAATGTGATAATTTCTCTGATATGTCCCTTAAGAAAAAGCGATTGTAGCATCTCCTGTGGGAGTGGCAGAAGTGTGAGCTTATACGAAATGCAGAGGTCCACTTAGCAACCAACTCCCTGAGCTGAGAGCACATGCATCACTGCTCTGCAGACTACCAAGTCTGCCCACTCACCACTACGGAGAATTCGGAAAGCTGGTGGTAACAGCAGAGCACTAACCTGTTTCCTTGGGAGAATATTTTCTCCTCACCTTCCCTGAACTGGGGCAACCGAGGTTAGTGATGAAGTTGCATCTGGACTTCACCATCTGAGATGTGATGGAGCATCCTGCTGGCTGGTTTTTATCAGAAATGTTCTGATATCCTCTTTGGCTCGGATTTCATAATATGCTTGGCCTTCTACTTTGCTCTTTTCCTGAAGAGGCCAAAGAGCTAAATTTGTAGTTGCTGTGAATGGTATTTTTGAGGAATGTTTTGAGATGACCTACTGGACCCAGATATTTGGTTTAATAAAAAAAAAATTGTTGAATTACTTTTTAATCTTTCTTTCCGTACTTTAATTAATGTATATGGTGCCTAGAGCAAAGGAGGCCAGGCCCTTCCAATTAAACTGAAATTAATAGTAATAAAAAAAAAATAGAGAAGACAGGAAATAAATCAGAGGCATAAGGATCGAAATATATCACATTCTTCTTGGCTTTCTCTTACCATATGTAGGAGTGCTAAGTCCATGCCCAACCTAAAATATATTCTGGAACTGTGTCAATTTTCTACAAATGGAAAACTGCAGAACACCCCAACTCTGTGGTGGTCCCATAGCCACATGAAACTAGGTAATTATGACTTTCTTCAGCTGAGCTAGCCAATAGAAGGAAGATACAGTTGTATTTTAAATTTGTCACATCGTGTTTATTTTCTTGGAGTTTTTGTTTTGTTTCCCAAATGACTTTTCTTTGGACACAAATTATGCTGTTTTCAATCCAAAGGCCACCCTCATGTGTCTGAGAAGAGCCTCTCTGACATGCGTGGATCATCTTGTATGAATAAGAACATCTATTACAAACTTATGACTTATTTGTCATATTGGATCCCAAATGCTATTGAAGCAACAGTTGTCCCTATTGTGAAGAGAAGAGACTTGAAGTAGTGGGACAAAGGATTATATAAAAATAGAAAACCTGTGTGAAGTGTGTGTTCCAGGAAATTATTGCTCCTTTTTACACAAACCCTGATGCACAAACAAGCAAACACACAAGTGATCACTCACAGTGTCATCCCAGTAATAGGATGCTGAAAATGACACCACCAAAAATTAGTAACATCACAAAAAACAACATAAGGTTTGCAGAACAACATATTGTGAAACTGTTTGCAATAACATAAATTGTGAGTCTTCATGCCCCAAAGTAAAAGGAAATGTTCATTTTTACGTCGGTGCAAGAGAACCGAACATCTTAAGCAAAAGACAGTGGTAATAGGAGTTACAAAACAGTAACTTATTTTAAAAAATGTTCACATCTCACTGCCTGAAATGATCACATAAATCTGGTTTTAGGAATATAGATGTAACTTGTTTTTCAGATCTGCTGAAAATATAACATGCAGTGAAGTGTGTGTGTGTGTTCCCGAAAAGGTACAGCAGATCTGTGTCCTGGAAGACCATATTCTTTGGTGAGGAACATAAATCTCAAATTACTGCCTCTCAAAGCAATGTTCCTCCAGATTATTACACTGAGCCCTGCAGGAGCTGGAGCCTGAGAAGCTGAAGCTGGGGAATGCCTGGAGCAGAAGCAGTTCAAGTAGGAGCTGTTTGCAGGTTCTCCATACTCTAACTGATATTGCAACTATTGGTATTAGATTTATGTAACTTCATCGCAGATTGAGAAAATATAATACAGAGATAGTAACAAAAATTCGGTATCTTTTATATATTGTTTGTCTGAATTTCTTCTGCCTATCTTACATTCTATTTCTTTCTTCACAGGCTTCTTAAACTGTTTTCATGCTGTCTTAGCAATATAAATATGGTATTTTCCATCTCTGAAGCTTCTGTCATTTATACCATCCTTAGTATATCTCTTTGTCTTCTTGTTGCTTCATCTAATTGGAAAAACATGTATTTTCTCCAAGCTCAGAAAAGCCTATTGTTCAGCCACCCAGGACAACTTAACAACCAGCCTGGACAAATGTAATTTAATTACTTCTTCCTCACTGGATAAGGTGCTGACCTGCATTTAAAGAACTTGGGTGTTCTCCAACCTCATGCTGAAAAGAAAACTATCTTCCACCTCAGTTTCTTTTAAGTGCTGCCTAACAGCAGGACAAGAAAAGATGGCTTTGTTCAACCAACCATTTTCTCAGCTTCTACCTCTGTCTTGTTCGCCAAGTGTGTCTCCTTAGCAAAATAATGACAGTGCTGACATACATCACGGAAGAACCAGGAAAGCTACAGTTCTTTGCCAGAAAGCAAATTTGCAAATATTTTCTTTGGGAAAACCACCTGAGAAGAACATGCCTAGCTTTTAATTGATCTTTAGTTCTCTTTCAAAATGCAGACTATTTTTGCAGCTTCATTTAACTCCAAAATAGGTTTGAAAACATCAGTTCCCTCTGGCCCCCTCCACCAATGGTTATTGCTCAGGGACCTTGCCTATAATTTAAAGATGTAGTGGGAAGAAATCAGTGACCATATTTCCTTGTCCCTGTCAGATCCACTAAGGATGCAGAGGTAGTATCCTTCCAGTTCCTTGCCTCTGTACAATGAAGGCAACAGTTACATGGTACTTATTCTTAAGAGATGGACTCAGTTTGATAGTTGAGTAATATCCATTCCTGAAATGAGAAACCACCTAATCTATGGTAACCACTTTATTTCCAGAAGATGAAAGACAACTTCTCTGTTCAATTATCTTCAAGATGGAAAGAGGGTTAAAAAAAAATAAACAGAAAAAAAATCTGTTTCCCTGATTCCCTCACCCAGCAGCCAAATCATAACTAAAAGTAGAAATACCTTAGAGTTTGTAGGATCTGCCTTGGACTTTGTGGAGGATCACTTGGATCACAACAACCCCATGCAATGGCACAGGCTTGGGGAAGAGTGGCTGGAGCTGCCAGCAGAAAAGGAGCTGGGGGTGTTGGTCAACAACTGTCTGAACATGAGCCTGCCTGAGTGTGCCCAGGTCCGTCTTGTGCCCAAGGTGGCCAACAGCATCCTCGCCAGGAGCAGTGTGGTAAGAGCTAGGGAAGTGATCGTCCCCCCGTACTGGGCACTGGTGAGGCCCCACCTCGAGTGCTGTGTCCAGTTTTGGGCCCCTCACTATAAGAAAGACATTGAAGTGCTGCAGCATGTCCAGAGAAGGGCAATGAAGCTGGTGAGGGGTCTGGAGAACAAGTCATACGAGGAGCAGCTGAGGGAGCTGGGGTTGTTCAGCCTGGAGAAAAGGAGGCTGAGTGACCTTGGGAGTTAGACTTCATATCTTATCGCTGTCTACAACTACCTGAAAGGAGGGTGTAGAGAGGGGGTGTCAGTCTCTTCTCCCAAGTAACAAATGAAAGTAAGGAAGAAGGAGAAATGGTCTCAAGTTGTGCAAGGGAAGATTTAGGATGAATATTAGAAAAAATTTCTTCACCAAAATGGTTATCAAGAATAGGCTCTCCAGGGAAGTGGTGGAATCGCCATACCTGGAGGTATTTAAAAGACACGTAGACATGGTGCTGAGGGACAAAGTCTAGTGCTGGACTTGACAGAGCTAGGTTAATGGTTGGACTTGGTGACCTTAAAGGTCTCCTCCAATCTAGACAATTCAATGACTCTGTGATTCTGTCTCTCAGCCTGGGTTCATAGGTACATTTAAAGCCAGCCTTATTGAAATCCAAACGACTTAGTCTCCCTGGCTAGCTTCAGGCAGTTGCAGAAATGTTCTCTGCAGTGCACTTTTCCATCCTGGTCCTTCAATCCCCTGCATTTGGGATCTGCCGTAGCCGCCCCTGCCATCCCGGCTGGGATCTCCTTTATGATGAGGACATAGTGGGGAAGGGGCAGTGGCAATGGGAACGTGCAGCATACTTCTCCAGTTTGGATACAGGTCTCACTGACTGCCGTAAAAGGGGGATGCTAACACTGCCTTCTCAATCTCACAGCTGTATGGGGAGGAAAAATCCATTAAAGTTTGTGATATGCTGATATACTATGGTTCTGGGAGCCACAGAAGTACCTAAGATCGACAGCTAATTGTTACAATTTTGGCAGTGCATCCCATGATGAGGCACACTGCGAGCTCTGTGAAAACTCTTTTTTTAATAGATGATTTACTAAAGCTATTCAAAATATACAACTTTATTGTTTGGTGTATTCCAGAAGCCTGGAGGCCCAAATTGAGAGTGAAAGCCCGTTGAGTTTCATGCTGTCCAAAATGATATTAAGAGATGTACACACACACTGCCCTGATGAGCTGAGTATATTAGCCGAGAACTGAGGATGTTTTGTCATTGTAGTTTAATTGATGAGCTGAGACTCAGGAATATGAAGTCTAACTCCCAAGGTCACACAGCAAGACTCAGCACAGCCAGAACCTGAACGCACTGCCATGTCCGATGTGTGGTCAGGCACAAGACTATTCTCCCAGTACTGTCTTATTTTTTAAAAAATGCAGATAAGTAAGTGCTGAGTTCCTATTGCTACCAGGAGTCAAAAGTATGCATAACTGATCATTGTTTTTCACTGCATTTACTGCTTCTTTTGCTTGGAGTATCTGTAGTGTGTGACGTGTTAAATAGCATTAGAGGAGCCTGCAGTCATGGTTTGGAGACTTGATGAAGTGTCTACATCTATATGACAAACTAAACAGTGCTAGGGCCTTTGGCTCTGGGTGTGGCAAGATAGTACTGGCTCTGTAACAGAATAGCTGCATGTGATGTACCTACTGGGAATGGATCATAGTCCATATTATGGACTATGGATTATGGACTGTGTCTCCAAGGTTTTTTTGGGGACAAAGCTAGTCAGCTTTGGGCAGAAGCATGCCACACGCTGTTCAAACCATTTAATAGGGTAGACAATTGGGTTCCAGGGCCTACGCCCTGGCACTGTTTAATTTAGAAGTAGAGATGCAGCCAACACAGTGAGTTTACGTATCATGAATCTATATTCTTTTTGTCCTATACATAATCCATCCTCACACAGCTCATGAAGTACAGTTTCTGTACTTTAGATCAAGATTATGGTTGAAGGAGTCAATGCTGAGATTAATTCATATTCTCCAGGTGGTTTGAAAAGCCAACCCAATTCTTAGGACAGAAGAAACAATCAAAAGAGAAAGAATATGAGATAATGTTAGACCTTCATCACTATGATTGCTTCAAGCAGTGCAAAGTTGCAGTGAAAAAACTGCCTTCTCTTGTGCTCACACACAGGCATAAACACATGCAGAGAAAGTATGTAACAGATATAACAAGAAGCCTAGTGCTTCCTGGTAAAAAATGTCACATTTCATAGCTTTCACATAATAGCCATCTTTTTTGAAACTGAAATACAACATCCAAATGTCAGCCTACTCCAGGTATCCTCAAATCCCTTTCTGATTTTTTTATATGTTATTGCTCAGTATATTGCATTTTTCATTTCCACTTGCTGTGATATCATGGCATTTGATTTTGTTCTGGCCAAGAGGCCAAGAAGCTCAATTCAATGTCAGGTGTCTCACTGGTCCATGAATTTGCCACTGAGACACTGTGGATGATTGATGTAACAAGTGTCCCACCTTGCATGCAATAGGAACCCATAACCCCCACTAGGAACTCATTCTCCACCTGGTTTGGGGCCAGCAGTACAAATCTGTTCTCATGCTGATGTCTTCTGGCTCTGTGACCCAAAACCTTAGTACATCCTTGTTTGGGGCTTTTTTGGGTTGGTTTATTGTTCCCCTCTCTCTGCCCCTCTCTTAAAATTTTAATGTCAGGGGAACTTCTTTAACGTATTTCTTTCACAGATGAAAGAACCAAGCTCCTTATTTATTTTTATGAGAATGTGTGTAGCTTTTTCATCTTCAGTATTTGAGCAGTGACTAGTACCTTTTTATACAAAGCAGCACCGCACTCCCCTCCTTCTATCCTTCTTAATGGAAAAGTAAATGCTTATTCTTCCCTTCTACCTGATGCATGCCTTCAAAATACTATAAAGATATGAACCCGATGGAGTTTCTAAATTATAAAGCAGGAGTTCTTTTATATTACCGTGAATAACAACTGGAAATCTAGTTCTTTATAATAAGTTATTTATTCTCCATTTTGAGGTTTTATCCACACCCCAGGAGGTGGCCATGTATATTTCAACAGGTGCTGCATCAAGATTGCTATGATACTCTCAAACCATATTAGATTGTATCCAGTGGAAAGAAATGAATTTGAGAGCAAGACTTACAGGCTGATGAAAAACGAAAATCTTTTCTCTTGTTGAATGCAAAATTTTCTATTAGGTTCATAGCTGTTATCAGCATCAGCCTCATGTAAATACATATTTATGATCTAATACACAGCACTGACAGTATGTCTGGGAGAACAAGTATCTGTGTAGTGTACTCTGGCCAGAAAATTTACAGAAGCTTTCAAAATCTTCTGAAAAAAGTGAACAATAGACTTCAAAAGGGACTAAGATGGTGGGCTGGGGGAAGCTTTGCAGTAGGACCACCATGTGCCATGGCTATTTGCTTGCTTTTAAGGAAAAGTAAGCACACCTGTTTCTGATTCAGGAGGGATGGCAGCATGGAAAAAAATAATATATGATCTTAAGGGGAGAGAGGGCATGTGATGTTGGAGGTAAACTTTTTTCTAAATTAAGTGGCTCTTGATTTCCAGCAAATGCAGTCTCTCTAAACCATAACATTGTATTTAAAAAGAGGAAGTCAGGAAGTATGTTATTTTTGAAACAGCCTTTCATGAGATGTGTGTTAAAGTTTCCGTGCATGGCTGATATAACCCACCATACCAAAGTACCTGAACAGTACATAATCCTCAGTGTACTTTTCCTTTCAAACCTGGGAAAAGCTTTTATCCTCATCACTGCGGATGAAGAACACAGACAGAAGGGGCTATTTCCACATTGTTACTTCAGATGGGCATCTGATGCTTCTTACCCTGTGTCCCTTGTCCACACTCTGCTTGAGGTCCCATTTCTCATCTTCTCATGGGGTGCTCCCTTTCTCATATAGCTATAACACGACCTGCAGAAGAGAATAATGTCTTAGAAGAAAAGTCTTCTTTTTTCAAATAAAGCTTCCACTCAGTACCTTTAAAATTTTATCCAGAAATGACATAACAAAGTCTACTTCTGAGCCTGTTGAAATTTTTTGCAGTAGATGTGTGGAAAGGAGCACTGCTAAATGAGATTGCTGAGACTTTTCACTCCTCCCACCAATACAGTCAGATTTTCTGCTCTTCTTTTATAGTTACCTGCTTTTTAAACATACATATATCCACATACAAATAAAATATTAAATATATACTCAAATTTCGATTTTAATTTGATAAGTGCAGATGGCTCTGTTTCACAACAGCTAAGATCACAAGAATGATAATAGCAAAAACCCTTATGTCTGTCTGACAGAGTACAGGAACCCCTGCTTCTTGAGACCATTTTCTCCAGCTGCCAAATCTTTTCCAACAAATTCCTCAAAATGTATTGGACAGCAGGGGCAGACCAGTTTAAGAATCTGAATATGCACCTGTAGGCAGATGCCTACAGATATTAGGCCAACCTTTATAATCAGAGGAAAGATAATTAGTGAAGTTAGTGCAGCCTACACAGTTCTTCAGACAGCCAGTGGCTAGAAGAATGATTCAATTGTCCATGCAGTTGTCAAGTGACATATGAAATACTCTAGGGTATTGTACCTGCATGGGAAGGCTATGAGACTGCTTTGGGTCCTATGCCAGTTCAATGGGGATATCTTATATGGCATTAGATGCCAATATAATACCTGTTCAGCCACCTAAGCTGGTGTAACCTCAGGTGTGGTGGGCTACACTGAACTCCTCTTTCCTGTCACCGGTCTTATGGTGTGAGGGTCCTGACCAACTTAGATAAAGTGTCTGGGATCGCAAGGAGCTGTCTGAGAAATCTCTGCTATATGGAGCAGCAGCAGCAGCTCTCCACCCTTCTCTTGTGAGCTGCATGTAATTAGTCCTTGCTTGACCTACATTGACCTATATGACCATGAGCATCCATGCCATGGTGACTGGCCATCTAATCTGTTGATTCAGTCCCTGCATCTGTCCTGGGTCTACCTCGTCACTGTGGTCTTGTCTGGCAATCTGGGCTCTTGACTGGTTACCATTGCTGGACCTGTTGTGCTCACCTTGCTGGGGTACCATGGGTCTGTTTCTTTGCTGGTAAGGTCTTTGGCCTGCCTGCCCTTTTTTCATCCTTGCTCTCAGCTCCCCTTCACTTGTAGGACAGCATCAACCCTTGATGCTCCCTTGTGCACGTGATGTATTGAGTCCCTGGCACATCTCAGACAACATTGTATTTAGACAAGTGAGTTGGACCTCCACCTACTTTAGGGTGCACTAAATCACCCTCTAGGTGCCATTGTCTGTATTGCCTAAAGAAGAATTTGTGTGCCATTCTGAATCTGCAGCTGGAGATACTAAACCCTAGGGCATCTCAAATGGGAGTGGAGACTGGATGAGGACAACTGAAAGAGCCTACAGTGCCAAGTCACCAGGAAGAGCTAAAAAGTTATTCCAGGTTGTGTCTAAAAGTGGGCAGGCAAGATCAAATGTAGGGAATGACTGAAAAGTGACAAAGAGCAGAAGCTTAGAATGCATTCTCTCAGAGTAAACTGAGTGAACACTTTTGAGAGACTTTTAAAATTAATTACAATCTTTTCTTCTCTTGCAACAAATCTAGGAGATATGCTGAAACTTTACATAAATTATAGGCAGAATTAATTTTTTCTTTGGGTCAAGGAATCTTTTTCCCCGCTCATCTGAAATGTGCAAGGTAATAAAATATAGGATTAATGTGTCTTAATGAAACTTCAGGCATACATATTTATGCATAGATTTTAGCATAATGATATACAAAAGAAAATTTCCTGTGAAATAGCTAAAAAAAATTCAGCTAATCTTTGCATTGTTTTTCTTTCCATTTCTCTTTTCTTTTCTCTTACTTTTGTTCTGTAACTTGGGACACTTATCCAGTAATTATTTATGCCTCATGACTGTTAATGTCATTGGGGCTACTCATATGAATAAAATTAAGTGAATATGTAAGTGCTCGTCAGACTGAATCTTCTACAGCCAGGAACCCAATATGCATGAGTATTTGTTTCGGTTCTGAGCATCTGCTCTACTTGGCCACAGTATCACCCACAGTATTTGTGGGAAAGGGATTTCCTTTGCTAGAACACTTGAGGAAACGTAATAGGGATACTTTTTGAAGGGTTGAGAATCCATTTTGACTTTGGTAACTGGACAGGTTTCCCAAATAAGTCTTGAATGTCCATACACAGGGAGCTTGCCTGGTTAAGAACAGTGGGCTTGGTGCAGTTTAAAACTTGGGGCAAACGTGTGTAAATTAATAGTACATCTGCCTTGTTGTGCATTGCAGCCTCCACAAGCATCACTGCAAAAGAGATTGAACAGAAGGATAAAATATGCCTGGGGTTTCCTGAACACTGACCCTATGGGAAAGTGATAAGGTCATAATGTGGAAATCCGACTGGCTTTGGTGGGTCTCAAACCACTCCCTACCCTCTTCTCTTTCCCCACTAGAATTGTGGAGAACCTCTGTCATGACTCCTAAAGATCCTGTCTTGCTTTGTTCCCCTGTACCCTGTGTCCTGTTGAGGGCTTTTTGGACCCTCCTGTGCCTTTTTGGATGCTACAAAGGTATGAAGAAGAAACCACAAAAAGCGTCCACTGAAATGTGCAAAACCCCACCAAAATCAAGAGTGATCATCACCATGATTTCTAGGTAGGTCTGTCTGTCTTGTAAAGAAACAATGGGAGAGGGAAGAAAGCAGAGGATATGAATTGGAGGTGGGCACTTGTGACAAACAGTGCAATGGGCAGGTTAAAATCAAAGCCAAATTTGGATAGGGCTTGGCAATTTCCCATTTTTCCTTTATGTAAATACTGAGATCCACATGCAAAGGAAGATATTAACATAGAAAGATATCTGCTATTCACCAGTGGTTATTTTTTGTTGACCTAATTAAATTTTTAAAAAAGTTCAAGTCATCCAGTCAGGAAACAGTGTCAAGTGACATACGTGCCCTTCAAATCCTGTGAGAAAAGAATTGCAAATAATAAAGGAGCTAAATCAGCTTGCCTCATCTTGGTGAATTTTTTTCACAGAGAGAATTTAAAGAATATTTGCCAGTAATGGATATGTCTGTATGAATCAGGACTCATTTGCGTGCTGTTAGGAATGGTGCTTGTGAAACACAAGAGTCACTAAATAATAAGGATCCCATTCTAAGCTTGTGGGAAAAGATGTCTCCCATGTACTCTGCAAGGTCATAAAACTACAAAAGACTGTTCATGTCAAATCTGACCTCTGTCACACAGACAGCCCATAGAATTTTATTCAGCTTTTAGTCCATAACTTCACAAGTAAGTGGGGTATGGTGGCCTCTTGTTAGTTTTAGGTTGACCACAGAGGTCAGTAAACTGCCTGAGGCTGAGGAAGATCTGTGAGGGAGGAACTAGTTAGAGGTATGGATTAAATGTACTTAATCTCCTTCACAGCAAGGGAATGGTTAGACTGAGGTCTGTTCCTGGCTGCTGGCTTCTTAAATATAAAGCCATGGTTATAATTTAATTTAGAGACACATATCAAATCTCAGCACTTCATTTCAAGAGCAAGAATAGGACCAAGTCTTTGCTTGGATTCAATTTATTTTAATGATGGATTGAGGATTCTGAGTATCAAATCTTCCTGAACTACTTCTGATGTGACCTAGAGGAGACAACGAGAGAAGAAAGGCAATGGCAAGTAACAGGTAGCTAGAGTTTATCCAAAACAGGACATGTCTGTAAGGATGAATAAACTCTGTCTGTGATTTAGTTGGGTGGACACAAGCTGGGTGTACCTGAGGTGCTGGGTGCTGGTGCTGTACCTGAGCTTGTATATCCTTGGAGCTTTAGGGTCAGCTCTGTGCTACAGCAACAAAACTGGGTACATGGCTTTCATGTCGGGGGTATCTTCCAAGCCACAGGGCCAAATTCTGTTCTATAAAACTTATTTAGCACCATATATTTAACTGACGTTACTGCTTCAGATTTCTAGTGCTGTAATATAGTCTAAACTAGATATCTGATCAAAAGTCTATGCTTAGAGAAAGAAAATGCTGACATTTGTCTCTAAGCCTGGACCACTCTGTTTAACTGTGCAAAGTTTTATCCAGGCGTGTTTGACATTATGCATGAATTTCAGCTATTATACTCTGGAGTTAGGATAAGTCTTAAAGAAGGAAGCATAAGGCTTTTTTTCTGCTTGCTCCCCACAGTTCATAGGCATCTCCTGACACATAAGCAAGTGTACCCTGAAGTTAATAAAGACGAGGGGATTGTGACCTGAATCCCTAGGCTTCTCAGGTGAATGATTTACCAGATGAGTCCACAAGATAATTCTGAAAACCAGTGAAAGGTTTTTCAGGAGCGTTGCTTTGCATCTTATCCAAAGCTCTTTTCACAAGGCAGGAAAGTACAGTGATAGACTTAGCTGTGCAGTTACACTAAGGCTGTCAGGGTTTAAGCATCACTGTAATGTATCATGAGGAACGCTGTACCACTTGCATTGGAAATGTGTCAAAGCTCTTTCTTTCTCTCTCTTTTTTTTTTTTTTCTCTTGAGCTGCAGAAGACAGGAGCATTTGTAAGCCATGAAGCACAAAAGGCAAAACAAAAGCATTTTTATTACTATAATTGAGAATTTGGAAGAGGGGAGTTAAGTGCTTGTACCTAATTGTACTGCAATTACCCTGTTTAATCCAGCAACAGACTTCTTTCAAGCTTCATCACTATACCTGTGTAGAAGAATCTCATTTCACCACTTACGAAAGATTTGTCACTTTGGATATTAAGCACAATAAAGCTTCTCATTTCCTCTGCCTCAATTTTCTGGGATCATCAGAAAGATAAAGACAGACAATGCAGAATGTGGCCTTGTTAATGAGGTTGTACCAAGAATGAATGGAACTCAATGTCTACAGTATTTACAAACAAGTAAGACACAAGTTATTAGTGTCTGATTGCCTACCTTACCTTCATTGCTCATGTATTCTTTGCTACTGTTGTAAGCAAATTCTTCATCATCTTTAATGTGTTTCTCTACTTAAAACCCAGGCAGAGTGAGGTGCTGCTATCTCTGTTTTATAGATAGAGAAATGAAGTTCAGAAAGACATGTCTGGTGTTTCCAGGATATTACCTTCTATTTAAAACAGCAGGAACAAGGTGCCTGGGCTTCTCTGGGCTTCTAAGTGTGTTGCCCGAGATCACATTCACACTGAGCAGGATGGGACAAAGTTCCAAGCAAGTCCTTTAATGACTGGTCTGACCGTCCGTAGTTATTACTTAGACAAGCTCTGATTTTGGTTTCACTCACTGCCTGAACAACACAGCTCTCCTAACCCCCTTTTGCATTACATCTATTTAGGAGTACCTGACATGATCTGTCTTTTCATCCCTTGCTTCTGCATGTGAAGAATGTAAGCACGTCTGTGTTTCATGGTTCCCCTGATGCCCTAGCCATGTGCTAGCACCCTCTTGCCATGTGTTGTACGATGTCCTCACTCACCCCTCAACGGCTGCTATAAAGTACTCTGGAATACTTTGTTATTTGTATCATGATGCAAGCTGCTGTCTGCCTCTTACTTCTAATGGTTCAAATTATTCGGGCCTCTCAAAATCACAGAGTGACTTGAGGTATACATAGGGTTTTCTGCCACTCCACTTGAGTGGTTTAAACCTTTCCTCTCTGGCTCTGCTCAGTTTTTCTTGTTGGATAATGCTCTGTTTGAGCTTGATGAGATAAACTGTGATGTTCCTCAGCGCTCTGCAATGGCTCCTACCCTCTCTGTCATTTATGTCCTGGGATCCCACTTAACTCTGTTATAAAAGTTTGATATAACCTAAGTGCTTCTCCCAGCTCAGAAGGCAGTTAGGTCCTTTACGTTTTTGCTATGCTAGCATAGCCAGACCCTGTCCTCTTTACACGTCTTTAATATATGCTGGACATTTGAGGCTGCACGTTTAAAATCTGGCTGAAGACCAGCTTTCATAAAATGCAGATTCTTCTAACTGACAAACAGGCAAACTCCCAGCCTGTTGGTTATTTCTGCATTTTAATGGTAACTCAGTTAATCACTTTAATGATAGTACAGAACCTTGCATTTTTATAATGTCTTGTTTCCCAAAGGATATTTTGCAAACTCAGTCTAATCTAATCTATCTCCTCCCCCAACGCTGAACTGCAGATTTCTTTGGAGTGGAAAGAAGTGGCTGTCTAAGAACACAGAATACTGAAGAATACTGAAGAATACTGAAGAACTTGGGATGGAAATTCTATACAAGCCGAAAGAATTATCATATACTCATTGCTATCTTTTGATGGGAAGTGGAGTGCATAGGCACCCAGAGAAAAAGCTGATGTTTGGTCACTACTGATGCTGATAACCCAGTTATTGGTGCAGGAGTAAGAGAGAGGACAGAGTGGCCTGTGAGGAGGAGAGGTGACAAGAGGGCAAAGCTGATATCCTGAAGCAATGGAGGGTAGAGGCTAATCCTGTGAAACACCAGTTTTCTGCAGTGATGCTTGGTTACAGTAAGATGCACTGGACTAGAGTAACTGGGAATAATTAACTGGGACATTCATTCTCCAGCTTACAAACAAAGTCCACTTTTGTTCAAATTGACTCCAATTAAGTAATTTCCCTCTTTCCTGGGGGTAATGTAAACTGCTGTCATTTTATCTTCTTGTCTCTGATCTTTTCCACTGCCAGATACTAACCATACTCAGACCTGTATGTGCCTGACCTCACTTCTGTTAATATGCTGTATTGTTAGAAAGAAGACCCATATTTCAGAATTTGGGTAAACAATTATCTTATGGTCATGGCTGAATGAGAAAGGCACAAAATGGTTGGACTGAATTTCACCCTGTAGTTTGCAAACAGTTTATTTCCCGTTGCTGTTCCTTGGAGCTCAAGTAAGTTGATTACTGTTCTTAATATCTATGCCTTATGCCTGCCATAGAAAAGGGGTTAATGCATCAGCAAATGATGCTCCAAGCATATGTTTAGAATGTCATTTGATGCCGCTATAGTTATCCGCCCAAGAAAGTATCAACAAATAAGACAGGTAATCACTATTCATCTTAATTATTGTAATTACACATCCAATATTCAGGTATAGTCTGGCTGCACTGTCCTGTATTTATTTTATTACTGACAGTGACACAAATCTTTAAAGTTGTGTGATTAGTTAATGCTTTTACCTATAACTTCAGTATGTCTGCGGCTGGGAAGGGAATTTATGACACTGAGGTTTCAATCACTTTTAGCTTCTGGGATATTCTCATTTTCCTGTATTTTTTAACACAAAAAGCTTTCTGACTTCTATAGAAACTACTTTCTCTATGGTGGCATTAAAGAAGAGTCTGTGGTTTGAGCACCAGAAACCCCTTGGCATCTTTCATTGAGCCACAAAATGGGCGATGAGGAATTCTCGTGTAGGAGCAGGAGGTGCTGATGCTTCCCTCCCTCTCAAGACTGGCTGTGAGGTCCAGAGTCCAGGACCCCTGGATAGTCCAGGCAGGCATTGGACTAGTTTAGATTACATGTGAGGTAATTCACATCCTCATCCATCTCCCTTCACTCCAGGTGGTATAAATGCAACAAGATACCATCTTTGCCCTTTCTCTGTCATCACATAGTGTACAGTCTACAGGTCTTCAACCCGCCCTACATCCACAGTATGTTTCTAGTGACAGTTATCTAATTTATCCTTTTCAGACACACTTTCAGTTCCTCCTTCGCTGCTCTCTGTTGGCTGTGTATACTGGTAAATGCACCAAGCACCATTTTGTGCCCTGGCAGCCAGGTAGCACACCATGGCTGCACTATCAAACTTTCTAGCCACCCAAAATAAGGTCGCTGTGTTCAAACAGACTGCCAGGAGTGGTTCCTGGATCATGCTAATGCCTTCACTGTGCCTAGGAGTTACTTGAGCTTGTTAGCCCAAGCCAAAACCATGCCAGCAACTAGTGTAACAATTTAAAAGTGTAGATTTAATAGCACAGGTAATTGTTGTAGACATAGTCATTAAGTACATAGAGGCAACGATCACGATTTATTAGTATAAATCACTCCATTGCCTCAAACACAGTTTATAACAAGGAACTTGGATCAGAATCATCTTCTCTGTATTGGAAAGGAGGCAAAATATTCAGGAAACAAAACTGAGTTGCTTAAGGATAGTTTGGTCCAAAATATTATATTAGCAAATCAGGAAAGTGTACAGAGGGCAGTGGGAAATGTCAGGGGGCATGTGGTCATTCTTATCGCCATCCAAGTAAGAGTATGGGTAAAATTAATTTCTGGTACGGACTGAACCAAACTGAAGGGATTATCTGTGAAATTAGTTTTTGGAAAGAGGGGTTATTTTGTATTAAAGTCTTGTTTTATCTGAAATACTGAGCTTCGTGAGACGGCATAGATAAATGCTTTCAGTCTGGACACGTCCTTCAATGCTGGTTGATAGCCCCACAGGAGGAGAAAGTAAAGTATCAATGCAGAACAGAAAATGGCACTCATTACTTTGTAATTAATGACAAGTGAGATAGGACAGCAAATGGAAGTGTGGGAGTGCTCAAGGGAATTTTTCTACATCTCTTCCAAAAATATTGTTTAAGTCTTTAGGTTTCTGAATTATAGTGAAGCAATTGCATTGGTTAAATCACCACATTTACCATGATGTTGATGATTCGTCATTGGCTATACTGAAAGAATGACCAGAAAGCTCGACTAAAATTTGTTCCCAGTGTACTTGGTCTTGGGTGTAGCAAAAGGCAACGTCAGCAGAGGGTGAAGAAAAATAATTTATTTCCCAATTTTACAGATGCAGAGGGGGACTAATGTGGTTTTTTCAAGGTCAGGCTGGAAGTCTGTGGAAGTGTTTGAGAAAGACATTCTCCCTGGGGGCTAATTCAGTCCCTTACCTGTAAGACCATCCTTCTTCCCTACACTATCGGTTGAACACCATAACCCGTGTTTTCAGTGTCACACTGAGAAAGACTGACCCAGTTAAGTGAAAAAAAAAGGTGCCTCAGAATGATTGAAGCTGAGCATTATCTTTGTCTCGATCAAGGACGAAATGTAAATCTTCACTGAAGGTGTGAATTCATAGCAACAAACACGGTGAGAAAAACATTCAGGAGATAAATGGAATTTATCTGACAGTGTAAGTTCAAACTAAAATCTAAAGTAATGCAGTGAACAATGTTTAACAAGATTTCAGTGACTTCTGGTGCCTTTATAATCTGCCTAGTCTTTTGAAAATGTTTCCTTTATAAATGTTTATCCCACCTGTCTAGTGAGATTAAGAGCCTTCCTCCTTGAGTGCCGTGTTCGCCAACAGTCCAGGATTTATTTGTGTTGGCAGTTCCTCTGGCATCAAAGGTGTGGTTGTTGCTCCAAGCTGTTGTCTTCAAGGGGTCATCCAGCTACTTCCCATGGGAACAGCCATGTCTTATCTCTTAATTTGGGGAGAGCTAATCTTAGTGCCCATGAAAGCATGCACTTGGTCAGCTGTCAGTCAGGCCAGTTGCCCCTTACAGTTTGTTCACACATTTTATTTGAATCTTGACCTATGGATCTGGTAGCCTTGCACGAGGTGCCTTAATGCCATCTGAGATGCCCTACAGCATCCACGGCTGCTGCACAGGCTGGCAGATGTGACGCAATCTACAGGAAACCTGTGTCTTTCTGACCTGGCAGCTGGACCCCAGGGAGGGCACTTGACAGCACCTGAAATAGCATAAGATGTTTATGTTTGAGTGGCCCAGGGGCTGGGCATTTACATGTCCTTTTAGACTTCACTGTCTGCACTGCATAACAGCTTGATTCAGTTATCTAACCAGGACATATAATAACATTTTGAGAGATTGCTGTATGTCCTGCCTGATTTCCAGTTGCTGCTTCTGAAAAATGGAGCTTTTGTAGGTCATGTGCAAAGCAGAATCAATTCTGAAATTTCCTTTTTATGAACTACTTTGGTGGGACCCCAAAATGGGACTTAAACATGGAATTTCAGTGCCTAGAGAGGACACTAGAATTGAATAAGTATCTCCAAAATTCAGGTTTAGCTTATTCTCTATGCTTCCCCCTACTGTGGCTGGAGAGAAGAATAAAATACTCTACACTAGAATTGCATGTTAGCGCTGGAAGATCATAGAATGATTTGGATTGGAAGAGACCTTTTAAAAATCATCTTGTTCCAACTCCCCACCATGAACAGGAACATCTTTCACTAGATCAGGTTGCTCAAAGCCCCCTCAAACCTTGAACTCTACTAGTGATAGGGCAACCACAACTTCTCTGTGCACTTTGTTCCAGTGTATCACCTGCCTCATTGTAGATAATTTCTTCCTTATATCCAATATAAATCTACTGTCTTGATACTGTTGAGGATAAGAGGTTTCTTGTCTGTGATATCTGCATGTTAGGACCAACTCTTGACTGGATGGACCTCTTTCTAAAGTGTATCCTTGGTTGAGGCATAATTTATTGGGTCAGGTGCTGGACTTGCAGGTTAAAATGCTATACAGTGTCTTAAGTGGGATGTTAGAATCACAGAATCATAGAATTGTCTAGGTTGGAAGGGACCTTTGAGATCATCTAGTCCAACCATCAACCTAACTCTGATAAAAACCATCACTGAAACATGTCTCTAAGCACTATGTCTACCCATCTTTTAAATACCTCCTCAACCACTTCCCTGGGCAGCTCATTCCAAGGCTTAATAACCCTTGGAATGTGTAAAAACTTCTCCTAATATCCAATGTGAACCTCCCCTGGTGCAACTTGAGGCCATTTCCTCTTGTCCTATCGCCTGTGACTTGGGAGAAGAGACTGACCCCCAGCTCTGTACACCCTCCCTTCAGGGAGTTGTAGAGAGCAATAAGGTCTCCCCTCAGCCTCCTATTCTCCAGGCTGAACAACCCCAGCTCCCTGTTGGAGTAGTTTATTGCACTTATCTGCTCTAGCTTTGATAGTTCTTCAGGGGTAGAACTGATGCTAATACAGCGGTTCTTATCATTTCAGGTTGAAAGTTACTCTGTAAATGCAAAAAGGAACTGCCAGCATTTTAATCATGTGCCTATGTGAAGGCAGACACTGTTAAATATCAAAGAATGATGTTACCAAGGTAGACAGGAAGCCTACCCATAAATATCATAGCAAAAATTGCATTTTACCTCCTGACAACAATAGTTAGTGAAAGACTTTTTGATAACGCCAACAATTTGGTAACTTGGAGCATAAATTGATTTATAACCTACATAAGAAAGGAATTCACTGGGGCAGGTTATTGCATCAAAACTATTAAAACATTTCTTATTCTTCCTCCAAGACAGGTGATGCTGTTTACTGTCATTGGGGATCCAGGATTAGATGGTCCTCTAACTAGATCAGGAGAGCAATTTTTCTATCAAATATTCAAGATGGAGGAATTTTCCTTAGGCTCAGTATAGAATTTACTCCTATGTCTGAGCAATGATTAAGCTGAAAATATATTTTTCTATGTTATGAGTTAGAAATTGGCTGATATCTTCAGAAATAAGCCACTGTTGCATTTATCAATAGTACCTTGCCAATGGCATTTGCAGGGTTAATGTTTTCTGAATACTCCACCTGGTAAATTACTGCTCCTACACTCAGTTTAAACTCAATTTCATTCCTTCAAGGTTTCAGTAATCATATTGCTAGGCAATAGCTGAGCTGAAGTTTCCTTTGAATCTAAAATTGTATAATTGAACTTTTGAACTGAAGTCCACCCATCACTTTCTAGCCACACTCCTTGGTGACAGAGGTATTTTTCTTTAGTTTGATGATAGGTGATTACGAAATCCTTGGTTTTATCTTTACCTTTAATGTGCCACAGTGTATATTTGTTTGTGATTTTACCTCAGTCAAAAAAAAAAAGTATCTATTATTGTTGGTTCTACTTGCATTTATAACCTACCCTTCACTGCAGGCTTTCTAAGCACTTCAGAAGCATTAAGCTCCATAAGAAGTCTATAATGAAGATAAACAATTTTAAGCTCTGGGGCAGAGACTATAATTTTCCATATCTTACCAAAGCACAATGGGATACTGATCTGGTTGACTTCTAGTCACTATTACTCTACAAGAAACAATAACGTGTTGACATATTGTAGATGAGGAAACTGAGGTACCAAGACCAGGCACAGAAATTTTCAGAATCTAGACCTTCACAGATCCTAAACATTAAATATAACACATGTAGGGAGAAGAAACATTTTGATGTTTATAGGTACTTTCAACTACTGCTGTAGCGGAGTATATTAAGAAGGGATTCTATCAACCTGAGACATTATTCTACTTTTAAACATCTTTGCAATAGCTTTGTATCTGCTATCTTATTTTTATTTTAATTCATCAGTGTCATTAGGAAAATCAGATACCTTTAGAAGCAGAATTATCTATTTATTATAGGTACATTATATTAAATCTCAGCTTTTGGTTTCAAGTTTTGTTAGGTGCTGTACATAAGAGATATTTTCCTATGTAGGTGGGCAATCAAGAGGTCTAGTCACACATGCAGGTTCAGATCCCCAGGCCGGGAGAAGAGGTTGCCTGACTCTCAGTTCACTGCCCAGCCTGGTCCATGCCCACACAGGCCATTATCAGAGAAGCTTTCTCATGCTGCTTTGCAAATGCATTTCAATCTTAAGGTAGAAGAAACACACAGATTGTTGGGATTTTGGGGTTAGGATCCAGGTGCAGTCTCTGGCTGAGGGACTCAGTGCTAATAAATAATATACTTTTTTGTTGCTTACAAAAATCTTTTGAGCTTATTTGTTTCAAAGACTTTTCAAAAGAAATCTTCAGCTACCACATGGTGTGCTTGGTTTTTCTCCTGGGTTACACCTGATATAGCACACTGAACACAGAAGGCAGCTGAAAAATGCTGATGCTTTCAGCTGCTGCTCAGGGTGTTTTTTAACACTGCCTGAATACCACACATCCAAAAATGTTTTTTTATAACACAGTAATTATTAAAATGCCTCAGCAACAAAGGTTTGCATATACATCAGGGAGCATGATCATGTTGGCCATGTCACTTGTGAAGTTAAAAAACCTGTGAGTTACAGGATAGATAGATAGATGTCTATGGAATTAATACTCTTACATTTGTAATGTATCCACATGTATTCACAGAGCTCTTGGCTACAAATAGGCAGCCATGGAACATCGAGGTGAAAGAAGCCATAGGCCTCTTCCAAGGGAAAAAGCACACTCTGTGGTGGGAAATACTTTCAAAATCAACAGCAAAAGCATTGGCTCATCAACATGATGCTGCAAATTAAGCTAGAAATGTTTCCCCTAGTTTGTTATTTAGATCTGCAGCTGTCTTGACTCACCATCTTTAGATGATACAGTCATCCTAGACTACGTGGGATTGGCTTGATGATGATCGCTTGTAGACAGGCATTTTCTTTTGCTTCTTCACATTTACTTAAACCAGATGGTGACCATGGAATTCTCTAAATGAAGAGATCATCAAACTGATTTCCCAGTGGCACTAGCTTTGAATTTATACAGGTGCACTTCAAATTGGTACCTGGCTTCCTGCTGGCTTTGGGGATAAGAGTTAAAAAACAAACAGACAAACAAACCCCAAATCAAAGTAGAAACAGAATAACACACAAACATACCACACACACCCCTTCCCCCTCTTCCCCCCCCACCCCAACTAAGGAATGCAGACATCAAATTTTATTAGCCTTTTTAGACCTCTGACTAATTTTCAGATAGTATTTTTGAACATGATCTCTTAAGAACATGGAATGGCCTGTAAAGCCCCATTGTGGGGACCTAATTTGGCTGCTCAAGTCATTCAACAAGTCTCCCAGGGCTTTCTGTGTGGTCAGTGGAGAGAAACAGAGTGCAAAGCATGACTGAACACATTCTCAGTCTCTCTTGAGAGAAGGACATTCTAAGCTTTTGGGCTTTGTGCCATTTGTTTGCGTGTAGCACAATAAAAAAAGAGCTTCATGCTACTTGAAGTCTTTACATACTTCTGTAGAAGGAGGAGTAACTAATCCTGATGATCCAGTGCAAACCATGTGTGCACTCACATTAAAATATCTGGGTGTGCAAATAAACTGGGGTGTCTTACTAAGGTTTCAGAAATCAGCTTGGTTTTCTGTAGAGAGCACAGCCTTTGGGAGATATTGCTCCATTGAAGCATCACTCTGACAATCCAACAGCTTTAAAAATTCCTCCTTTCCTTTCTCATTATTATTAAATAGCACACTTTCCTCCCTTGATCAGGGAATAGCCCTCTACATCTGACTCCATCACCTTTCCGACTTCTGCACTATTGAAGGGCAGAACGGCAAGTTAACCATCTGTACTGGGAATTTTTCTTGCAATTCATTGTGTCCATATTCTGTTCTTTTATGAATATAAATGCCACAGAATATCTGGGTCAATGATGTCTAAAGTTCTTTTTCTCGCATCTTTAATTGACAAAACTTAAAACAGGCCCTTTTGTGAACTTCTATGGGCTGTATTGACAGCAGTTTCTTTTAAAGGAAATGGCAGGGAATTTTGCTTTCAGGAGTAAAATCATCCTATGTCTTATATGTTTCTCAAACCCTTTTAATGGAATGGGGCTTGAAATGCACTCACACTGCTCAGTGTGTGAATTTTTGGATCTGTTCTCCACTTGTTCCTCCTTGTCTATATTTCTTAACTTTTGTAAGAAGAACAATTTTATGCCCTCTCTCTGGTGCCATTTGAATTCGTTTATAGACTGCTAGGATCTCTCAGAGATTTACAATACTAATTAATTAACTCTCACATTTCCCTTGGGTTGTAGGTAAAGATTATTATCCCCATCTTACAGGGGTCACCAGCGCTCTCCTCTTATTCAACCTTGTGTAAATCAGCAGTACCTCCACTAAAATCAATAGTGTTATCCTGCAGTAGATTTGATATGAGTCAGAGAGGAATCTGGTCCAGAAAATATACAGCCTGAGCTTAACTGTGCTTAGATGTGTGTTTCCTTCATGGGACTTTGAGAGATGAATAGGGATGAGGGTTTCACAGGGGGTGTCTTGCCAGTGGGGTCTACTGAAGTCTGGAAGAGCCCATACGATTGGGGCCTGAGGGACAGCCAACTCCTGCAGCATTCCTGGTGAATGGAAGCACACTCACAGTCATGCTTAGCCGAGAGATGCTCCAACCAACCATACAGCTTGGGTTCTTGCAAGCTCTCAAAAAGGGCCATGAACTGGGATAGGAGATCTGCAAGCTGAATGCAGAAAGACAGAAGTGAAGCTGGCAGAGGGATTTTGTAGAAGCCTGGTCCCCTTCCAGGATTTCAGTGCTGTGCGTACAGATGAGATCTGAGCATGATCAGCCGGTGCCTACCCACACTGATGGTGTGATTCACAGCCAGTGCAAATACAGCTTTGAGAACAGATGCCATCCTTACAACTCATAACAAAGTACTTTGGCAGGCTTTGTCCTGGGGTGAGAAGCACCTTCTCTGTGCCCACAAGAAACAACAAAGTTGGCAAGGCATGTTTCTAAGGCTTTCTTTGTTCAGTAACAGGCTGATCAGTACTTTTCATGTCTAAGGCCAAAATAACTTCTCCAAGGTCAGACAGCAGAGCAAGAAATAAATACTGGCTCCCATATGTCCACTCTTGCTTTTGAATACCTTCCCCAACTAAGTTTTTCATTTAATGGACTTGAACGGTGCATGGTGGTGGTTTGTTTCTGATCTATCCACAGCAGCTGTATTTATGGTGGCTCCACAGGCACCTCTTGATCTGTCTCTCCCAGTGGAATTGTCTATCAGCACTTTTTATGAGCTTCTTGATTTAGAATATGTATTACGAACTTTGGGAGCACTCTCTGGACAATGACTTGTTTATGGTGTTCACGTCATTCTTAGTTCAGAGTGTTTATTAGCCCGTCTCCCTGTCACTATATTACTTTGGACTAATATAGATCTTTATCTTTTGTCCTTTGATTTTTCTGGCCATGCAGGAGACATACCAACTCTCCAAGTTTTAGCAATTGTCTCACTAAGATATTTCACACTTTTATTCACTAAATCTGGCAAGTACAATAAAGCAATTCCTTCAATTTACATGCTGGACATGCATCTGGACACTTTATCTACTCCTTCCATTAAATTACTATTGCTTTTGCCAGATTATATTGGTGCTATCTCTGACTTCTTGAAAGATAAGACTGGCAAATAAGATTAAAAATAAACACAATTATTTTTTAAAAGCCTTTTGTGCATACATAGTTTTTGAAATCTTGGTACAATTAAGCCCTCTTTTTCCTCAAAGAATTCCATCTAGGGCATGTTATCTTTATTGTTTGAACTTTACTGAGGGCCCTTCTTACAGTTGGTGGTGCCATGATGTGAGGTGCTATACAAAGAAAGGGGAAAATACATGCCTTGAATAGACAGAGGGTGTTTTTTATCCCTATTTTACAGACAGGAAATTTACCCCAGATTGCCAGGAGACCTGAGGCAAGATAGTAATTAATTGTGTTCTCCTGAGTCGCAGTCTAGTACCTCAACCATTTGACCAGGCTCTCTCTGAAAAATGGTATTTAAGAATTCCCAACAGCCTTCTTGGCCAGTCCAGCAATGGCAGGACATTGCCTGCAGATGGGAATGGGAGACAAGGGCTTTTGTGGTCATTGTGTGTGCTACATCCTTGCAGCTTGTATAGCAGAGGCTGCCACTTGTTTTGTTGATGGAAGTCATCTGAAGGAATGGGGGACCTGAGCAAACTGCCCTCATGAAAGAGAAAGGTGGAAAATAAAACCAGCAAAACCAGGGGAGGATGTAGGAATATTTTTAAATGCTTTCTCCCTATCACTGTAGTTTCCTCACTGTCTCTCCTTTGGCCTCTGTCAACTGTCCCTGTCACTGTGCCACCTGCATCCCCTGGTGTTTTTCTCCACCAGTAGTGATGGACTAGTGCAGCCTCAGCAGTGAGTCACTATGTAGGAAACTGCCTCCCAGCTGAGCCCATCTGCACCTTGCTGTGCAGCCAAAGATACTGCTATCCCCATAGCAAGGGTGGCACAAGAGATTTTTGTCATCTGCTGTAATGTGAAAATTCACAGCCCCGTTGAGGTGAAAGTTGCTTTGGTCCAAGATGCCACCACAAATGGCTGCTGTAAACATCTCTGAAAGAATATTTTTCTTCTCTATGATTATTTCCTAACTAACACTCCTAGTCTCTTTGCTCATTACTTTTATTTTAATCTCTTTTTGAGAAGGCTTCTCTATCTCTTGCCTTAATCCCTTATTGTTTGCTCCTTTTACTTTCTTGAATTCTTAGTATTTCTGCTCACTCTGTCTGAGAAGAAACTAAGGAGACACCAGTTACTTGGGTGAAGCCTGAGGGAGGAATGGCAGCAGGGGTGCAGAAGTGTTTGTGCTGAAATGTGCAATTCCAGTGGGAAAAGGCTGATTCAAGACAGAAGAACCAATGCATGTACCTGCTCTTCAGGGGCAGTGGCTCTAGTCTTTCTGTGAGCAAATCTGCATCTCTAGGACGTACTGAGTATCCCATAGCATTTCAGGTTGGTTTCTTATTCTATCTTCCTCTTTGAGCCTCTGTTTTCTCAATTCATTTTCCAGTGTCTGTATTTCTCTTACTGTTCCTACTTATGCATACCAATAAAATTACTTTCCTGAACAGTGAAAACCTCAGGCAAATCTCAGAGGAAGAGAAGGGAGATGGTATTCTCCAAAATTCAGAGGATTAAATGATGACTCTTCTGGGCCGGCCAAAATATTCTTTGACAGTGCCCTGCACCATGGTGTCATAATCTTTCATTTTAGCTCCCACACAGTAGGTCTGTGGCTCCTTTCATCTAACTTTAACTATCTAAAAACTGCCCAGCGAAGAATGACCTAATCATCCTAGGCTTCCTTTGCAGCCAAAACAGAAAGGCAGGGCAAGTCCTCTTATCTGCTTTAGAAACCTGTCTCCTCTTGTGATAAACCATTGTCTGGATGCTCCCCTATATTTTTTTTCTGTTGATGGATATGGCTTTATGACTTCTTGGGTGGTTATCTGAGATGTAGACTTTTAGAAGTCTGTAATGTGCAGGGTTTCAAGGTAGAGCAGGATCTAGGACAGCACCAAGAACAACAAAAATGATGGTGGTATAGTAGGGATTGGAATAAATCTTTTGAAACTAGAAAGAACAGCCCCTCAAGAAAAATAACAGGAATCTCTTTAAAATAAATGAAAACAAAACAAAACAATCCCCCCCCAAAATGTGGAGCAGAAACAGTGGGGAACACTAGTGAGATGTTTTACTGCACGCTCCGATTTGTTTGATACTGCTCCACTCTCCAGGACACCCCTAAGTGTTAAAAAGGTACTGTTTTGGGTAAATCATTCAGCTGACAAGGCTGTTGGGTGCATTATTAATGGTGTGTCCTGTGTGATTCATGAAAAGCTAGGCCCATATTATGGATGGGGAGATAACAGAACTGTTACAGAATTGAAAATTTTTATGATGTTTACAAAATATGGAAAAATCAAGAGAAGGTTTTACAGTGCATATTAAGCTGTCTGGTAATAACAATGGCACTGCTAAAGATGTAGTTAAGCAAGCTTCTACTTTGGAAAAAAAAAAAAAAGCACGAACAGAAAGACTGGAGCAAGTCAGGCTTCTAACAAGGTGCTTCTAACATCACCCTGCCCAAGTGCTGGCACCAAGAGCAAGGAAAAGCCCATTGCCAGTGGGAAAGTACTGGCCATCAGTCGAGTGCATTTGTTAGCAAAGGATGAAAGCCTTGGAAGCTGTGTTCCTGACAGATGGCAACCAAGGAACCTGTCTGGAAATAAACAGCAGAAAGCAGAGAGGTGAAGCAACAAAACTTGCAATAAAATGAAAATTTGAGGAGAAATGTGAGCAGGGACATTCTAAGGGACTCCTTAGAAGGAGCCTTAATTTCTTGGCATAATCCTGCTTCCAAATTTGCCAATAGTTTTATATTCTACTTTCTGAGAAAAAATAACAAACTACATTTATACTAGTTACCCCAAAAGCACCAAAGCCTCAAGGCTAACTGTCCTCTGAGTCCTACTGCCAAAGTTTGGCCACAGCCATACTGGAAACTCTCTCATCCCCAGAATAGGAAGGTTGCCTGCACAGAGCCCGAGCTTTTTGGGTAGTGATAGCTGAGCATGCCAGGGGTCTCACAAATAATTTAACAATACAGAAAGCCTGGCTGTAACTCCCATGAACAGTTGAGTTGCAAGGTGTAGCATAGGTGATCCCACTCAAATGCTTGCTTTGTGCTGGAAAAGCAAATCCAAGTGGATAGAGGTGTCTTTGAAGTACTAAATTCAAATATGTAGTGGTGTTTGAGCATCTCTTGGGACATCTGAAGCCCATGTGACTTCAAGTGATGCAAGAATAGCTCCTGTAAAGCAGAAGGCTCAGTGAGGCCAATTCTGCCACGTGCTGCTTTGGAATGGTTTTCTAATTATCAAACAAGGGACCACCTTGGAGGAAAACAGTTGAGGTTTCAGATAACCAGAAGCTATCATACATTTCTAAGCAAACCCCGTATTTGTTTGTGTGAAGGGGTGAAGGGGAACCCAGAGAGAATAATAGGGAGGAGCCAGAGCCACCCTTGGACCTGGGGAAAAAAAAAAAAAAAAAAAAAGGTAGTTTGGGCAGGGTCTAGAAAAGTATTTGGAACTGTGAGATGCAGAGATGTTCAGAGGAATGGGATGTTATGTGTTAGCTCTGGAAAAAAAACCCCAACCCAAAATATGAACGCATAAATGGTACATGATTCACCATCATTTTTTTTCTCAAGAGATCAGCCCACATGCCCTGAAATGTGAACTGCTTGGATACAAAATGATATTCCCTGTTCCCTTGATGCAAAACCTTGACAGAATCTGGTTCCTTCTGTTCCTGGCGTAATTGAAAGGAGAACTGAAGGAAACAGTGTGGCAACAGATAATTAATGATATCCCAGGTCTTGGCAATTTAGTTTTTTTTCCAGGCTTAGAGAACATATCACCTCTTGCATCATCCTCACAGAAATGATGATTGCTGCACTCCCTAAACATTCCTCTGAGTTTTATCTGGTGTGATCACATCCTATTCTCAGCAAAACCATCTGAGCTTTACCAAACAGCGGGCGCTGGATGTGCGTGAAGAAGCAAAAGATTCTGTCTTTACAGCAAACATCCCCACTGGTCCCACAGGTGAGTGTTTTGCAGATTTTGTCAGTGGAGAGATGGACCAGAGGAGAAGAAACAGCTGCATGTTTGACACATGACATAGGAGCATATACCTGGGAGGCTGGGGCTGTTTAAAGTTAAATTTATGTCCTTTTAATTTTGCCTGATGTATTAAATCTGTTTGTCTTTGCAAATGCAATGGACAGGCCACAAGCAGAGGTGCTGGCCTGGTGAGGTGAATATACAGAAACCTCAGGGACTGCTCCCAGCTCTACCACCCAACGATCTTCTTAGTCTGCTCTGAATGTTGCTCTTCCACCAGATTCCCAAGCCTATGAGGACTGAAATCTCAATTCATTACTTTATGGTGTCTTTGACACTGTTGCATAGTGAGTTCAGTATGGGTGAAAACTGCTATATTTACTCATTTTAAACTACTTTTCAAATATGTAAATGAGCACACATGAGAGAAACCTCGATGGTGGAACATTTAGCCTCAGCGCTGCATGTCGTAAAGCAGATTTAGTAATAATAATAAAAGAAGAATTGATCCACTTGTGTTGTAAGATTTGATGGTTTATGTATGTGCAGAGATTTAAGGATATAAATGTTGAACATTGTTGTTATTTAACAATGAATTCCAACAGGTTTAATAAAACATTTGCTTGTCAGTTTATGACAAAATTGCTTTTAATAATGTGCAGTGAAAAGCCTTGCATTTCAGGGATATATAGTATTGTAGTGTTGTTACATTTGGAAAACTCAACACAAATGTCTTAAAAATCACTACATTTCCAATCTTGCATGTGTTCTCAGCGAGGACGAATGTCTCTGTCAAGTTTGAAGAAATCATGAGAGAAGAAATCATGAGAAAGACACAAAGAGAGGAAGCTCTGAACAACCTGCATAAGATGAACTGGCTGGGAACATTACTTTGCCTTTGCTTTCTGTGAGCACAGGTGTATAAGGAAATATGTTCACTTTTAGCTACATTCAATATGTAATAAAAAAGAATTTGTTTTTGAGTTACCTGAATGAAAAATGCATCTTTCACTGTTAAAGGACAAACATATTTTCCTGCTGTTGTGTAACTCAAAATACAATTCATCTACCTGCCTGCCCCCCAGTATTTCACCCTTGTGCTCCGTCAAAGCAATGAGAAAATGGAGCCCTATAGGAATGTTTTTTATAAAGTTATGAAGGATAAAAATAGAGGTCTGCAGAGGATTAGTTTTATGGTTAAGGCCATAATGTGAAAATTGGGAAATTTGTCTTGAGTTCTGAGCTCTGCCACCTCAGGCAAGTGAATTAGTTTCTCTCTGCCTCAGTTGCCCATCCTCAGGATCCTTTACTCACTTTTTGGGTATCTATCTCCTCTATTTAGGCTGAGGTCAGGGCATTTCTTTTTACTAAACATTTCTATAGTCAGGAGTTATGGCTGTCTTCTGGGTGCTACTTTCATATGCCTAGAATTTTTAATAATTGTGATAATAGTAATAAAGGAGGAATTCTACTGCAAACGTTCATTCAGGGCTGCTCTTCATGCTATTGTTTCCTTGGCAGAGGAACAATCCACCTGAAGGTAACTGGGATTTCATCATAGCCTCCAGTTTTGTTGACATGTCAGGGAAGTATACCGCAAGCCTCTGAAATGCAGGGCTTAAGACTTTTTAAACCAGCTGCATGCAATTTTTGCAGACCTGAGCTGCAGTGGAATCATGTGCTGTCTGTAATGAGCTCCACACCTGCTTTAAAAGACTAAGAAATGGCAAGATCTTTCTGATAATTTTACTCTGGGAAGAACTCCAAGAAAGGCTAGCATGGCTTTTGGGATATATTTTTCCTCTGTCACCCGAAGAGTGTTAAGGTACAAAGATGATCAAGGAGAAAGGCTTTACTCTATGTTTGGAATTACCAACTTTAGTAAGGACCACAGTTTTTACCTCAAGAGTTCAATGCTGCAAAATAATTTGACATTACAATGGAAATAATATTTTTGCAAAAAAATCACCAAAGCTTCTTTCGATCTTATAGTAGCTTTCTTGTAGTTTTGGGGCTAAAAGGTAACTTCCAAGCTTTGCATGTCTCCTTGTCCTTTATAAAAATTGTCAATAAAAATTTCAGTAATTCATTGAATAAAAAAAACAATTGTTCAAATGTTCTTTAATAAAGCATGCCTAGCCCTGAAATGAATGGATAGGATTCCCTTGAGTTCAGTGGTATTGAACTTCATTATAAGAGAATTTGTCAAGTGTCTAAAAGGTGAATATATCAATTTTATTGTTAAAAAGGAAGTTGTAGGAAAAAGGTTCTATATGAGACCCAAATTTGTTTACTGTAAAAGCTGAATGTTCACTTCTGAATTAAAGTATGAAAGGTGTGCCATCTTTTAAAGTATTTCCAATAGATCCTCTTTGTCAAAGCAGCCATAAGCCATCTGCTCATGTTGCTCATGCTCGTCCTTATCCTTCCTGTGATCTTACTATTGGCATAGGTATTTCTAAAACCATGTTGAATTGGCCCTTCATGCTTCTCCTCATCCTTTACTTGATGAATTTTCAAGTGAACTCATCCTTTTTCCTGTTACCTCATGGTAATGGAAGCTCCACAGAAATATACCCCAAATTATCATATCACCTGCTTTCAAATTCCTCTTTAAAATAGTCTGTTTTGTGATGCCCTTAAAAACCATCCCTGTTCACACTGACTGACTTTTACCTCATCATTTCCCTGTGTACTTCCATCACAATACTCCCATTTGCTGTCTCCTGTTTTATATACTAATTATAACCTCTTTAATATAGCAACTATTGCTTTCTCACTTCTTTTAAATTATCTGGTACAACTTTGTTCTTGTCTGTGACTAAGACTCAAGTATTGTGGAAAGAAAGTATAGTTATTAAGATAGTTTAAATTTAAAAATAAATTAATGGTTAAGTAGGTATCTACTTTGAGTGTGTTTCAACTTTGGCTTAGGATCAAAAGGTTATTATTACATGTGAACTTACTGTGAAGATATTGAAAAAGTCTCTAAAAACCTTTTATTTAGAAGACTTGCAGTCTGATAGAAATTTCTGGGTAATTAAGGTGGCCTTGAAAGTCTTGGGCTGAGTCACCAGCATTTCTAAAATAGTTGACATTACTTCTGCCTTTTCTCTCCAGGATTTCTCCAATTCTATTCTTTAAGTGGTTATTTGTAGGGCTTTTATTCTAGCTTTTTTCCACCAGCTGTTTTGCCTAAATATAAATACTTAATGCCATACAAGATGCCTCATATGCCTATCATATCAGTTCTCATCTCCAGCTGATGGTCTGGAAGAGTGCAGGTGTCCTGTAGGTCTTCATCTGACCTAACTTGGAGCACCTCACTCTGCTTGAGTTCACCTTTGCTCTCAGTGGCCTAGTGGCTCCGTTAATAACTTGTTATTGCAGTCATGTTCATGTAGTCCTATGAAATACCAGTCTTTGTGTTCTTCTGGCAAAGTCTGCACTTCATGCTACAAGGTGAACCCATAAAAATCTTCCTTTCATAATTAGCAGTGTTCGAGAATCTTTTGGACAATGCTCTTAGATATATTGTTTATCTTTTAGGCTGCCCTCAAGGAGTCAAGAGTCGGACTCAATGATCTGTGTGGGACCCTTCCAACTCAGGATATTCCATGGTTCTGTGATTATTTATTACTAGCTGAGATAACTGCTTCCGCCATTTCTGTTGCCTAAGGAGAAAACCTACTGGCCAGGCACGTAGGCCCCCTTGTTAATGCTCTTGGGGCCAGCAATTAAACATCCATCCACTGATGGTGTACATGGGAGTCTCTACAAATGCTTTACATGTTCTGTATTCCCCTATGACTTCAATTTTCAAAAAATTATATCCTCCTAACCACGCTCTGTGAGAAGTTTCATTCTGAGCAGCTGGGATGGGGCCCTCGGCTGGCTGTCATAAGCCAGTTGTTTCCAGCCGCCTGGGGGATTTGCTATCAGAGTTCTTAAGAAATGTTGCTCATTTTCCGTATGAGAATTCTGTCTCCTATCCTGAAAACAGGTGTGTGCTTTTTCCTCGTATCTTCAAAAGCAGGTATATCTATAGGAATATCTACATATTTCCTAGATACAAGAACTTTGGCACTTTTCTACTCTTTTCTTTTCTGTGTTAGCCTGGAAGCACCTGCTTCTGCCACCAGACCTTGGTGTACAGTGGGCTGTTTCCTCACCAGCTTTGTCTCAATTCTTACCGAGTGGTGTCCGTGATATCAGAAGTGGAAACTAGGACAGGGGTATTATTTTTATTAACAGAGGTGGAGGGGTTATTTCCATAAATTTTGGAATTCAGCAAATAGTGGAGGTGAAATAGAACCTAAATTTCTTGAAAAGTTGGTTTCCTGCTCATTTTTCATGTTGCTCCTAATAATGACTCGTATTCCTATAACATCTATGATTGATTGGGCTACTAACTATTTTATGAACACTAAACCTCTCGGAAACCAGATGGGATTATGTTCTGTTTTATTTATAGGAAACTCATGGTAAAAATATAAGCAACTGAACCAAGACCGCATGGGAAATAAGTGACAGAACTTAGACAATTTTTGAAATCTTCTTGTATCATTTCTGGATTAAGGTCTTTTTTTCTTACTTTCTTAATAGCTATTTCTTGGTTCTTGGTCACCAGTACTTCAGAATTTCAGCCTGATTGATAGGTGGAGTTTGAGAGAGTGTTTTAAAGTTAACCTCAACCTAACTTGCTAATTTTCAATTTCAGTTTTATTTGATTCTTGGTTCTCCCTGGATGAACAATTAGACATTTTAAGACATATTTAAGGAAGAGGAGCAGTACACAGTCTGTATGTAGCCTGAATACCTGATACCTTAAAAAAAAATATTTTTTTTTGAAATTAGAATTTTATGCTCCTTAGCATGGAGTGTGTGATCTGAGCAACTGTATCATCATGTCCCTCTGAAAGAACTAACAAAGTTCAACTATTTATAGGCTGAAATAAAGTGCATCTTCACTAATTGTCATTTATAGTAAATGGACATAAGCACAGGGATATGAAAGAAGATCCATTTTCACAGGGATATGAAAGAAGATCCATTTTGAAACACTTATTTTCAACATAATAAATAACCTTTTAGTATATGTGCATTTCATTTGCATTCTTAGCATGGATAACTCTCAGTGCTAAATCTGTTCTTGTCTTTTCTTGCTTTTACTGTAATTTTTACAATAATGGATGTGAGCTACTAAAGCAATATAAAATATCTCATAAATGACCCTCAAAACACTTCTGTGTTTTGTGAAATTCTCTAATTCTCCTTTGCTAACACAGAACTTGATAAGGCACCTGAAAAATTTGTACAGTGAATCTTTAATTGTCCAGGTTCAATTCTCCCCTGCTGATTCCTCTGATAATTTACAGCCTTTCAAAGAGATGCCAAGGTGGGTGTGAAACACTGATGTTTGGTTTAATCATCTTTTTGATCCAATTTGATTTTGTTTTATCTGGCTGCAGATGCACAGGCAGGGTACCTGACAAAAGAGAACCAGAACCATTAACACTTGTTTTTCAACCAGCCTAGTCACGGGCTTATCACATTGGGGAAAAAAAAAATAAACATAGTCGGGTTCATGTACCCCAAACTTGGTACATGGCAGAAAAATGATAAGTGACTGACCAGAACATTAACTTGAAAGAAGACCTGGGAATCAGACTGTATTAGAGCAATAAAACTGAGAGCTTACTGGAAGGGAGATATGGCTGGGAGCGGATCAGCTCTGGCAGGGTCCACACTGCAAACACCAGACAATGTGACCTTTTGTTACAGGTCTGCCTGACAATTTATAGCACTGAAATCAAAATGGGGTGCAGGAAGAGGCAGGAGACCAGCTTTTAAACTACCAGGCTAGAAAAGATGCTTGGACTGCAGAAAGAATAGTACATTGGCACAAAATTCTCTGGATTTGAAGAGGAGGAGGTGACAGGTTCAGGAGTCTGTGTGACACATGCTCTGTATGTGTGTATGTGCGTGCTCACTTTTGAGGTGTTGTCATTTTGAGGAAAGGGGCAGTATTTTAGTAGGCTATGGTCCCTCTGGCCTGTAATTCAAGCTGAATTTACCTTTTAAACACAGTTTTTTCCTGAGACTTGAATTTTCCAATTTATCTTATTTAGTTTATGTAAATTATGAACATTACTTTTAAGACATATACATTGATGTTTATGAGAGTGCCAAGATTTTTCTCTCATAAACCAGCCCAAAATGTCTTATATAAATTCCGTGCTATTGCTAAATTCTTGGCTATTACAGCTGCAAGATCAAAATTATTCTTGGAGGTGATAGCTAACACTGCAGTAAAAGACCTTTTTCTGTTCTGATTTTTCTCTTACCAATTATAATACTTAATAGAGGAAGTCAACATGTTCCTACCACTGCAAAAAATGGATTACTGAAAAAATTCACAGCTTTGGTATATTTAGGGACTTGAGCTTAGAAGTATGAGTTCTTGTAGTTTTTCTTTGAGCTTTTTTCTTTTTTTAAATAATTTAAATAAGTATCTTCAAACTCCTACAATACCATGTAATTGAAAAATAGAGTCTGATCCTGCAGAATATTTCAGATGGAATTCATTTCATCTGAGTTTGGCTGTCCAGCGAGTCATCTATAGTCAACAGAAATATAGGTGGGTGATTCATTTCATAAGATGGGTGTCTAGGGTAAACAAGATGGAGTAGGTTCTGGAGGCACTCTGGGGTGCATCTAACCTGCACAGGTTTCTCTCCAGGGGAAGCCAGAGGATGGAAGGGGAAATTCTCATGTTTCAGTGAGGACATGGGCATGGCCAGTGCTCAGAACTGAGACTGTGAAGAACTTGCAGGTCCTACAGTTTAGGTACAGCTGTTGTCTCGCCCTTGTCTACAGAGGGAGTATAAATACAGTCCATTGAGAGACTAAAGGTTTGAAAGCTGAAGCTGGCTGTGCTGGGTATGTTTTGCTTTCAGCAGCAGTGGGATGTGATTCCTTCCCTACTCTGATGGTTCTTACCTTGCAGTTCATTGCGTGTTCCTAGTCCAATGCAGAGAAGCTCCACGTGAAGTGGTATGTGGGCTTCTCAGCAAATAACCAAGTGTGCTCAGCCTCTACCTATACGATGGGAGCATGTGTACATTTATGTCTGCCCATTCTATGTGCTGCATTTATGCATGTGTGTGTGTGGGGACAAGTGAATGTACCCTTAGCAAACAAAGAGGACAAAGATATTTGGCAATTATTTAATTGGCTCCAAACATACTTTCAGGGGAAAAGAAATAAAAAGGCTTTAAAAGTCTTCATATGAATCTAAGGAATTTCTAGGGTTAAGAGTGGGAAAGCCAAAAATATCCTCTTAGATGGAGCCAAATATCTAGACTAGAGCTTGGCAGCATGCTCAGAGTCGTCTAAATAATGGAAATTGAACTGCCAGGAGCTTTGGGCCAGCCTGTAGGGATGTAGCACAAGTTCTGTGGCAGGAACCTAGCTTTACTTTTAGTATTTCCCCCTTCCCATTAATAGCACTTTCCTTCATAGATGCTGCATCATAATTTGACAACCCCAGAGCATCTGGAGATTAGACTGGCTGCTAGATTGTGAAGTAGATCACCAGAGATCTGGTAATAAACCTGTATTAACCTCCTACCTGCTTGTTGTGCCTGGATTTACTACTACTACAAGACAACGTAAGGCCTTCTTTGGTCCTACCTTCATGGCAGTACAGACAAAACAAGATTTACCTGTACTTCAGCCTCATTTATTCCTCATGTACTCTGTCCTCATTGTTTCTCCTGATGAAAGCAAAAAGGCTTCAGCTTTTTCCTTACAAAAAAGAAGGTCTCAGCATGCCTCTAGCTGTAGCTCTGAGAGTTCCTTCAAACTGCCGTGAGGCCTTTCACAACATATGTTTGGAAAAAAATTAAATAACCCCAGGAGATGTTTTTTTTTTTTTTCTTTCTCCTTCAAGTAGGCATGGGGCTAAGCTTGCTTTGTGTCAATGACATTGCAAAGCAGTTTGTACTTCATAAAACTAATAGTTAATGCAGATGCGAGTAGTAGGCGACTGCTTTTGCAAACACAACTTTCAAACAATGCATTCTGCTGAACACAGGCTTTAATAATAGAGTGTTTGGCTGGCCAGCTGTCTGTCAAATCTCTCTCTCTGCATGCTGTAATAAACTCATTCTCTTTGGTGACAGGCCAGGGAAGTTCAGATTGTGCTTCTGCATCTGTACCTGGCCCAAGTTTCAGTGGGACAGTTTCTTAAAAGAAGTATTTTTTCTAAGCCTCTAGCCGTGAAGGAGAGAACGGTTCTTAAAAAACCTTATGAAATTGAAAAAGGTGCCATACATTTTTCCGGAGGGATTAGAGCTGTAGTCTTCTTGCAATTTTATTTTTAGCTTTGGTCATGGACCACTGGTCTGGTTCCACTTGAATGTCCCAGTCGGTAAACAGGATGCTTGCAAAATTTGGCATCAGAGTGCAAGTTGGAAATTTTTTTTCCAGGAGTTCTTGCTTTCAACAGCTTGCCTGGACCACAGTCCTAGGGACTCTCCCTGTTATTAAACTCTGAGGAAAAAAAATACCCAGGAATGTCTGCTTTTATTTCAGAAAACAGGATTATTTCATACGGATTTAGCAGCAGTCCAAAGCAGCTGCTTTACATAGCGCACAAATAAAACCCAGCTACCTGTTCATTCCAGCTTTGTTACAGACTACTTTAGAAACCAATTAAAAGGTATTTTTAAGCACACCTATAATTATCAAAACATATAATCGCCAACCAAAATCATCAGTGGGCATGGAGAGATAGCAGGGGACTAAGGAAACACAGCATGAACCCACCAAGACACAGGAATGGTTTCAGGCTCCCAGTTGCTCTCTCTTCTTACAGGGGGATGTGGGGAGCAACAGCAGGTCGTAACCCTGGTCCGACATCTCTCATCCAGATGCTCTGCTCTTGGGCTAACACCAAAGATGCTCTTATTGCCACCAGGGGGTTGGTCACAGCTCTGCGTTTGCCTATAAGCTGCCATTAAGTCCGTTTTGCACCGCTGGAGTTGCACAAAGGAGTTTTAAGAGCCTGGTCAGTCAAAACCTTTCAATTGCAATGCTGGGGGCTGGCACCTGGTGGCTTCAGCACAGGCAGGACGCTCCCCCAGTAACCTCTCCTCCGTAGGAAGAGGCTGCAGTGCATTCACCACCTGAGCATCAGGCTCAGCCCCATCTGGGAGAGGCTGGCTGCATCTGGCAAGGTGCCCCATCGGTGTGTTTTATGTTCAGCGCGGTAACGATACACAGTCGTTCCATCAATCATACATTTTATACCAATGACCTTAATAAACAACTGCTGTACATATTGTGTCTCCCATAAATACATTTCTATAATTTCAGCGGAGACCTTCACACTTAAATGGTATAACATTTTTTACAGTTAATCAGTAGGCATAAACAACCAATGCAGTCGTGTGTACGTGTAATGAATGCAAAGCTCAGTCTCACGTGTGAAAAAAAATATCCCCCCCCTCAATTTAGTAATTCAAAACTCTCCAGATATAATAATCAAAATGCCAGTTCTGTTCCTACCTGCCACATCCTCAAGTGCTTCCCTTGCTACATTTCCTCAGTATGTTGCATAGACATGACAGAAAATTGATCTAGGCAACCATTTATTGATTTACCTTCTGGTATGAAAAATTGTGTATTAACCTGAACTGAACTGGTTCGTTGTTCCCTTCCTTCTCGCTCTGACACGCCAGAGAGAGGAAAGCCCTGCCTAAATTGCTGTGATACGTCATTTATTTGGCATTTATCCTGATTTTCTGTTGTGTTTGTGTGAAAATGCTGACCAGTGTCAAGCCTGATTACAGAGTGGTGGGAATTTCAAAATAGCTAAGACTTGATTAGAGTCTGAATGATGGAAAGGCTCTAGAGTGACTACAGTCCGGACACAGGAGAAGTCACATAGAAAAATATCTTCTATGCTCCAAAACCAGGACAAGAATCTTAGCTGGAACATACAATTTATTACACATCAGGACCTACAGCTGTAATACATGATTCCTTAAGGAATTAGGCTTTATTAGTTTTAGTGTTCATAATATTAATAACTAACATTAAAGACAACTGTTAATTATTAAATTAGATTATTAAATAATAAATAATATAATGAATTAGTGTTTCTTGGAAGCTGTAGATTCTGTGGCCTGAGGGAACAATTTGTCAAAGTCACACATGAATGAAAATGGGGAAAAGTTGAATTAAATTGGGTTTGGACCATTTTTTTAGATGACCCTTTAATTGCAAATAATATTTGAGCAATTAACCTCAGTAGCATTGAAGATTTAATTGATGTGAAACCCACATAACATCAAACTTTTTGGTACAGTTTTTGGCTGCTCTTTATGATCCTGACTACAATCAACCTGTATTAAAGCTGTTTATGGCAGACTTCAATAGTTCTGAGAATAGTTCAGATCTCGGCCATTTTAAGATGACTCTAAGTGGCCAGGGAGGTGTCTTGAGAGACACGAGGAAGGTTCTTGTTGACACAGAATCACAGAATCACAGAATCTTCTAGGTTGGAAGGGACCTTAAAGATCATCTTGTCCAACCGTCAACCTAAC